>JAOXOE010000001.1:35118449-35181625 GCA_028565055.1 Phoeniculus purpureus | reverse complement strand
CAGGGGGGTTGGAACTGGATGATCCTGTGGTCCCTTCCAGCCCTGACTGATTCCATGATTCTATAAAGCCTGTGTTGCACGTGCTTAGAACTTGTAGAAACAATATGGATATGTTCCTGTGTGACTTGGTCTGGGTGGTCCTGCTGTGGCAGGGGGATTGCACTAGATGATCTTTCCAGGTCCCTTCCAATCCCTAACGATTCTATGATTTGGCTCCCAAGTCCTGGGACTGCCAACTCCTGCGGTTCTATCCTCACCCCTTCCTCAGCATCCTTGTACTGGTGGCTGGGCTTCCTTGGGTTGTGTTTGCCTTCAAAGAGGCAGCAGTCCCAGCAGCACAGCGTCACCCCCAGCCTTTCCTGAAATCTGGGGTGCTTTTCTGAGGCATTTTGTCGTGAGAAAAGAGAAGGCTGTGCTTGCTGAAAGACCACCCTGTTTGCTGTGGTGAAGAGAGGGGAGGAAAGGGGGGTGGGTTTGGTGAAGTTGTTGGGGGCATCCCACGGCAGCAGCAGATCACAGCCCCACCAAGGCTGATTGGCTTCCCTGAGGTTGCAGCCACCACTTTCCTTCTGCCCAGGGGCACGGGGCTGGTTTTGCTCACTCTGCCACACATTCGCCGCTCACGTCTGCACCTCCCCTCCTCTAAATCATCCCAAACAATATGAGGTTTTGTCTGCGCTTGGCGTCCAGCAGCAGCCATTCCCCAAGCCCTTTAGCCCCTGTTTCTTGTGTGTGCCCTCGACTTAACCAGAACATTCCTGACAGAGGTTAAGCCCAGGCGCCACGTGGATAATCCAAGAATTTTTTTTGCCTCCGGGTCCGAATGACCGTAACGGTAACAGGCCTGTAAGCGCCATCTGCAGCCCCACACGTGTTCTTCTCCTGCCCATTATCTCCTCCTTCCTCTCAGGCAGGTGGGACAGGGGTCAGACAGAGATCCTAGCTGCAAGGCAAGAGAATTAGGGTAGTCAGATGCCTGTGCTCCTGGCCCGTCTGCCCCGCAGCGTTTCTCTGCTGTGTTAAGATGAGGTGGCTCTCCAAGACGCTGTGGCCACAGACACGTGCTGCTCGCACGCAGCCATCCGCGGTGCTGTTTTGGGCTGGTGATGCCTCCTGCCTGCCCGCTGCGGAGACTGAGAGCGGCCACGGGGTAAAGCCGTGACCGACAGCTGAACCAGACAGCTGGGGGGAAAGCGGTGACCTTGGCACAAAAGACAGACTGGAGAGAGTTGCTGGAGCTGGAAAGAGGATCTTTGGCACGAAGGACCACGAAATGCTGAGAAGAGGGGACATCAGGGCAACACAGTGCTGCAGCAGCACAGCAGTGCTCTTGGGAGCAAACCAGGAAAATCAGCGCTAGGGCAAGGATTGTCCCGGGGAGACAGAAGTCAAACACTAGTCTTGGCAGCCGTGAGAGGGGAGGAGAATTGATCTTTTTCTTCCCCACTTTTCCCTTTTTCCCCTTCTGACCTCAGACTGTGAGATCTTTGCTCTGGCACCTGATGCCACAGCGAGAGTGCTAGTCCTCATGTGGTTGGTTTCTTTCCTGATTAGAAGTGATTAGGTACCCTAAAGCCTGCAGAAATGTGACCAAGGGGGATAGAGACAAAGAGTCCATTCACGATCGCTTAAATCCCAGGGGCAGTATTTAGAGAGCCCTGAAGAAACAACTGGAGCAGAACTGCCCCAACAGGACCTCCCTGTCCTTCACCACCCTGCCGTGCCCTTTGTTGCAGTCTTCTCCTCCAGCATGTCATTCTCTGAAGCAGAGGTGCAAAGTGCCCGCGGCGCCTGGGAGAAGATGTATGCAGATGCTGAGGACAACGGGACAACTGTGCTGGTCAGGTAAGGAGAAAGCCCATCCTGCTGGTAAACCAGAAGGCTGCAGGAGGAACTGCGAGAAGGATGGAGGTGGCACCTAGGAGCACATCTTGATGTTTTTCAATGCAGCCCTTCCTGGGAACATTTTGATTTATAGAATCATAGAATCATTAAGATTGTGAGAGACCTCTAAGATCATCAAGTCCAACTGTCAATCCAGCGCCACGATGCCCACTAAACCATGTTCCAAGTGCTAGATCCACATGTTTTTTGAACACCTCCAGCAATGGTGACCCCATCACTGCCCTGGGCAGCCTTTTCTGACTGCTCTTTGAGGGAAGGCATTTTTCCTGATGTCCAGTCCAAACCTCCCCTGGCACAGCTTGAGGCTGTTTCCTCTTGTTTTACTGTTACTGACCTGGGACAAGAGACTGGCCCCTGCTTCTCTACAACCTCCACTCAGATAGTTGTAAAGGGCAATAAATTCTCCCCTCAGCCTCCTTTTCTCCAGACTAATCGATGCCAGTTTCCTCGGCTGCTCTTCCTGAGTCCTTCAGGCCCTTCCCTAGCCTGGGGTTTATCTCACCTCAGGAGACAGTGGTGGAAGAATGGGGAATGAGGACAGACCCCTACAGAGAAAAGAAAAGGGGAAAAGGGTTAGAAAAGGAAAAAGAGATGAGAAACATTTCTTCACCCATTTAAGGTAAAGAAAAGAAAGTGTGGTGTGAACAGAACATAGGCACCTATTTCCTTCTTCTCCTACAATTCTAAACCACTTCAATGTTTGTTTGTTTTTTTTAAACTCAATGTCCTCAATACTTATCTTACGATTCTCCTTCAGCCTTTCCGCTCCAGAGCCCAACTGCTTCGTTGCCTTGTACCCTGCCTGTGGGCTTCCTCTCCTAGTTTTCACTCTGTTTGTCTTTCTTCTTCCGTTCACCTTTCGTGTAGTCCTCTCTCAGCTGGGACTTACACCTGGCTGGTTCTGGCTATTCTATTCCTGCAGCTCCCTCTGGCTCTCTTGTGTGTCACATCTCGCACCTGGATCAGCCTCGGGTGTTTTGCACTGCTTTTTCCTTCCACAGGCTGAGAACAGTCAGGGTCAGAACCGCAGCTGTGAAATGCTAGTAGCATCCAGTCGATTGGCTCCCCAGGGTCATTGACTCTGGAAGGTTTTGCTTTGTTGTTCTACAGCCCCAGCCCTGCCTTTAGAGAAGTTCTGAGCTCCCCAGGACGAGAGATACACGGACATGCTAGAAAGAGTACAATGAAGGGCCACGAAGATGATGGACTAGAGCATCCTTTTTATGAGGAGAGGCTGAGAGCGCTGCGATGGTTTAGACTGGAGAAGAGAGAGCTCAGGGGATCCTATAAATGCACGTAAAAATCTGAAGGGAGTAAGGAAAGAAGACGAGGCCAGGCTCTTCCCAGTGGTGCCCAGAGACAGTAGGAGAGGCAACAGGCACAAACTGAAACACAAGAGGTTTCTTCTGAAGGTCACGAGAAGCTTTCTCACTGTGAAGGCAACTGAGCACTGGCACAGGTTGCCCAAAAAGCTTGTAGATTATCCACGGACATATTCAAAAGTCATCTGAACATAGTCCTGGGCAACTGGCTTGGCAGATGTCCTTCAGAGGTGCCATTCTGTGACCCTGTGCAAAGCAATCTGGAATTTGCTCTGGCTGTTTCAGGTGGGTAACTGGTCTCCCCAATAGATTAAACTGGTTTTTTAAGAGCGTGACCGAGATGACAGTAGTTGATGTCTTACAGAAGGCAGTTCCTTTGTGAGCGGCACTGGATCGTGTCAGTTTAGAACAAATAAAAAAGCAGCACCTGGTACTCAAACAAAACCCATCTGAGGCAGTAAGAAAGCTTTGGGACGGACTATAGGAAGGGGCTAATTAACAAACCAGTAGCAAGGTTTCTCCACAAAAACACCCAGAGAACACAGTGGACATGTCTGCTGGCCAGAACATCTCTGGGAATACTGAGCTGCCACCCTCACCTCGTGTGAACGCGCTCCTACTTCTCTCTGGGTATTTTGTCTACCTGACACGGGAGTCGACACAGAGGGAATCGGTACCTTAGAAGCAGCAGGTTATGTTCAGGTTAAGGGGTTCTTAAGGTGGAGTGAGCAAAGGAAAATGCCCTGGGGAGAGACAAGGGAGGGGACGGGCTGCTGTGGTCACAGGGGCTGTGCACAGATGAGAAGACCAAAGGAGAACCAACAAATGCAGGGGAAGGAGGTGCCTGGGCAGAGAAGGAAAAAGGACAATAAATTCGTAAGACAAGGCCTGGAACATTAATAGCTACGTTGATGCCTTAGTCCACAGATTAGGACATCTCTCATTTCTCAACAGGATGTTTACTGAGCACCCAGACACCAAGTCCTATTTCACCCACTTCAAGGACATGGACTCTGCTGAAGAGATGAAACAATCGGACCAGGTCAGGGGCCACGGCAAGAAGGTCTTCACTGCCATCAATGACATGGTGCAACACCTGGACAACTCGGAGGCTTTTCTTGGGATATTGAATCCACTCGGCAAGAAACATGCCACCCAGCTGAAGATCGACCCCAGAAACTTTAGGGTGAGTCAGCAGCCCTCTTCCAGGGGGGGTGCAACTGTCATGGCTGGCTTCGCCTTTGAGGGGCAGGACCGAGAAAAACAGGCTTCATACACAGACAAACATATTTATGCTTCAAAGAGTGGAGACCACAGAATCACAGAATCATCCTGGCTGGAAAAGACCCCCAGGATCATCAAGTCCAGCCTTCATACCCAACAGCTCCCTAACCCCTAGGCCATGGCCTCAAGCGCTCTAGCTACTCGTTTTTCAAACACCTCTGGGGATGGTGACGCCACCACCCCCCTGGGCAGCCTGTTCCAGTGCCCAACCACTCCCTCAGTAAAGACCTCCTTCCTAACACCCAGTCTAAACCTCCCCTGATGCAACTTGAGGCCATTTCCCCATACCCTATCGTTAGTAATTTGGGAGAAGAGACCAGCACCAGCCTCGACACAACCTCCTTTTAGGTAGTGGTAGAGAGCTGTAGAGATGGTGGAAGGTAAGACGGTTGATGGTGGAAGATGTCAGGAGTAAGAGATCTGGCATCTCTTATTGGGAAGAAGGCTGTGCAGCGGATGCAAAGCAGGCAGACCTGCAGCTCAGCTGAGAGCTCCAGAGCTGCCCACAAGTTCTATTGGGTTTTCTCAGTGCAACAGGATTCCCATGCTTGTCATGTAACAGCAACCCACAGAAAAGCAGCTTAGTGCTGGGCTTCAGTCCTTGACGTCTGGTCTTTTCTAGTAACAGGAGCTGCACTTTTCTAGGACAACTAAACCAGCTGTTATTGAGCCACAATGGCAGCTGCACTGCCATCGCTGTGCAAACACAGACAATCAACACAGGACCAAATCACTTGTCCAAGTCCACCCAAGGTCACTAGGAGAGCACATTCAGAACTAACAGCACACAATGCAAAGAGAGGCACCTTCTGGCACAGGTCACTCAGGCATCAGGAAGGTGGTTTCCTTCCAAAGCAGTGGTCCCAGTTTTCAGGAAGTGAGGATTTCTTCCTGGGAAGATCCTGAGAAGACTTCTTGGGAGCAGTGTCGCACACACACCAAATAAGAAATGCTGCAAGAGAAAAGGAGCTGCAATTTCAGAGTGCACCACCTACAAACAAACCCTCATTGCCACAGAGTGCTAGACAGCTATCCAGCAGGAAAGACTAGGGTGAAACCTATCCCCAAGGCCACAGGTATTATGAAGGTGTCCAGTGCAGGGCTCCTTGGCCTCTGAACAGTTGGGACAGTCCGCTGTCAGGAGAACTGCAGTAGATGGACCAAATCCTGTACAGGACTGGTCCTGCACAGCTGTCTTTAAGCCACGGGTTACCAGACACAGGGCAGTTACAAATCAAGCAGCAGTGGCTGCATTTCTTGGTGAATCCCATAACGCATGGGGTTATTTTCCATGACCTATTACAAGCTCACATGCCGCCGAGTTGTTCTTGTACCCTTTACTGAGCGCCAAGAACCCCAACGGAAAAGACGTGTTTTGTTCTTGGTCCTCCACTGTGCAGGAAAGTTCACACCGGCTGTTTGTTCCCTTCTCCTTGTCTAGATTATCTGTGACATTATCTTGCAAGTGATGGAAGAGAAATTTGGTGGAGACTGCAAAGCTTCCTTTGAGAAGGTGACCAATGAAATTTGCACTCACCTGAACAATGTCTACAAAGAGGCGGGTTGGTGAGGGTGTGCAACCTCCGGGCTCTTCAGATACGTCACCAGCACTGATTTGCTGCTTCCAGCCACGCTTGGAAGAGTGAAAAAGTTTTTAAAACGTAAGAAGCAGCCTTAAATAATGTAGAGATCATCAATAATTTCCTTAGCAAGTGAGTTTCTGCAGCTGAATAAAACCCGCAGACACATCAAAGCCAATCAACAGAACCTGACGGTCTTTGCAGCACTGGTGCTCCAGATGGGTTCCATGGCCACTGACCTTGAAGACTATGTTTTAAGACAATGACATTAAGCTTGTTGTTCCTGAGAGAAAGACTTGCTCCTTCAAGTAGCACCAGCCCATAGAGGTACCAGCAGCGCTCCATCTCATCTACCACCCCTCCATCCTCGCAAATGAGGAGCAGGAGACCATTCTGAAGCATCTTCAGGGACTTTGTAGAGGTGATTAATTAAAAGGCACAGGTGTTGTTTTGTGTTTGAGCTGAAGCAATTGGGGAAGCAGCGTACGTGAAAGACTAGTGTCTGAGAAAGACAGGGTAAGCCCCATCCTGCTTGAGCCGGCGGAATTCCCCAGACTTGGAGAGGTTTCTTGGAGCAGCCTTCAATGCAGGGGATGGCAACACTGAGAGTGGTCATCACCGAGTCCCTCTGTGCAGGGATGAACATCTCTAGCGCGTGCACGTCACAGTGCTGCTCCCAGCACACCGCTCCGGCCACGTACCCTGGGGAGGGCAGTAGCACCGAGCTCACCTGCTCCTGTGCTGCACCAGGTGCACCTAGAGCTGAGGGAGGCTGCTGCCTCGCTGAGTGGGCTGCGTGGCAGGCTCAGCTCAGCACAGTTTGCCATGGTGCTGCCCTCATCCCGACCTGTCACACGACCTGGGCCTCCCTTCAGCGGTAACCGAGTCCCAAACTAATTGCCTTTCCTCGTATTCCGTAGTCGTGGTGAAATAATCAGCTAGTAACTGCAAATAGCCACACGCTGTTTTGCTTCGGTGTAAAGCAATAAACACAGAGGAAGCAGACGCAGCGTCTCGTTGGTAGCACAGAACAAGCACCCGCAGTGCCCAGCAGCTGTAGCTGGTTCCAGCGCACTGTTACTGGTGGCACTGAGTTTCCCCAGTCTCCCACCCAGGTACCCATCACACTTGTAATCAGGTTGCTTGAGCGGAGGGTAAGGAAGGTTCTCACCTGAACGTGAAACAAGAAACAGCTAGAAGAGCAGAGTTCTCTTTGACTTGATGCACAGTTTTTCTCACCCGTCACATCTGTTTGGCAAATGATGCTGAAATCCCAAAGCCCAGCACTCTTGTGGGAGAGGGAGGATGAGGCAGGCTGCCTTACTTGTTTCAGCATTTTACTGGGCTCAGGGAGGAGGGAAAGTCTATCGCACAGCAGTGTCAAGTGGTCTAAGGAAAGAACAAGCCCATATTTATAGCCTCAGATCCCTTCGAGGGAGTATGAGTAGCTAACACCCTGAAAAGTTTAATTTCCCCTCAACTTGCCTTAAGTTAAGAGCACCGTTTGCCCTGACGATGGTTCGCTGTGGTGACGTGGCTCTTCATTCTCATAGACAAACTGGGCTGACAGGGGCCTCACAACAGTGCCCGCAGGTTTAAGGCTGTGGTGTTCCCTGCTCCTGTGCTGGAGGGAGCTGTAGCAAAAGCAGAGCAAGAAGAACGAGCTGAACTCAGGCTTCAGAAGGAGTTCTTTTTCAAATCCATTTACGGGGGGACACTTTACACTTAAAGTCTCCGTGTGAGCAGAGCGGTTTAGGAGAACGAGGACCTTTTGTTTTTAACCTGAGCTTTCAAAGGACGGCAGGAAGCTTTCCCAACGGAGAATGGATTAGACAACATCTCGAGACCAAGGTTACCTAAGGCAAGTTCCCAGTTTTCCAACAACCTCACTGCAGAGTCCAGTCTGACTGTCCTTGACCTCCCTGTGCTTCTGCAAACCAGCACCACCACTCACACAGACCAAACGCACTTCACTTACTGAACCAGTAAATACGTGGTGCTATCCACCCTGTACTCATCTTTAGGGGTAACCTCAGTCCCGTGAAGAGAAACCTAAGGGACACATCCCATGTGAAGGTAGCAAGAACAGATTTCCCACGGAACACCACCAGGGAGCGGGACCAAAGCCCTGACACGAAGCTTCACGGTTTTCTTACAGCCTGTGGGACAGCAGGAAGATTTGGGTGAGACAACAAACCCGTGAGACAGCGCAGGCAGCGCGACAAGCGGCTGTGACAGGTTACGTCAGGTAAGTGCCACGGAGTTGTCTCTGTGCCTGAGCTAAGCCAGAAGAGAGCAAAACACGGAAAATCCTGAGAAAGGGGGAGAGGAGCAAGAGGGAGCTCCCGGAGGAAGGTTATCCCCGTCACTAGTACAATCAAAGCGCTTTGCTAGTCATGTTGCTGGAGAACAGAAGCACCCCCCAAGCAAAACCGGACCTTGCAGAGATAACCAAGCACTCCCCCGACTCTGAGTAATCGCTGCAAACACTCGTGTGATAGGTGCTCAAGTTCATCGACTTCACTGAGGGAACTCAGACCTTCCAGCGGGGGCGGCCTCGGGAAAGAACAAGAACTACACAATAAAGAAAGGATCACAGGCCAAGAGGTGAGAGAAAATTGACTCGGGAAACTTCCGTGGCTGCGGGGACAAAGCAGAAACTTACCTGGAGGAAGGAGCAGCTGCCAGGTATCGTGTGCGAACCCAAGTCCGTGCTGGTATGGAATCCAGGAGTCCAGGGGGGAGCAGCAGCAGCATCGCCAAGTCACTCTGAGACAAGGACCGTGGACGCACCGAGGCAATCGGACCGGACGTGACAGGGAGTGTTTTGCACAAGCGGTTAACCAGCCCGTTGTGGCATTTAAGCTTCACACGAATCAGGGCCACGCTGCTCGTGATGGTGGTGCTGCTAGTCTCCATCCACCCCTGCCAGGACATCCACCAGGGGCACCTGGCAACTGCTGACCGCAGCCATCAGCCAGGGCAGGCTGATCCTGACACCACGCCGAAGCTCCCCGCTAGGCTGGGCCTTTGCACAGGGTTCAAGCAGAGGCAGCGTTTTAGGCCATGGGAGAACACTGGGGCTGGCGTTATGGTCCCACCCTCCATCAAGGTGGCAGTTGCCTCACTGTTGGAAATCAGCAGCTCTTTACTGCCATCGCTCTGTTGCAAACTGGTTTGAGCTTAAGAAGGCGGAAGCAATTTGTAAAGTTACAGTAAATCAGCAGAAAGCCCCCAACCCACCTGCCACCTTCTAGTGGCAGCTACGCAGAGACCTGAGCAGGCCTTTGGTGCTGCAGAAGTTGCCTCCTTTGCAGCCTCTCTGAGCTGTCACCAGGAGCGGTTTCTGCTCCTAACCAAGTGCGACCGTCGATACCTTTGTTATCTGCATTCACCAGACCATTTCAGCCTGGGAAAGGGCTGCACAGGCACAGCACTTCCCGCTATCCGTCAAGTCATTTTTGACCCTCCCCATGTCCAGCCTTGCTTTGTTGGTAGCTAATCCTGACCGCTCCCCGCTGGTGCATTTCTGGGGACACCCCTTGCCTGTGGTGCGCTGTGCAGCATCACCCGGAGCCTGGGAAGCAATTTGGGACTGTGGTTTCCTTAGCAACAAGAGGTTGCTTTAAATACCTCATGCCTGGAGGTATTTAAAAGGCATGGAGATGCGGTGCTCAGGGACATGATTTAGTGGTGACCTGGCAGTGCTGGGTTAATGGTTGGACTCTATTGTCTTGAAGGTCAATTCAATGAAAGATTCTGTGATTCTGTGAAAAGCCAGAGCCAGGAGGGAGAGTCATGAGAGAATTTTCCAGCTGCTCACCGACTGTGCATTATGTGCCTGCAGAAGGAGAGCAGGGATAAAGAAGAGAGCCTGGGCTGGAAACAAAACCCTCTCTCCTCATGTGCTTCCAGCTGACGGTACGCCTGCCCTGCGGTCCACTGCTTCCTGGTTTTACAGGTGCACTGAAAGCCAGATCGCGGGTCTTACAGAAACGAAGAACTGAAGAATTGCATCAGCAGCAGTGGCGCAAGAATTTATTAAGGAGCAAGCAGGAAAAAGGAGAAGCAAAAAGGAAAAAAGCAAAGGGAACTTTACAGGACTGAATGGAGATCCCATTAACGCTCTTTATAAGCCGCTGCATCAGGAGAAACTGTACTGCTGTTTGCTGAGCAAAGGACAATTGTACCAAGGAAGGCAGCCTGTGAAATATGGGGCAGAGAACAGCGAGCCAGGGGAGGGTTATCAGGTGCCGCAGACCCTCACACAACACACTGCCCTGTGCCACCCCCTCCGGTGTGTAGCTCGTTCTGCATTTATACTTTCTTTAAATGCTGTTTGAGCCCTGAATGTCCTGGAGGACAGATCACACAGATCTCATTGAGTCATCCTCAGGACCACAGGAGCATCTCCTTGTGATGCTGCATTCCTGTAAATAACACCACACAGCCACTCAGGCCCTTGGCTATCTTGCATTGGTCCCGGGTGTCCTGAGACAAGCTTCTCCCTTCAGGCAAGCAGATGAACAGCCTCAGGGCAGGGATTAAGATTTGCACAGTCCTCTACCCGCACTGTCTTAGGGGGTTGGCTCACCTGCTGGGTTCACCTGTTTTCTCTGAAGGTGCCTCAAAGGCACTAGCTGGTGCAAGACTGGTTAGATACAGAGGTGAGCTCCAGGGCCAGGGTTTGTGTTGTAGCAACAGGATACATCCCAGATTTGCTGCCTGAAGGAAGGCAAGAGGGCAGATAGGAACAGCCTCCTCCACCAGCTTCACTGGCAAGCCTGATGGTGGATAACGTGGTCTGCCTGCACCGGGCCAAGCCCATCTTTTCCTGGAAATGTCTCCTGGTCCAGCAGGAAAAGCAATTCACATAGGTGTGGGAGAGGACCTGCTTTCTGATTACGTGCCATCCTCTATGTCCTTAATATTCTCTCTGGGTGAGAGTTGAGATATAGAACAGCTTGCAGGTTCACAGTATCTCATTTATGTAAAGTGTTTATCTACTCTTTTTGCTCCACTTCTACACCAGCAGTCTGATTAAAATTGTTATGGAGCTACAACTGCATCAGTGACATTTCAAAGAGGAGATGCTCAGCTACAGCATCCTCAGGCTTCCTCATGAGCTCCACCTCCTTCCCAGACTGCAGTCAGCCTTCATGCAGGAGGAAGGAAGGTGTTTTCCAAGAACAGAAAGGGCCCTAGAGCACTCTGATCTCAGGCCCTCTGAAGGACTCGCTGACCTGTAAGACCTTGGTGAAGAAGTAGTGTGGATCACTGTACAGATGACTGCAGGACAGCATCCCTCACAGATCCAGCAGGTCAGCTCCAGCTCTCTCCATCTCCTAAGATTCAATGGCTAAACAAGCAGTTGAAGGGATATAAGCTGGGCAGTGTGGGAAGTTGTAACTACAGTGTGGTCAGGTGATTCTTAGTGTGACACGAAGCTCTGCCTTATTGCATTTCTAATCAGGTTTTAGACCAGAGGTCAGATGTAACAACTATTCAGCTGGTATCAAAGCTCTTTCCCTTACATGATGTGGCAAAGATGGACAGAGCTTCATTTTCCTCAGATCCCTTTACATAACCATTTTGACCATGCAAACTAGTATCAGTCCACTCTTCAGCTGCCCAGAAGAAATCTTTAAGGGAGAGAAACAGGTTTTCTTCACCTAATTTCCAGGAGGGTGAAATTAAGGTTCTCACAGAAGGGTGGAACATCTCTACTGAGGCACAACTAATAAAGCAGCTTCCCCTTCTGACAGATGTTCCAGATCTCTTGCACCAGAATTGTGTTTTGTTAACTGCCTTATCTCAGGTCTCTTCATAACTGCACTCCAGTCCTCATTTTGGACACAAGATACTTATTTGTGCGTGTAGCTCCTCCGATTATTTATTCAGGAAACCAGAGGCAAGACCTATCCTCTTGTTGTTTAACACTGGGGTGGGTACTTTGATACTATGAAGTGCAAACCCAATCACCTGTTGATAATTACATCTAAACCCATTTATTCAACAAGCAGCCTGTTACCTAGAAGCTGCTAGGAAGGAGTTCAGGCGGTGCAAATTCCAAACCCTTTGTAAAAATACAAGATGTTTAGTTGCTCTCTGCAGAAGATACGATCTCAGCGCTTCTGGAATATCTTTACTCCAGAAAGGAATCCCAACAGCGCTGGCAATCCACCCACTGGCAATTCTGCTGTCCAAGACATATCTAGAAACAGAGTAACAAAATAATGGAATCATTTAGGTTGAAAAAGACCTTTAAAAGACAGTGAAGTCCAACCATTAACCTAACTTTACCAAGCCTACCATCAAACCATGCCCCTAAGCTCCACATCAACTTTTAAACACACGTGGGGATGATGACTTAACCACCTCCCTGGGCAGCCTGTTCCAGTGCTTGATGACCCTTTCAATGAGAAAGTTTTTCCTAATGTCTCACCTAAACTTCCCCTGGTGCAACTTGAGGACATTTCCTCTTGCCTTCTCTCTTGTTACTTGTGAGTGGAGATTGGAGATCAACACCCACCTCTCTACAACCTCCTTTCAGGTAGTTGCAGACAGCAAGGTCTCCCCTCAGCCTCCTTTTCTTCGGACTAAATAGTTCCAGCTCCCCCAGCTACTCCTCCTAATTCTTGGTCTCCAGACTCTTTGTGAACCTTGTTGCTCTTCTCTGGACCCATTCCAGTACCTCAATGTATTTCTTGTATTGTAGGGCCCAAAACTGAACACAGTACTCACGGTATGGCCTCACCAGTGCTGATGATCACTTCTCCACTCCTGCTGGCTGTGCTTTGTGATACAAGCCAGGAGGCCACTGGACTTTTTGGCCCTCTGAACACACTGCTGGCTCATGTTTAGCCAACTGTCAATCACTACCCACAGGTCTCTTTCTGTCAGGCAGCTTTCTGGCTACTCTCCCCCAAGCCTGTAGCGCTGCATTAGATTGCTTCAACCCAAGCACAAGATCCAGCACTTGCACTTGTTGAAGCCCACTGACTGTTCACCTCCTGTCACACTACTAGAATTGGCTCAACCTGCAGCTCAGTATAGCAGCGTCAGAATTACCACCCACATATCCTGAACATACTGAAGAGGCTACAGAGAAGACACCGCTCACAGTGAATGTACCGATGTTGCCATCCCTGCTTAGTGAGCCTACATGGGCACTTGGCTGAGGAACATGGGACACTGCTGAAAATGCCAGTAGGTCATTACAAACACTGCTCTGGTGCACTGCTGTTAAGTAACTCTGTGGTGCTACCTCAAGAACTTGCCACTCTCTACCTTCCTGTGTAGGAGTCAGGCATTTCTGAATAATTTATGTGCCTCAAAGCAGTTTCAATCAGACAGAATCAAAAGTGACTCCACTGTGTGAAGTCAGCCTGCACCTACAGGAAACTGAGTCATCAGGGAGCTAGTGATTGTGTCCTGATCATTATGATTCCAAATAGTTTTGCCTCTGAAGATCATAGGATGGTCAGAACTGTAATCACAAACACTGCTTCTCCAGGAGCAAGTCTGTATGCTAAATTCAATTAACCAAACATCAGTTTCTAAATGACTGAACTGCTATGTAACCACCACAGAATCACTCTGGTTGGCAAAAACCCCTGGGATCATTAAGTCCAACCATGTCCCTCAACACCTCATCCAAAACTATCTTTAAACACCTTCAGGAATAGCAACTCAACCACCTCCCTAGGAAGCTCATTCCAGTGCCTGACCACCCCTTCTGTGAAAATATTTTTCATAATATCAAGTCTAAACCTACCGTGTTGTAACTTGAACCCATTCCCTCTTGTCCTATCACTAATGGCTTGTGAGAAGAGACCAGCACCAACCTCTCCACAACATCCTTTCAGATAGTTGTGGAGTGATGAGGTCTCCTCTCAGCCTCCTCCTCTTCAAACTAAAGAGCCCCAGCTCTTTCAATCTTTCCTCATAAGAATTATTCTCCAGGCCCTAAAGAGACCAGTATGTACCTATCATGTCATGCGACCTAACTCATCACAGTCTCCTCGTTAAGTTATCGGACAATGTGGTTTCCTTTTTAATTTTTTTTATTTTTTTTTCCTCAATTTTTGTTTGTTGCTGCTGGTTTTTTGTTTTTAATACAATTAAGGACGTACCCCACAAGAAAAAGCAGAAAGAGTCCTTATGGAAAAAAACAAATATATTGAACACATACCAATCAAGTGGTACAGATATGGGACTGGCTTTGATTTCAAAATTTAAGTAGAAATAAAAAAAGATGTAATGCAACAGCTGTTCAATTTCCAAGTCTAAATAGGCACTGTAAAAAGACATTTCCGCTTTCTCCAGCACACATTCCTGTCTAAATGCTCCCACTGTAATAAATTCCTAGGTTCCCAAACAAAACAAATCACTGGGAACATAACCTTAGAGTAAAAGTTAATATCCATCCACCCACCCTCTTACAAAAGAAGCAAACGAAAACAAAAATTCCCCCAAAATACAACCTTTCAACGCTGCTGTTTTGACCGGAGCAGAATTAGAGAATTTATAAAGGTTCAAAAGCACCCAAGGCAAGTAGTACAATATAATTTGTTCACTAACTTGTATTGGAAAGGAGATTAAAAACATCGCAATCTGCATCCTGGTACATAAAACTGCTGTCCTGAATAAAGAGAAATCTTTCAAAAAAAGTTTCACAACTTGGTGGAGGTCCAGGACCCAGCTTTAGGCATCATTAATTGATGGGGTTTAATTCTGACTTGGTTATAACCACTTTTATATACTGTACATCTACCCTAATTGGATCAGTGTCTGGAACTGCTCACTGGTGTCCCTTTGAACAACTGTAAACTAAACCATAGTATGCAACTCCATAGGAAGCTAGAGATCAGGTGAATATACAGCCAGTTAGATCTCCCCTGCTTCACGCTCTTCCGAGCTTCTCGGGTCTTCCGATCGGCCATTAGCACTTTCATAAGAACGTTTCCTGTCTTTGAAATCTCGCGGCGACCTCTCTCTTGAGCTTCTATCTTTATCACGTGATGTTCTATCACGATCTCTTGAACGTTCTTTGTCTCTGGAAGACCTTTCTTTCGAGGATCTGAAAAGTGCAGTAAATTTGAGAATTCAAGTTAGTTATGAATCTGTAGCCATCAAACAGAGTCCTGATTGTGTATTTTTAGTTCTTTTTCCAATCCAGCTTCAGATTTATAGAGAAGGCATCAGTAACCAGTGTACTCGTCCCCTTTTTCTACTTTCAATTTCAATGAACAAATAACTGTAGAGACAGAATTTCATCTACATTTATCAGAGAGCCCAGACCATGGTCAATGTGCTTCACTACATCTCTGATTTTCAGCCTGTGCCCTCAAGCTAGTATTAACTGAAATTTCTGTATGAAAAAGGAATGTCTAGCCTATCTAGACATAAATTACAAACTTAAAAAAGTGTTTGAAAATGGGAGTTCGATTAAAAGTAGGGGGAAATGAACTGGCACCGTTCTGAAGTGAGACTATTACATGACAGACCTAAGCCAAATCTGCAATCCAAAGCTACAATTATGTTTTGTTAGAAGAATCATCCTTTGTATGGTTTTGCTCTGACCACAGGCAATTTCAAACCCCTACAATGGAGGCAGAGTACAGCCGTTCCATTACATAGTTCCCATAGTTTTAAATTAAATGAGCTACCTGGATGGGGACAAAAAGAAAAGGGATTAGACATCTTCCTCTGTCTTCTCTGACAGAGAAACACCACGTCTTCACTTTAAGATGTACTGCAATCACAAAGGATACCAATAAATACGTTCACAGAAAAATCATAACAGCATGCTGTTAACGCTAGCCACTGATTTTGCAGTCAAGAACTGTGGACAGAGACACTGTACTCTTTGCACTTACAGAAAGTTCCTGTCACCACCTCAAACCTACAAAACTAAGCACTGCAAAATGCTCCTGCGCTGGTTTCTTTTAATAAGCTTACAAAGAAGTGACCTTTCGTTTTACTTCCTCAGCTGTCTCGATGATGCAGTGTTTGCAAGACATTATTAGCAAACACCAAGATCCACAGGCATTACTCCTACTGCACAAACTCCACATCAAGTCAGAAGAGGAGCTACGTGCCAAGAAGTTAATACTGGTGTTAACACAGCTGCTGCATCACAACTATTTTGTGCCACAAGTTTCTTGCAGAAGGAACAATGCTTCCAGAATGGTTGGCTTGGTCTAAGTCTGGCAATTAATCCTAGAACAGGCAGACAGAGGACACGATGCTGTCCACAGCTCTGGCTTTATGTTCAACACATTCTTGGAAGTATGTAGGATCATTTGTCCAGCTATGCCATCTCTCTAGAGGCAAGGCTCTACTCAGCTGACAAGAAGGCAGGCTGGGTTAATGAGTCACAGCACAGGGATGTGGAAGTTTATACAATTACTTCAGCAAGCAGGATTCCTACCAGAAGACTTCGAATTAAAATACTGCTCCTATCTTTCTCAAGGGGAAGGGCACAGCCTTTAGAATCAGAACCTACTGTAGACTTACCTTACCTAGAGTGCTCAGAAAACACTACTTCCTATCTCAATCAAGTGGATCCTGCATCAGAAAACTACTCCATCAGATATGCGACTGTATCTGTGGATGGCTGCATTGGGTTTTGAGGACAAAAAACCTTAAGTACCCTCAGACAAAAATGCTAGGGCAGCCTTGGAAGTGTGGGAAAATCCTACAGCATCCAGTCAGACCTAGGTAAGCAGGGAAAGATGTAGCTACATTTTTTCTTTAACCTTTCAAGGGCTAAGATATTTTATTCCTTTCAATGGATAAGGGCCTGGGCTTTCTCCTCAGAAGGGGAAAACACACCATATAAACAAACAAACAGTGAAGACTGTACTTTCTCTACCACAGCAGAGAATTAGCACAGGGCTAGAATATTCTGTTGTCAGAGAGGATCTGAAGGACAATAAAAAAATAGAACAGTCTAAATGTTAAGTGTGGGATCTATCTCACCCAGCTTTAAATGCCTGCAGCACAGACACCTAAGCTCATCAGCCAGATTTCCTTAACAGTCAGCAGACAAAATAGACACTTTAAGGCATGATTTGTCTCATCTTAACACAGACACAAAATTATGGCAGATGAGTCTGTAATGAGACTCATTAGATTTATATCTGATCTCATCTAAAGCTAGGTGAAATGAAGCCACATCCCATGACTTCACGTGCTCTGTTTGTCCACACAATGTCTGCACGGGTGCACATCAGCCCTTGTCACATGAATTCTTCAAGTAGACTGACTCAGCCATCTCTCAATTCACCCACAGTTATGTCTGCTGTCACAACTGATTTTATTGCCAAGTATGCATCTTAACACATAACTGCAAACATTCTCACTGCAAATCCAAAAGCACAAGTTACCTATTTTGTTTCTAAACACAAAAAAGAGTATTCACTTTAGAACTTAAAGCTAACAGCAAGGAAAAGTAGGGCTCTATTTTGAGTTACTCTTGATAAGACAGTAATCCAAGCCTCAGTAGACTTAGGGTTCCTATAACCTTCTTGCTGTTACTACCCAGGCAGGTTCCTATTACCTTAGACACACTGCTACTATGCTACATTCAGCTGTGCTCACAGTGTGTAGAATTTTACTCCCTATATTGATAAACTTGAAATAAGATCTCAGTCACTTAGAGAGCTGAATCTACCCATCTGTTCAAAGGGTGAATGATGATACAGATTAAGTAAAACACATTTGTCAGACAAATTTATGTATTTGTAGAACTTTCTGATACAGCACACAACATCCCTTCTTCCAGAATGATGAAGTATAAGAGGTGTCAGCTTTTCATCTTACATGAAAGGTTCTTTGGAAAATACTTTCTGCAGAAGGGTGAACAGGAAAACCCAAAGGAACTGTGTGATTTGCTGCAAACAGTAATACTCAGCACATGTTTGGGCTGTGATAACGTTGTTATATGGAAGAAAATGAGAAAACAATTTCCAGGAGACGCTCTCAAGAGTTTTTCTAGTTAAAAGTCTAATGGTCTTGTAAACTTACTTGCTGACACCTTAACAGATGCTGTCAAAACTGAAACAAACCCAGGCATACAAATAGCTTTCACAGCAGGATTCAGCAACCTAGAATAACTATTTATGGTTCTTTAGTTATAACCTAAACATTTCAGGGTTTTTTTTGGGTAACATTAAATTATACAACTATCTCCACATAGCAGCCACAACTCCACACTTCTCTTAAAAGCCCTAGCTAGAACTAGTGGCACCATGGGCTGCTGCTGCACTTTTCAGACATCTGTTGTTTTTGATGCCACGCTCAGCTCTTCAGCAAGAATTTCACAGAAGTATCATGTTTGCCAGGATCTCAATTATCTGGTTACTCAAAACCAAAAAAGCCATGACTCTTTCCAGAAAAAGCTAACTTCTGGAGGGTGTCTTTTATTTTTCAGAGTATTCTTGTCCAGAATTCATTGGCCGACTGAGTGTTTTAAGGAAGATAGGCTTGAACAGAAATTCCTGGAGACTAGAAAAAGAGCTCCTGGGACACAACGAACTACAAAACATTAGCGCCTACAAGCTCAGGTTTATTTCAGATACTGGCATCAACAGTGGTGTGGTATTCAACAGAAAGAATTCTCTCCATTTGAAAAGGAGCTCTAGTGTCTAGATGGGCATCTCTAAAAAAGCAGGTATCCAGCCAGCCAGCCAAGTTCAATAGTTCATGTGCATCAAGACCATAGCTCTAGTGATTCTTTGCTATTTTGAAGACACAATATATATACACTTCAAGAGCAAGAATTGTCCTTGATCTCAGAGAAGTAAGATCTACAAGTTGCTGCTCATGACAGCATGGCAGTTGTCTCAAGTTCACAGTAAAGCTTCAATCTGATGTGAACCAAGGATTTGTCCAAACACCGTTGTGTCTTATTACTTCACGGCAAGCACTGACATCAGAATTATTTCCCGTACTGAGTACAGTAAGGTTGAAATCATGTGTCCTGAAGTATGTTACATTTTTTAACTTCTTCACACAAAACAAGGCTCGAAGGGCTTATCCTTTGATAGCACCTTGCAAAAGGACACCAACTTCATCTTGAAATCACATCTTGCTTTTCAATTCACCTTTGGCAGCTGAGACCGAGAAGTTTACTGTTACAGAGATAGCACCAAAGGTCCACACCATTTTCACGTCCTTGCACATTTCTCTGCCAACATGCATAGGACTATGCATAATTTGAACTGTGCTTATCTTATTGGAGAGTTTGACCAACTATGGTAAGAATTCCAGAACAATCCATTTGTGAAGGACTGAAATAGCATCTTGCAAGGCTGGACCTCAAAGCTGAAGACCTAAAGGCAGTCTGAGCATATGATCTGTACATTGGCTCATCCAAGTTAACAAATGTATTGACAAAAGGAAAACATCTATTTTAAGAATGAAAAACTACAGATTTTGAAGATTTGCTGTTTCTATCACGCCTATAATCCTCCCTTGTGAATGTCTAGAAGAGGCATGACTCTAGGGTAACTGATGACAGGCTACAGTCAGGACGGAAATTGCTGAATCCAAAACATTCAAGAACATCTCAAGAACTTTAAATACTTGACACTACTGATTGTATCAGCTACAGTGCTGGACATTTAAGTTTTATCCATCTGCAATAAAAAAGGAGGAAACAAAAGACTTGTCAAAATCCTGTCCTCCTACGCTTTCTTATAGAGCACAGTGAGACTATAAAAGTAATCTGCTACTCCAGGAATTAAAAAAGCTAATTTTTCGGGCCCATGAGATATTCAAACCCATTTAACACATTTCTCCACCCTTGGTAACTTAACTCCTAAAATAATTTGATTTAACACACTACATGTGTGGCCACTTCAAAACCACATCTATTCTCTTCTGGCAAGCTGACAGCCTGCCAGGTTTTTAAGACTGGGCACCCTGTTCACTGTACTGCACTCAAATCTATGTCATGGTGGCTGATCTACCAAAAAGCAGACCTCCCTACCAGAAGCCACATTGTGGCATTCCAATACTATTCTAAATTACCCTTATTTCACTCATCTACAATAAGCCAGCAAATCCTTGGGAGCACACAGAAATCAAGAAATTCAAAAGCAACAGCTACAAACTGTTCTCTGCAGTAACCCTTCAGTGAGGGATGAGCCACTTTCCTTGCAAAGCAATGTCTTCAGATGCAATGCAACAAGTTTATTTCCAAGGATACCCGACTTGTTTTTATCTGGCGCAGTACATAACAGATGGGTTCCCATGCTGGGAACAAGAGCCCAAGGGAAAAAAACAAATGTATGAGAGTAAGATGACTGCCGATATCTCTGGGTTCAAATAGCGATCAACTTTTTTCACTTCCTACACTACAAGAAGATGACAGTACCATCAACTTGGTATCAATACCTTGTATTACCCATCCAAAGCAGAAATAAGTAACCCTTTTATTTAAAAAACCTCCCAAAACAAATCACTACAGTACATCAAGTCATAAATATGCTAAAGGTGTAACTGTCAAAGCTACTATCAAAATATGTTTAAATTACTAAGTGGTAAATGTGAGCTTAACTTAGTGCAAAATTTGTCATCATGCATGTAGGACAAGCCATTTATTTCTAAGTCAACATCTACCTCTTCTTGGAGCTGCGTTCTCTGCTTCTCTCCCTAGAACTATGCCTGCTTCTATGATGGCTGCGACTCCGGCTGCGGCTGGTAGACCGAGACCTGTGACGATGGCGTTTCTCACGGGATTTGGAGCGAGTTCTTCGCTTTCGTTCCCGGGAGGCTGAGCGAGAGCGGTGTCTGCGGCGATCTCGGGACCTAGATCTGGGAACAGAAAGGACTTAAAGCAGACACTGCATTCGCCTACCTACTCTGCCAGTGTATGTATTATGCACTCGGCGCACAAGCAAATATGCAGAGTGGTCTGCAGCTATTGTGCTGTCCTATCATGGGCAAACAGAAGAGAAAAGAAACAAATCCTGCAAGCTCGTTTGAGTATTGCAGAGAATTTTACAGTTAGTTCATGACTGTACATATGGTCATACAATAGCCAATCTAGGCTTTTAAAATAAATATATAGAAAAATACTCTAAAAATAACACCTTGCCCTTGTCAGTAAAGCTGTAGAACTCTGATGCAGTGACAAGGATCACGCACCAGACCTACACCTTAGTATAGCCTTCTCTGTAACTACAACAGTAAAACTAGTCTGGAAGGTTGTAAACACCATTAAATTTCATTATTTATTTAAAATAACTTTGCAATAACATTTCACTAGTCCTCTTCAAATGTGTAGGCTAGGAAGAAAACTTGTACTATCGATCTGTCATTTGTTGAGAGTTAACCTGTTGCTTAGGATTTTAAAAACCATAAGTTTCACCAAAAGTTATCACTTACAAGCCTCTATTGAGGAAAGAGCAGTTCTTTGTGTTTTAAGTGTTATTTGGAACAAAAACTTGCACTGTTGTAACCTCAAAACAGATGCAGACATATGAACTCTGTAGTATCACAGAATGGTTTAGTTGAATGAGACCTCAGAGATCATCTAGTTCCAACCCTCTGCCATTGGCAGGGACAATTCCCACGAGACCAGGCTGTTCGATGTCCCATCCAACTTGGCCTTGAACATTTCCAGGAAGGGGGCATTCACAGCTTCTCTGGGAATCAACCCTCTCTCAGTTTAAAACCACTATGCCTTGTCCTGTCACTGTAAACCTTGTAAGAAGTTACCCCCAGTTCTCTCATAGGCCTTCTTTATGCTGACAAACACTGTATAAACACACAGAAAGATGACTACGTAACAGAACACTTTGACTATAAACATGGACACCTTAAACTAACAGTACTATAGAAACTTTATATTTCAGTTTGTGAAAGACTGGCTTCACTGATTGTATTCCTTGTCTGTAGATTTATATACCTTTTGGCATGCTTGCTGTGGGATCTGGACCTGAAATAAATGAAAAAGTGAGTATCAATTTTTAAAATAAAATATTATAAAATAAAGTATAACTTTGCAATTATAAACCAGACTAGTTCATAGAATCATGGAAGGAAAGGACCTCCAGTATCATCAAGTCCAGCCCTCATTGCAACATCTCCCTAACCACTACACCACGGCCTCAAGTGCTCCATCTACTAGTTTTTTAAGCACCTCCCTAGGCAGCCTGTTTCAGTGCCCAACCACACTCTCAGGAAAGAGCTTCTTCCTAATATCCAATCTAAAACTTCCCTGATGCAACTTGAGGCTGTTTTCCCTCATCCTACCATCACTAATTTGTGATAAGAGGCCAGCACCAGCCTTGCTACAGCCTCCTTTTAGGTAGTTGTAGAGAGCAGTAAGGTCTCCTCTCAGCTTCCTCTTCTCTAGACTAAATAGCCCCAGTTCCTTCAGCTACTCCTCACAGGGCATCTTTTCTAGACCTCTCACCAGCCTCAAAGCCCTTTAGTTGACCTGTTACTCTATTTTTTACTTCACTAGCAATTATTTAAAGGCCTTTTATTTGATGTTAACATCTTTGTAGCATTTACCAGGAAACACAACCCTCTGACAACCGCTTTATGTTTGTTGGTTTTTCATTTATTTTTGAGCCAAACATAATAGAAACTAAATCGAGTACCTAATCTACTTTTTTTTATTCCCACACACCCCCCAACACACTAAAGTTCAAAGTCAGAACTCCTTTTTCTTGTCAGGCACGTACTACTGGACTGAAACTGATTTTACTGTGAACCTTTTACTGTGTACCTCTGAAGCTAACGTGTCAGCACAACTGCAGTTCATACTCCATTACACTCTAACCTGGAAGCAACTGTTTCCATAGAATATGAAACACTTTTCCTTAGTCAAACATTCATCTATTTCTAATACAGAAAATTCCAAGCATCTATAAAGAGATTATCTAACACTTAACAGGTATTAAAACTCACATGTGTGTAAGGTCACATCTGACAGGTCTCAAAAGAAGGCACAGACTTATAAATTCTCTCATTTAAAGGCCACTTGATCAAATACATAGACATTCTTATCTGTAGCACTTAAACAGGCTTTATATTAGAACAATTCAGATTTTAATAGTTGGCCGTGAAATTCACTGTCAGTCCTTGTAAGTTCACAAGGAATGCAGACTGCAGTGATTTTGCACAGTTCTCTATGAACTACATCAGTTTTCCCCATTAAACATAAATAGGTCATTACGTATATACAATTAAAATAGATCCCTACCTCCTTAGTTTCTCCCTTTCTTCTCTTTCCCTCTCCTCTCTACGTTTCAGACGTTCCTGATTTCGTTTCTCCTGTTTATCAGCCACAATCCTCTAAAAACAAAGGAATACATTCATTAGATTCCAAAATTTCTCAGATTAAAGTGTTATAAAAATCTAGACAGCTAATATTTTGTTCTCTCATGTATGTTCTCTTTCCCTTGTGTATATTATTCCCTCTCTCCTCAGTATATATATGCTTTTCTCTCCAAGAAACAGAAGTTATTGCAGAAGAGCTGCAGCAAATAGAACGGTGTTACACAGAGACCTGAAATATGTAGAGTTACAATCAAGTTTTACACCAAAGTGAATTCACAGCAGTAAGCAGTGCTGTTCATGTGAGAGTTTCCATGCCATTCCTATCATATTTTGGCCACTGGGGAAAGGTAGAAAGGAATCAAAATTGAGAGTGTTGTTTTAATTCCTTCAACTATGTCGTCACATAAAGAAGTCCTTCATCTTACAGGACTTGGTTGGGCTGCTGTCTAGTTTTGAGGCTACTTGTTTTCTGTATTGTGACATGAGATGCATAATTAGAGAGGATGCTTCAGCTGACAGCCCCCAGGCTGAACTCAGTACTACTGGGGACAAGGCACCCTCAGTAGAGGGCCCTCAGACGTGTAACTCACAACTGGAGATCTGGCCAAACCCAAGTCTTGCCACCTTCTGGATATGATGCAAGAAATTCAACTCTTTGTAAAGACCTTCTTCTGAGATGTGGAATTGCCCCAGCAGCATCTTGATTAGATCCCTGAGGAGAGTTCTGAGGAAGGAGGGGATAGTTATTGTTTTCTTTCTTTGTTAGTGAAGTACTTAAAAAAAACTATTGATGCTTTGGGAATGTAAAATAACTACCCATGCAAGTTTTTTCTGAGTTGGGTAAATAATCAGATTTTGAACCCTTTACGTAAAATTATATCTATGCTATCTATCCAGTATCAGTAACTACAAGCAAGGTTTCTTGTTCAAGTGACTATTTGTATCATTTCATGTGCTTTTTCTTGTCCTTGAGTAAGATCTATTTTAGATATTTAAGGTTTAAGTTACACAGCATTTATATTTAGGACCCAAACCTGCCAATATAGGCAATGGGAAGAGCTGGGCTTTCCAAAGAGTAAGGCAGAATCCATGCAAGACAGCTGGAATATAATCAAATATAAATGAAGCTAATTTACTCAAATTCAGAAGCAGCATTTTCTGCTTTTAGAGCTTGAACTCAAATATTTAACTATTGTCTTCAGTGATTTATACAGTTAAATGTTTAATTAAGTCTTGAACGACATATTAAGATCCATAAATGGCATCACTGTCCAAATCCATCTTCTTGAATACCAGAGGACTAGAACATAATTCCAGCAAGTCCTTCTTCCAGCACACTATTTCTGGTCAAAATAGTGTTGTTCAGAATAATATTCCAGCCTTTCAAGCTACAGAGAAAGTTCAACCTCTCTGTAACAATGACTTCAGTAGCTAGGTTCAATGTATACGTATTTTTTACATTCTGAGTTTGGATAGCTACAGCCTTTTTGTTGGATCTTATTTAATCTATTGTTACTTTTAAGCTTAAATCTTCAAAATGACTTTAAAAAAAAGAAAATACTCTTTAGCTGTTGGTACATACAGAATGAAAGTCACTTCCTAATCTTTGTCCAGGTAAAATAAATTTTTAGTCTTACATCACACAGCAACAGGCTGTTTGAGCTCCAAGCATTTCTGTTGATTTTTTTTTAAAAAAAATCTTTGTCATGTGTTATCATCCTCCTTACATACTGCTACCAAAACCGAGGATTTCAACACCAGTCCTATTCACATGTTATCCTAATTAAATAAAATATCACTCACTTAGGCCCACTACATGTTCCTGTATTTTCAAGTCTCATTACTTTTAGCCAATCAACTGGCTAAAAATAAAGTTCATCTGGCTACCTCCTATGACTGCTAAGTATGTGTCAGTACCACCTTCATACTCTATTTTACAAGTGGAATTGCACACTGTGTGCCAAGATGCATTAGCATTACTCTGGACATGTGTTTTTAATATACCTCTGTGCTAAAGAGGTCATCTTACCAAATTCTCCAGATAACTGGTATTAAATCAGAATGCTAAGTGAAATCACAAATTTTCAAGTAATATGAAAAACAATTCACATGCTTGGAAAGAAATACTCTATTAACATTGCCTGTCAAGTAATTAGGATAACACATAAAAAAAATGTAAGAATGATTTACCCTGAGTTCCTCAAGCTTCTCTCTTATTTCAATAAATCCTAAATGTAGTTTTCCTCCAAAGTGATCAGCAAGTCGTCGGTCATTGTCATGAAGACCAAGATAAGCTGAGCAAACTTCACAAACCCGTAGCTTCTGCTGCTGAAAGCTGGATGCAGGCATAGAATTCCTGTAAACTTCCTAGCAAAAAAAAAAAAAGCAAGGTTTGCCATTACTTCTCAATACATAGAAATACACATGTAACACACTACCAAAGAGGTACTACAAACTGATAATCTAAATCAGTGTGTGCTAACACACTCTTTAGCTGATTCACACTACTCATGATTAACTGTCTTATTAAGACACAATGTAGGTTTCCTTATTTTGAAGATTAAGTATATTTGAAGCAAGGCAGGAGCAACTGCTTTTGGAAATTAAAACAACAGGGGACAATGATGATCTTCGCTTAAGATCACAGTAAGTGATTAAGTTCACAGAATGAACAAACATTTTATTACATGCAACAAGTCTGTGATAACACTAATTACTATATTAAGCTATTATAAAAATATTCCACCAGTTTGAATTCTGATTCCAGTTTAAAAGAGTAGTAGCTCCCTGAGGAAGCTGCCTGCATTTTAGACACTAATTAAACAAGTTATCTGAGCAAAATTTATCTAAAGACACTCAGATCACAGAGAAGCAAGAGTACCAGCAATCCCCGCTGGCACGATTAAAATAGAAGATGACTGTTTTCGTAAACTTAACTATCTGAGTGAAATACTGTATGGAAAAGATCTTGACAAGTTCTGCCACCCAAGTGTTACACAAGGACCACTTTGACTCATCTGATACACAAACCATTGACTTTCAAAGATGACACTGGTTCACAACTTAACTGCTGCTGTGAGACTGAAAAAAGGTAAGTCAGTCTAACACACATAGACACCTGTAGTGTCTGCACAAGGCCAATACAACTAAACTAAGATAAGGCATCATCCATCCAAGTGTATATAATTTTACTAGGAGTGTATTTAAAAGGTAGAAACTTTAACTCTACAGGATGCTGCGAAGACAATTGCTCAGTTTTATAAGAAGAGATTAGTTAAGGGAGTGACAGCTGATAAGACATCTTGCATTACACAGATGCCAACCAATTCAGCATTATACTCTGCCCTCACAATCCCCCAAGTCTTACACAATCAACTTACTTCTGCTTCTCTCTTCTTTACCCGAGCCTTCTCCACTTCATCCATTACTTTCTGAGATTCTTCCACATTGCCATCAGCTCCAAGCTGTTCTACTTTGGCCAGCAGTTTCCCAATTTCTTCATTCAGTTCATGAACCCTTTCAGCCTTGAAAGACAAGGAGAGGCTTAACACAGGAAAAGCTTTTATATGGAAAACAAACTGAACTACTACTGAGCTGTTATATGCAGAACAGGTAAAACAAAATTAAAATAGAGATAACTTCTCCAAATAGAAGTGAAACAGAAGTTACATCGTGTAAAAACACAGAGAAAGGATGAGTTACCAAGCCTATGTACCAACCCAGCACAGGATTTTGCTCAGGAACTTCAGACAATTCCCACTATAGTCTATACCACAAACTCTTGTATTTGTACAACCGTTCTTCTAGCATTGAGTGTATGTGTAGAAAAAAATGACAAAAACCTTTTTCAGTTAGAACAGCTAGACAACAATCATATCAAATTTTGTTTACTTTACAGATGAGGTTTTGACCAAGAAGCATTAAGAACTACTAGAATTTGTACAGCATAGTGTCACAGAGCCAGCAGCTTCCTGAGCTTAAAAACATCAGAGGTGAGTCCCTGTATTTTCCTTTCCATGCATTAAATGCAGTTTTAGAAGGATAGAGAGAATATCTTTTCTCCTTTCCTGAGTATGAATTCTCAATTTGGATAAACTTGCTAAAGCCCGAAGTTGGCTCCACAGAAAAAACAGACTTTCAAAGATATTTCAATTAACAAGTTTTACAGTCTTACTTTAGCTGCAACTTCAGCACTGATCTCTTCTTGGGTTTCTGCTAGTCTTTTCTTAGCCACTTCTGTTCTCCTGTCACAGTCTGCAATAAATGACTGCAGGTGGTCCATTGCCTAGAACATCAATAACACACTGAGCAATACCATCAAGAATGTATTTCATTAGGCTTAATACGTTGCAGGATTATTAAACTTGACTTTTGCAAGTTTTAATTAGTGAAACCTTTGTAACACAATCATCTAGCAGTTTATGGTGACTAACATTAATACATAACATGTAAAAAATCATAAGCCACACGCGTCAGTTGCAAGCATTTGCAGAAATTTGCAAGTCAATCTGTCTCTAGTCTTCTCTAAAAAGTACATACTTGTAACTTGCAGTAAAACTCTTCAAAGGATCATCAGGTTGACCTCACCCAGCCAACACATGCAGTGCTGTTAACTTTTCTCAATAAGGTTTTAAGCCATTAAGTGTAACACCACTGTCCCACCCAACAGTAACACAAAAACCCCATTTTACCCTTGTGAAGACTGATTTCCTAGCTGTGAGCTCAAAACTGAATTACTCAGAGTACAGTGTACTATGACACAGCGTATGATTTGTTACTCCCAACAACACAGCTTGAACACACTAAGAAAGAATCCAGCTCTATGATCACTTGTTCTGTGGAAGGGATGTTTATTCCTGAGATGACTACCAAGATAAATTAAATCCTTGTATACATTCACAAAGACGCATGTATCGTTTAAGAAACTGTGCCTCGGGTTTCCCTAAAATTACTTTTCAAATGTGCACCTTCTGGGTGGAATACAACTTCACTTTTGTGTCTCAGTGTATCCCTTTATGTATACAAATTACGTGTTCTCTCTACCACGGAAACAAAATACATACATCAAGCTCAAAGAAGAAATCTTGATCTTTGGATGCGATTTCATAGTCTGCCCTTAATGCCAGGTCATGCACCTTCAGACACTCTCCAAGGTCCATTCTCTGGAAAAAGACAGAGGGGAAAGTGATTAAACTTTTCAGAAACAGACAATTAAGTTTGCACAATTTTCTTTAACAGTTAAATATTCTGAAGCAAATAACATCCCCTGTGGAAGTGAGACAGCAGTTTATTAAAGCTATAAGAGAACAGCAGATTGTTAATAAACTCACACAAATCAGGAAACAATAAAAGGAGCCAGAACAAACAGCTACTCATGTTTACTGTTTGCATAACAAAATATAATTTAATGTCCCACAAAAATGTTGCTTAACTGAAAATTTTGAAAAGACATTGAAGTGGGACATCTTTTATTCAATTAAAACAGCTTAGAAGAACCACGTTTCTTGCAAATAATTTGCAGTTACATGGTTAAGTTCTTGATCTGAACTGTATGCACGCTACATGCTGTGTTTCAGCTATATCCATCATCCATAATAGCCACAACCACAGCATCAATCTAAGTGTTGCTAAAAAAGACCCAACAAATCCACATTACTGAAACACTTCAAGACAGCAAAAAAAAAAAAAAAAAAAAAATCAAACCCTGGCAAGAGAGTCTGCAGATGAATAAAGATGACTAGACTGGTAACTGTTCAAGAATCAGTAGATATCAACATAAGATTGTGTTTCACTTGTGATTCAAAACCATTCTATAAAGGGCAGAAGGAAGCATGAACTTTAAGCAGTAAGCTGTCTAACTGATTTTGCATATGATGCCACTGAGAAGACTGCACAGTAGCTTACTAGGTAATAAGCAGTCCTCAAATTCCAATTTTTATACCACATAGCTGTAAGTAATTCTAATTCAGTCTGCTCCCTGAAAGTTTGTTTAGTAATCAACACAGGACTAAAAAAACCAAACCCAAGCAAAGAAGCATAAAACCCCCAAAACACCACAGACAACAGCAGAAGGCAGAAACAAATACTCCAAACCCCAATTTTTAATGGCAACAAAAATGAACAAAAGCAAGGCATTCTCTTGCAAAAGCCCAGGTTGATGTAGAACTATTGGAGGTGATTATTATTTGCACTGCTTAAAACCAGACGTTTCAGTTAAGCCTGCTCTAGGCACTGTCCACTTCAGAAAAAATAATCCTTAATGAAAGCTGACCTCTTAGGGACTAAGTTGATACTACTGTAGCTTATAACAGTTTTAGAACCAAAATTAAAGTA
Organism: Phoeniculus purpureus; assembly: GCA_028565055.1. Lineage (NCBI taxonomy): Eukaryota > Metazoa > Chordata > Aves > Bucerotiformes > Phoeniculidae > Phoeniculus > Phoeniculus purpureus. The sequence continues at coordinate 35,151,897 of JAOXOE010000001.1, read as the reverse complement.
AGTAACAACTTGTATTGTTTGTCTGTAACTGAAAGATTAGCGTTAATTCAGAAAGTGTTGCAAGTCACTTAGATCCGAGACGAATCATAATCATAGTTCAGGTTGGAAACAACCTTTAAGATCATTGCATCCAACCACTAACCCACCTGTACCAAGTCCATCGCTAAACCATGTCCTTAAGCCCCATACTTATCCAACTTTAATGCTTTCTTAAAAACAAATACTCAAAAATCTTGCATTTAAGCAGTAATTCAAGCCTCGCAAAAAAACCCACAAACTGAAAACAATCAATCAGTTAAATGTTCCACCAAATATATTAGTTTTCTATGGAAGTTGTCAGTTTGTTTCAAATACTAGAGACAGTAAAAACCACTTAAAATACAGAATTTTGAACTTGAAAGTTTGTGATAAGCTGTAGTTATTTAAATACCTTTCAGCCACCATAAATCTCCTTTCCGTAAAACATTTGACTGCAATAGAGAACATCTGATCGCCACACTAAAGGAAAAAAGATTAGCTTTTCCTTTTGCAACCACACAGGACCTCAGCCATTTGTTAACTGATGCAAACCCACAAAGACCTTGAAGATGAGCCATGTCTTACACATCTGTTTCAAAGTCAGATGGTGATATAATTTGAACGACGACAGAGTTCTTTCAGAAAAGCACCTCAGTACAAGGGAAGCAATAGGAAAGAAAATTGTATAGCTATCTGAAACTTAAGACACATGCCGAGACGAGGCTACTGACACAATCCATAATATCCAAACACGACAAATAGGCTGAAACACATCCACAACACCATCAGAAACATACCATTTTAACATTGAATCTATATGCAACTTTGAGGAAGTGTATGAAATAAACTTCCATCACGCTCACGCTCTCCTCACTCATTTGTGAGCACATCCTGATTACTTACTATGTCCAGTTTTAGGCATCTTAATTCAAGAAAGACAGTGAGGTGCTGCAAAGTTGGTGAAGGGCCTAGAGAGCAAGTCTTATGAGGATGGACTGAGGATGTTTGGCTGGAGGAAAAGGTGGCTGAGAGGGAGACCTTATTGCTGTCTACAGCTACCTGAAGGGTTATTGTAGAGAGGTTGGTGCTGGTCTCTTCTCACAGAAGACAAACATCCAGTCTGTCTTAAATGTCTACAGGGATGGGAACCTCACCACCCCCCTGGGCAGGCCATTCCACTGTCTAATCACCCTTTCCATGAGGCAGTGCTTCCTAACATCCAACCTAAACCTTCCCTGGAACGGCTTCAGGCCTTGTCATCTTGTCCTGTCACTAGCTCTGTAGCAGAAGAGTCTGAACCCCACCTGTCTGCAACTTCCTTTCAGGTAGTTACAGAAAGTGTGCTGCTTTTCCCTCTATTCAGGTTCAATTTGCCCTTCCCCAGTACATTTTCTGGTTTTCTTCCTATTACGAATTGTAAATCCATTGTAAAGCCTGAAAGGATGGCAATTACCTTAAGCCACATGCTGAAAAAATGTCTGTTCTCCCTTTATGACTGTGCTGTGCCACCCCATGCTGGTGCATTGTTTTTGCAGCAGAACACAATGTTTTGCTGCGAAAGAAGTCATACAGTTGTTGAAATGGCTTCTTTATGCAGAATGTACAACTTTCAGCTAATCCTTTGAAAGCACCTTTACCAAAATATTACTATTAAATGTCCTTCTTAGTTATTTCTACATTGGGATTTAGAACTTCTAAAGTTGACTGAATATGTGAAGCCATGCTTTAGGGCTTTTTGTAGGTACTGCACTTTTACTCAGGACTAATACTAGGGAAAAAAACCCCACCATATTTGGGACCTCTTTCTTATAAACTAAAACTATGGATTAGTCTAGAAAATAGTCCAGGCAATAGTCTAGGCAACAACGGTATCAAGAGTCCTTTTGCCGCTGCTGAGCTCTGAAGAAACCAGTGCCTTCTACTAACAACTTGCTATTTTCTGCAATACTTTCCTTATTTCTCAGTGTTCAATAGGCATTTCAAGCTGCTTGATTTCTCAGAGCTGACAAACAGACCAGACAACTGGTCCTTCATTCCAAACCACCTCATATTGAAATGATTTAGGAATAGTTTTTGTCATCTTTTCAAATAAATTCTTTGGTGTTAAAGAAACAAGTTTATGTAAACCATATTTCTGTAACAGATGCACAGCTCTGCCTTCTATCAAATCAGATACAAAAAAAGAGAATCACATGAATTCAGTATGAATACAAAAGGAGGAGCTGGCCAAGGAATTCAGGAACAGAGAATCTGAAGGGTTTATCTACAAATAAGTGTGCACTCAGAGTGGCTGACACAACTGAATCTGTGATTAAACTGTAAATTCTAATGTGATGCTGTTTCTGGAACATGAAATTAAGAAGCCTTTCTTTCCAGATTTTGAGCAAAATACCCATTTTGGCACTTTTGACATCAGAGATTATTTGCCTGTATATGGAGAGCAAAAAGCACAGAAAAGCTACAACTACTTAAATAATAGAGGGCTGATGCTGAGCCAATTGTGACAAAGTGGCACACACTATAGATGCTTTTAAAACCAGTACGCATCTTTGATAGGTTTGGCAAGAAGATACTCTAGGCATTCTTTATGCAGATAATTCTTTCTGGCTATAAAGATACCCATACCAAAGCAGTTCACATTCAGCAAGAGAAAGACTCTTTGTTTGCTTAGGAAGATGTAACATTACTGAAGAACTTATATTTGAACAACCAGATCTCTCCCTTTATCAAATTATCAAGGCAACTACTGGGGTCTGTATGGGAACAACCTTGTTACTGATTAAAAGAGGCTACGCATGGATTCTTTGCAGAGATCTTTCTTATCATGGGAAACTCACTTTTAAGCTGTACCAACAGCTTTGTTCTGACAGATTTCTACATCCTGTCCTTTCTTGTATGGAACACATACTCAGAAGAGGAGCCTTTAACAGCGCTGAGGAAGGATTGGGGGTGTTAGCTGACAAAAAGCTCAACATGACCTGGCAATATACTCTTGCACCCCACAAAAACCAACTATACCCTGGGCTGCATCACAAGAAGTGTCACCAGCAGGTTGAGGGAGGTGATTCTCCTCCTCCACTCTTAAGAGACCCCACCTGGAATACTGCATTCAGCTCTAGGTACTCCAACTTAAGGAGGACACAGATGTCCTAGCAAGTCCAGTAGAGGGCTATGAGGATGACTGCAGGGCTGGAATGCCTCTCCTACAAAGGCAGGCTGAGAGAGCTGGGGTTGTCCAAGTTGGAGACATAATAGCAGCTTTCCAGTACATAAAGAATGCCGACAGGAAAGCTGGAGAGGGACATTTTCCAAAGGCAAGGGGTAATATCTTAAAACTAAAAGGGTAACATTTGATTAGACATCAGGAAGAAATTCTTCACTATGAGGGTAGCAAGGTACTGGAAGCAACAGATTTAGTGGAAGCTGTCCATGGCAAAGGTTTGTAACTGATCAAAACTGTTATAGAATATAATAATGTGTGACTTATGTTCCCTCGCTCCACTGATGGGCTTAACTTTTGCAGTACTTCACTAGCAGGAAAAAAAATACTGACCTAAAAAGAAGTAGAAACATTATTCAAGTCCTTAGCAACCACTGAAAATTTCAAGTATCTTGAGAAGTTTAATACTTCTAACTTTAAAAGACTGTTCTCCCTTTAAGCATACTCTGACTTCTGAAGACTTCAAGTCCTTAGAAGAGTTCTTCACTGAAAAAGAAAGCTAGCAGCAGTCTTTATTTTTAAATGAGCTACCTGAATTCTACATAGTATTTGGTATTATAGCCTGACTATACAGTACAATTTTGTTATTATCTGTAATTGTCTAACTTAAAACACCAATCTTCACCTACATAAAGTCATTAAAACGGAATATGGTTGAATTGGTGAGCTTTTCAAAGAAATTAAGAATACATTTCAAGAGACTGAAATGACCGCTTGTCAAGACAACACAGAACTTTGTAATTCATCACCGCTGGGCTGAAAGCTACAAGATGAGGTAGCTTATGAAAGCCTACTTTAATTTGATTTGCAAAGCTGAAGTAGTTCACGTGACCAAGTCAGTTCTGAAAGGAAAAGCTGGTAGCCTCCAGTAGAATGCTTTTCTTTTGTAACACTTCAGCAAATAATCACACTGGCACACCTAAGTTTTAAGCATGGAAACAGTTTCACTGAGCAAAGGAGACAACTAGCAAATAAATCAACACCTCAATTAAACACCATCTGTGGATCCGTCAACTGTCCACACTTGTCTCCCATTGTAAGAGGGGCCCTAGACATTAGTCAGCCTAAACGAATTTTAGCCCACTTTGCAATCTCTTCTATAACCCAGAAGGTGAACAGAATCTTTCTCTAGGGTTCACTGTCCAGGTCCCTTCTGACTCCAGTGCAAGCTTCCTCACCTAACTCCTCAGCTGAATTCTAAATTTAGTTATCTTAATCCTGAGCTGAATTCCACCCCTAATAAGATTAAAGATAATAATGTATTTGAGACTGTTGCTCAACCAAGGTGTCAATCAATACGGTTTTAGTCAGCAAGAGCTGAGTGCAATAAATTCATGAGCACCTAAAGATACACTTCACTGCAGGACAGGGCTGACAGAGCATGCTTTGAGGTCCATATAAATAAAATGCAACAAGCAATGTTCCTCAGCAGTTACACTAAGATAATCCACTGAGCAGAAAGGAGATTCTCAATCACGGTTTGCAAGACCACATGCCGTATGTGATTTTTTTTTTTTTTTCAAATATGGAAGCACAATCCAGCTACTAAGAAAGCCAGATTGCTGTAGATGTGTTGAAATGCTCGAGGTATTCAAAGACAGCTAGTGGGTTACTATAAATATTCAAGACAGTACTGCTTTTAACCTTATTAAAGGTTATTTGCTTTAAATCTTCCCACCGCATCATTTTCATTAGTACTCAGCTACTCATTCAGAAACAAAAGTAGAAAAAGCACACAGATTTCATGAAAGCTGCAGAAGACAGAACAGAGCTTATATCCAGAAAATGCTACTTAATAGGTTTGTACCAGTGCAGGGGAGTTACCTGACTTCTGCCTATGTAGCTTCAATCTTAATCCTGTAATATAAGAACCATGGTCTGAAAAAAAACCCAAACCCCCTCTGGCCCAAGCATCAGCAATTATTAAAGATAAAAAAAAAAAATGAAAGCACAAGTGTTAACTCTGAAGAAAAAAAACCCTCTAACTTGACATGATAAATTATTCAGTGTCTCATCTGGTATTGTTTATGAAGTCTTAATATCTCACTATAAAAGTCTCAACCTGAAGTGAGCAATCTCTTAGCCCACTGATTTATGTGTGTAAACTACTGCCCAACTGACCGCTATGAAAAAGCACAGCGCCAAGCCATGAAAAAATGCCAGTTAAAAAAGCTTTTGTGGGAGGCGTTGTCAAAATAAGGCTTAGAACAGACGCTGTTCTACGACCTTGAATACAAGGTCACTTCTGTGATCGTATCTATTAGCTTACTATGTAACTATGTGACAAAATGCAAAACCTTACTAATTTGTAAGGTTTCTCCTTAAAAAAAAAAAAAAGCTGTTTTTCCCTAAAATGTTTCTGAGGTTAACCAAAAGATAAATCTGGTCACTTAGTGCCATGGTCTAGGTTGTAGTGATATTAGGTTATAGACTGGGCTTGATGGTCTTAAGAGGTCTTTTCCAGCCTCAATAATTCTGTGATTGTTTGAAAGAAACTTGAGGGAAATACCTACTGCAAGTGTTCTGGACAAGTCCAGAAACAACAAGAGACTTCATGCAGCGTTCTTAAACAAGAGCACACAATCTAACAATGGAAAAGATAATACATACATAAATCTGGACCAAGACCTGATGTTCTAAGAAAAGTATACATGCACAACTTTTATCAATACATGCTGCAGCCTGGAGAACATGATTTTATTGCCAAGGGAAATTAATCCCTTGGCAGGGTTTTGGACATTTGGCCATTAAAGAAAAGCACACACTAAGTTAACAAAGCCTACTCATATTAGTCATTCTGTTTGTCTTTCATTATGTGTGAATGTCCTCCTTGAGTGCTTTGAAAGAGTGGGTGGACTGGAATAGTACAGAAGTATGCATTCTGCAAGCATTTTGCAAACAGAACAGTAACGTGCAGTTCATCACAACTGCACATATCTTGTGACACAAAAAATACCAATTCATATCCAATACTTTACTGGTAAATCTGGCCAATTATGAGATTTAAAAGATCCTGGATTTAGATTCTATAAAAAAAAAAAAGAGTAACTCAATCTTTGTTACCTTTTGTTATCAAAATTTTCCTAGCAAGACTCTGGAGAAAACTTCACAGTCATTTTCCAAATCAATGATCAACTGCGTAGTGACACTACATGCTTCTTTTCTCGTTAAAAACTGTTACTAAGAGCAAAGGTTCACGTCTTCAGACCAACAACTCAGTAAACAACAACAACAACAACAAAAAAAATCACATGTGTCTACCCGTCTCTTGGTGGAAAGAAGTATAAAGTGATTCATAAAAGGATCGAGCTAGTCATTGCTTTTACGGGCCCAGAATGACATTGTGGAACACATTTTGTGTTATGATGCCTAATCACATTAAGAGGAGAAAAAAGGGATACACTGGTATTCACTGAATAAGCAGTTTGGTTTAGTACTGCAAGAGCCACAGCAGAATCCACTACAGGACAGATAAAGATTTTCAGTGATGACTTAAAACAGGTAAGCAGGTCCAACCTACACGCTTGGTCTGCACTGTAAGAGGCATTGCATAACACACCTGTACCTTTTACAGCACTGAAGACAAACTTTTCTTTCTAAAAGATAGCTTTTTTTAGAAGTCTTTGCTTAGAAAAACTAGACCACAATGAAAAGCTGTACAATTAGTAGTTTAGCAGTATCTTCTTGTGGATTTTAAGCAATGACTTGTATTTTTATACCATGCTGTTATAGTCCCCTTCTTCCCTCAATCATGAGCTCGTTTGTCATGTGTTACAACCAGAACATTGGACAACTTAACAGAGGGGTGAAGAGGACAACACTCTTCTCTCTCTTCCTCCCCATTTTGTTTGGGCAATAACACACAGAACAGAAATAAAAGTACATATGCATTAATACACAAAGCATTGTCATCAATTATCACAATAAAAAAGAATGACCTTAAGGTCAGAAAATATGTTCAAGATTCACTATTTCCAGAGTAAATTACCTTAAGTATGTGACAAACATGCTATGTTAATGTCAAGGCATTCAATCTCTGTGATATGGCAGAACTTTACGATACCATAAAAAAAAAAGCAAGAAAGCATGTCTTTAAGGATAGGAAAAAAAATGTAGGATGTCACAAGACTTAGGAAGAAGCTCAGCCAGTGAGTCTTTCCCATTCCATTGCCTTTTCCATTGCCCATTTTCTTAAGAAAATCTGCAAGTTTCCTAGTTCAGTTCTAGGATTTATTTTGCCTTTTCTCCCTTTTTTTGCAGGAACCCTTAAGAACAGGGAAAGGCCAACTGTAAGTACTGGTCTGTCAGTGCAAGTACTACAATTGGTGTGTGCATTCATGTTTGAAGGCCTTTGATCAACCACGAATATTATGCTAATCTAGAATTACAGCTACTTGCAAAGCTAATTAAGAGGTCAGGTGACATGTACATCAGTTACCAACTCTATGTATTTCAGGGTTTTTTTCAGATTTCATTCTGAATGTCACTAAAGGCTTCAGTCAAGTTAAAAATACAGCAGAGTATAAACAATGCTTCAAATAATCCTTAAAATGGGTTTTCCAGAACTTATTTTCACCCCTGCCACAGCAAAAATGACATGCCACCACAAATAAGAAAAGCTACTGAAGTGCATCATTATGAACGGTGGACACAGACACTGCTGTACCATCATCATACTATATCTCTCTACCATAGGCGATTTGAACACCATGGAACATTAGGGTAAATAACCAACAGTGTAGCTCATCTGTCTTTCACAAAGACTTAACTACCGTAAAATGGCATCATGAGGTAAAGCATGAGCCCACTGACAAAGCTGCCGGCATGTGTTAAAACTCTTTGTCATGCTCAGGCAGAGAAGCAAAAAAATTCAAGTCAAACAAGTTACAAACATGCCATAAACAGAGATTTTCAAATTGCCTTAGAATCAGCAAAAATGGCACAGCAACTGGATACTATCCAGTAAGTGTTGCTATCATGTTAGTAAATTCCAGCTTCTAGAAATGTAACTATTTGAAAAGTCACCTCTCTTCCCTGTACAAATGTGTGGGATACTCTCCCATCCCAACAGAAAATTTGAAGAAAACAAAGTCATAATTTATGCATAAATTGTATTTCCTCTTTTAATACTAGTTGCAATGTTATCAGCTTAAAACCACTTTGTTACAGCACAATCAATGTAGGTAACTACTTATTTAAAGTAGTTTATAGCAAACAACGTTGAACTTGGAAGTAGTAATCAGCATACAGAATAGGAAACTTCTAGAAATTAACTTCATGACCCATAAAAGTTGTTTATAGACAGTCCTCTGAATGACCGGACAGCACCACATACTTGCTGAAAACCATGAAATTAAGAGAAATATTACAAAGAAGAAATGTAATTTGTTTTCTCCATTCCTATCTAAATAAAATACAAGATTTAACTACATACAGTTCCAGAGAGTACATCATGAGGGCAGCAGTTGAGGAGGTGGCTCTTGCACACTCTGTCATCACTGAATTTGATTCGCTGACGGGTGGTGTCACCTGCAATATAGAAATCAGCACGTTCCAGGTTACAAAACTGGGGAAGCCAGACACGTCCTGCAGGTTACATGCAAAGCGTTAACATTGCCCTGTCACATAGTGAAGGTCTATGGAGATTAGAACTTAAACCACTGTATGCTTCTTTGCCAAATAACACCAAACACACAAATATGTGTTTTAATGCTCTATAATGCTATTTTAAAGTCTTCTTACACTTCCCCTTCAAAAAATGCAGCGTGAAAAGTGCTTGAACCCAGGAAGATAGCATTAGCTTAAAAACACTGTGCTACACAACAGCATTTGTTAAATGAGCTATATAATGGTCTATTTGGATTCTGTATGAAAGTGATGTATTTGTCTACAACAATTAGCATATAAACGCAGCCTCGTAAAGACAGGATTATACTCTGAGTCTTCATTGAATCCCACCTGATACTCATATTATGATTTTGCTCTTGGATGCAAGGCACCCTCTTAGTTTTGATGGGAGTAGCGTGAAGAGTTGGCAGAAGGATGATTTTAAATGCTTACAAACCTGAAAAAGTCAAATATATTGACATAGCCTATAAGCAAAATTATTTTACAGATGTTTGCATATGTCCATATCGTAAGCCTTTTTTCCCCCCCCCTACGTGCTGTTTGTTGGGCTGGGAACATCTCAATTTTATCTTCATTGTGGCAGGTTGTAGTTCCTGCATCAGCAGAATCATCAACCTATCCACACACTGAGGTCCAATTGCAAGTTTAAACAACCCCAACTTGAGGCAAGACCTAACGTCTTCAGAACAGAGTTACCAGCTGGTATTTGGGGGATTAAGGTGGGAACATGTTTTCCTCTGAGTCATGAGATATTGAGATTCCAAGAGAGATCTGCTATGGTTCTCTTGTTGAGACACAAGCATGACAGAACACCTTAATCTCTCTCAGGATGTGTCTATTAATTTATTTAAACATAATAAATTGTTAAGACCTCTGATCACTGAAAACCTACTGGTGAATTACTGAAGCAAGGAGAGCTGCTGGGATTAAAAGAATATATGCAATTGATTTCAGACAGCAGCCTTTTCCATTTCATCAGTTATTTTTGTGTCGATTTTGCAGTTATTAAAAAATTGTTACAGTTTCATGACATGAAACATTTAATTTTGAAACTATTACACAATTCAAGAAGCCAAATTAATTACCAAGGAAACTACAACAGAGGAAAATAAAACGCCCATATCTTATTAGTCAGCCTTTCTTACTTTTATGTAATCAGATTTATAAATATCAGTTCTATGCACAGGATGCTAATAAATAAAATTTTCAGGTGGGCCATGTTTCAGGTTATTAAGCAAGCAAAGTTTCTAAAGAGCACCACATGCTTAATTTGCCTGTGAGATGTAACAGTTACAACCCCTTATCCACAGGCTAATGAGAGCTTCAAAGCAGTTCAACAATAGGTTTTCTAAAGGGTGAATGACCTTACTGCTTAGTTATACTTACACTACTAAAAATTTAGAGCAAACCCTTTATAATCCTGCCTGCTACTGCAGTAAAGAGTTTTGGTTTTCTTTTGTTTGTTTTTAGGAGGTGGATCCATTTTTTTTTTTTTTTTAAACACATAACTGCGTTTGTTCCACATTCATTAACACATCTGAAAAGTTATTGATAACTCACGGCTCGGCGAATGCGGGGCCTTTCTGACACTCCCTTGCAGATTGATGTAGGCAGGCAAAGATACATTGAACCTTTATAAATAAAACAAGGGGCCAGATTGTTCAGTTTGTATAGAATAATAGACTCTGCCAGCAATTTTAACACAGCATCTAGAAATACATGTTGACTGTAAAGATTCTTCTATATAAAGACACATGAACAAAATCAAGAAAAGTATTTTAAAAAATACTAACAGCCTAGCAGCACTAACCTATCAGGAGTCAAGGAGTTATCAAGACCAAAAAACTGCTGAAAGGCTCATGGTTCCTTAGGTAAAGTTGGCAAATAGCATTTTCACAGACGTTACTACCTCCACACCTAGATGTAGCTTTTTTCACATATCTACCACAACCAGGACAGCTGCAATACAGTCTCTCTTTATCCAAGTGGCCAGCATGATAATCACAATTACCAAACTAATTCAACACAGGAGGGGAGAAAAATAAAGTAGCAGAAACCGACCAATGACAGCCTCAAGAACAAGTTCCACATTTAAATTTTAAACATTTCTTCTTTCTGCACTATGCCTTTGGTCTACTATTTGACTTTCAGAAAGGCTTCCTTATACAGAACATTCAGATATTTATCTTTTCCTTCCTACGAAATGCAGTTTCATACACTTGCATTTCTTTTTAAAATATGCAGTTTCAGAAGAAAAGGTTTATCAAAAAGAAAAGCTGTCATACACTATGTCCTAACAGTGACTATATTTTGTGTCCCTTTGGTACCTCGTTCCCAAGTCTGACAAAATCAGATAAAATGTTGTTATTGCTTCATTAATTTTGTGAGCTCCAATACCTCTAAATAGTGCAAATCTGCTGGCAAAGACAGAAGATACAGATGAGTAGTTTTGAGCAGGTGATGACCTAGGGTCTGCAAGCATTGCTGGGGGGTGACACAGGCAGAATAAAACCTATAGGTCCACTACACACCTGACATTCAGTCTACAGCAAAAAGAGACTTCTGCAGATGTCTTTTAAGGATTAAAACAACATGGACAGATGTTTCCTTCAGTAGTTATGTCAGATAACCAAGACACTACCTCTCTTTGTCAAGCTGTATGTAGGTTGACACATTCTTTGGATGGTCAAACAATGAAGTGAATGCTAAACAATGACTATTGGGAAAAGAGTCATCATACGATTGATAAAATTCATAAGGAAATACAGAAAAAAATAATTCAAAAGCAGTAGCTTTAGTTTTGCTCAAAGCATGTGGCCCAAATGACATTCTGTTAGAGATTACTTTCCAGGGGAACACAAAACTTAAACAGAAATAAACACATACAAGAAGAAAAAGCCAAATATCAAGGAAATGTCTATACTTGCACATCTCATCCCTTTATAAGGATAAAGGAATGGCACACCAGAGACACAAATATTAAGGAGATGATGGCAGTAAATTTTCTAAATGAAGTTTTTCTACTTTGTACTGAACATGCTGACTACAACAGTAACATCAATATTCAAGACCAACGCATACTGCTGATTAAGGAACATGCAGAGGTTCAGATAATAATGTGCAACTGTACTACACAATTCACTGTGAACTCCCAAGTCTAACCTTTTAACAAGCCTCACAAACGTTATTCCTGTTCAGTATATTTTAATCATAAACCAGCAGAACAAACACTTAGAGCAACAATGCTTAGCATTACAACATGCTTTTAACAACGGTTTACTTGATCCAGCATCTTACTATTCTGATGTATCCTAATACACTGCTGACAACAACCCCAGTGCACTGATAAGGATTATCCTTTATAATCAACTGCAGCCTCTAATCACAAACGGCAAGATACATGCAAAGACAGCAACATGCATTTTCACTTTCATGCTGTTCACTTCCTGCATTCACTTAAATCAACTAAACCCAGCTAGCTTTCCACTTAAATTTTTGAAGCCTCAGTCCCACATGTAGCAAAGGCCTCTGAAAGGTTTACTCACAAAAAGCTATTAAGTGGGTGGAATATCAGGTTAAAGACTGAGAATCAAATTACATCAGAGCAGAGCAAGCACTCTAACAAGTTTTCAACATCACTATTTAGTTGAGGCTTATGAAGGGACACACACTTCCAAGAGTCACTTAAATTGGACACATCTTTACTGCAAGACTTGAATAATAAATTTCTTAACAGGACTGCTTCTGGTTTAAATTGACTGAATTAATTTGTGAAAACAGAACGAAGTAATTTTTTAGCTAATGCATTGTAAGTAAAGCAAATACAGGTGTTTTACTATGAGGTACGAATATGCTCGTTTACTTCTTCAGATCATTCCTGACTGACAAAGATCCTTCTCATCACGTTTATGTGTTGCTACTACGTTCAGATTTCTGAGCTGATACAAATTCAATACTTTGTGTAAGTTTTGCAGAAATTTGTGTATACAACTTCTTTTTAATGCCTTTACTTTGTTACTAATCTGTATTTTTAAGAAGTCTGAGGCTCTTTGCTCACTAATCTGGCTCTCAGCCTGAAGCTGCTCAAAAGGCTAGCAGCTCCTTCAAGTAAAGGCCAAAATCGTACTAAACTTCAAAAGAACCTTTCACCTCCAGGTGTAAAACAAAGTACCCTGAATCACTAGCATCATCCCCACTGCTCATCCATAAGCACAGAGAACTCTTCAGTAATCCCATACGGAAATGAGAAATTAAATGGGTTACAAATTCTAGGTTACACCTCTGTGACCACACCCAGAGTACCACCACACATGGGATGATTGTGATAAGCACAGCAGTGTCACTTCAGCTCCTCCAAAACAAGGACAGAAAAGTCACGCATTAGTAACTGCTAACAGGGATAAACTGAAGTGGCTAGAGTAAGCCAAAAACTGATTAAAAGATGAATAGATGCAAAAAGGCCATTTTAAGAAGATTATTTTATAAGTTGACATAGAACAAGAAAAGTGCTTTGCTAATAACAGCTAAAGAACTGAGTTTAAAAGACTCCAAACACAGTAGTTTTGCTTGGAAATCTAGCGGATGAAGCAAAATGTGTGCTTACTGGCACAGGTTCTGTGTATCTAAAGGTTGTAAAGATTTTTCTGCTAGTCACAAAGCATAGTATTTGTTAGGATGCTATTTTCATAACCACATGCAAGCCTCGGAACCACACACAAGTTTACCTGTCTCTTAGAAAGAGCCTAATTAAGTTAAAGCCTAGAAGTACAACGAAACTAACAACTTATGATGTAGTATCAATAATTAAAAAACCCAAACCCCACAAACCACCACCACATTGCTTTGCAGCAATCGAGTTTTGACAGTTTCAAGATGTTGTGCTGTTCTGGGGACCTTCAGATCTGCTCTGCGTCTGCACTACTGTAACAATTCTGCTCCCATCCTCTGCTTCTAACTCATTCCACGTACTGACTCTAGCACTCATGGCACAGCAAAGCAAGGAACTGACCTGGCAGACAACAAACCAGTTGAGCAAGATAAGCAAATTTAAGATAAAACAACCTTTACAATCAGGTCTTTTATAAAAACTTGGCAATAATTTCAGCTATATTCTGAAAAACAAATAATCCCAGATTTCTGAGGTAACAATATAAACTTATTTAATTATGTATAAGCTTCTTTATTTAATTATGTCAGGTTATCAGTACTTGGGATGATACACTTCAGAGATTAGCTTTTTCAACCTGCAGTCATGACTGTATTAAATTACTGGAGCTTTTCACCAACATAAAAATCTAAGCCACTTAGAAGTAAAATAAAATTTGAATGGTGCACATCCAGTCCAGTTCTCCACTTCTTACCAAAGCAGTGTGCAAGAAAAGTTTAAGTTATATTGAAGGCACTAAAAAAAACCAAACACACACTTGTTTGTAAATAATGTGCTTTTCCAGGTGTATAACAGAACCATACCTGCCACTTACAGAATCTCTTGTTAATATCAGTACAATGAGATCAAAGCTTTTCAGACACCCCAGATGAATTCTAAGAACTGCAACTCACTGGAAACTCATGAAGAGCATGTCCCAAGTCCTTTCTGTTTCACTCATCTTGTCAGGTGTTTGTCACATGAACTAAAGCAAGCATGGAGCAGCTGGGTGCTAGGCCAATAGCAGGCAAGTACCAGATAGCAGCCCATCACACTACAAGTGCATCTCACCTGCCGTAATTCAGACAAGGGAGGAAGCAGGTTGCCAAATCTCTCAATCCCACCTACCCACAAACACAGGTTACTCTGGAAAAGGATACAGCAAGGGGCAGTTTCTGAGCCACATACATAATTCTAAACTGCCACACATCAGGTAACTCCATTTGAAATAAGAAAGGTCCTTAACAACATGGTTTATTTCGTCTTATAGTATGGTGGGTATTTTCTGAATCGTTTTGACCAATACAGAGCTGAGTTTTCTAGGTGTTCTCAGAGCTTAACAGCAAATCCATAAAAACATTTAACAACTGTCCCGAGGTGTCTATTCTGACTCCAGGGACACCAGTTATAATGAGTGCACACAACCTCCACAAATTACAGCCTACAGCTGATCTCCTAAAACCACATTTGAGTATCTCACTGTGGAATTTTCAAAGCTATTTTCAAACCATGTTGTAAATGATAGTGTAAGCTTCAAAAGAGTAATACAGACTACATGCTCAGGCAGCACCACTGGCTTTGAATTTTCCTCTGAGTTCGTTCCATTCCCACAAGAGAGATCAAATGTTCAATCTACCTTTTCTAATGTAAGAATTTTAAACTCGCACATTACAGGTTACTCACAAAAAAAAAAAAAACCCACAAAAAACAACTCACACAACACAAAAAAACCCCAAACCGAGTGAAGTATAAAATTTCTGTTGATCAGGAAATTAAAAAGCACTAACATCACCAGAGAAAGATTCTTTTTAAAGAAACATTTAAAACTCTTATTGTGTTGCCATGCAGAGCAAAACCAAAGGCAATGGGGACAAGTGGTAAAATTAGAGCTATTATCTACCAAGAAATTTTAAAAATGCCACATTCTGCTGAAAAGCTTCAATTTGCTATAAGTACAAATAGAATAGTAGTCAAAGATGACAGGAACATGAAAGCCAAAAAACCCCAAGCCAAACTACTCTCAAGATTAGCAATATTTCAATGACCTTGAGCCTGGCCTTGAAATTAATAAGTACCAGCTCTGCCCTAAAGAAGGATTTTTCAATTCCTGTGCACGCTTTGGTTTAAGTAATGCCACACTGGATTTTTAATTAAAAAAACCCAACAAACACCAAAACACAAGACTAGAATGGTGTTAGACCAAGATGATAAATTTCCCACTTACTCCAGTAATGGCAGCCAGTTTTTGGAAACAGTCTTTCCCCCTTATCCTTCTGCATCCTGCCAGGTTTGTTTAAATGTTTCCTCTCCAGCCAGTTAGCTTCTAAACAGTTCAGTGCAGGTTTGGGAAACACAGGGCAGGTAGAAGGGTAGAACACATCCCTACAAGAACTGCTTTTTCACAAAACCGAAGGAAATATGGTCTAAAAATCACTTTTCCTGGTTTAGCTCTTAGTCACTTAGCACTTTCAAGCAGCTGTCACAGATTAATCATGTTATTCTTCCACCACCAAACAAAAAATACATTCATAATCTGAAACAGCTCCCACCTCTTCAAACCTTCTGTACAGACTTAGGTAGCTCTGAGACAGCGATCTAGGTAACAACACCGTTAAGACCTGAGTTTCCTGAACACAGTGTTACTTTGTCAAGTACTTAAACATGCTCAGCCATAACTGGAAGTACTCAAAAAGTCTTCTGCAGCAAGAAAAAAACCACCCTAAATCAGATCCTGCACAATGACTACTCACTAAGCAGTCTTGTTCTGGAAGGCAGTCTCAGCAGAAGTTATTTTATAACGAGATTATCATGCTCCTGTTTACAACAATTGTGAGGACCTAACAGAAAGCATTTGTGATATACTGTGTATGTGAAAGGTAGTTACATTTATTCATAATTCTAAATTATACTAAAAAAACCCCGCTGGCAGATCACATTGCCCTGTGACCGGCACGTCAACAGATGACCTGCATGTAACAGACAAGGCACATCCCAGCTCACAAATCGTGGTTGGTGAATCGGAAACAGGTAATCATTAATTCAGCGTGAAGCTTCAAACGCGCTGAACAAATATGCAAGAGTGAATACAGCATGCAAAACATTTAAACAATCTCTAATTGCCGTCTACCCTCGGGTGCAGTATTCTCTTGTTAACACAATACTACAGAGCATAACAGGAAGTGCTCTTCTCAAACAGCCGCCAGACTATCTGGATTTATGAGTGACTGCTAGATCAACTGCTAGATCAAACTGGCACATGGATCACCATTCACTCTGACCAAAATTCTGAGCAACTTTATACAACGATAATCTTCAGTTCACTACTATGCCACAAAGAGACCTGAAACCTGACTATACATCTAGTATCTCCCTCTTGGGATTGCTGCCTCCAGACGTTAAGCGCTTAGTTCAGCTGTTTAAAGCTTGTACGGCTTTGAGAGAATTGGTCCACTTGGGATAACTAAACTGTCCTTCAGAAAGCAACAGCCATACCCACCTGCTAAGTGAAATGATGGCTTGGGTCAGATTTTCGACAAAACAGTAATGACACAGAAAACCCCCAACCCTGCGGCTACTGAAGTGACTGTTGATTTGCAGGAATGTTTTATATGTTCCCGCCTCCCCGCCCGATCTGCATCTATGAAACCACGAAACCGCTGTCTCCCTCAGAGGGCAGCCGCGCGGTAAGGCTCCGCAGGGTGCGGATCTTAAACAGGAGCTCTAGCGGCAGCGCGGCCTCTCACGCAGCCCAGACAACGGCTGGCGCTGGCGGTTCCGCGACTGGAGGCGGCGCCCGACTCCCCTGAGGGCGGCAGCGCTGAAGGGCCCCCACCCCACCGCTGACCTGCGGCCTCAGCAGGCAGCGAAGGGGCGGGCACGAAGAGGGGGGCCCCGGGTCTGCCAATCACGGTGAACGGCTCGGCCTGCCCGCCCGGTATCACCGTTGACCTCAGGGGCTTCGGCGGCTCCGCCCCCTCCTCCCATCCCCCCAGCCCCGGCCGGGGGACACTTACCGTCCCGGGACGTGCCCATGAGCTGGTCCAGCATGGCGCGCATCTGGGCCTGCGCCGACATCTTGAACGCGCGGAGGCTCGGCCCGGCCGAGTCACGCCAACAGCGGCCTACAAGGCCCGAGGCCCGGCGCGGCGCTCAGCCCTGCCCCTCGCGTCACTGGCTGGCCCGGGCGGAGCCGCTTCTCCAACGCCGCGGGGGTGCGGGTGGTGAAGCGGAGCTGCCTCCGTCTCGCGCTCCCGGTGGAAGGCGGGAAACCTGCCTCGCACCAGCCTCGCTGCTGCCTCGCCTCGCTTCCCTTCCCCCCCGCCGCTGCTCCTCTCGCGCCCGCCACGCGTGCGCGCGCCAGCTGTAACGGAAACCCGCGCGCACGCGCTCTGTGCCACTTCGTCCGCGCCGAGACGTCAGCGCAGACGGGCCTCGGAGCCCGCTAATTGGCCACAGGCTGCGGCGTTCGGGCTGTGACGCACCGCGCCGTGAAGCCCCGAATTGGGCCGCCCGAGCCTTTCGCCTGTCCGGGCCTGGTGGGGCGCGATGATTGGTCAGGCGACTCGCGCGGCCGCTGTGACGTCAGGGTTTCGCGGCGCGGCCTTATCGCCAACAGCCGCGGAGAGCGACTCTGTGGCTCCGAGCGGGGATTTCAGCGAGGAGTTGTAGGGCTCCGCAGCTGCTCCCGGGGGGCAGCAACCGGGCTACGCCCGCTGCGCGTGATCCGTCCCGGGCCGCTGAGGGGAAACCCGGGCGGAGCGGCCCCGCCGGCGCGGATTCTAACGTGGCGCAGCACGTGGCGAAGCTGAATCACAGAGTTGCGGACTGGTAGGGGTTGGCAAGGATCTCTGAAGACCATCCGGTCCAGCCCTCTCCCAGAGCAGGATTCACGCCAGCAGATCACACAGGAACACGGCCAGGCGGGGTTTGAACGTTTGCGGAGGAGACTTCACAACTTGTTCCAGCACTTTGCCACCCTCACAGTTAAAGGGTTTACACAGCAGCAAGGAACCGAGGCGAGGCCCTGGCAGCCACGTACAGCTCCCCAGCCCCGTCTCGGGTTCATCCCCGGGACAGGCACCGCTCTTTGCCTGGACACCACAGCGAGTTGTGAGATGCGTGGTTGCAAGAACATATCTGGGCCGGGTGGGAGCAGGAACATTTGGCCGTGTTGGTGCTGACACAACATCCTAACACACGATTTCCTTAACGTTCTTTATGGCCTCGTGCCTGGCTGACTGCACTATTTTAATGCATCCATTCTTCTTTCAAGCTGTCAAGAGCAGTTACAGTTGTGCTGGTGAGAAAAGCTGCTGTAGTACCTGCTTTTTAGAGACACTTCCTTAAAACTGAAGTTGCTATGAACATGCTGCACCTAATGTAGCTTTTACAGAGCACTGAGGTTCAGACAGAAAACATTTGCACAATATCTGTCCTGACACCTGCATTTTTACTCCCTTTTTTTTATCTGGCCTGTTGCCATCTAGTGCCCAAAAGCCATCAATGAGTGACACAAGGATCAATTCTGATCAAGATTAAGGTCAACTTTTAGGGTTAGATTAATGTGAGTGAGAACTGGCAACATAAATAAAAACCCCCATCCCATTCAGCTGGATTTCACACGGATTTGTGGAGATGCAGTACTCGGACAAGAGTATTCTATACACACTTAGGAAAAGATTCCCTACTCAGGGTTCCTCAGCAGATACCACAGCTTTGTTCTTCAAACATACAAATTTACTTTTTTCCCTTTGAAGGGAAAATAAGTGATGTAGACACAGATAAAGGAATTTTTCTGTGGAGATAATTATCTGTATTGATACTGTACAGCGTTTAGCTCTGGGTACTCTTTAAAGAGCAAAGACTGGTTTTTCTGATTTATTTTTGGCTAAAATTCAGCTCTTCCAAAATTGGCTTCACTGAGCCATTTGTTTTTCTTCTGGAGCAATATACTACATATTTTGGATAAAGGAAACCTTTAGTCCACCTTGAAAGTAAACTGCAGAATGTAGCAGTTGCATTAACTCAGAACAAGTAAGCCATAGCTATTCCTAGGGTATGGGAGTCTTCCCACAACTTTCATCCACTGAGCTGCAAATAGGTTGGCACATTCTCACTTTTTCAATACTTTAAGAAAAATACATAAATCCCACCATTTAACTAGGGAGACACTGCAAGGATAGTAAACCATATTTTTACTCGGCACCTTAGCAGCACAGGTCTCCCTAGATTTAAGAATCTACTCTTCCTATGCACTATGCTTTGGGGATTAGACTGTCCCTGAGCTTTACATAGAAGGGAAGGTCAATGTGCAGATTTAGATGAAGTAATTCTGTTTGCAGTGCTTTTCTGATGGAATGCTTTGTTTCTCTGGTAGTAAAAAAACCACCAAACACAAATAAGCAAGCACTCTTTTGTTTCCTTCCTTATAGCTCCTCCTCCATGCAAACAATCCTCACATTTTTAGCCACTGTAAGTCATCCTTACTACTTATTTCTTATGTATCTTGCATATAGTTCCACCCTGAGATGAGCGCAGGAACAATTCAAGCCTCTAGTAATTTCCTTATAAAAAGAAACTTCCTGTCCTGGATTGCAAGACAAGCAAGAAAATGAAAGCCTGATTGTCTAACCAGTGTAACTGGTAACGAGTTTGCTGTCTAGTTAAGTTTTCCTGACATTCAGTGTGTAAGAACAACACAGGAAGCCTACAGTTGCAGAGCTGACTGCTCAGAGACACTACTTTGAATTGTTACTACTAGCTGCTACTGTGGAAAACAACCCAAGCATGTTTTCAGGATCTAAGAGGTCTGTGCTACCTTGGGAGAGCAGAAAATTCTGCACACACTGGATGGAAAACCCTAAACAGGCAAATCCCAACCATTTTTGCAACTTCTTAAGGCAGTTGAACAGTGAAGACTGTTGTATTTTTTCACTACCAACAGCCTTTATCTCATTCCATGGAGGCTGCCTGTCAAACCTCATGTTCAGATTGAATAATACAATTATAGACTTATTAAGATTGGAAAAGCCCTCTAAGGACATCAAGTCCAACCATCAACCCAACACCACCATGCCCACATAACCATGTTCCGAAAGGCCATGTTTACATGTTTGTTGAACACCTTCAGGGATGGTGACTCTACCGCTTCCCTGGCAGTCTGTTCCCATGCTTGACTACTCTTTCAGTAAAGGAATTTTTCCTAGTATTTCCCCTGGCACAACTTGAGGCCATTTCTTCTCATCCTATTGCTAGTGACTTGGGAGAAGAGACCAAAACCAACCTCCACAACCTCCTTTCAGGTACTTGTAGAGAGTGAGTGACAAGGTGTCCCCTGACTAAAGAGTCCCCGTTCCTTCAGCTGCTCCTCACAGGACACATTCTCCAGACCTTTCACCAGTTTCATTGCCACTCTAGCAACTCCATATCCTTCTTGTAGTGAGGGACTGTCATGAGTTCAGGCTGGGCCAGCCACTGAACAAATGACAGATGTTCTCTATTAACCCCTTTCCCTCCCCTAGAGGTAAAGAGAGAGGAGTAAGGAAGAGATACGTAGTAGACAACTACAGCAGCTTTAATGGAAACAAAGATAAACATATACAAAACCAATACAAAACCCAACCCCCCTGCTGACAATGACATCACCCTCGCTGTTAATGCAGACAGAAATCAGATGTAGGAGCTGGATTGAGGAGTGCATGGACTAGGATCGAAGGCAGAATGAAATCCTTCTTGGATGCTGGCCATTGAAGTAGAAAAGCGAGGCCAAGAGGGAAACAGAAGCTGTCTGACCCTTGTTGTCCATCAGCTTTATACCAAATATGACATCTATGGGATAAAATACCCTGTTGGTCGGTTTAGGGTCACCTGTCCCATCCACTCCTCCCTGCAGGTGGGGACTCTCTCTTACTGCACCTCAACACAGCACACAATATTTAGCAGCAACCTTGGTCTCCACAGGAGCAAGACCCTTTCTGCCCATCAACCCTGCTAGTAACTCTGAACACCAAGCACTATCACTTGCAGACGCAGACACTTTCTGCTATGCTGTTAACTGCAGAAATTGCAGTTACTTAGAAGAGTCTGAGCTGAAAAGTGAAGTCACTGAACAGAATGACTTTTCTTTTACCTCAAAACACAATTGGGGGCTCATAACTGAACTCAGTATTCAAGATGCCAAGTTGTCTCGGGTTGAAAAAGTGGCCTCGATCTGTCCTTGGGTTGGTGCTTGCAATCTAAGCACAACAACCAGCTTTTGAGTAGCATTTATCAGGCAATGAAGCAACCTTGCTGAAAAGAGAGGATGATGATCACTTCCCCACTTCTGCTGAAATAAGAGGGGGTGTTTGGTACTTGAAAAATGTGAAGATACCCTGCTACAACTCTCACATACCGGAAACCTCGGGTTGTCAGAAAGCACAGGCTACAAACTCCATCTCGTTTCTGTATCGCCAGGATTTTTATTCAGGAATAAATAAGTAACACGGCAGAAGCATGCTATCCTTTGCCTCCCGGCTGCTGAGGCAGCTTGAAGCCCACCAGGCCGGCGACCTCCTCAGGCGAGCGCTCCCCCTTGCCGTGGTACTCTTGGTGCAGAGTCTCGTGCTCCCGGACGCTGCGCAGCAAGCACAGGTAGGTGGCGGCCTGGAAGTGCAGCTCCTGCTGCGCCCGGCACAGCTTCTCGCTGGTCACCTGCGCACAGGAGGAAACAAGTCCGAACACTTCACCTCCCCGCCGAAGGCCCTCTGCGCTGAGATGCGCGGCCGCGGTCACCCGCGGTGGGAGGTGAAGGAAGGTGGGGTGGGGGGGATCTGGCCCGTACCCGGTGCGTGCGGAAGGCCGCCATGATGTGCCGGTAGGCGGCGGTGTCGCGGTAGGGGCGGCCCACGCGGCCGCTGGCGTGACGGAGCTCGCGCAGGATCCCGCGCAAGGTGCGCAGCGGAGAGCCCAGCGCAGAGCCCAGCGCCGCCATATTTTGCCCCTCTCCCCGCCCCGCTGGGCCAATCGGGTGCCGCCACCGCCTCCTCGACACGGCGGCCAATAAGGAAGCGGACGGCGTGCGCGCGGACTGAACACCCGCACCCTTCGCTCTGCCGCTCGGGCGGTCGAGCAGACCGTTACGCTTCTAGTGCGATCAGTAGAGGTGGAATGCCGAAGGTCGAGTGGCGAGTCGAGTTCCGCCCTGTTCTAACGCAAGACCGCTGGTTGTGGGAGTTCCCCTGGGCCGCCCGCGGGAGCTGCCGCCGCCGAACAGAAGGTTCTGGAGCAGCGCCACCGGCAGGCTCCCGCGGGGCCCGTCTAGCTGAGGGAAACCGTGTCGGGCTGTGGACCCTCCGTTCTCCGAGCAGCCCACGCGCGTTTCTGAGGATTCCGGTACTAAACAATCTGTAATTCGTTAGAGACACGGAGGCGCGCTGAGGCACCCCTGGGAGCGGGAAGCAACAGCGGGGTGGTTTCAGCGTGTCGGAGCTGCTGCTGCCGCCGCCGCCAAGGGGGCAAAAAGGTTTTAAAGAAGTGAAAGTAAAAAGCCCACCCCAGATGGGACTCGAACCCACAATCCCTGGCTTAGGAGGCCAATGCCTTATCCATTAGGCCACTGGGGCTGCGGCGAAGAGCTTTTTCCTGTGTCGTTACTTGAGTACTGTCCCCGCCCCTCTACCTTTCATAGACGCTGTCAGCGTCCGCTGACTGGGCGGTGCCTCCCGGCGCGCGGCTCGCAATTCCGGATGCTTCTTGCCGCGTGGCCTCCTGGGAGCGGGGCTCGGGCTCGGCCGGAGCGGGCAGGGGCCCAGGTCATATTGTGTTCAGGCCCAGCCCTACTTCTGCTTGTAGTAACGCGCTCGGCCGGCTGCACTCCCGCCCGCACGAAGCCTATGTGAGCTACAAGACGTCGCTCCTCGCTAGCCCTCTTTCCGTTGCCTTTGTGGTTGCCTTGAAAGGATAAAATCCAGCAGCTCCCCTCCCCCCTCCCTGTTCCTGAAACCTGAAAAGACAAAGCCCAAAGCGACAGCCCTTAACGTAAAACCTTCTTGTATCTTTATTTCCATGAGAAACCACAAACACGGGGCCAATATGTACATTCCTCTTTATTTAATACAGCACGGACACATGACACATAGAAAAAGAAAAGTACACTCATGAAAAAAGCCTGTCACAGGTAGGGACAGGGAACAGCTATGCCAAATCGAGTAAGGCTCCTACTGCAGAACAGGGGTCTGCTGGAACAGTTGGATCCCAGAGCAAAGTCTGCTCACCAAAAACATCTTTGCACTCCTTTCCGGAAAGCAGAAAATAAAAGGGCAAGTACCTCTCAGGATAGTTAGAGGCAGCTTTATCTGTAAGAGTCACAGGTTACAAACCTTATTTCTGTGTTCAGACCGAAGCCCTAATAAAATGAGAAGTGCTCTCCAGCTATTCTTGCAGAGGGCCAATAGACCTGACCTCTGAAAACATCTCAGGGATAGCAAACCTGAGTATCTGGAAGGAGTGAAAACATCAAGTAGTCACACAGAATAGAATTAAAATTAGTCTCCCTGATAGGGCTCTGCCAGCCACAAGTGGGAACGTGCAGGGGTGCAAACCAGCTTCCCAACTGACAGAAGACTAACAGCCATTAAACTGACCAGAACAATATACACATTTGGAACTGATGCAGGCTTTTGTGGCAGCAGCTTCTTCCTTTTCCTGCTTCAGTTCAGGATGAAAAAAAAAAATAATCAAGCAGGCACCAGTTCCTCTGGCAAAGAGCCTTACACACTTTAAAAAAAAATTAAAATACAAAGAAGGGAGACAGGTGTATTTACAAAATCCATGGCTGGTACAGTACATCATTTTTAAGACACACTAAATGCTACAATCTTTCAGGTCCTGAGATTATTACAAAAAAACCCAACAACTCAAAACTTGCGTTCAGGTCTAGTTTTATAAGGAGAGAGGAAAGAAATCACACATTTAAAACACAGTATCCCTTGAAGTTATTGGAACACACCTCTGTAAAAATCCAAATGAAAGCGGTGATAACCACCCAAATGTAGCTGCATTTGGTTGTTCAGGCTTGTTGTCACAAGAGGGAGCATTTCACAGGGGAGTTTCTCTGGAGTTTCATCAGGTAAGCACACAGCTGTTAGGATCCTCTCTCCATCACTAAGCCCTACGATCCGAATATTAAAAGGAGGAAGGTGACCTTGCACAAACTCATACTGGACTGAGTAAAACATCACAGGAATCATCAACTCAAGACAGGTCTGCCATCTCGTAGTAACTGCGCATTTCCTTGAAGCTGAGGAATGCAAGGAATTCTAGCTGTAGTTTAATATCAGTTTGTAACAAAACTTGGCCAGCAGTTTGCTCTGAGCTTCATAGTGAAAGGCAGGATAATATTTTGTCCATCTGTTTCTCAGCTTTTCGCCATCTTGGGGATCACAGCAAGTCAGATACAGTTAAGCTGGCTATACCCAAACCTGGTAACATGTTTTTGTGTATATATATATGCGCTTAAAATGACACTAAACAAAGGATGTGGAGACCAAACCTCTGCCGAGGGGATGATCCTCACTGCCACTAGCTGTGCAGGCAGGTAACTGGATGCTCTGTTCTTGACTGGGCATCTTTATCAGGCAGAATTAATGGGACTTGCACCCACACCTATCTTCCCTCCCCAGTGAAGTACTACTAACAGTGCTTTTGTATCACCAGAAGTTCCCATCACAGATACCCTGATTATAAGCATCTGATTTTTACATTAGATAATGTCAACATTTTAAGGACTACTCATGAAATGTTTCAAACACTCAGTAAAGTAAGACTTCAAGAGACAAATCACGTAACAAGGGCACAAGGTTCAACTGGTAAAATATAACGCTGCTCAATAGGCTTTTGGGAGTAAGAAGTAGTAGTTAATTTTGTAATTTATTTCTTTTTAAACTGTAATCCAAAAATAAAATTTCTCCATCTATTTTTCCAGTACGGATCTCCAGAACAATGCAAAAACATGGTACTAATTGCTACATGATGGAATCAACAGCAAGAAAACACGCGCTACAGTTAACTCTGAGCTAAACTGTTACCGGTAGTTACGTACAACAAGACTAAAAGATCAGTGAGAAATACCTGGGGATTGTGATTTAGCTTTTATTTAGGGATCCAGCTACTGTGTAGCTGATAACTCCCCTTGTTTAGAAGCAACTTCATTAAAGTGAGAATTAACTTCTGATACTAGAAGAAAACAGAGGTTGTCTCATTAGTTTCTCCCCAAATCTAATCTGTACAATGAAAAACATCGCTGTAGTTTCTTAAACCAATTTTGAGAGCTGAATATTCTAAAGAAACTCTTGACTAAAACCTGTCACAAGAAGTGGTGTCAGCTTCCCTCTCAAAGCAACTTCCTGACACTTGATGCTAGGTGTTGCACTGGTGAAAGGGCTTTTTTGTAAAATACAAATTTCTTTCTTCACGCTAGCAAAAAAGACTTCTGCAGTACAGACATTCAAAAATATTCCATTTTCTTTGGGTAAAACCTCAACATGTGTTAAGAAGGGTAGCCGGGGGGAGGAATGCATGTAACGTAACACTGAAACACAAGTACTCATCTGCATAGTTGATATTAGTGACTACTAATCAAACTAAGGCCTTACCTGCGTAAGCTGAGAACAGAAAAAAAGTTTCTTCTCTCACTCCCCACTTCTCTGGTGAAGCGTGGCAAGTCTCAAAGCAGCTCTGGCTGCCTCAGCAGCCACTTAAGTCTGGCCTACAATAGTGGTATCTCCTGACTGGTTTTTGTTGATTCTCTGCCTCCCTTTTTCTCTTAGTACTAGACAGCAACAAACACAATTACCAATTACCTGTTGATAAAATACATCTGCACACACTGCCTGGGGAAAAACAAACACCAAGCCCAAACAATACACAAACCCAGAAATCCCTAAAATGAACAAAATGCCCTTTGTATTGAGCATGATAGGAGTGGAACACAGTGTACACTGCTTGCTTTGGATTACTTCAACATAACAAAAAACATAACTAGTTAATGGTTATCATTTAAGCAGATGACAGCAAGGGAAGAGATAAAAATTCATTTCTGGATGCAAATCTGTGTTTTTTCCAGAGCTGTGCTGTGGAATTACAGTTGTCAAAAATGGCTACAAAATACAGCCCTGTATCCTTGACTACTGACAAGATTAGCACAGTTTATTTATGAGGAGTGTGCAAAAACAGCTGTAGGAAATCTTTGTACTTCCCCTGTTTTGGGCCAGCTCCCAGCCATGCTGATCTCTCAGCATAGCTCATAGCAGCAGCAGGGCTTTCTACGGCCCCAAAAGGCTATTACAGCAGCAAGGGATCACCGGATCATAAAAAAAGGATGGTGAAGCCACACCAGAAGTTTCCACAAACAAAGCAATACCCTACACAACCGTTATCTTTCTAGTGGCCCAGTAAGCACATTTCTGGCTGCTCATTTTGGCAGTGTTTTCTTAAGCAGTAGACAGACACATTTTCAAAACAGCTGCATTCGTTGAAGACTGTAACAGTCAACCATCATTACCAGTTGCAAAATTTCCCATCTTGTATCACCCTAGGATGAAGAGCATGTGTGTGCAGAATGAATTAAACAGCAACAGGAGAGCCAGGCTAGCTCACTTTAGTACCACATTTGGATGTGGCAAACTAATGGAGCAACTTAACTGATGCACTTGAAGATTAAGCAGCACCTTCACCACCACTCCCAACAGTCCTATCTTTGCCTGGCACCAGTAAAGCAGAAGAAATCCACCTAATGGCCTAGTTTACACAAACAGATTTGCTCCAACATGTGAAGACAAGAACTGAAATAGCAGTTAGGCTATTCTTTGCCACAGGAACATGTTGTATTCGATACCTTGTTTTCTGTTCTCTGCCTGGGTTCTCCACCTATGAAGGACTCTTCATTCCATTCCCATTCTGGAAAGCAAGTGCTTAATTTTCTTATTGCAACTCAAAATCAGATTCCCCCATGGGAAGCACATCACAGGACTAGCAGAATGTAGTCACGTGTATGTACGTTATCTTAAGATTAGCACTTGGCCCACAGGTGGATTGCTAATACCAGGTACGTACATTTATAATAATTCCAAATTAGACAGATCCTTGACATAGAATTGTTGAAGTCACTGAATGATCTATGCAGACTGCTAATTATGTCAGAACAAGGAACAAAAGCACAGACACTATTATGAGGGTTCAACTTGCACCTAGCAACACATTAACTTACTGTTCATACAAACAAATAAATGTAGTCTCAGAAGTACAACTAGAAAAGTACTTCACAGTGGATGACTCAGGCAGTATGTGAAGTGTAGCTAGGTTTAACTTCAATCAGGAGCTACACTCTTGCAGGTTTCACCAAATTATTTCTTACATGTGATGCACAGTACAGTGACAACTTCAGAAAATGTGAGAATCCTTGCAACACCTGGTGTCAAGCAGATGCAACTAGCCAAACAACAGACTCCTTGCAATGGATCTTAAACTTGTTCCAAGCTGCTATTTTAACATTCCGTCCCCTGCTCTTGTGGTTTTCAGACACATCTTTGCTGCAGACTCAGTTATGGTGTGAAGTGGTCCAGTATTTTGAAAGGGGCCAGACAGAGCCCACAGTGTTTTACTCATGACTTAAGAACCAAATTTGAAAGCTTCAGAGAAAAATGCAAGTGTCATTCCCATTAGTCTCTTCCTTTCTCTCACACACATTTACACACACACACTCTTTATTGTGCTGCCATCTGTGCACAAATGTTCACCTTTGTTTATCAAAGCCAGCAGAACATAAGAGGATGAACAGGTTTCACAGGAATATTGCTGTGTGTGTGAGAGAAAGAATGCACGAGCACACAGAATCTTAGTACAGCAGCTATGAAATTACACACTTTTTTTTCTTTACAAAAGGGAAAAATAGTATAACAGCATAAAGCCATCTTGGCAAGTTTAAGATTTCCTCCAAAATGCCTTCCAGCACTTCAGGATCTCTGAGAACAGTTTCAAGAGGGTAGGGAAATAAAAATTAAAAACAAAAAAGGCACTTAAACAAAGGACAAAGGCCTGAATCAAGTAAGTCATGGAGGGCAACAACCATTTCACCGAGCTAAGACCAATCAAAATCTACTGAACTTTAATTTCTATAAAATTAAAATTGCATAAAGTATTAATTAAACCAGTCATTTGCCTACTGCTTTCACGCTCTGGTTCATTTTATGGAAAAAAACCACCAACCAACCACAAACCCAAACAAAAAGCAAGTGTCCCTTTAACAACTTCACCCCAATTCAGCAAAATGCAAAAGTTGGCTATGGGAGGAAGTCTTCCACAGCTTGGCCTGGCTGCAGGTTTTCCCTGCAATACAAAATTCAAAACAAAAGCAGAAGAGGGACCACTGCGCCTTCACCAATTCACTCAAAAAAAACCCCTAACCAACCAAAACCCAAAAAAAACCAAATCAACAACAAACCAAAAACCAACTACCCAAACACCCCAAGACTTCTAATCCATCTGTGGGCAAAAGCTAATCAAAACAAAAAAAAAACCACTGTAAACTAGATTAAGATTTGCTAATAAATACAGCCAAAAGTTCATTTTACAAATGTAGCAGCAAATGTGATAAAGTTAGTTGGAGTCCAATATGACTCACAGAGGGTTAATGGTTCACACAACTGATGGCAGCTTGGGAGAGTTGCAGGATTATCTGTTTTCATGTCCTCAAGGGTCTTGCACCAAGTGGAGAAGGAGTGTGGAGGAAGGGTCAGGTGATGAGACTGCGAGAATGAAACAGGTTCTTGGCACCTGTTTCATCCCAACATCTGAGAATCAGTTAACTCTGACTGGATTCAAACAAGAAGCAGAACCCACGTAATTAAAAGTTACTTCTGATTAGCAGAAAACAGATGTGAAACCCACAGCATCCACACTTGTGACTTAGCTGATCTGTATTAGTTGTGTATCTCAAATCAACAGAGAAGGCTGGACAATGTAGGCCATTTGCATCTTGGAGAGGGAGAACACTGCAGTTAGTAGTCCAAGGTACCAGGAAACTCTGTAGCCTGTTTTCCAACTAGCCTGCCTTCTTTCTTTGTAAATGTCTCAAAAAGATTTAAAACAGCTATCACAACTTTTCAGACTTTGGATCATGTAGCAGAAAATATTACCCAGACGGTTTTTAACATCTAAAACCTGTGTTTGAAATTATTGCTTGCAGTTGTTCAGGGCTTTCAGTGAGCTTGACATGTTAGCTCAAGTCCCCAAACCAAGTTCAGCCCTGCTGCCTGGAAAAAGACAGCTCTACTTGGCTTTCTTATTGCTTGTGAATACTGAGGGTTATTTAGTATGTACAACTACAGTTTATCATTAACAAAGGCCCTTAAAAAGTAGTAAAAACTTGGGGACAAAGTCTTTAGAAGAGCTGCTGTACAGGAAAAAAGTACAACATTAACCTAATTTGTCATGTGGACATTGCAGAAATCTTTCCCTTTCCCATCCTGCTTATGCTACACCTGCAAAAGGTTTCTGGGAGACACCCCATTATTTACTGTGATTTGGCCTTGCTAAGATTAACCAGAGAGAAAAGGGAGTAGGAAATGCAGAACCTCTTTGATGCCACATTGTTGATTCCCCAGCATAGTTAGGAACACAATGACTGAAGAGTTACCCTCTGGGGTGACTGTTCGAACTGGCTTCACAAACGATGCATGGTCATCTTTATTCTCATCATCCTACCACCCATTTCCACAATAATTATTAGTTTAACGGTTTCTCAAGACTGAGAAGCTCAACAGGCCACACAGACAGGACTACTCCCACCCTCCTTAAGATTTAGAGAGGAAACTCCTCAACTAAAGATGAGGCATGCTTCCAGGAAGAGAGGAATGTTGACAAATTTGTGCTGTAGTTACAAAGGGCTCCAAGTCTCCCAAACTAAAATTTAATAAAGTATGAAGACAAAAGATGGCAATTTGAATGAGGTGCCGTGATGAGGAAAACATAGAGGAGGTAGAAACTCTTAGGACAGGGTCTTTTAAATATTTAACTGTTGCAACTCCCTTAGCTACAGGCATTGTTAAAGTGTCAGGTTTGGCAGTTCAGAGAATCCTGCCAGAACTGTTAGGCCTCAGAAAACGAAAGCCCTCTTCCTTCAAACCTTCCTGGAAAAGAGGGGATCAAAAAAACCCCAACAGATAAAGCTTGCTTCTAAAAAGTCTATGGTATTTTGACAGAATGTGCACAGTAGTAAGAATGCTGGAGTTAAGGTAGCTGTATGTTTCAAACTGTACTTTGATGATGGAGATTGAAGCTCATCTAATCAACATGCCACATACAAAACATGAGCACCAGCTAAAAAGCATTCCATTGGCAGGTGCTGTGGAGCAAAGTTAACCAAGTAATGATTCTTATTTTAAATTCAATCTGCCTTTCACAGAAGTGTTGTGCAAAAACATTTATTGCTGAGCTCAACCCAACATTTTAATACTAAATACACAATATATATTATTTTAAATTCACGTATATATATTTATATAAAATTAAAATGAGCTCTAAATAGAAAAGAAATTGTTGTCTGGTCTAAGAAAAATAAATCACATGTGAAAGAAACCTGAAAGCTATAAGTTAATCTAGCAAAAAACCACTGGGTATTCATTATGCACGGGTCAAAGTCTTTCTGGAAAGGAAGAAAACCAGTAATCACTGGTTCAGTCTCATATCAAACTACTAGAAAGACTAGCCACTAGGAATTTCAGCATCTCTGGTCAAAGGAATGTTTGAGTTTACAGAGAAAAGCATCATACTATATCTGCTCCTTTTTCCTATGACTTATTTCAGTTTCTGCCATTCTCACCCTTTATCTGACAATACAAGGGACTCAACAGCAAAGTTCTGTCCTAGTGTTGAAAGTGCAGTATGTGCTGGATACTTCCTTACAAATTAACCAGTCGATGTATAAAAAAATTATAAAGCCAGCATTGCAGTCTTGTGCTACCATGTAAGGAAGAGTTCAGGTCAGGAACTCCACAGGCCAACAGGGGCAGGAAATGCTGGAGACAAAACCATTCAGCCCCCAGAAGAGAAGGCACCTCTGGTCGCTTTGTAGCGACTCCTCTTTGGCTAATGCCTGAAGCAGTTTTAAGCTGGCTCTGGAATTGCTCAATCAACTTTAACTAGCAAATCAGAATCATGCATGGCTTTTGGGAGGAGTCAGATGAAAGATGAGGAAGAATTAGAATGAGTAAACAATCAGATGTGCTTTATAAGATAAATGAATAGACCATTACTTAATTTCAGTACCAGATACAGACAAGGCAAATAAAGTTTAAAGAATGGAAGGACTGAGAAAAAAAAAAATCAATGTACCTTAAAGAAAACAACAAAGACATGGGAAAGAAATGCTGGTCTGACCAATAAAATGTGGGTTTCCTTTTCATGTAAATGGAAAAATTTCCACCCCCATACTCCCTTAAATACGAATCTTTGTTTAAAAAAAAAAAAGTCAAAGAAGGAGCAGGGGATTTCCCAGTAGTATCTCTTATATCTTGATGTACCAGGAGTTCTATTTTTGAAGACAAATGTCTAATGAGACTGCACACATCTGTAAGCTCCCTAAAGCCAAACAGCCTTGTAAAGCTGGTAACACACCCATATCAGAAACTATTTGTATAAGGGTTAATGACAATGCCAAGTACCCCAGCACCACCTCCATTCTATCTACATAGCCTTTGGTCCACACTCATGTAGCACACTTGGGATCTACACATCATCTTATACTGGGCACTACAGCGGTTGATGCCACCTTACATGATGGATAGAGAAACCTATTGTAGAGCTCCTTATTACACTTTTGACTTTGTCACTGGACATCATCCAGAAAAAAAAAACCACCACACTATTTGTGCTGCTGTGGGTTTGACAATCAATTTCTTTTAAAAGCCAATCAGAACAGAAAAAAAAGCTTGTTTCTTTAGGCAAGATCAAACTATGACCAGTCTGCATGACCAGGAGGACCAGTCCTCCTTTTCCTTCTCTCTTTGATCAAGTATTGTTTTCTTTTTCTTCTTCCTCTCACCACAGTGCTTGGGATCAGAATATGTAAACATCGACAGAAACAGCAGCCCTGTGACAATAAGCACTTTCCCAACTGGGCAGATTCTGTCAGCCAACCAGAACTGCTTCAGCTCCCTTGCTTGTTCAGAAGTCACTGGTTTTTCCGCTGTAACTTAGCGTCCCCTTTACTTTGGCCTCCATCTGTATATCAGCAACAGGAAAAGAAAGGGAAGAATAAAAGCATGAGTGAACTTTTCATAATTATAGCAAAAGAGACAGGAATCTGGCACATTCAGCTTTATCACCACCAAAAAGTACAGTCTCTAGACTTTACATCTTCTTTGCAGTTAATTCTAAATAACTGCTGAAATCTGAGACACCAGGTTTATACCAAAATATTAAGTTGCAGCTTGTGATACTGAAAAATATCATTAAGACCAAGCTTTTCTTTAAAACCTTTAAGTTTAAAAAATGCATTTACAGCATTCAACACATAGTACTTATTGTGACTTTAAAAAGTTTACCAAATTGATTTTTTTCACAGCCTCTTAAAGCAACACTGCCCATTTTTTTAGTGCAGAAGACTGAGAACAGAATGAGGAATTCCCACCCAAAACACACTGTCCACCTTCCTGTTCTCCTGACAAAACCTGACTCTACACATGGCAAAGAAAGGAGCACACTCTATACTGTACCTTCTGAAGCTTTATGTCAGTTCTTCAGCTTTAAGCTTTACAAACAAACAAAAGAGATGTTCTACCTCAAGTTCATAGAATCATTAAATCATAGAATCATATCATCATTAGGGATTGGAAGGGACCTCAAAAGATCATCTAGTCCAATCCCCCTGCCACAGCAGGATCACCTGGATCAAGTTGCAC
>JAOXOE010000001.1:35076512-35118349 GCA_028565055.1 Phoeniculus purpureus | reverse complement strand
AACAGGACTGGTCCCAGCACCGACCCCTGGGGCACTCCACTAGATACAGGCCTCCAACTAGACTCTGTCCCATTGACTACTCCTCTCTGGCTTCTATCCTGCAGCCAGTTCATGATCCACCTCACTAGCCGATCATCTAGACCAAACTGCCTCAGTTTGGCTGCGAGGATGCTGTGCGAGACTGTGTCAAATGCTGTTTCTCAAACACAATACGCAATTCTGTTCTTATAAAATTCCCAGGGAAGGCAGATCTTCCATTAGGAAACCATCACGCTGTTTACTCATGTATATACTATTACAAGAAACAGGAAGCTTCTAGCTGGATGACCAGTTTCTCCTCCAAAGGAGAAATTAAAATTTTTATTTGCAACACTGCTTCTCACACAGAAAGTAAGCAGCCTGTAAACAATCATGAACACTAGTCCAGTAAAAGTAGTACTACTTTTTCCCCACTAGTTAAATTTGTATACTCCAATTTCTAGGACCACTACCATAAAGTACTACTGACATTTTTGAATTTTGTTTGTTCCTCACACTGAAGGCAAGTACAAAAAAAATTGTTCAGGTTCCAAAAATTCTACAGTAGAGTGCGTACTGCTTGTCCCCGTGTCGTACCTTCTCTAAACTAATTTCAGCCATGGGTAATTTCAACCTGGGGTAGAAATCTTTTAAATAAAAAATGAGTCATAAAAAAGACAATGTTTTCACCTGTGTAAGCTTGCTGCAAGTGAGCAGGCAGAGGTGAGTGAGTCAATGTTGCTGCATGCTGAGCACCTGGCTGTAAACCCTTCAGTAAGTCTGGGGAGGCAAAAAAGGAAAGCAACAAAGATTAAAAATCTCTGCTCTAATGGACAGAGCGGCAGCCTTTGTGTAATAGGAAGTTGTTGGTTTTCTTACAGTGTATCTACAGTAGCATGCCAATTTACACAAATTTCTGAAGACACCTCTCAACAACAAAAAATAAATTCCTGATAGCATTCTGATAGCTGGTACAAGTCAACAGTAAGACCTATTCAGATATGATTAATCAAAATCTGACCAAGGACCATGCCTCACTATTACAATGTAACTCTTCATACAAATAAATGGCATCTCAGTTGGTATTCCATATAAGAGAGCTGTTTGATATCTGAAATTACTAAGCTAAGGATATTTTTATGAATTCACCACATTAAGTCTCTTATTTGTAACATGACATTTGAAGACCTTCAAGCAACGTTCCTTAACTAAAGTAACATGTTCAGAACTAAGTACATTATGTGATCATAACCACGAAGCTGAGTCTATCAAAGGTGATTTTCCGTGTTTGGATAATTACATAAAGTTTTACCAACAAAGAAACCACATTTACTTTCCTGTAGTGATTTTCACAAACCACATTTGTCTCTCTCAGGACCTATCTGCTTCCCTTCTAAATTTCCATTTTGCATCTTTCCTTACAGCAAAGTGTGGTAGTTTTACTCACTCTGAGTTAGGCTGTGGTGGAAAGCCGCTGAGGTAGATCCTGAGGTGGTTGTCACTCCAGCTGTGTCCGTCCCAAAGCCAAGGAGCTCCAAGGGAAACTGAAAGGGCACGGTCACAGGAACAAGGCCACCCAGCATCCCAAAAGGAGTTAATGGTGCAGACGTCACGTTCTGACTGGTTACAGACAGGGGTGATGCCATGAGAGTCAGAGGTGAGGCGTTAGCCAATAATGATGCTCCTGCTGTTGACTGTACAAAGAAAAGGAGGTATTTCAAGACTGAAGAATACAAATCAGAGCTTTACAGAGAGATAAGAACACACTAACTTTCTATTAAGTAGTGTATTAATATACCACAGATAAACAGTTGGAAGGCACCTAAGCAAGTACAAGTACAATTAAATCTCTGATTAAGATGTAATACTACGATTTGTCTCTTGTTTTTCTCATCAGT
Organism: Phoeniculus purpureus; assembly: GCA_028565055.1. Taxonomy (NCBI): domain Eukaryota; kingdom Metazoa; phylum Chordata; class Aves; order Bucerotiformes; family Phoeniculidae; genus Phoeniculus; species Phoeniculus purpureus. Next base: position 35,116,433 of record JAOXOE010000001.1, on the reverse strand, counting down.
CTTGAAGGTAATATCCTCTCTCCCCTTTCTAATTATGCACTGGGTACACCATCAGAATCTAATCCAACATCTTCATTAGATTAATACTAAAAAATTATCAGATGTAGGTCTGAAATTCTTGAGAAGATCAGTTATTACTCTCCCCTTTCCAAATCTCAGTCTTAACAGACAACTATGTCTGCAGATGCTCCTTAGAATCAGTTATTTTTGAAAGTTATGTTCATATGTAAGAATCTGTACACTTCTGAGAGAAATCAGGTTACCAAGATGCAGACGTACATATTTATGTATAAAGTGCACATCAAAGGAAAACTGTCTTCACTCTACATATGCCACAATTAAGTTAAATTCACCATACTTTAAAATTGAAAACACAAGACAAAGAGCAGCAAACAAAGCATGCCTGGAAGACATGTCTTATGAAGAGCAGCTAAGGGAACTGGAAAAAAAGAAGGCTGAGGAGAGAGCTTATTGCTCTTTATAACTACCTAAAAGGAGGTTGTAGAGAGGTGGAGGGGTCAGTCTCTTCTTGAAAGTCACTAGTGATAGGATAAGAGGAAATAAACCTCCCCAGTACAAATTCAGGCTATGTTGGACATTAAAAAACTTCACTGAAAGAGTCATCAAGTATTGGAACAGGCTGTTCAGGGAGGTGGTGGAGTTACCATCCCTGCAGATATCAAAAAAATGTCTAAATCTGGCACTTGAAAATATTCTCTTATGGGCATGGTAGTGTTGGGTTGACAGCTGGACTTTGCAGTCACAACAGCTCCTAACTTGCATGAAATCCTGTAACAGAACATCATCTCATTCTTGTTTAAAAAAATAATCTTTCCTTCTCTATACATGTAGTATTTTCATACGCAAATGTCCAATTCTCTAATGATCTGCTACAAAACAATATATAGAGAAAACATTTTGAAACAGCCTTAAGCTCAGATATTTTAAATATTTGAGTTAAAAAGACCTCAGACTACAGATATTTCAAACTTGTGCATTAATACAAGTAAGCCTTAACTAAACCACACATTTAGAATAATTTCAGTGAACACAGAAGCTTAAAATGAAAATCAAGTCTCCTTGAACTCCATAACTTAACAGGAACAGCACAGTGGTGAAAATTCCCAGCAGGGATAAGACCAAAGCTGTAACAGAAGCTTTAAGAATTCAAATAAAAGCAGTTCAAGAAAGGTTAGTTGCTGCTTAAGAAAAAACAATTTTAGAACAGTAACCCTGCATAGTGTAAACAACTACAGAGTGATGTTTGTAGCAAGTGTTTGTATTAGTCCTGTAGGAGTGAAGTTTAAGACATACCCGATCCCATAAGTATTAGAAACACCAATATACCCAATTATTTTATTTCACCTTTAAAAGGACTAATTTCACAGTAAGCCTGTGTACAAAAAAGACAGCTGTTAACTACGTAACACATCCTGTGTAACAAAATAAAGGCCATACAGTGATTGCCTGCAATTGCGAGGCTGTAAAATGCCTGAAATCAAAAAGCTGCTTTGTAATGTGCTCTGCCAAGGCCTTGCTTACTCTTTTCTCAAGGAGGAGGACAGAAGTTCAGTGATGAAAGAAAGCTACAGAGAGTGCCCTAACAGAGCTGCAGTTCAGATGTTTCCATTGATCTCACCTATATAGCACTTCATAAAGAGGTTCACACTTTTTGTAAATCTGAGTTACTATGATTACTACAAGTCTAATGCAGATCCTGCTTAAGAGTACTAACGGTAGTTAGAGCTTTCTGGGCAGTCACAGGCAGTGTTACTGAATTTTACATCACTCTTGCTGTAATTTAACAGACTATTTCAGAGTAAAACTGAAATTACAGCAGGTATAAGCTTACAGTCCAGTAAAGAACTGTGGCAATCAGAACAGGAAAGGAAGGAAGCAGTCCTGTTGTGGGAAGCTTCCTAGTTGAGAATGTCTTTATTATCACATAAAATAACCTAATCTCATCTTCAATCTAAGCAGACCAGGGTATTCTAATGAGCAACTCAGGCACCATTCTCATCTTATGACCAGTTGAGGGATGTGTTTTAAGAGTGAACTTGTAAGTTAGGGTAGATTGTTAAGACTCTATGATCCCAGGGGTCTTTTCCAACCAGAGTAACTTGTAAGTTAGGATAGATTGTTGGGACTCTATGATCCCAGGGGTCTTTTCCAACCAGAGTAATTCTGTGATTCTGTGATCTCAGATAGGAATTAAATCCCCAAACCATGAAAGTAAGTCTCCTTTCCACAAAGTCTTACGCAAAGTTTTAAGAGGGCTAACTAACTCCTCAGTTCACTATACCTAACTAGCCAACTAGTTCAGCAGCCACCCATTACGTCTCTAAGGCTAAAAATAAAGCTCTCTTATCACAAATCTCTTCCCCTTCAGTGTACTTGGGCTCCAAGGCAATTTGTTTCTAACTGTCTGTTGAACATCTTCCACTGACGAAGCTTCAGTCTGCTCATCGGCAACAGCCAAGCCATGGTTTATCTTCTTGGCACCATTCTTCTGAATTCTAACTATTCTAGGTTAAAGTAACTGCTTAAGCATCAAAAAAACCCCATAAATACCAAACTAGTCATTATTTTAGTGAATCCCTGCCTGCTTAGTACCTCTAGCTGATTTCTCCCCTTCCATATATCAACACACCTTAATCTGCTGTACTACAGTATGCACTCATGTTACTTGATTACCCATCAGACCACCTCCAGTCCTCTTCAATAGCACTTCCTAAATTCATTTTGTTCCCCAGGTGATCAGTGTTTCTAGAAGAAAATTACTTGCCTTTAACTACACAAAAGGTTGTCAGAATTCATGTCATCATCCCACACAATGCTACATATTTCCCTCAACAACCACCCTTAAGCACTACCATATCCATGTCACATTTTCTTCTACATCACAGCAATTGTATCCAGTAGATTCTGTTGATTGCACTAGGAAGAAAACTTACGTTCATTCACTGTAGGTTTTTTCCTGTCTTCCAGCCACCTTCCACAACACCCAAACTGCATCATATTTGGCTCAGCTCTTCTCTCAGCCCTATGTGGTATCTCTGTGGCCCTTATACTGCATATAGGTTGTGGGTTTTTTCAATTAGAAGTGCCCAAAATAATGACAAGGCTGTGCCTGAGCCTGCCAGGAATTTTTTGTTTAGAGTAACAGTGAAGACACAATAGGATGAAAGATTAAAAAATCTTTTAAAAATAATCTTGTTACTCAGCTGCATTAAGAAAAAAATGCTACTAAGACAGTAGATTATAAACCATTGCTGAAAGCTCAGTGTACATCAGTACCATGCAACAGCTATGCACAGCATTCAGTAAAATACAAAGATTTTCCATTTGTTGTACATCAAGACTGATTTACAGTAATATTTATTTTCTTAACTTTGTAGTAGTAAAGACTGCAGGCTAGAGAGCAATAAACTAAGAAGAAAACCCCAAATCACCTCAGTAATTGAATCATTCCCAGTAAGACAACCACAGAACTTGAGAAAGCAGATTGTCTTTGCTTAAGTAAAAGGTGCATGGGTTTCAGATGAAAAGTATTTAAAATATCTGTTTCACGTGATTTGCGTATGACTATCTCCAGTGATGGAGTTTTGCATAAGTGCTCAATTTCCAAAGATATTTAAATATTAATGAGGCGTCTCATTCAGTTTGACTAGATCCTACAAAACATATTTAATCACATCCTACAGAAAGGCAAGTATTGATTTTAAATACAAATCTTGCATTCTACTCAAACTACAAGCAATTGAACTCTAGTTTTTGAACTTAATCATGAAGCGTGGCAACAAACATACTAAGACACCTTTTCACGTGACCACCATCACCACAAACAAGTAAATACATGAACACATATTTACCATGCAAGTAAATACCACCCCAAAAATATGGCCACACAAAGCTTACCTTTTGTAGCGTTCTTATAGCCAAAATAAACCCAAGAAAATTCTGTTCCATAGTACAGACCAACCAACATTTTAGAGTGAAGGTGTGTTGCACACTCATCCTTACATTTCACATCAGCTAGCAATACCTACTCACAAGTTTCATCAGTGTAAGCATTTACGCTTCATAATAGAGTACAAATATGAAATTTGACACATTTTCAAATCAAGGTGCTGGAAGAAAAAATGTTTACAGAGTAAGAGTGACAAATATTGCTGTAAGGTTTAAATGTGAACTCATTAGATCCGTACCTGCACACTGGCTGCTACAACTGGAGACCCTGAGGCAGAAGATGGTCTGTGTGGAGTTGACAACTGTTTAGTAGCACCCTGTGTTCCACTTCCTGCTCCCCCAGACAGACTAGTCCTACTAGCTCCACTCGAGTTAATGTTACTGCCTCTGCTGGCAGGTACATTCATGCCAACTCCACCCAGATTATTTTTTCCAACAGTTCCAGAAGGAGAAGAGTTGGGCAATTTTGAAGAAGCCTGAGGGTTCTTTGCAGGCTGAAGGCCTGAGGTGCGATTAGAGGGCAGCAAATTCATTGTGGGAGACTGCCTGCTGATATTTACACCACTGGTCTGTTTATGAAGGGGGTTGTTGCTGGAATGACTACTCTGGGAAACTAGTGCACTTGAACTGGAAGAACTGGGCGTTGTTGCAGGCCTGGGGGACGAGGTGGACTTAGATGAAAATTTAGGTGATGGATTTGGCTTGGGTGTCACAGAGGCCTTGGATGCAGAGGGCTTGGGAGAGGCGGCAGGTTTGGGAGAGGCAGCCATCGAGAAGGGAGGCTTGAAACCCTGGGAAGAAACCTGTGACACCATAGCCTTAGCTAAATAGTTACTAGAGGTAGAGGTGCTGGATGTTGTCCGAGAAACCAGTGGGTGAGACACTTGAGAGCCACTTCCAGATGAAGGATTAGACAAAGGCAGGCGATATACTACAGACTTATCTTGAGACTTGATGACTGGTGAAGAGCAAGACAGTTTGGGATTACTACTCAATTTCACCACTGGATTAGTCTGTGATTTACTAATAGTTGCTTGTAAAGGAGAAACATATTTCTGCTGTACAGCTGAATGCTGGTGCACCTTTGTCATTTGTGATGTTGAGGAAGAACCACCTTGAGCATCAGAAGATGATACCAAGATATTAGCATCCTTGGTTCTTTGAGAGGAGGTGGAAATAGCTGCTTGGGTCTTAGAGGAAGAAACATGAGTCTGTGAAGAAGAAGCAGCTTGGATCTGGCTTGACCTCTGTAGTCCTTGCTGAAGTAGTTTGGCTGGCAAAGGCTCTAAGGAAACCTTAGGATTTTGAATTGAAGATCCAGCAATAAGGCCTGAAGAGATACCAGTGTGTACTAGTTCCTGGGGTTTCTTTGGTACTGGCCCTGTGTGACCAGCAATAAGACTTGATGAATGGGGTGTCTGAGTGGGCTCTACTTTCTTTGATGTTGCCAGAGGCAACTTACTCATAATGCTTGCTAGTTTCTCTTCCCTCAGCCCTGGGCGAGGTCTGGATGTTGATGTGTCTATGGCAGACCCAAGGGGTGATCCCTTGGCACCATTATTGATAACTGCCAGAGCATCAGAAATAGAGTCCAGAGAGGGTGGGTGGAAAGAGAGGTCTTCATCCAGTGAGTCATCTAAGCAGATAGTCTCTGGAGCTGGTGCGCAGCTAGAGCTGGCTGGGGTGCAGACAGGTGTGCTGGAACTCAGTACAGGAGCACAATTTGAATTGACTGAAGACATACAGGTTTTCTGTTCTTTCTTTGGACTGGAGTCCTGAAAAAGATAAAAGACAGATCTAATAGCACTTCTGGAATAAATCTCAGCTCTTTACTACTGTTATTGTAGAAATTCAGACAAATCAAAAGATATATTACTGAAATTGTCACATTATACATCTATCTCTAAGTGTTACAAAATCCTGTGTGATAATTCAGTATCTGTACTTTAAAATTCAAGTTCTGTTGCTCCACATAGCTGGAAGTGCTCCACACAGTGAAGAATAATCAATCATGTAAAGAACAGGGCAGCTAATCCGATCACTAGGTGAAATTGCTACTGAACTTCAGACTTAACATCTATTCATGTCTATTGAGAACCTGTCAGCTTACTATCTTTATCCTCTCAGCCACGTATTTTTCCAGTGCTGCTAAAAGTTAATACAAGCTGAAAACACACACAGAATACAGTAAAAGTGTACACAGTCTCAGTGTACTGAGACTAGTACTTCTTTGCAGTTGATTTTCAAAAAAGCTAGTACAGCTTAAAGCTATATGAAGTCTCTATTACTGTCTTTAAAGTAAAGTCAGGTCCCATAGCACTTTCTGATGGAACTCTTTCTGGACCAGAGGCAGGAAACAGGTTGTAACAAACAGTCATGTATCTAAATAGGCATTTACCTTCATTTTGGGTTTAGGGGCCAGAATCACCTTCTTCTTTGCCCTAAAACACAGGGGAGACATGTGCAAAGACAAAAGGCAAGTAAGTTTTAACTGTTACTGTGATTATATCCCAGTAAACTAGAAGAACTACTGCAAATAACCTTTAATAAAATATCCTTCAAAAGAAAATGGGTTAAAATATAGGAGGGAAAGAACAAGCACACTTCTAAAAGATAAATTAGAAAAAAATTAGATGCAAAATTCACTGATAAAACTTGCTATGTCGGGCAAACTTTCTAATTTTCTGATTTAGCAAAACTTCAGAATGTCAAGTCATTTGAGCCTCTTATAATCTTAAGACTTTGTCTCTTCTCCACAGCTTTGTCTAAGATGAAGTCACCTATAACAGTTCTATAATTTCACTCTACACTGATGTTTTTGTCACTTGAGTGTACTTTATATTCTCATTTATGTTTCAAATACAAAAAAGTTGCTACCCCTCACCTCAAAGCGTTTTGTTGCTTATCCTCAACTGTGAAACAGTTGTGTCTAACCTCTGTTTGTTGCAAGAAACCATTTAACAAATATCCATTTTCTTTTGCAGTGTAAGTAAACATTATAGCACCAACTGCAGTTACGTGAGCTGGGACTGCATTAAGCATTTTTAGTCATCAGCTTAGAAGTTCAGCATTTCACATCTTTCCTCATTCCTATTTCTTCAAGAAAGATCAACATATTTACAGCTTGTAGGTCATTTGTTCTTTTTCTAAACAACTAGGAATACGCTGGGTTAAAAAAAACTCCTTACTGTAGGTTAGGCCATGACTCATTTTTGCTATTATGTAGACAAATCTCTGAAGTTAATCATACTGATCACAAAGATGGTAATTTGTGTGTTATTCAAAGTCACTATTGTTGATCTGAATTCTATCTGAATGCAAGCAGCTCCCAAGAGGGACATAGCACTGTCTAAAAAAAAAAAAAAAATATCAAGGTGGTAAAATTCCACTAAGACACAAAGACTTCTATGGTTTCAGAGATATTTATGAGGAAGAAAAAAAGCAGGAAGTACTGCAGTCTCTTAATTCAATTTAATACACTGTACAGCAAATTTAGGTAACTTACAGTGCTTTGAAATACTCAGTGTTGATTCAAAAAGAAGTACCCACTTGAGTTATCTAGTCACTGCGTAACAGTTAATATGCTATCAGAACATTACATTTATATTAACTATTAAAAAGTATTAAACATAGTGTCTCAAAAAAAATCCCCAACCACCTCCCCCTCCTTTGCCTAAAAAAAGGGTAGCATGGAGAAAAGATGCTATGAACATCCTAAAGGTATTAACAAATTGTCAAGATTATACTCACGGAGCAGAAGTGAGGTGATTGTGAACACTTCGACTTTCTTTAAAAAGCATCCTAGGAGAGGCAAGAAAAGGAATCATAAAGTGATTTTACTGGTAGAATTCTACTGATGGTCTACTTGGTATGACCACCAAATACCTAAGAATCCCTGAATTTTCACAAAAAAACCTTTGGTTATCTGTCCCCAAAGCAGCTAGTTTGTCTATATTGCTATCAAGGTGTAGTTTCTGGGAGCCGTAACAGATGAATGCTAAAAAAGGGGAAGTTTCACATTCAAAATACTTCACCAAAAAGCCAAGCAGAAGTCAATGTAACAGAATACTATCTCCTTCAACTGGACAGAAGACATACATTTTGAATTATCTCTGCTACAGTTAATAAAGTATTTTAAAACATCAGATTAAGGATTATTGCAAACTCTGCACAATTTATGTCTACACACTGAACATAGGTTTTGGTTTTGTCATTAGTGTATTGAGGGTGTGCTAAAGCAGAGGTAGAAAGTCAAAACACAGCAGACAAGCTTGTTTCTAGCTTTCTTTACTATTTTGCATATGCCATTGCGCACCATTCCTGCAACTCCTTTACACTGGACTTAGCCATGCATTTTACAACAGATAATGAACGGCAAGAGTTAGTATGCTTTTCATGCTTTTTTTACATATTATCAGCTCCTGAGCTGACTGTGGAAAGTGAAAACAATCCTTAGCTTGTAACCTATCCTATCCTACAACTTGCTACCTAAATGCAGCTATAAACAGAAAGTCAATGAAAACATGCTGCTCTTTGTTTCCAGGTAAGCAAACTAGTACAGAAAATGTCTTCCTACACCACTGTCATCACACTAACACTGACCACACGATGAACAGCTGTCTAAATAACTTTTCACCACTGGTGGTATATCTGTAGAGCTGCAAGCTGAAACAGTTATGAAAAAATCTCCTATAAATCTCATGTCTTCTCACTACATTTCTAATATCTTACTTTTCAGATTCCACTTTCAGCCACAATGTTACCTTTTCTATACCACGTTTCATCTTTAAATCTGTATTGCTTTGCTTCCCAGTAAGAGCACTGAATGCTTACAAAACACAATGGAAAAGAAGGAACATTCCTCAGGACAAGCTCAATGTGTCACTTTCTGACCTACCCAGCTCCCTTGTCTATTTTCCTTTATCTTTCTCATTTGGGAATGAAAATCCATAATGAATCTGAGACCCCAGTAACTTGTAGTATCATCCTTAAAGGTTCAAGACAGCTTAACTACTACAGGAATAGAAGTCAAAGATACAGAACAAAGAAAAGGACAGTGCAGTCAGTGTATGTTCCAAAGCAAGAGCATGCTTGGAAAATAATTCCTCAGTTGCATACATATATTTCAATGTAAAAGTTGATATGAGAGATCCATCTGAATGTTTCCTGCTGGCCATGATTTCAAGTCAGGTATGTTTTTTAACCTGCACAAAATATATGTGCTGCAAGTTTACCTGAATGACTACCTCCAAAGATGAAACTCATCGAATTATAGGAACCAGACTTCTTGTTTCTTACAGGTCTTGACTACGCAGATATTTAAGTTACGGGCTTTCTTCAGACACACATGGAATTAATATGCAACCCAGTTCAAAAAAGGTGGGTTACAAAGCCAAAAAGGCTTTGGAATAATTTAGGGCACAAAGTATTTGCTAACAGTAATGTTAATGAACAGTCACCTGAGGCAGAATATGGAAGCTAGGCACACAGAATCACTCTGGTTGGAAAAGACATTAATTACAGTTAAACTGGAAAGTGCAAGACACATTGCCTCTAGGCTGAACCCAAGAAGTTCTGGTACCACAGATGCTGACTAGCAAGAATTCCTTCTGAAATAGTACATCATTTTAAACAACAAATGCTTAATTTTTTTTCCCCTATTTACATAGCTACTTCTCCCTTCAGGCTACATATGAAGGTAAAAAATAAATTTCTAGCATGATAATCCCTGCCTTAGCAACCTAACAAGATGACCATCCATCATATGATTATTATGTGCTGTATTAGGAGTTACCAACATCAGACTCCAGGAAACACTTTATTTTCCTCTTTCCATGCATAAATGCCTACAAATTACAATATGCCAATTCATAAGCACAAAGCAGGGAAGCTCATAAATATGGTACCATAGTGATTGACAAATGGTCCAGTCTGTTTTCTAACAGAAAATTAACGTGCAAAAAACACTTTAAAATACTCCATTTCAACCAACATGTTTTGAAGTTTAAACCTATACTAATAGTGTAAAATTGAGTCAAGTGCATGACAATAAACAAGATCTAAGAAATAAATACAACCGAAATAAGTATGTCTACAGGTATCTTACCTTGCCTGCATCCATCCTTTAGGCCAAAGTGGTTTCACTTCTGTTTCCATAAAGGTTTTGAGGTAATCTTCAGCAGACTGACTTCTATTTGGCTCTAGCTCATAGCATCCCAGCTTGATCTTGACAAGATTACACAACAGAGACCTGCAGAAAGAGACAGCTATAACTTTGTAATTGTTTTTACATTTTCTTTGCCATTTCTTTATAGCTGAAGCATCTCCTCTCACTTCACTCACAGTTCTCTCTACCTCATTTAAGATTGAGAATGTCTGAAACAAAGTGAAATCCATTCTACACTGAGTATCTCAGTGGATTATGACAGGGATGCTATTTTCTGTCCTTAAAAATAGAACAGTGCATACAGTTGAGCAACACTGGTCTTTTGGAGCCTCCTGAATGAGAAAACCAACATAGTTAACTATCTCTTAAGTATGGCCCCAATTGAAGGTATGCTGGTTGTTTATGTGCACACACACATTTGACCAAGCGTGCCTCCCTGTTCTCTTAACATACTAAAAACTCATTGCAAGAAGTCCAACAGCACCTTTTAAGACTCTGTATACTTGTATACATAGCTTAGATCTTGCACAGAAATTACCAATTTGGAGGGATCTGCTTGCTTAAAAGCTAATCTAGACTTTCAATACAATCTATCCTAAGAAACAGAACAGTGAGAATTCATGATATCGGACAAGAACCTTGAGAGATAACAGAATTTTTGTTCAGAAGGGATGGGAGGAGTTAAGATTCATGCGTTGTGGATGTTGGCTTGCCCAAGGACTGGAATGCTTGCCAAACCAGCATCCCCCAGTTTTGGTGGTCTGTCCTGTTGTGGCAGAAAACTGCTCATTAGGCAACACTAACATTCCTAGAATGGTGGGAAGCAGGTATAAGACTCTTACACCTCTGCTCTTTGCTTGAATAAGCTTGATGCCCTAAGATCTTCTTGAATTAAGCAGATAGACAAGCAGTGAATAAAGGGCTGGATATAGGTTGATGCTGCCTTTCAAGTGAAAGGGTGTTGTTTACCATTGCAGTGTTTTAGCTTGTCTATTTAGCCTGAACACTCTCCAAAACTTCTGAGAGCAATTATTTCTTAAACAATTTAACACCACCCCCTTAGAGATCCTGTTGTGAAGTCAGTGAAAGTTCTTGATGAAGAGGGCATCCATATCTCACCTCACTGTGTCATCCCAATGAAACTTCTTTCTGGGTCCCACAACCCTCTTTCCAGGTTTCTCATCGTCATCTTCCTCAGATCCATTTTTCTCTCGTTCATCTTCCGCTTGCAACCTACAGTTAGAACAATTATTTTCTTTACAGATACACAACAGAGACAAAACATTTCCTTGAGAAGGAGTGTCAGTAAGGGTAAATAGTTTATCTTCCTTTCCCTAGTGTTTCATGATCCTTCAGAGACAAGTGGGAAGGACATACTGTATGGATGCTACCATGGATGCTGGCTGTAAGCCTCATGGCTTTCCTCTACTGGGAAAAGGCAGCACACATTTCAATTTAACTAAAATTAGTTAGCTGAGAGAAACAAATCACAATGAACAAGGACAAAATATATCAGGAACCTGAACACACCATTCTCCTCCATTTGAGAACTTCCTTCTCACATTTTATCATTTCCTTCTCTCAATGCCTATTTTATTCAGTTAATGGAATTTCCTTATAGAGTCAGGTCATAACACCAGTTACACAAACCTAGTAAGTACTTTGTACAATTAAAAACTTGAGATGACCTGTAAGCTGAAGCTGAGTAATTTGCTGAGCTCAGAAAACAGACTTCCATCTGGACTCTATCATGGGCATGCACAGACTCCATAAATACCTACTTGGCATTCTTGGCTTGATTGCGGGCTTGACAGTCCTCTTGATACTTGCATAACTGTTCAGGCATGACGTTACTGACAGCCAGTTTCAGCTTTTGCAGTGGTTCTCTCAAGCGGTCATCCTGTGAAAAGAGTAACACCAAAGCAGTCCTATTACATGCATGCATGTGTTCCAGACACTTTCACAAGAAGTATTTCCTACTCAACCTTTAGGCAATATTACCAGCACTACTGACTACAACAGGCATTTCTTCTATGATGCTTGAATTATTAAGTGCAGCAGCACTGTAGAAATACATACTCTTAAAATTTCTCATACAACTTATGTAAAACTTGACAGTCACAAGAAAGCCTACCAACGTCTCAAATCATTAAGACATAATCTCATTAAACAATGCTTTTTAATGCAAACAAGGCAAGAAAGCTTGAGAGAAAAAGCAAGACAACTTGACTGATGAGTATCTCAAAACCTGTAATAAATATATAATTAATCAAGTCTCCAAAACCTCTGTGGCATAGAAACATCCCAGGTCACAAAGCAAAAATATGTACTATGTTATCACAGCATTACATTATTATATAGTATTTATGCACACCAAAAGTAAGGACTACATATTTAGAATCGTCTCCCGATATTAATTTATAGAATTGTCTCCCTATATTAAGAATTTCAAATATTAAAGTAATAGAAGATATAATTTTCCTACTTTTTCTCTTCCTACATCATCTGACTTTACATTCTTAATCCTAACTGTATACTGCAAACTAGCACACCACATGCTATTATGTCTTACTGCTTTGAAACAGCAAATGAATGTTTGCCACTTTAGCAAGTTTGAGTTTTCTGCATTTCTCACACCCTGAGATCTTCTGCCCGATTTTGTTGTCTATTTAAACTAAAGAATTAGGTTAGGAGACTTCAGATCACCCAAGTTATTAAATGGGAAAACACATTCTTCAAGAGAAAAGCAACTGCAAATGATATATGAAGTATCTGCAAGACCTAGTCACACAGGCTGGATCATCTATTATCTATTTTTCTTGACACAAAAGTACATGCAATAGTTTGAGGGTTTTTTTAGTTTGTGGTTTTTTTAGACTGTTGCTTTGTTGGGGTTTTTTTAGCCTGTCATGATCATGTGTTTTTAGTTCTGCTACTACGGTATGTACCCTGTACTTAGCTTTCAGATACAAGAACTTCATTCTCAAATCAAAGTTCTGAAATACTTTAAAATAGTTATTCTTAAAATAGTGACAAAAGCAGGTACACAACTCTCCCCCCTCCCTCCCTTTTAAGCTGATTTAGTAACTGAACTAAAATCTTTTGCTTTATTAGCAACAGAACAGCTGTTGGTCTACTGTTCTGCATTCTGTTCTCATCACTATTACACAATTCTGGGGAGCATTAAGACAACTGGAGCCAGTAGGTTGAGGGAGATTTTCCTCCCACTCTATTCTGCCCTGGTGAGGTCACACCTTTAATGCTGTGTCCAGGTCTGGGCTATGTTCAGGAAGGACAGGGAGCTACTGAAGAGAGTCCAGCACAGAGCCAGTAAGACATTCAGGGGGCTGGAGAATCTGCCTTACTAGAATAAGCAGAGAGCTGGGGTTATTTAGCCTAGAGAAGAAAACACTGAGACGGGTTTCTCATTAATGCTTATAAATATCTGAAGGGCAGGTGTCAAGAGTATGAGATCAGACTCAGTAGAGTCCAATAGCAGGACAAGGGGCACCAGGCAGAAATTGGAAAATGGAAGGTTCTACCTGAATACAGGGAGAAACTTTTTCATAGTGCGGGTAACAAAGCACTGGAACAGGCTGCCCAGAAAGGTTGTGGAATCTCTGATTCTGGATATGTTAAAACCCTGCCTGGACGTGTTCCTATGTAATCTCCTCTACGTGACCCTGGTGTAGCAATGGGGCTGGACTAGATGATCTGCAGAGGTTCCTTCCAAACCCCACTATGCTGTGATTCTGTGATAATTTACCCATGCTGCATCTCATCTCCCTATCATTACCTGGACATTGAGGTGTAACTTCTTCAGACGCTTTATCAGTGTGTCCTTATTGCATGGCACAAAAGCCTCCAGATGAGAGTACACACCATTGCGGATGGCAGGATTTACCTCCTGTAACTGTAGCTCAATACTGACAAAAAAAAAACAAAAACCAAACAATAGTCAACCAGTGAGGCACTCCCAAAATGAAAATGACAACTCAACAAAATCCTAAGGAAGCTTTGTATATGTAATATTTTCTAGCTAAGCATACTAAAAATAGCAGCTTAGAACATTTGCAGATAAAATTTCTTTACAAAAAAGAGGAAGTCTTCATCAATGGCAAGAAACCTTTCAGCTACTTATTGAGCAATTCTGAACATGTCATTCAAATTTACTGTCACTGTTACACACCAACCACAACGCAATTTTGACTGCTACTGTCTTCTATAGATTACTTTGCTTCCTATAGATTACATTGTTTCTTAGAATATGAACACAGAACCTTCCTGTATTACACATTTAGTTCAAGATTGACAAAGAGCTGACACTTTCCTTCAGGAAAGCTGAAGGTGTTTTGAGTTATGAAAGTGGGGGAGAGGAAGAAATAATGGCAGTTCTGTTGTATTTCACACATGAAGTTGAGGACACGGGGCACTACACAACAATTAACGCTATATAAAGACAGACAGATAGTCATGGCAGGAATTGTATCCATATATGAATTTCTTTAGCTAATAACTAGCTTAGACTGATCTACCTTCATGGACTTTTAAGGGCTTTGTTGGAACAACCTCAATAATATCTCCTCTTCTGTACTTTTCCTTTCACCCCCTTTCCAAAAAGGGAAGGTTGTACAGATAAGCACTTACTCCAGCAGAATATTATTCATGTCTTGCGTGAAAAACTTCTTCCTGCCTTCTTCGTCAAACATTTTGGCGGCCTGAAAATACAGCAAGAGTATCCAATGTTCATAGAACATTTCAATCCAGCAGCCTTTTTATCTTTACTTCTACAGCTTTTATCGCATTCTTAGTTTTTTAGAAAACAGTACTTGGAAAAAAATACACAAAACCAAACCATACTCAACTATCCAGAAAAACGTCAAAGATTACTATTATACTCAAGCTGTCTTGCTGTAATGAGAATAAACATTCTATTTAGAATCTGCCTTTCTCACTGACATTAACACATTCATCTTTCCAATAATTACAAAGAAAATGGTAAAGACATTTTATTATCTCACCATCAGCAACAGTTACTGTCATCATTTGCTTTAAAAAGATGAGTACTGGTTGACAAGTGGAGCAGGCAAGGGCACTGACACAATTCCGCTCTCCTCTATGAAATGCTCCTTTTATAACAGTTACATGCCTCACACACATCATCCCAGGCTTCCTAGATGCACCTCAGTCCTTATTATGTATGCTCAGAGGAACCCCACAGGAGTATCTCATCCCTCTTTTCTGGTGCTGTCCAGCATTCTCATCATCTTTAGAGTACCTAGCTTTAGTAATTTTGTTGATTATGCACTTTTATGCTTATTGTGCCCTTACATTCTGGCACTTGAAGATCTAAACGTGCTAGAAAAGTATATGCATATAGGAAAGCAGCCAAGTGTAGTACCATTATAGTGACTGACGAATAATATAGGCAGTCAACACGCCATAACGCTGAATGCGCGATACTCAAGAATCTCTAATGCTGTCTTTTAAAGAAGGTCTAGTGACTCGTGACAACATAGCTAAGAGCTACAAATAAACTCAAGTGTTACCTTGCTAAAAGTCCTTAATTACTATGAAATACTTACTGTTTGTGGGTTTTGTAACTGACCCATTTAAGTATGAAAAAAGTGTTTTCAGTAGTTGTGAACTCTACACTGCACAGGAAAGCTATAAGGTACCCCATTGTCTGGAATGCTTTACCGCTTCAGTCATGAGCGCTGATACCAGTCTAAGTTCATATAAGGACTGCATTCTGCTCACTACTTTCTAACAAATTCAACTGCTGAGGGGATGATACTATCCCTTTAACAATATTGAAGCATTTGTCCTGCTAGAAAAATTAGAAAGGTTATAGATGCTTACAAGTGTTAAGATATCAAAAACATACTTGGAAGTCTTAAATCTAGTATCATTCAGTGTAATTAACACAATTATCTTCTGGTTTACGTAAAGTGGAAAGACAGACATACTTTGACATCCCAGTCCCAAGTAGACATTAAAAGGTGATTTCAGCATTATACCCATCATTCTGGAAAGTGTTACTAGCTTTTGATGACAGCACCATTGGCAGATTCAAAAACTGCACTGCTACCACCAAATTGTGGATGAGCTGGTATTTCTTTTCCTACCTGTTACCTCAACAGTCAGCTTCACAACAGAGAAATACCATTTTATTGCTTTTCTGCTTGTGTATAACCTTATCTTCTGTCAGACAACTCTGCTGGAATTGCCCACTTAGGAAAACTAG
Organism: Phoeniculus purpureus; assembly: GCA_028565055.1. Taxonomy (NCBI): domain Eukaryota; kingdom Metazoa; phylum Chordata; class Aves; order Bucerotiformes; family Phoeniculidae; genus Phoeniculus; species Phoeniculus purpureus. Next base: position 35,100,051 of record JAOXOE010000001.1, on the reverse strand, counting down.
AGCACATTAATCTACACTAGTCTGTATGCTTTTATTGTATTTAGTCAGTGGTTAAGTTTTTTAATTTATTTAGATCGAGATAACTTTGTTCCTGTTTCCACCCAAGTACAAATCCAGCCATTAAGACTGACATTAACATCAATCCTTTACTCTTTAGAGTTTCTGCCAGCAATTCAAAGATGACAAACTAGGCCTTTGTTATTCTTTTTTTTCAAGCTCTTGCCAGTGAATTCATACTTACCGTTCGAAGGTCTCCAATGCGCTTTTCAAGTAGTGTAGGCAGACCTTCTGGGAGGGCAGGCACCTGCTTGGGTGTCATGACCTGAGAGGTGTAGGTTGTCTGAGTGACATTTCCATTTTCTCCTGACAGCTCAGATACTGGGCTGCCATCAGAAGTGCCATCAAGCAACTTGTCAAAGTCAATGTCTCCCAGCATCTCCAGGGCACTTTCAGCTTCTTGCAGGAGCTCAGGTTCATTTGTGCTACCAAAAATGGAGAGGACAGGATCACTGATCCTAAGATTCAAGTCAGAGATATCGTTTCCTGCACTCAGAGAGGAAGAAGGAATTTTACTAGGGGTAGAGGTTGCAACAGTCACTGGAGGTTTTGGACTAGATTCTTTCTTCCTCATGGCTTCCTTCTCCTTTTGAAATTTACGGATCATGGCAGCCAGAGAGAGCGAGTCTTTATATAATTTCTTTTTCTTCTTTTCAGACTTGTGTGAATTTAAGGCCATTACTCTGTAGAGGAAAGAAATCTTTCATTAGTATGCACGTGACTTTACAGGCCTTAGCCTTTCACAAAAATCTGCGAGTTTTGCAATAAAAACAACAATACAAACAAACCAGGGTTGAGACGCAGGTCTACTTCCATCTTCAGACTACTCTTTCAATTACTTCTTTCAACTACCATAAACCTTTGCTGCTGTTGCGATTTCATGCTCACCAACTGATTTGTATTGTTAAGCTTTATGTACATAAAGTCAAAGGATTTTTACTTCTCAATTTAATTACTGAGAAGTGGGCACCATTTTTTCAACTCATGGCTAATCTATGCCACTAAAATACTCGTCCTTAGACTCCTGAAGCAGGTCACTTTAAGTTTAGACATACCACGTATATTAAAGAGTTCTTATTTGCTAAGAATTTTAAATACGCAAGCTTGACATCTATATGCTACTTAAACCGAGCATTTTCCACCAGTTCACCACCCTGATGATAAATACTGTCATTACATTTTCAATACAATGGTTTCCTAAAAGCCAAATAGAAACCTTAATCCTTACACGCTATCTTCAGAACTCAGAACAAACAGTTAAGAAATATGTAAATAATTAAGATATGTTTATAGCTTTCCAGATTAGAATCAAAGGGATAGGAAAAAAACTGTTTTTATTAGAAAATGAAATTCTTAGTGTTATATAAGACTTTGGGTGGAACAGTGGTGGATAACACTATTCTTAGACTCAACATTTCTTTCCTGTAATTTGTCTTAGCTTGTTTTGTTATTCTTTTTTCTAAATTTTGGGGGACAAAATGCTGAGCTTGTGGGATTTATGCAAAAAACCTAATCATAATCCAAATCCCCAAAAATATTAGCTATTATGGTTTAAAAATACAACAGTTTGAACAGGTTTGGTAACCACCTTATGGCATACATTTGTGAAAGCATATATCAGAAACAATTCAAGGGTTCATCTAAAGAAACCTACCCCAACTGCTTAGGGACTTTCATTTTCCGAGGCTTCTTCTCCTTTTCTGTTCCCTCATCCTTCCGCTTGCGTTTCTTCATTCCACGATCTTCACTTTCTTTTAACTTTGCTATCTAGAAGAGAGATAAAATGAAAGACTGATTCTTCTACCCCACTCTTTCTCAGAGCCAGGAAAAATACTGCAGTGTGCGTAAAGGCAAAACAGTACCACTGGATTCCAGTACCTGAAAGGGGTCTACAGGAAAGCTGGTGAGGGACCGATCACAAGGGTGAGCAATGACAGGACAAAAGGGCAATGTTTTTAAGCTAGAGGTGGGTAGAATTACACTGGATGTTAGAAGCAAGTTCTTTACAATGAGGGTGGTGAAGCACTGGAACAGGTTGCCCAGAGAGGTGGTAGAAGCTCTATCGCTGGAGGCATTCAAGGTCAGACTTGATCCAGGTCTGAGCAACCTGATGCAGTTAAAGATGTCCCTGCTCACTGAAAGGAGGTTGGACTAGATTACTTTTAAATATCCCTTCCAGCCCAAGACAGTGTATGATTCTATGATTCCTAAAAGCAACTGGCAGACGCTAGCAAGTCTCAACCCCTAATCATTTTGAAACATTGAATTCAGAGTTTTCAATAATAAAAATAATTCAAGGCACATGCATGCTGATGCCCAGACAGTATGAGTAACGGCCATTCTGTAAGACTGAATGCTCCTACCTTCTACTACCAGTTTCACTGCTGAGTGTGAAGTTACATAGAATGGAATATCCTTTTGACCAATTCAAATCAATTGCCTCCCCCCTCAAGTTCCTGTTGATCCCTGGCTTACCTGCTGGTGCAGGGTAGACAAAAAGAAAACCTTCAAGCTATAAAACCACTACCCAGCAACAGACAAGTCTCTGGCGTGGTAAACACTATTTCAGTCACAAATTCAAATCACACTACCATCAGGACTGCTATGAAGAAAGTTCACTCCATCCTAGTCCAATCCAAGAACCTCAAAACTGTGTTAAATTTAAAGAATTCTAAATCAGGAATGGACACCACAAAGCAGGAAATTCTTGGAATGGCACAGAACTTGTGAGAGTCATGTGACAGGAATTATGTTTGCATTGATCATTAGTTGTAAAGCACAAACATCAGCACACTCTATGGTCAAGACTACACATATGCTTTTTAATACAGCTATTCTCATGTGCTGGGTTTATTTTAACAGCATCGTTCTAAATATCTGGAGCAATCTCAAATCATGCAGACTTCAAGCAAAATCATAAAAGCAGGGCTGGATTACTTAAATTCTCATCTCTTATAATAGAAATCCTATAAAATTACAGAACGTCACTTCAAGATAGATGGACAGAACTTGCTAGTTAGTCTTACAAGATTGTACAGCCTGTGGACATCCAGTTATTTCAGAAATATATTTGGGAATATACGAGCCACAAATACATGCAGTAACAGTACTGTGCATAATTCTGCTTTCAGCCTCTTCACCTAAGCCATTCTTTAAGGACTGTAAGTATTTTCAAATGTTCGTCTAGCTGTAAGTTCTGGATGAACAATATAGTTAAGATCACTCACTTTAGGTGGCCTATGCTTTTTGTCGTCTGCAAAGTCTTCGTCCTCTGAGTCAGATGCCTGACGGAACTGCAGTGTACCAGTGTTGATATAAAATCCTCCATATTTGGTTGTCAGGGATGCAGGAACCAATTCATCATACTGAGAAGGAAAAAGATGAGTTCATCAACACTTTTTAATAGATTTAATATGTAATTAATTAACCAGTCCCTTTACACTGGAATTTATATAAAATAACACAGCACAGCTTGCTGTGTAAAGTATAGTAGCACTATTGAAAACTTCCTGACCAAGGCATAGAACACTAATATCACAGAATAACATATCTACTTACAAAACAATATACTTTTGAAATAAAAGAGGATTAAAAATATTGATTTATGAACAAAATGAGGGTTGGCAGTGGTATTCCCCCTGCCCCAAGAAGAAAAGATACATCCCAAAAATCTTAAAACTTTCTCCCCAATATTGTGTTTCTAAGAGCATATTACATTACAGTAGCCATTAAATCTCAAGATACATAAGCTGTATTAACAACGAGATGCCACCTGCCTGCAAGTTAACGTCACTTGATTGTTCACTTGTCACTTCTGTCCAGAAGTAGACTTCTGTCTCCTTATACAAATACCACAATGCCAGGACTTCTTTAATTGAAAGTTAAATATATTCTCACTCTGTTTAGACAGTTTTAAAACCACAAGATATTTCAAACTTGAACACACTTTTTTTGAAAAGTGCTTAGTATTCATGAAGGAATTTCCAAGTCAGAACTACAAAGCTGTATCTCAAAAACTGATATCCAAAGACACAGAAGTGGTCAATATTAAATATAGTAGAAGCCAGTATTAATTCTACTATTTCATGACCAGCAGCCTCCTCAAACTGACATTGTCCCCCAGTATTACTAGAAAACTGTTAATCACTAGGCAATACCTTGTTAACAGCAAACTCCAAGAGGCAGTGAGGATGAACAGATTCATTCGAGTTTTATGAGTAAGTATCAACAAAGCAAACCACACACATGTTTGCAAGAGAACTAAGAGAGGATCACCTTGACAGTGCCGTTATCACTACAAAGAATAATGTTGTCCTGAACTACTCCAAACTTGAACTATCAGTCTTCATTTTCAAATCCTGATTCTAAGACACTGCTCAAGATGGTGTTCTTAATAGGCAAGAAAAACAATCCTGGAGCTATCTTCTGCCTGGAAGCATAAGAATGCCTGACACATACCTGCCAAAGGAGGAAGCATTTAGAGGACACAACTGTTGCAAAAGTTCCAGAAAGACACAATAACAGGCAGTTTTGCCCTTCTGAAAGAAAGGGCAGGGTTTTGACACACCTTAGAGATCTGCACTCCGGCAGACCAAAAAAAAAAATCTCTCTTGAATTACAGCTTCAAGCAATAAATGTTTGGTGGTACAGCCAAGAGATTAAGAATTAAGGTACTTGAGATAGGAGACAATGCATTTCTTGTTTTGAAGTTTGAACCAGCAGGCCTTCCACTACATGTCTGAAGACAGACTTCAACTGGCAGAATAAATTAGTAGGCAACTTTAACTGCCACATTAACTGCAGACTTGAGATCACCCACACAAAGGGAACACACGGAGCGCAGTGTCAGCTACCAGCTTATTCCATTTCCCCTGCATGTCATGAAAAATATAGTGAAGATAAAACGCTTTAGTAACCAAAACATCTGGGCTACCAGAAGCATTAGGACAGGGAGAAGAGTTATCCATAAGGGGAAAACAATGACAGTAAACTTAAACAAGGAGGCTGGTGAGAGCCTGAACTGAAAACTTATGTGGATTTGATCTGAGTAAGTAGTTAGATGTGTCCATGAGTCATCATCTTTTATCCTCTTGAAATGAAAGGCTTAACAAGCCGTACAGAAAGACAGAACAGGAAAGAAAAGTGGTGACAGGATCTATGAAATGCTTTAAGATCATATGAAAGACTAGCACAAGAAAGCAGGCGAATCTATTAATTGGACAAAATGAAAGCAAAGTGGCTTAGTTGTGGACTTGTCATTCATCTTAAGAGACCAGAATGATCACGCAAAGTAGGAGGTGCAAAGGAAACTTGAGAGTGGAGGCTGGGTAAGAATTTCAGAGGAATCTGATGTTTTTCCAGAGCTCTCAAAACCATTATGTACCACAAAGATGAAAGGGAAAGAAAATAAATGATTATCCACAGTGCTTAATAGACAGAGCAGGCATTTCCCTTTTGAGCTGACAGGGTGTGAACTGAATTGGTGAGGCTGGGGCAGTATGGGATCAAAGCAGAAGAATACTAGTTGCCAAGATTGAAGGAGAAAGCACCCAAGGCTGAGATCATTACCATAAGAAGTGAAGAACAAGTAAAGGGAAACACAGTAATGACCTGGCTGCAGAGCAGTAAAAAAAGCCCTGCAGAAACACAAGAAAAAGTGAAGATTAAAGACAGTCCACAGGTAAGGAAGCCATAAACCCTAGCAGTTCATTGGAATAAACAGCATGCTATGAGGCACAGATTCATAGGAATAATGCAACCAGAAAGGCAGAGTTCATTCAATACAGGTGAATAAACTATCCTGTAACAGTCAGCGGACAAACCAGGTCAGCAAGATGCAGATTTGGAACTCACTAGTTGATATTTCAACAGTTTCTGCCAAGTACTACAAATGTTAACAAACTGTCACAGAACTTTTTGACATCAGGTTTTCTTTAACTGTTGATAGAGTGTATTTTTCCCTATCAAAATTTGGTTTGTCCTTAGCCTACTAAAAAACATAACTAACTCAAGGTTTCTTTTTATTTTCAATATACCTAAAACTAGAACCTGTCAGTGATAATATACCTAGTGTTCCCTTTTTTGAAGTAAGCTTACTGTTTTCTAGCACACTAACTGAACACAGAATTTGTATGTGATTGTACAAGATACTGCCCGCCGCTACATTCAACCTCATTTTAAAGTTTCTTTAGGACTCCTTGTGCAAGGGAACATTGCTCTTTCAACTTCTTAATCTTTTGATGAATTGGCTTCAAGATCTTTCTTTGCACTAGCTTGTTCTGTTGTGAAATCACAGGAACAATCCTACTAAGGAACAATAGTTGAAGTCCTTTACAATGTTCTGTTCTTCCTTACACATGCCAAGCTTGAGAATTGGAATTCTTAGACCTACAAACACAGATAGGTCTTCATATACGATTGACGCCTTTAAACACAGTTTGTCCCACAAAATATTATGGAACAATTCTGCAGATAAAATACATCCTTGCACTCTATGTTTCTAGTGCCATTAATTAACTGAATGTTTATGTGTGGAAGATAATTGGTTTTTTTTAAAAAGGTTAACCAGTTCCAACTTCATGATGCATACCAAGAATAACAGACAAAATTTAGTTCTGAAATCCAGACACATGGTACCAAAATCCAGCCTGAGCATTATTTGTTGTGAAACTAGTACTATTTAGATATATGACAAGCATTTTTGTGCCTTGTTCAGTTTATTTTTAAAACTGCTCTAAATTGTAAAAGTGGGGGGAAGCTGTTTCTTTTTGATCATCAGCCATCTGAGTAAAGAAAAGCTACTGTAATTGTTTCGAATACTCTTGCTTCAGTGAAATTGACTGAATATCCATGTAGTTCCCTACATACTGTAAGATACTTCATACATGGTTCATCTATTTTTATCCTTCTTAGGAACAAACACCACACTCTTACTTTATTATCTTTTAGGGGTAAGTCTTCAAATAAAACAGTCAAACTACCTGTCAAAAACTGCTTATTAGAATATACAATGAAATCCTGAACAAGGTTAAGGGGGAACAAAACACTCTTCTAATCCAAAAATATCAAAAAACAAGTACAAAGTTTTCCCAAGGTAAAGAAAGTTTGTCTTCCAAATTGCATGGGGAGAAGCCATTTTGGAGGGGTTAGGGGTGATGTTCTGTTGTTTCTCCGAGTTTTTTTAAACCTGGGGTAAAGGACAGCTAGCAAAGCACAACAGAAAACAAAAGTGACAGATCTATTAAAGGTCAAATATCTGTCTCAGGGTAGTCTAGTGTAGGATACAATAATGCCCTAGTTTAGTAGTCAGCATATTGCAATCCATTAGCCTACAATGGCACCTTGAGAGAAGGGCCTGTATCTTCCTGCTCTTTTCTCACCTTTTATACTCTTCCAACAGTCAGAGTCAGGCTGTCAACATGACTGAGGAGGAAATGTATGACTACTCAGATGACTATCTTTATCTGGTCAACTAAACTCTATCAGAGATGGAGCTATGAACCACACTGAAGATACAGCTCAGAGTTACAGCAACTAAATACACAATGTATTAAACAGTCTCCTCCACTTCAACGTTACATAATTACTAGAAGATTTTGTAGGAAAGAAAAACTTCCTTTTTATTCATTCAACATGAAGAGCAGGCTTACCCTACAACACTGAAGACAAATGCTCTCAGAGGTCCATTATCCTGGCATGTTACAAAACTCTCCTTTACATTACACTAACAACAGCTTTTGCATACTTTTTGAAAACACTTATGATCTTGACCATCTTGAAGAAATTAATCTACTAGGCCATGATCTACCCCTCTTGTACCTCAGATTACTTTGAGAAATGATTTTGTGCTCTTAAAAAAAAGAATTTAGCAAGAAGCTGCTATACCTACTATTATCACCTACTACAGTAATCCTTTCTTACTCCCACATTCTTGATGTACACATTTAAACAATGGTACTACAATGGCTATAGGATTTTTTTCAAGTGCCTATGCAGATGCTGAGTTTTGAGCGTCTTGGCTGTCCCACTAATGTCATTACATACAGGGGCAGGCCTAAACTACCTGGTTAAAACATTACCCAGAACACAAGATCTGAAATTCATAAATTACTTAGTCCTTCTTCAAAAAGGATATGATGCTTTGCAGGAGAAAGAACATTACTGTTGCTTTAACAAACATCAGGCTTGTCCTGCAAATTCAACTACATTTTGTCTCTCTAGCCACAACGGTTCTTATACTAGAGTACTGATGGCTACAGTGCCTGCATTAAGCAGAACATTATCTGCTTTCTTTGACACTCTAGAATTTTATTTATCTTTGCTTTTCACTCCTCACCCTAAAGAATCTTAACTGAATTTTGCCCCTGTATTCATTCAAATGCACAGGACGTGCTGCGTGCCAACCAGCAGACCTACCCTGAAGACACCTGGGAAGCTGCAAGGCATCTCTTATTAGAGGTGACACAGTGCTCTCAGATAGGCAAGCACTACTCCCCAGCCACAGCACTTTGAAGACCGAGAAATGGAACAATTAACAAGAAAGGTAAACCAGTAAAGACACAATCCTTAGCCGATTAAACACCTACTAAACGAATTTCTTCTCGAAAAGCTTTAATGCACCCTGACACATTCAGTATCGATGACGCTTATGACAGAGGCCTACAAAGGCCTTTAACATTGGTGCGGTAACAGGTTCTTGGGAGTTTTTAAGAAAACAGAACCCAAAAATGATTTCTTTTTCTGGAGAACACTGGTCTCAATAGTTATGAATAAAACAAGCTCCTCTGAGAACAACATCAAGTTGTCCTAAAACAGCATCTGTCCCAGAACATTACAAATAAGGTTAAAATCACCAGCAGCACACTGAACTCTATCACTGCACAACCAGATACCATTTGTGACCACAAGCATACTGAGTTCTGCCATTCCCCAGACGGACACCATTCTCCCTGGGGAAGATCATCTCAGATATTCAACAATCTTTCACAAGATGCTTTTACTGGCAATCAATTTCGAGTTTTAGATCACAACAGCAGGAGCTCTTGAGGGAAAACCCGAATGGGAGAGAAGAGGATATTACATCTATCACACCTTTAATAAGCCTGGAGATTACAAGATTAAGTAGATCAAATTTATGCTGATAAATGTGTTAAAATTCTGTATCATGACAGAATTCCTGCGAAGACTAAGCCCTTAAATTACAGAATGTATTCCAGGTAATTCAGATAGAAAAAGAGCAGCTCTTACCACTATGCTCAGAATTAATAAAATTCACATACAATCCTTGGAAAGCTGTCTTTAAAGAACATATGGGCTACTGAAGCAAAATGCCATTTTCTCCTTTAAGTTCATACTTATTTTGGGGAAGCTTTCCATGGCTAGTCTTTTATACCCAGCAGCAGAGGACTCTTACACTGGTGTTCAGAAGGCTGCTGTGGAACCATGAATACAGTAGAGACTGGGTTAAACATTGACATATTGCCCTGGGTGTCCAAAGTACTGAACTACATTCTTCTCGTTGCTCTTGGCATTCATGTTCAGTTTCCAGCCACTGTGGCCACCATTGCTTCGAAAGACACATTTCTAGGTGAATGGTTCTTTGTTTGCATCCACCTATCCAATATCAGGGCAGCTGCCAGCTGGTTTGTTTTGGATATGCAAGCCTTATTACTTAAGTAACAGAAAACAGCATATTTTTTTTCCACCATCTCTTCAGATCCCTGTTCTGTACTACATAGGAGAAAGCTTAGAGAGCACTATATTCCCCAGAATCACCATCTATATAAAGCTCATGTGGACAGGAATATATTCAACCAAGGAAATGTTTAGAGGTCATCACAAGAGCGAGTAGTCCAGTCAAGTCAGGTTGATATGCACATGCATGCGTGCGCAAGCAGGTAGAACACAAGGGAAGCAGAAACCTTCAGGAATATAATTCCACACAGAAACTGGCTGTGGGCAGTTTACACCATAGCAAAAACCTATTTTCAGTATCAAAGCAGCAAAACACTGAGGGACGGCTTTCTTTTTTTTGACATTATGAACATTTGGTTTATCACTACCACTATGATAAGCTAAGTCTTTTCTACACTGTAGGAAAGTACTGATTCTTTCCAGTGTAAACCAAGAAAGCAAATATGTAAGGATCTCATGCATGGCTTTCATTTTTAGAGAAGGTACATAATGTGAACCCAGCCTGGTAAACAGCCCCAAATATACTTTCTATCAAGGAAGATACTCTGTGCCCTTTGAGAAGTTCAACAGGAAACATTTCTTTGCTTCTGAGAACCTCCCTACTGCCAGCACTTTTTCCAAGAACCTTCCTCCAGAAAAGCTTGTCTATACTGCAGACCCACTAAAATCTACTACCTGACAATCATGCCATTAGCAGATTTCCCTGCATTTGACCCTGACCCCTACCCTCAAGAAAACAAGCAGAACAGTTGCCTTTCCGGTTTTTTGGAGGACCTAAATTCTGGGTTTTTTTTTTTAAAAATACGCATCTACATCACATGTATACAATTGTTTTATTGGAAACTGATCCAAAGGAAGCAGAATTCCTTAACTCAAGTACAATGCCTGCTCAAAAGAAGCCAAGAGATTTATTGGATTGACTTCTTAATATCTGATGGCATTACCTCAAAATCTGTTTTCAGAAGGAAACTATTTCTCCAAAGCTATGGAATAAATCTGTTTCAGTGATAAAGAACCCACTGTGTTTTTCACACTTGTGGCAGGAAAAAGGACTAGAATTTTAAGGAAGCTTTCAATTTTTATTTTTTTTTTGGATAGAGACACAACAGGACACTAATGATGGAGCAATTCAAGAGGCAGTCATACTCATTTTTCGAGTCTTCATGGCAAGGATATTATATTTTCTTACACAAAAAGATGTATCTTCCAAAAGGAAGTCCAGCCTGGATTTGGCTATCACATTTCTTATGCTACAGGGTGATTTAGTAGCTGGGCACACAGAAGATAAGAAAGCCAAACAGGTAGATTTTCTTTCTAAATGCTTCTCAGTCAATTTCAGATGCAAAACAGAGACTTCATTTATCTTAACTCCTACACTTTAGGATCCTTAAACTTAGACTGCTGCTGACAGACAGTGCCTTTTTTTATCTATATAGAAACATGGATAAAAGCAAAATGGAGACAGCCTCTCACTAGTCTGTATCTATAATGCTGACTCAAAGCATAATGATTTGTCCATGACAACAATCTTTAGAGAATACACTGTTCTCCCCAGTAGCTTCCACAAATACCACATGATGCAACCATCTGGTTCTCTAACAACTGCCTTTTGTATGTTCTTCCAAGGAGTCTGGAAGAGATACCAGAAATAAATGCACCTGCAAAGCTTTTAGATCTGTTGCTTTTGTTTATATCTGATGTTTTAGATCAAATGTTTTTGTTATTAACATACCAGTAAGAGTTCAGCCCTGCTAGGTTTATGTACATCTCTAGGACAGAACTGTACTATGAGTACCGTAAGCTACTTGAACCACCTATCAGATCTGTGGTTGACAGGTCACAATAAATCCAGGAAAAAAATCAACCACAAGATCCAACTTGAGTCCTGCATCATAATATTTCAAAACTGAGGAATGGCAACTTATGCAACAGTGAGAAACCAAATAAGCCTACAGGCCAAAGTGGTTTCTCAGCAGCAGTGAAGCACATCTGTTCTTACTAAGCTGAAGAGCAGAATCTGATCTTTGGGAAGGCTGTATCAAGGCTTAGGCCCCAATACTGTTCCAGCAGCACAATTGAAAGTTGAGGAATAATCACAGGATAGTTAAGCATTGGCAAACTCCAACAGAATTTTAATCTGGAGCACAAAAAAAGGACAAACTAATACAAGCTACAACAAGCATCAACAACAAATTCACTTTTCAGGCAACCTAACAAAGCACACAGATGAGCTCAGCCTGCCATTCATTGTGGTTAAGAGCTGAACTTCATTTGCTCAAGAAGGTACCAGTTCTGCAACACTCCTGTGTTCCTCACATAGTTCTTTAGAGCAATATTCATTGCAACATCTACAATGCTAGAAACCTCACAGCTCAGTATTCACAGAAGCTTCTTACAGAACTTAAACATTTAAATGGAGGCCAGACATAACATTTGCTAAACAATGCACTTCCCTTCTGTGCTTTTCTGACTCTTCTCTCAAGAACTTTTCATTATCTTTTCTCTCCCACTCAGAGTTTTAGCTCACTCTTCTTCATAACAGCATTCATTGCTGCTTTGTCCAGTGTCACTCAGCAGTGGAGAAAACTGAAAGGTGGATAACACCTTGAGTATTTTTGTCAGTTTTTTTCTTCATTTTCAGCTGACTATACAATACATTTACTACCTCCTGACACCTAATAAAGCAAAACTAAAGGAGGTCTCAAAGCTTTTATGTATCACTCTCATTTTCAAGTTTCTTCCTCATATTCCAATTTCATACATCATTTATAAGCTTCAAATATCCTTACAAACCTCCTGATATTGCCTACACCTAACAACTTCTTTTACCCTGAAATGTGTTTTCATTTCTGAGAAACACCCAGACAAAGTAAGTTGTAATATCCTGCTGTTTAAACAAGCTATTTTACCTTGAATTTTTCAGATTTGGTGGATGTTTAGAGTAACTATCCTACCCTTACAGTTTTTTTAAGAGCAGAACATCCTCATCTAATGTAGAGCTAAAGTCAGTCATCTACTAACACAACACCAGTCATCAGCTAACACAAGAAACCTAAATAATGCCAGTGTAACTTCAGTCCACAGTAAATGAGGCACAAGTAAAAATGTAATTTCTAAAGCTGAAAAATTATTAAAACTGGCAACAATTTTCTTAATTCTTGCAGTGCATAATAGCATCCAAATGAGACTACAAAGTCACTGGATTCCATAAGCAGTAAGCCCTATGAGTCCACACCAGTTGCAGGCAAGCACAAAGTATTGTCCCTTACCTTTTTTTATAAAAAAAAAATAAAGCAGTCTTACTTCTTCTTGCTGCTTTGCTGATGCTTACTTACCGCTTCAGAATTATCAATGAAAGGATCCGTTTCATCATAACCATAACCTATATCAATTAGATCCTGCAGACGATCCTTCCGATGTTTGTGGGGCTTTCCACCCTGAAAATAAAGCAAATGTTGTGTTATTTGGGAAATGAAGGAACATGAGAATGCAGTGCATTAAAGTCTATAAAACCTAAGTCATTGGAGAGATGGCAGTTGATGGAATTAGCAGTTTTGCAGTATTTTTGGAAGATGGTCTAGATGACCAATAAAAACTTTCAGAGGACTGTATTCTGGCAAACAGACTTTGCTACAGCCTCACCAGAAGCATCCCTGAAAGGTTTTCACTAGTTATCTGTCATCTCATTTCTGCATGACTAAGATCTTCCTAACATTTCCTACATAGATAGGTTTCACTGTCCTGTTTATAAAACTTTGTGATAGGACCATTACTGATAGAATGATCGTGATAATTTAGGAAGTTAGCATTTTTAGTATGTTATTACAAAGGAAAATACTGACAGCCCAGCAGTAGAAGTGTTTCCCAGCACAGGATGGGTTGCTACTCTACAGAAAAGTGAAGCCTAAGTCAAAATAAAAAATATTGACTTACTACTTGATAATACTGTGCCTGTGGGTTTTTAAGAAAAAAGCTTTCAAGTGCAAGAGCCATCAACTCAGTAAACACGACTAGACATGAAATGGTTGCCTGAATAACTTAAAGCCAGAAGCTACAGACTGTGAACATCACTTACCTCCAAGAGACAGTAAACATTTTAAACTGCAAGTACTTTTGTTCTGTGAAAGTTTTATTGCATGTCAAATAGAAGCTCATACCCAACTTAAACATTCAGCAAATCTAAACTTAATTTACACAAATGAGAATCTGCTTAGGCTATAAGGACTATGTTGCTGACTCCTATATATTGTCAGATTGTCTATAGAGAAGTCTTAGAAGATAAAATTCTCCAAAAGGCACCACCTTCTCTAAATTGGTAACCAGTGTTCTTATATTAATAACCAGCAACCAGTGGCAAAGACTTGCTCCTGAAGCTTGACCGTACTCTACAGTTTTAAGCATGTTTACAGTAAGTACAGATCTTTTTAGTTGTGACACCTAAGCATGACAACCCACTTGTTACTCTGAACATGAAGACATTCTTCAACAGTTTCATCCTTGGTTTTTTATGATAATCATAACCATCTGAACATCCCCCATGTCAACAATTATGCAAGAATTCAAGTGTGTAACTAAGTAAAGCATGCACCCTTGCAAGCAAGCAGGAATCTCAAGTATAATTAAATAAATGCAATAGTCCCAGGATAAACACAAAGTGACTTCAATTTTTAATTCGTGTTTCTAAGCTAAGTATTCCTAACACTTGCTATCAATGTTTCCTATCAATCCTAGCATCCCCTAGAATATGTCGTTTTCCTTAAGTCACCTGAATGACTGCATGTTCCCCAAACATGCAAGGGGTTTTTGGGGGTTTTTAGTATTTGGATGACAGAAGAAAAAAAAAAAGGAGTGGCACTTAAAATTCTGTTTAAACCCCAGCGCAAAAGTTTCTGTAATTCTCATTATTCTGACTAAGGCACTAGCAGGCAGGCTGGCTGAAGAATACTACATAAACTATACTGATCTCACTAATGCCCAATGCAATCCATCTCTGTACCACTTAACACTTGCTAAGCCCAAGTAACCATCAACACCCTTGCCTCCAAGTTTAAAATCCTTTTGCAGCAATGGTTATTCTATGATTCTATAACTTCAGTGTATGGGCATAAGAAAAAAATATCATAGTAGCCAAATTAATATAAGCAGGATTAAAATAGTAACCTGTATTTGGATACATGAAAATACCTGAACCATTGTATATATAGTTAAATAATTTTCTTCAGGCCCGCTTCTACCCAGTTATGTTTATAGAAGTATGTATGATGAAGAATGAAGATGTTGAGGATGCAAGACCACATCACAAAAACTGGAGGGACTGTCTGCATCAGTGTTTACTACACAGAAGTTCAAGGAAGTCTTACCACTGAAGCTGTTCACATTTCCCAAAAGCTTCTCCAACCTTTCTATTACAGAACACAAGTGGTCATCAGCAAATTACGATGGCTAGTTCCACACGCTGCAAACAGTACTCACAAGCATTCAGAAAAATCAAATACAAGTTCAAAAAATTAACATGCCCATTACAGAAATCAGGTTTACCAGTTTATGGACTGCTGTGGGCTTTGGAAGAGCCCTCAAAAATTGAAACTGCATTTGTCACCTTCTAACCAGCTAACCTAAGGTTGTTTAAACCCTAGGTTACATGCCACAGATAAGAGAAGTTCTGAAGAACAGAATGAGCAGGCATCAGAATATACATTCAAAACCAGGAAGGAATTTAGGAAGAAGGAAGTATTACTTCAAAAGCTTTAAAAAGTCAAAAAAATCCTTGAAGACAAAAAACCGATCATGAGGTAAGAGGGAAGGTCCACTCAAATTAATGTCTGGTTTAAGACTAGAAAAGAAAGGGTACAAATAACATTTCATTTTGGTACATAAAAGTAATCAGTGAGATCAAGGCAAGAGTATTCATTCATGTTTAGAAGTCACAGAAAGTGCTAAGTGTTGGGAGGGGTGAGATGACAAATTACTGAGGATAGTAAATGAAAAGACAACCGAAGAATCATTGAAAGACTTCACAGTTGCTCTTAACTTATTATGATAAATTGAATTAAGTACCAATTAAAGCAAGGTAACACACACAAAGGAAGTACAATCCAAACAAGGTAAAACAGCGTGCTTGCAATTTGTTATGCTGCTCACAAAGCACTGGAGCTGCTACATACAGATCTATGACATTTGCTCAGCAACCAAGACTGGTCAAAAAAAGAGAATTGGGACCTGATGAAGAGAGAACAAAACCAGAAGTCATCACTATACCACTGACAGGCATTAAACCAGGGCATGCTGCCATTAATATCCTTTCATTTAAAAAAAGAAATGAGAACAAAAGAGGGCAATAGTAAGGTAACAAGGATGTTTAAAGGTAAAAAAAACCCCAGTGCTTCTGTTCAGTAACAGAATGTTAAGACCCTTCAGCTCAGAACAAAAGGGCATAATTTAGATGATAGCATCAGAATTACATGCAGCACACTGAAGAACAGGGAATATTTTCACTGTTCCTCACAGTATGGAAACTCCTGTTTAAACACCCAGTATGTTCTCATAAAACTTAAATCCTCAGGGTACTTAGTGCCATGGAACACAAATTCTCCGAGCTCAAAATCATCTGACAAATTTATGGCAGAAAGCTGTATGAAGGGTAAACACAAACCATTTGACTTCTGAAGAAATTAAGCTGCAGATAGATAGCACTGTAACATAACACAGATGCATGCTTACTCTGTTATACTTTCAAGCATGAGATTCCACTAGCGTCAGAGGACCATGTCATTACATGGACTTTTGTTTCAATCCAATAAAAAGTCTTACATTATGTACAATATAGTCAAGAGATTCAGTATCATGTTCATACAACAAAGAGAGCATCACATTTTGTCTAGAGAATAAGATTATCAAAAGAATGAAAACAGAAATCATTCAGAATTGATTTTTATGCTGGCGTTTAAAATGTGCAGCAACTTCAAAAAACTTGTAAATTATCACATAAACAAATGGTACATTATCTCGATATATCTTAGTTTACAAAGATTTATCCACTGACCTTTTAATATCTGCAACATATATCCAATACTGTACTGATTTGATTATAAGTACAAGGAATTATCTGAAAAGTAGTAAAAATGTTTCAAGACTGATCTTCACACATCAAATTTCAGAAGTACTGCCACACATTCTATGATTAAATAGATTGCTGGATTCAATTTTAAATGGATACAATTAACTTATAACTAATTTGTTTACGTGCAAATCTGAAAAAAAATCCTCTCATACAACCTGTGATTACTTTTACACTAAAGCACAGTTAAAGAAAATAAAATGTTTATCAGCTTCATGGGATTCCTGCTCTAGTTTAAGTTAAGCAGCAAACGTCTCACCACAAGAACCAAAAGCTGGGTCAATGTTGTCAGAACATGAGCCATTGTACTGGGTCAGCATACAGAGATGCAATTCCTCTGAGTGTGGATGGTAAGCAGAGACTGATGGTTATTGTATTGGAAGAGAAAAAGGGCAGGGAGGATCTAACAGAACACCTATTATTCCCTTGCCACCCTCCATGCGTAGCAGCTCTAACCTACCAAGCTGCCCTTTACATAGAGGCTGTTACGTTGCCCTTCCAGGAATTTTGTAAGGCTGAGTGGCATAACGTATGGCAGACAATTACAGAAAGGCAAATCTGAAGTGCAAACAGTAACTGTCACGGTTTAGCACCAAGTTAATCTGCTCAACCGTGCAGATGGAAATGTTTGGTTTCACCAAATCCAAAACAGTAACCGAGATACAAATGGCATCATGAAATTCAACTACTGTAAAATGAAAGCTTTTGTTACCTATCACTTTCTAATACCTAAAGTTATCTATTTGTCCCTTTTTGTGACTGACCACTGATAAATATCTCATTTTCAAGTCTAATAGCACAATGTTTTGTCCACAAATATACACCTTACCTTTTATGCATGCATAACGTGTATGCAAAATTAGACTGATTCTACTACTCCTCCATATATTGCTTTAGAGGCTCTACACTGACTTTAATCTGCTGTAGCTAAGCAGCTTGTTTCAGAAGTACATTATAACATTCCTAACCTGTATTGCAGAAATATGTTTTCTACAGAAGTATAGTTGAAATATTTTTCTTTAATGTTTAAAAAATACTTTATCATTCAAATGAAAGGCAAGCAGCATTCTGGAACTGCCTTCTCAATTCACTGGGTATACTGGGTTCCAAAGACTGCTCCAAAAGATGACAACTATTTTCAAGTTAAGGGTTTCTTTTGTTATGAAGAGCTAACATGCCCTTACATACTAATTACTCCTACAGAAAGTATAAAGTAGAAATCTGCCTTTGCCAGGAAGAAAAAAATCCAAATCTCACAGATTTTGTTTAGAAGATTTTAATATGCATATTAATAGCAGAAAGATACAAATGACTACTCTTGTTTCCCTTCTTTATTACTGAGGTGCTCTATTAGTAATCCAGAATATCAACAAGCCCAAGCATGATAATGAGTTTTGACTACCAGTTCAGAATTAATCACCCAACCCTACCCATCTGAATTCTTAAAGACCTGTTTGGGTGTGGTTCTAGTCAACATTTTCTGATTTCTACCTTCATTTATTAGTGAAAGCCTCTTTATGTTGCTCCTAATGTTGTTTCAAGTCATTCAAGCTACACTTTCAAGAGTCAGCAGAGTATCTTTAGGCAGCTGGCAGCTACAAGATAAACTCATTAAGCAATGACTTACTATTCAACAATAACTTCCTACAGAAGCATTCCAAACAAGTCAGAAACTCATGAAGATTCATCAGTACTCAGCCCAAACACAAGAGCTGTTCAACAGCACACAACAGTATCACATACAAATTCTTTCCTCCATCAATCTTTATCATGAATATTGGCCTGCATCTATTAGTCAGTTGTACTAATGTAGAAAGCTTTTCCAAGAATAGCTTCACAACCTACAATATCCTATAGACAAATCTCTTTAGTAGACTTGTCTAATAAGCTTGTCTAATAAGCTGTTTAAATGAAATATAATGAGACAGCCATCTCCAAAGTGTACAGAAGTCATTACCAAGCTTATTCAGGAAGAAAAATATACTGATGTTATCTTCTCTACAGCATCGTAAGTTACCACAATTAAATATTTGTATATTTTAATACAGGTACAATAACTCACATATTTTGCCTCAAACTTCTTGGCTAGCATTTCCACTTCATGCCGCTCACGCTGTTCATCATTAAGTGGATCTTCTGAGTGAACTGATTTCTTCTGAAAAACATAGAAAGTAAATATTCATTCCATAACAAACACGGAGTGCATTTCATAAAAGCCTATTAAACATCAATAAACAATGCTCTGGCAAGTAGTCAGAATTTATACTATGTTCAAATACGTTATTCTCTAAGAATGCGTCTGACCTACTTAATTATTCAATTGCTTTCCTTCTAATGAGTACACAAGAAAGTTGAGACACTCAGATTTGTGTTCCCAAGCATTCCACTACAACCTCAACTGAAAGTGTAAGTGTAAGACAGAACTATGGCCATTTGATGTCCAAAGATAAAGAACTTCCTCTAAATATAACTTTTAGCTTCTGCTTCCACTGGTGCCTTTTACTAATGGTTTCATGGGTTGTTTTTTTTTTTTGAAAGAAGGTATGGCAAAAAACCAAAGTTGCCCACTTCAAATTAGAATTTATATACAATTGAATAATTGTTGGAAGGGGAGGAAGTCCTAGGGTGATAAATATGATGGGATAGAGTTCCACTTTACAGAGTTTTATCAATGACAATGAGCTTTACTGCACATGGACCACTCATCAATCAGCAAATGACGGTTACTGGTAGACTAAGAATAAAAAAACAACACGGTTCAGAAAAGCAAGATCTTTCCTCTACAGTATGAAATGCCAATATACTAACTAAATGGTGGCCAAATGACGGCAATCTAGCTCAACAGCATCAGACCAAAGTAATGAGGAAAGTAAACTCAGAAAATCTGCAGCCATCCCATAATTATCTTCCATTTTATAAATGAGTACTTAAAGGAAAAAAATAAGTAGAGGCTATAGTTAAACCAGGAGCCTAGGTTTAATTTATATACATATTTCCTACAGGCATAAGTAAATATAAAATACCATCCAATTCATGCAACACCATTTTCTCTACTTGTAGCTGGGAAAACCATTCCACATCTTCTGCTAGGTAAACGTGGGGAGTTTTTAATTGTGAAATGAGACAAGGTTGAGGCCAGAGGTCAAACAAAATTTAGTACTGAACTGTTAATCTGTTTCTTTCTAGCAAACTCTCAAAGCTGTAGCTATCACTTTGATTAACAAAACACTAATGGAACTTCAAATTCAAGAAGTTTTTTTGATTGTTTCTGAGGGCTCTGACAAACAGCTCTCAAACTCCACAGTAACTTTAAGACATGATTACTTCAGCACCTTTACAGTCTGCTTGACAGAAGCTGAGTTGGGCTGCCAACTTAAAAGGAAGCATGCTTTCCCTTCTGCCACTCATGAGGCAAACCCTTCCACTACACCAACTTACTATCCGCATCTAAAACCTTTACATAAATAACTCCTACTTTAAGATTAAGCCTACCAACAACCCTACCAAAGGATGTTATCTCTGACAAGGCAAAAAAAAAGCAGAACAAGGGCAGCACAAGTTTCTAATATAAACATTTTTGTTAGCTTCTGATTCTAGGAACCTAAATTTGGAATCAAACCAATAAAATTAGAAGTTGCACTCATCCCATCAAAAATGTTTTAGGATTCTCTACCCTTTCATTAAGGAGATCTATTCAAGCAATAGCTGAAGCTATTCCTGTGCACAGTCTGCCTCTGGAGAACTTTCCTTGGTTGCAAGGTATCTACAAGTTAGAAAAAGAGGCTCCTAATTCTGTAATGTTGAATTAAATATGAACAGTTACAAGGAAGCTAAACAACTTAAACAAGGAGATAACAATGGCTTTCAGAAAACCCAGTAAGTCTTCTATGAGGAGAGTTTGCATAGCTAAGTTTATATGAACTGTTTGAATTTTAAACTGAATAATTACTAAAACAAATTTGTAAATCTAAACTGCACATAAAAATCACATCATCAACTGTTGACTTAGTTACTCCTACTTGGAAAGAGCAAGTCTCAGATTCTGCAGAAAAGTATCTGAGGGCAGGCATTTCTTGATCAAGCTTCATTTTAACAAGACAGTTTCTTCTGCTGCATTAACTGGTATAAATTTCCACAGCTATTCTACTCCAAGAGCAGGATCAGTTTCCTTTCACATTTTTTTTTTCTATTTTAGGACTCTGAATAGATTATACCACAGGGTAAAAGACAGACCTTGTCATCCTTAGCCTCCTGCACTGTGCAAATTCTCCTCTGGTATTTGCTTTAACTGTGAAGGAACCAACATACGGGAATTCTATTGGATAAAGCGTGTTTCCCCTCTCTTTTCATGCCAATTAATACAAGTTTAAGTCCTCCCTACCTCAGAGCAGTTTTGACCATATAGCAAACAACAAGTTAACTGACAGGCCAAGTAGACATCAGCTACTAAACAAGATGAAAAGTTCAGAATCACTTCGAAAGAATCACAATTTCTGACAGTGTTTTATGTAATTGATAGTTCTACATAGTTGAGCAGCAGGCAGGCAATTATGATCTATTCACTTCAGTGTGGTCTCTACACAGAGCAGAGAAACAGAATTTCTTAAAGCATTTCTACCACTATTTCTACCTTCAAAGCAATTATTTATGCCAATTGTACCAAAAATCCCCTGTATCGATGCTCTCCTCCCCAAGAAGGCATGGAATTTGCCTCAGAACTACATAACTACATAAAAGTCATTTTTTTCTGTTTATGTGATGAGCGTACCCATCTACAGAAATAAATAATTATGGAAGTGGGAGCTGTCAAAAGAAAAAGTGAACCTGCACATAGTGAGCCACTTCTAAACACTAACACAACGTTCACCGTTATACAGGAACTGCTCAGAAAGATGGCACTTCACAGATCAGCATGCTTATGCTGCACCAGTTCAGAAGAGTCTTAACTGCCACTGTTTGCCTACAACAGCTATAGGGCAGGATAAGCAAAAGGAATCTTTTAACTTCCATCTTTGGGGAGATCAGACGATCTCAAATGGATTAGAATCGTAATTGATTTTTCCGTCTTCCACATTTGAACACAACTCTCCTACTACAGAGCAAAAAGTGCACATGCTGCTTAGTTACGGCATCATCTCCTAGAAATACTTTAGATGAAACAGAACTTTTAACCACTCTCGATTTTGTACTGTTATTTGAGGTTTGCTTTTATCCCTGGACCAATCACAACGTTCTCAGCAGTACTCCCTCACCCCTTCCTGTCCTTCCCAGTAAGACGTAAACTTTCTTTACAATTGCCTGTGTATAGGAATTAACAGAAGCCACAACTACTTAAATCAACTTCACTCGTGTCCTCGGCACACTAAGAACGAGCGACTTAAGTGCGACCAGCTAAGGACGTGCACGTCTTCCTACTAGAAGGCTGGATGCTGTTGATTAACGTTTCTTGCATCTCAGAAGCTGTCTGCACAAGATATTCGCCTTAAAAAAACCACAGCAGCTCGAGTTAAAAACGCTTTCTGATTATGAGCAACAGGATAAGTACTTTCTGTCTTGAACGAAAGCACTTTTTTCCTTTTTCTTAAGGGTTGTGGGTGAGGTTACATTAAGTCTCATTCACTCCTATTCCTTCGCACCCCCCCAAGACTGCATAAACTCCTCTCCCGAGTCTCCTAACGCTCACTTCGCTGCTTTTCAGGTTTGTAGCACATCCAGGCTAGTAACTCTACGTTTACTATCTACACACAGCTTACACAAAATCCGCACAACGGACCGGCATGGCAACTGCTTCGTTTCGCTGCTGGAAAAAGCTCCCAGGAGGGGAGAACACCACAGCACCGCTTTCGCGGCGGGCGAAGGGGAAGACAGGAAACCTGGGGGTGAGACGCACACCGCCACCCCTCACCCTTGCTCGCAGCAAACGCCCAGAGCCTTCAGGGACGACCAGTGCGAAGCCCCCACTTCGCTTCACGGGCACAGGCGCTACCCTCGCACCAGGAGGAGCTCGGAGCCACAGGGAGCGCGCTGGACTTCCCCCCCGGGTGCCGCCCCGCTGGGCCGGGACCACCCCCGAGCAGCGCGGGGTGACCGATAACGTTATCGGCAGGGCCGAGGTCGCGGCCACTCGCCCGCGGAGAAGGAAGGGGAAGGAAAGCAGGGAGCAGGGGACGAAGGAAACGAAGTCCCATACCCGAGAGTCCCCACACAGCAGCAGCTCCGGGTAGCTGAACTCCACGCAGCCCTCTTCGGTGGGGTCCTTCAGCACCACCTCCAGGCGGACCGTCTGGCGGGGCGGGAGCGCCTCCTGCGGCGGCGGTGGCTCCTGCCGCCCGCTCTGGCGCGGTGGTAGCTGTGGTTGTGGTGGTGGCGGCGGCAGCGGATTCGAGGACTGATGGATTGCTGGTGCTAGCAAGCGAGGTACCCTCTACACATGACTAATGATGCGGTGGGTGAAGTGAGGCAGCAGAAGGCAGTCGAACGGATGAGAAGAGTTGTGAAGGGCGAAAGGCTGATGATGCCATGCCATGCCACTTACCGGCCAGCGAGCGAGCGAGCGAACAGCACATGCAGTAGACACTCCAGCACGCAGGCACCGGGCAGTATGCGAGAGAAGCGGTCAATCGACCATTGCTGCTGTTCGTACTTCACACCTGCCTGTCGCAACCCGGCCGC
>JAOXOE010000001.1:35052175-35074497 GCA_028565055.1 Phoeniculus purpureus | reverse complement strand
CGTTCTCCTCGCCGCACCCGCCATCTTGGCGCCCCCCCACATAAATAGAAGCAGCCCGGTAGGCCGCGCAGCCGCACCGCCGACGCCGACGCGCCGCCCCGCGTCGCTGTTGTTATTGCTCAGCTTCCCCCCGACGTCAGCGCGGCCGCCGGCACCTACACGCCGCAGCGGCGGACGCCCGCCCCCGGTTGCCTTGGCGATGTCCACGCCGCCCGCCGCCGCTGCCTTAAAGGGCCCGTGGCCCGCCGACGCGGACGCCGCCTTCCCGGGCACCCCTACCCGCAAGCCGCCGCAGGGTAATGGCTGCCGCGCCGCCGCCTCCACCCGTACCTCCCCGCGGCTGCTCGCGGGCGGCCGTTGGCGCCAGGGGAGCGGCTTCGGCGGGGATCTACCCCGCGCGGCGCGGCTCCGCTGAGGCGGCGAAGGGGCAGTCCCGGGCCGGGTTGCTCCGAGCTGACGGGACTGGAGCTGGCGGGGGTGAACAACGCGCGTCCTCTCGGGACAGCGCGGAATGGCTTCCGCGGCCCTGCTCAGAGGAAGGTGCTGTGAAGCCTCTGGATTTCAGCTACTGTGTGTCAGTCACCAGAACAGACCGGCCTTTAACGCAATCTAGGGTTCAGCTGCGGGGGAGACAGGCAGTCTGCAGGCTGCGGGGGGGGCGATGCTGTGAACCCCTGTTGTCCTAGAGGCGTCAACACACGTCGTGTGAAGCGCTGCCGCATGAGCTGAGATCAGGGCTGGACAAAATCGCACCATGAAGGGTTAGGCTCAGCCAGCTCCCGCAGATGCTGCTCTGGCTGCCAGGCAGTCCTGTCAGCAAGGCAAATTGTTCTGCAGCCATGCCTGGTCTGTGGGGAAAGGGTTCCAGTTGTGGCGAGCAGTTGTGGGTTGATGAAGGATTGCTCTCTAGACAGGGGACCAGGCAAAGACGGCAGGGTGTGAGCAGCAGCCAGACTTCCTTCATGAGCGAGAGCTTCCTGCAAACAGTGCAAGTGTTTCAGTCTATCACCACCTACTCTGACAGACTGGTAGCTGGAGTATCCAGATGGAGATGTGCCACCAAGGCACTGCTGACTTTCAGGAAGCTATGAACATCTTCAAGTGCATTGTACTCTCCAGCTTCATTGGGGCAGACAGAAAGACGTTACAGTTTTCTGCTCTTTTTTTTTTTTAGCCTCAGAAGTACTAGTTAGGAAGGGTTTGTTCTATTTTTAAAAATGCACCAGTGTTACGCAAAGCAAACATGGCTTATGTACACACCTGTGTTTTACTTTGGGCATTCATAACAAACTGTTCCATGCAGCACACTACTCTGCTTTCCAGTTTGCATTCATCACAGTGCACCATGTTTCCCTCTCATTGCATATGAAATCTTTTGACCTCCCTGCTTGCTTTTATCTAGACTCTAGAGAAGATCTGTGACACTAGAATGGAGTTATTGGAAGCTGTGGTTTCACTAACAGGGAATGGAGGATGTTCCAGAACAATACTTGCAGCAGGAAGTCAGTGGACTGACCCGATCGGATAAATGTAGGCTGTTGTCTTTTGAAACTTGAAAGGCTTTGTGAAGCTTTAAAGTCTAAGGGGCTTGCTTTATCTTAAAACCTTGTGTGTTCTAATATGACTGGAAAGCTCAATAGAGTTATTCATAGACTCAGAATTGTTTAGGTTGGAAAAGACCTTTAAGATCAAGTCCAGCCATTAGCCTAACTGTACCAAGCTCCATATATACACAACTTTTAAACACATCCAAGGATGAGGATTCAACCCACTCCCTGGGCAGTCTGTTCCAAGGCCTGATGACCCTTTCAGTAAGGAAGTTTTTCCTAATGTCTAATCAGGACATTGCCTTGAATATGTTTATCAGGATCATAATCAATTTATTTTGAAATCTCACATGTCCTGTGGATGGTTTCTTGTGCCTGTCTGCTGATACGTGTATTAAACAGTGTATGTTCTGTATTCAAACTCAGTGTCACTAAGATCCAGACCTGCAGGTCCTGCTGGGATGGTTCTAGTTCTCATCAAAGTTTCTACCTAGTCTGTCATTAAACTTTGTGATTGCAGGCCTGTCCTCAGAAAAGATCAATTTATTGCATAGCAAACAAAAATCGTACATGAAAATCATGGGCTTTGCTGCTGCTCTGCTGAACACTTGGGAGACTAGACATTGAAATAAGAGCAATGTGACTACAACAGGTTTTGTTTGCAGGTAATACTTGGACATTTCCATGGAAAGGGGTGGAGATAAGCTCTGCATTTTAAGTATCCAAACTGAAACTGTTGTACCTTTCAGTCCCCATAGATGTGTGTTCAGAAGTAATGAATGTAGGGCAAGAAAATTAGTTTTGCGAGTATCTGGACTCAGTACTTTAATCTTAGTTGTAGTGTAGATGCACCTGGAAGTACATCCAGGTCAGCTTTTTAACACACCTTTCAAGTAGGAAATAAACTGGAGAGGAGTAACTCATCTGACCCATTACAGGGTTACAGGGAAAACCAGAAGTGGTTTCAGGTAGCCATTTGTTCTAAGTTCTGAGATTATAGACTTGGATAGTAGAAGCAGCATTGCACATCAGAGTTTTCTGTAGATTTTTATTGGTTTGTTCACATACCCCCTCTTCTTCTGTCTCTTCTGCGAGTTTAATTGGACAAACCCTTACATTTATACGTTACCTAACGTCTGAGCATCTTGCAACACACATAATTTTTTATGAGGCTCAATGTTTGTTTACGCAACTAGACAAACAGTATTTCTAGATCTTTGAATTTAAATTGAAGTTAGCAAAGACAGCTTGCTGCATATGAGTATCTGAACTAAATCAGGAAGAAACCTCATTTATGACCACGCTAAGGTAGTCTGACACAGAATACAGATTCCTTCCTTTTGTATGTTATCTGAAGGACACCTAACAATGAAGGCGGCTATTGAAAAAGGCATATCCTGGATTTGGAAAAAAAATTGTAACAACTGCAGAGAGTAATTTTGCAGCTGCTTTTTATTTCACTGGTGAAGGCCAGTATGAGCAGATGCTGAGAACTACAGGGGCTACAGCACTTTGGTGATTGGAAGTTTCTTGACCTGACTTCATTTCAAATACTGAAAACAAAAGAAACAGCCCAGTGAGCCACCAGAGGCCTCTACCCCAGTGAAGGAAGTATCCTTCTGCTCTGCCTTGGGACAGCTTCTCCTGGGGGACAAACAGCTAGTTCTCTCTCTTCCTTTTGTTGTGTAGATTCAGAGCTGCACCTTGTTTTGTTACAGACCAGTGCTAGCTGCTATCCTGGACCTAATGGAAACTGTTTGCAGCCCAGAAAGCAAACCATATTCTAGGTTGCATCAAAAAGAGCATAGTTGTCAGGTCGAGAGGGTGACTCTCTTACTCTGCTCCACTCTGGTGAGACCTTGCCTGAAGTGCTGCACCCAGCTTTACAGTCCTCAGTGGAAGGATATAAACTTGTTGGAGAGGGTCCAGAGGAGGACCACAACAATGGTCTGAAGGAT
This sequence comes from Phoeniculus purpureus, assembly GCA_028565055.1. Lineage (NCBI taxonomy): Eukaryota > Metazoa > Chordata > Aves > Bucerotiformes > Phoeniculidae > Phoeniculus > Phoeniculus purpureus. Next base: position 35,070,992 of record JAOXOE010000001.1, on the reverse strand, counting down.
GGAGCTGAGAAAGTTGAGGTGGTTCAGCCTGCAGAAGGCTCCAGAGAGATCGTATTGTGACTTTCAGTACTTACAAGAAAGATGGAGACAAACTTTTTACTAAGGCTTGTTGTGACAGCACAAATGGATGGTTTTTTAAAAACTGACACAACTTCTGTATGACTAGTGATTTTTATGCTTTGCAGAACATTGTTGCATTCTTAGCCTAAATAAGACTGTTAACTTACAGGAACCTCAGAGAAAATTCAACACCCCAAGTGCTGGGTGTACGTGGAATAGGAGGGTAGGAAGAAAACAGGATGACATAAAATGAAAAGAAGTGGCACATCTTGGCCAATGAAGAGCAAGCTGCTCAAAGAAACTCATGTTTGGAACAGCTTTACATTCTGGAGAGGAAGTGATGATAGCTGTTGTATCAGTGAGATATTTAGACATTAAGCATCAGCTCTTAAGTGGGTGCATTCACCAAGCGGAAATGCGTGTAATTTGTTTCCTTGGATATTGGTAACGAAGTCAATTGTAACTAACAGGATAAAACCACTTTTCTAGTTACATCTTAGTTTTCACTTAATGCTTTAGTTGTCAAGGTTTCTTGCTGGAGCAACAGGCAACTTTAATCTTTAAACTTCCCTAATGATAATAGGTAATGCAGTTGAGGCTGATTAATAAGTTGTAAGCTTCTCCAGCAGTAATGATTCTAAGTGCAGTGGTGTGTGGACTCCATGTCTTAACTGAAAGTAATTTGGGAATGTCAGCAGCTGAGAGTTTTTCTCTGCCAAGCAATTAAGATTAGTTTGAGGTCTAAAATCACTAGGAAATGCCTCCTTGCAGGTTTCCCCTTTACTTTTCAAAGGAGGAAGAAATAGAGGCAAAAAAAAAATAGATACTTTCTAAATGGTCACAAGAAAATTAAACTCACCAAATTGCCAAAGGTTATAGCTAAAATCCTGCAGTTTTCTTGTGGATATGAAGATTAGCAAGTAGGGATATGTTAGGAATAAGCACAGGGGAGATTTTGTGGAGAAGCACTCGGTAAAACCGAAGAAAAAAGCGTTTTTTCATTAAAAATACAAATGTACAGGAAGAGATCAGAATTCAATGGACTGTTGAAGAAACTTAAACTGAGGAGCATCTATCACGTGTTGATTGTTGCTAACAACTTAAACTGAGTTTAAAATTGTAAAGGAACTGCTTTTGAAAAGAATATATTTCCTTAATGGCAGCTCTATTGTTATTCAGACCTGCTCATTTGACAGTGTAAAACCACCGAGATCTTTACAGCGATTGGGAGGGATTATGTGCTCTCAGTAGCTGTCCCTCACTTTTTTCCTCATTTGCACAATTTCTGTAAAGCTCCCTGCAGTATGGAGTGCTTGTCTCCAGTGAAAAGCCTGTTCCATCAGGCCAGCACCCCTGCAGGCAGCCGAAGATTACCCACCCTGTCTGAAACTTTGGAGTCAGTTTTTTGTCTTATCTCTGCATTGCTGTCTGGTGCTTTTATTCTCCCAATTAAAGTCACACAAGAATATGTGAGTCACAATTTTAAAGAGATACCCCACCCACCTGTAACATCTGTAGTAAAAAGGATTGGCCGTGTAGGGAATTCTCAGCTTGAATGGCAATTTCTACTCTAAAAGCAGTAGTAATGCTGTTTAATGAGGTAGAAGGGTCTGGAAGTAATTCTCAGCAACACAAAAGCTAATGTGCCATGGATTTGCTCTTGCTGAGGGTTTCTCTTTGAGTGCTGACCCCGACAAGACAAACACTTTCTCAGTGCCCGTGAAAACAGCCAGACTGCAGGACAGACTGCCTTTGGTCATTTACCACTGTGGTATTTTGTGTTTGTTTGGTGGGTTTTTTCTAATATGTTAGTAGTTGTAATAATGTAACTTACTAAATACTGTAATACAGTAAAAATGAGTACAGTAACTGTGCAAGAAACAACTGTCAAACAATATTCACTCTCCCAAAAAGGAGCACTGCATATGATATGTATATAGATTGCAAAACAAATAATCTTCTAGGAATCATAAAGATGCTCAGTGTGATATTTGCTTGTGACCTTGGAGAAATTGTCTATTTTTTTTTCTCCAGTTCCTTCTTCAACTTTCAGTCCGATTTTCCAAAACCTCCCAATTTCCTAACTGTGGGTTTGGTTTTGGATTTTTTTTTAAGTGCCTCTCAGCACTTTGTGTTTACTTACACAAAGTTCTACATCTAAATGAGTGCACATTATCGCAGGCAGCTGAGGGTGATTGCATAAACAAATCACCACATTTTTAACATTCATACAAGCTTACCATCAGAATAGTCAGGAGCACACTTTGCATGTGCAGTTCAGCATTTTCATACTTCCATGATTTTACTTCCAAGCCAAATTGCCTTCAAAAAGCAAAGCACATATTCATCACTAAGAATTAACTACATACCGAGCTTGCAGATTCAACACAAAGCTGCTTTTGAGTTGCCACAGCATTAAAAATAACATCTGAAAAATTACTTATGAAAACTGATTTTCCATACATGAATAATTTAAATAGACAGAAGGGATTTTATTAAACTCTGTTTTCTTAACACCTCAAGTTGTATTTTGAGATTACTTGAAATTTAAAGATTCTTGAGCATATTAAATCAAGTGCAGCATAGCAGCAATAGCAGTGATGATTTTAAGAATGGAGTGGGTGCTACATATCAGAAATGCTCGTGAAAGCAAGCTACATTTTCTGTACAACAGCTCAACTTCAAATGTCATCTCCCTGGCCTTCAAAGAATTCGCCCTCATATTGTTAAGTATTTCCACAGTCAGATTTAACTTATATGAAAAGATACATGAAAAACAGCAGTACTTTGGCAGTACTTCACTGCAGTCCTGTAAGGTCTGTCATGTTAGTGGATAGAAGGGAAGTGAAAATACTCACTAGAGAAGGAGAACATGCAGAAATTAAAAGTGGACACAGTGAGAAAACCTGTTTTAGAATAACCAGCTAAACTGAGTGGAAAGTCAGGTAAAGCTTGCCTAAGGAATTACTTTGCTGTGACCTGAAAATAGCTCTTCTGCCTTTAAAAGTTGGGGAAAACCACCACTGTTTTACTTAAATACCTTCCTGGTTTGTTCAAATGATGACTAAGTTCAGCACATGTGGCTCATGAATAAGTCAGACAAAAATTAGACTAAACTTGTAGAATACAAATATAATAATCATCAGTACTGTGAATATACCAGAGAGTTTAAGACCCAGTTTACCAGATGTTGTAATTTAATTTTTCTAAAGCTTTCTTAGACAGAGCTATCACACATGGATTGGTAATCAAGAGATGCATTTACTTCACGTGACATAAATTAATTCACCAGCTCTGCAAAGTAAGACGTTGTGCTTTGTCACATAATGACTGCCCATATAATGGCCTCAGCCGTGGATGGGAGGCAAGATTACCAGTAGCTTTAGAGTAGACCAGCATAATGATCCCATCGTGCATAAGAAGGACAAAATTGTCAAAGAAAATCGTAGCTGTTACAATGTGCAATCTGTTAGAATAGAAGCATCCTTCTTTTCTATGGGACATAAATAATCCCAACATCATTACATGTATTCTGACGTTATTGTACGTGATATAATTCTGCATTGTTCTGTGTGATTTTTGACAGAACTGGCCACATGGAAGTTACTTACTAGTGATCAAGGAACAGATGGTAGAGTCTGAGGCTCATCACTCTTCCCTAGTTAAGGAACAGATTACAGTGTGTTTTGAGGGCTCCAAAAAATGAATGCAAGGCCTAGGTCAGAGACAAAAACATGGGTAGTGTCCCACTTTTCCAATAGATTTAGCTGTATCTGAGAACTGCTATGAACTGCCCCATACAATGTTCCCTGTCAAAGTAACTTCAAGACCCAGGTTCTTCAAGATCTACTTCTAAAAACATTTTAAAGACCAATACGTATTTTACTGCACTCATTACTTTGAATTCTCTTATAGAATTACTAAGAATAATGTAACGTAGAACAGTTAAACACTATGTAATGTGTCAGCCTGGATTGAAACAGAAGTTCACTTTTTGTTTGAAGACTACACAGTGTCTTCTCCAAAGTCACAGGTCACACTAAATACAGGTTTTTATTTTTAAATCTATAAATAACGTAATTCATCAATTAAGCAAGACCTGTAAGGAATTTAGGAACTGTCCCTTGCTCAGAGATGTGTAATGCCTGCTTTATTTGTTCCAAATGAAAGTTTAAACTTACAAAGTCAAAAGTAAGCTTTTGCTCTGTGGCTTCTAAATGTGATTACAGGGCAAAAAAGTGTTGTTTCATATTCTGCAAGCAGCCTTGAACAACTGGACTCCATCAATCTTTCTGGGATGCTGTACGGTTCATCTAATAAAGAATGAATGGGAAGTGTTAGCTCCCATGATATAGGTCTTTTGTGAGTTTAGCTGAATACAACAATATTGCAACTATACCAACAAGATACAAAGATTTCTAATGTCATCGACCTTATTTTAAAGACCAGTGTAATACAGTATCTGTAAGGTACATGTTAAATAACCTGAGAGTGACATGATGAAAAGTGGCCATCAGTTATCATTAATAGACTGTTTTGGGGTCATTAATAAATGACCCCAAATGAAATGGTTCTAAACTATCATTAATAGAATGTTTAGAAGGGTCCTGGAATGATGGAGGATCCAAGCTATCCCTTGATGATCCAGATACAGATGTAAACCACGGCTAATACAGAGCTGCAGAATGATTGTAGAGGGATCAGCAGAAGCTAGAAAACTGAGCCCATTCAAACAAAATATGTTTGGGGTTTTTTTTTTTTGTAGAGCTAAAGGTAGGCTGTCTCTTCTGAAGGGCAGACTATATCCTGGAAAATACCAGTTCTGGAAAAACCTTGGGTGTCACATCACGGTTGAGAAGCAATTTAGTGCAAACTCCCCCAGTGAGATAATATGGTAAAGAGGGTGATGCAGTCTTTGAGTACACACATAGGAGAGTAGTGAGCAGCACTGCAGAAGAACATATTCCAATATCACATACAGTGATAAATTGTGCCCAATTGTGCTACATGGCCACTTTTTTTAAAAAAAGTCTCTTGCAAAGTGATTGCCAGTTTTCCAGCCCAGAAAAAATCCTAACAAAGGATGCTGTCTTTCATACAGAAGTGACTTGCTTGCAGCTTATGCATACCTAAAGATGAAAAAACACACCCCAAAACAAAGCATGCTGGGCTTTAATGACTAACAGCAAAGATGAACGTTGGAAAAGTCAAATATTACAAAACAAGCCAAAAAACCTGAATTTAGAATTTAGGGATGATTTCTAGAAGAGCAAAGACAATGCAACCTTTTGAACACATTGCAAACAAAAACTATAAGCATTTTATTATCCACCTTCAAATTAAGACTTTTAAAGTTTTCTGACAAAAACTTTTCTGGTAAGCCAGAATTCGTTATTGCATTTGAAACAAAGATTTGCTGATGAAATCTATCATCCTGAACTGTGTAGGGTCAAGCCAGATTATCTGGGAGGTGATTAATGACTTAATGGTTACTGGTGATGCTTTCATGCAATCACCTACTTAAGTGGTGATCTTATGAATCGTATGAATATATTAAATTGAACCCAAAAAAGAGTGATTGGAAATTACTTCTGGAGATAACACAGGGGAAATTTGATTAAAGAGTAAACCAAAGGGCGCACCTCAACACATGTACAACTCCTCTACAGTAGAGCTACGTGTAGCTCCAGCTATATATGTATTTTATGTCTTACTAGCTAATAGCCAAGTTCCTTGTACAATCTTTGACAACTTTCTTATGAAGATCAATGAGCAGTCTTCAAGCTGAGGGAATCAAATAAACTTGAATACCTGCTGCAGTCCACGGTGCGACATTTCCTTCACAATGAACTTGCCACCTACAGTTTAGCAGATAGTTTGCTCCAGCTGTTACTACACTTAGAAGTTATATTCTGGATTCCAGAATTATTGCAAGAGGGTTGCTACTATATTGGATCAGTTCCGGTGCTGGCCAAAGCAGATGTTATCCTGGAACTCGTTACAACAGACAGAATGCATGTCATCCCCTGCAGTGGATATTACTGGCATAAATGCTGTGCAGGTATTACCAAATTTAATTAAAATCATCTTCCTTATCTATCAGGAATGGGTCAGTGCCCAACTAAAAGCAGTAATGCGCTGTTTGGGTTTGGTTTTCTCTACCAATCACAATGATATGACTGCGAGCACAGTACCTTCTGGGCATTCTCTCTAGCTTATTTTCCAGAATCAGATGAAATCAGATGCTTATTCAGAGCATAAGATATAACTGTATTTTGCACGCTCTTCCTTGAAATTCTAATGATGCAGCAATTTCTTTCTGCCTTAGTCTCTCTTCCACTACATTATCTGAAATGACACCATTTCAATTTTATACTCACTTACTTCTGACCCAATAAACTCGCTGTTTCCCTGACTTTGCACATGCATTTTTCACTGCCTGCTTGTTCTGTGTAGGTCACTTCTGTTGTTTTTCTCCACATCTATCTTCACTTGTAGCTGTTCTGTTCAGAGTACCTTGACTCCTGAAATTTACAAAGTTTAGGGAAATATGGAAATAAGCAGGGATAAAATTTTGTTAGCTCTACCTGAGAAACAGCTTTTCTTTCTGTAACAGCTAAGGCAACTCCTATTCAGACTTCTGTTCTTTAAATTTGATCTTAGATTAAACAATGGAAGATGTTCTCAGAACGTATTTCTAAGGTCAAACAAACACCAGCATTTCAGCAATTTTCTTGTTCTGCATTTTAACAGTACCTACATATCTGTTCCACTACCAAGATCGTAAATGCTAGGACAGTATGTAGTACATGTTTTACTCCATCACTGCTCAAGGCAAACCTTCTTAGTCCCATGTTCTTTGTGTCTTAAATGACAAAAGCTTTATTACCAATCAGTAAAATGCACTGTGCTAACTTACCAAATAAGGTGGTGACTACAGTAAAGAGAGATGAAGTTTCCAAAACCTTTCCACTGGTCATGGACAGGTAATTTAAAGCCTTTCTCCTGCAATACCATCACATTTATTTCAGAAGATTCAACCAGTATGTAAAATTGTCTGCAATGGATTTGGATGTTCAGGTCTCCTGCAGGTTAAACTTCAATAAAGGGAGTAATCGGATACATTTAACATCTGCTACAAAGCCACCAACATGATTATTTTAAGCTTTGTACCAAGCCTCATCATTGTGTTCCCGATCTGTTTCCCAGTTAATTAAACTGGGAGAGAAAAAAAAATGCCTTTTACAAGCAGAAATGTGTTTTGTAACAGCTTTCAGTGAAAATGCTGCTCCTTTCACATACCTTTTGAATGAGCGTAACATTGCTCCAGTCCCTGATGAAAGGCTCTATTATTGTTGCCAGTATGATGGATCACTTTTCCAGATTTAAATCCAAGTAGCCACAACTATCAGTGTACTTCTGGAGACCTGAATGATGATACCCATAGTTCTTGCTTAAAGCAGTGAAAACACTAACATGTTATACACGTATGTGTTAAACCTTCCATGTATGCATAGCCTCCTTACTTTCAGCAAACTGCTATAACATCAGGACCAAGGCCATTGACTTGCCTTCGACAAATTACTGAACATGCATTTAACAACCAGTTACAAACTTGCCCTTCTCCACAGCAAAATGCATACACTATTTCAACTTCTGCTGTATGAAGCAACAAGAGACTTTCAACCACAGATTCAATTAAGAGCTTTAATCAAAGCATGGAAAGTAGATAATACAGTACAATATTCTGAGTTTCCCCCCACAAGATAAAAAAATACTTCGTAAGTATTGTACAAATTTACAAAATCAAATGTCTTCTTTTACAAATAATGTATAAATGTTTTTTCAATACAAAACATATAGTATATTTCTGTGTTACCACTGTTGCCTTCTTTTAGAATTGTATATTCCCTGAACTGCTCTCCTTTAAAAAAGGAGCCTACAATAAATCCCTTGCTAATGAATATGGTAAATGCTGAAAAAAAGGATTCAAAACATCCAGTTCTTTTATTCCCCAGATTGCTAAACTAAATGCTAACCTCACATGAATTATATTAACATGAATAAATGTTTTGAGTGTCAAACCTCAAAGCAAGATTGAACAATACAGTCCGTCAAATCTCCATGCCCTGAAATAGGTGCTTTGGCTCCTGCCATCACGCTTTGCTACCAGCCTGTAAAGCAAATAAACCACTTTGCAGGTTGGCAATTTGTATTGATTAAACTTCATCTTCAGAAAAAAATGGTAGGAGAGAAATCAAGCCTTATAGACAAAAATAAGAAAGGAGGGTATAAGTTACTGACATTAATCCAGAAAAGGCCAGTGCTCAGATTATGGTTTGTATTTTATTCCAGACAGTTATTATATAGAAGTCTTTATGTATTGTCTGATACTCTGACACTAGGTTGTCACCATCACGCTCTCTTCTTTCTACATTCCAAAACTTGATTAAGTAGGTTTGTCTGAGTCATTTAACAAATTATTCTTCTTCAGAAGCCAGAAAACATTGCTGAAAAAACCCCCACACAGCAGTCCAGTAACTGGACATAACTTAACATGATGTGAAGGAAACTGGGGAACACTAGAGGAAGTGCTTTGACTTGTGCACAACCGGAATTACTACTAAAAAACTGAAATGTTGAATGAGAAATAGAGAGTGATGCAACAGAAGAAAGAATAGTAAACTTTAATAATAACAAAAAAAACCCACATAGAAAAAACCCCTGGTGAATGGCTTACAATCTCACTGTAGTGTGGTGTTGATCAGCTGATCTGCTCGATCATCTGATGTCCTGCAAGGAAGGAGATACCCAGAATACACAAGAGCAACCAAGACCCACTTCTTACAGCCACACACAAGATGAACCAGCCTAGCTCAGTTTTGTGGCACTGACCTATACAGGGACTTTGTTCTCCCTGGCCCACTTTTTCATGATGTGGACAATGTAGTCTGCTTGAGGATTACCAGAGCTCTTCAGAAGATGCAGTATTTCTCGCAGAGTATCTCTACAAAGGTAAAAAGATTTGAATGAGAGTAAGATTCAACTGATGCAATAGCCACTCCCTGCATCCAAACTATTTTGCAAAACACTGTACCTAGAGAAAAAGGTCCATTCACCTGCAGAGCAGAAATAGGTAAAAATGCACAGCAGAAGAAATCTCAGAGGATGAAAAACAAGTCTTGCATACAATTGCAACGAGAGAAATTAAAATCAAGAAAAATCAAGCAAAATGTGATTAGTTTTGAGTTTAGTGTGCACATGCATGTGTATTTATATACAAATCCTCATTCTTGCAAAATAGTTCCCTAGAACAAAGACAACTTTTTTTCTTTAATGCTACTTGCTAGCCTTTAGTATGGCAACTTTTAATTTAATGCTGCCAAAGGACCTTACGCATAAACATAAATAACATGGAAATTAACTCTTATCAATAGGATTAAACAGTATGAAGCTTCAGTTTGCCAGTTACTTTACAGCAAGCACTTGTGTGCATACTGAAAACCAGGCAGACTCTGAGTATTTTACTGTGTCTTCTGCAGTAATTGCTAAAAGGACACTTGAAGGGTGCAGTAGTTAATGAGATTATTCCAGCAGAGAAGGGAATACAAAGAAGGTGTAGAAGCCAAAATAAACACCTACCAGTCATGTATGAAAGAGCAACTTTGGCCAGGGGAGAATGGCCATCTGGCATCACAGCAGAATACACACAAGGGAACCATTCTTAAATAGAGCCTAACTGCTCTCTCTCATTTTATCATCCAGCGAAATGGGCCAAAAGCAAAATTATCAGTAACACAGAGCACCAAATCATTAAGGTTGGAAGAGCTCTCTAAGACCATCAAGTCCATTATTTCCCTTAAGCTTTCACCAAGTATTTGCCTGTCACAGACAGCATCTTCAGAAAGTAAATTTTAGAAAGAGCACAGATTTATCTACTCGTTGTTTAGAGAAAAGGTGTCTTTCCTACAGTGCTGAGCAAATGTTTCCTTAGTTCTGTTCTGTGAACCTTAAAATGTCATGGGATAGTTTTCCATTTTTATGCCATGAACATGAAATGAGGTTCTTTTCCCTCAGTTCATGAACATGCTACATTTATAACTTAGCTCTTCCTAGTATAATGACTAATGTATTTTGGTTTCCTACAGTTCATAGCATTCCCTGATAAGTTATTCTCCACTGTATATTCTATAACTATTGGTGTGGAAAATACACTTCAAACTGATCACTGCATATGAAACCACTGGCCAGAGTGTCTGTTCTCTGAAAGGTCAATAAAGAATAGGAAGAGGCTATGTAGTCTTAAAGCTAAGATTATGAATCTGGCTTACAGCAAATAGGAAAAGAGCAAAATAAATTCAGATGCAACACAGAATACTCACTTTGCTTCTCGGCCAGCTATGATCATTTGAAAGACACCCATACAGGCTCCTCTCTTGCCTTCCCAGTATTCAGAAGTATTGTCCAGTCTCTCCAGAATGTCAAATGCTTTGGCTGAATAATAAAACTGCCGCATCTGCACAGAAAATGAAACATTATTCCTGACTACAGGAGCATCTTTTGGAAGGCGACTAAAAATTCTGATCTCAGTTTTCTGGAGTCAGCAGTAAGTCACAGCAGCAATAAGCATGTTCCTGTTTTACTGCAGGCAGCAAGTGCCACAGAATAGGCACACTTCAGATCCACAGAGGGCAACAGGAGGTACTGTAGCCTTACTGGTCTATGTCTTTGAACACAATTACAAGTTGCACTGTGATCTTAATTAGTTGGCAATGATTGGACTGTTGTTCTGATCATACACTGGTAACAGTAGCTTAAAGAATTTCTTTTTTAGGAAGTGCCCTTCTATCTAGTGTCATTCAGATGACAAAAAAAATACTTGACAGAACTCAACTTCAAACTAGTCCAAGCATTTGAAAACAGAACTGCTTTTCCCCATGTAGAGATGATCACAGTGACATATTTGGATGTCTTTTGTGTTTAACTTAGAAACGATTTTTTTTCTTCACTGTTACAGCACAGGAAAAAATAAGGTTCAGTGACTCTATAACCCAAAATTTCCCTGAGCAGAGGAAAATCCACTTTGTATCCTTTATCTTTTCTGCCTTCTACTTGTGAAGGGGACAAAAAGCAAGTTTGTGGGCAACAGAGTGAAAGGAGAAACCACAGTAACTGTGTCTGTGTAACTAGTGGGCCTTATATATAACTGAGTGTTCCTCATGTGGACAACACAGCAATGCTGTTTATGGCCAGCATCCTCCCACAGAGGGTAGACTGAGCACAACCTCTCATCCTTTGGTGGCTGGAAGCCTGAATCTGCCGAGAAAACAGAGCAGGCTGTGCAAATTACATTTGAAAACTTTACTCAGAGAAACACAAGTACTACAGAATGAGTAATAATTCTTTGTTTTTTACATAAATGGTGATTTTAACCATAGGTGACCGGAAAACACTCAAATAAATGAGAGTAAAGATAGTGACTATAAACAGTATCAGACATGTCACAAAATTTAAAAATCTGAATGCTGATCTCTCCAAACTGGCATTTGATCTAGTTCCATTAGGCAGATACTGGTTTAAAGTTCTCCTTCTCTCTGACATAAAAGCAGGAAATGCTTCACCCTAAATCATGTGCTGTTCCCTATAAGATGGGCTATTGTATTTGAAAAGCAAGAAATTAGCCCAAACTTCTGTATCCCAGCTTCTTCCCTGAGCGACTTCTATTAGCACTGCAACAGGACATCCAGCTACACCTTGTTCCAGGACACTGTTGGCTTTGCTCTATCCATGTTTGTTCAGAGTTCTGTTGAGTGAAGCTTAATGTGATTGCCTTCTTAAATTACAGCTGTATAGCTGTCTGTGTACCACCAATACAATAAAGTGTTTCAGAAACAACTGGAAAATGCTGCATAAGCTCAAACACCATGGGCCCTGCCATTTAGTGGATGAGGTACAAATAGCTGGTAGTCCAGGAAGACAAGTTGTAACACATTTTAAAATTAAATCCTTTGGTGGACCACTCGTTTATGGCCATGTGTACACACATAATCAAGGTGAGAAATGTAGTCCTGTAAGTGCAGTTTTTAAGACACTAGATAAATCCAAAGTGTGAAGCTTCTTCTCTAGGGTACTGTAAGGTTTTGAGAAGAATTCAGGCAAAGTAATCAACAGATTTAAGTGAATCTTAAAATGGTCTAGAGAGAGATTTTATCTAAGGTCTGATTGTCAACTTGCTTTCACAAATTGTACCAGCAGCACAGCACTTGGTTGAGTAACATGGCTTTTGGGGTGAGATGGTAGGTTGAATACTTATGTGCAAGAGGTAATTTATTCAGCTCTAGAAGAATGCTTTTGAGATCACAAAGTAGATTTTCTGACTTTTGGTTGTGTGTTTGTTAGGATTTTGAGAACACGCTACTATGCCCGATAAAGGAAAACAGCAAAAAGAATATTACGGACAGCACGCAGATATTGCTGCTCTTTCGAGAGCTTGGCTGAACTAGTCATTGAGGGATTTTCCAGTAAGACTCAGTTTACTATCTTTCCTCTATGATTGCAAATGTGGTCACTGTACATCTAATAAACCTGTGTCAATAGCTGCTGGTTTTTGGATATTCACTTCCACTAGGCTCCACTGAACAGCTCCACTTGGGCAGACAGTAATCGTGGGAATTCTCTTTCAATTTCCTTATCATTAACAAATGAATTGTCATTACAAGCTTTAAGGAAAAAAAATAACACTGTCCCAGAAAAAAAATTAAGCATGAGGCTTCTTGCTGAATCTGTTAGATTTTTCTTCTTAAAAGTTTCTTGTCCCTTCTACCAACAGTGAGTCCCTAGCAGAAGTCACTGTTAGCATTATTGATAGCTCAAGCATGCTGAAATTTACCAGCATTTTATCAGTGGGTTGTCTATGAAGAAGACTTGTAGGTTAAAATACTCACTAATCCTTGCCAGCCCATCTACATTATGAGATATCCCACCGTTATAAAAGGAAGTTCAATAGTGATTACAATGATGAAAAGTATAGAAAGAAAACGGCTGTAGGTACAATTGCTGAATTAACGAGCCATACACTGGGTTCTGAAGAGAATACTCACTTTGTAGCAATCATTTGCAATGATCTGCAACAGGTTAAATGATTCTCCTGAGGTCTCCATCGTCAGATAGAGCTTCCAGGCCAGTTGTGGTTTCTTATTCATAATATCTGCAATAACAACAAAAAGCTGGGATTCTTAAAAGAATATGCACAATTCTGAAAAGCAAGTGAAATAAATGTTCCTAAATGTCTTTGCTTATTGCAAAGGCATGGCTCACCCTGTAACCATGACTCTCATGACTTTAGATGTCAGTGGGGAACAGGATGGATAGCATTAGAGAATTTATTTTACGCAGGACAATGAAAAATGGGGACAAGTGAAGCCCCTTTAAGCATAACAGAACTTGCCATTCCATGTCTGCTGGAAAAAGTGTTTCCAAGTTTCCGAGATTTTGTGGCTATTTTAATTTTGCCTATATGACTAGAACTCTTCACTGGCCTTTAACTTTAAACATCACTGCTATATACAATTCAAAACAAAATAATCTAGTCTTCCATCTCATGTAGTGGAAATTGTACTAGGGTGTTTGAACACAAAGAGTTACAAATCTGATTTCTGGAGTTAAGAATCCATTATGTTCAATCTGAGGTTGCTATTGGTAATTCCTGGCTCATTCTGGTACTGGGAGAAAAAGATAAGAAATTAAGTATTCCTTTCTTTTTTCAGGTCTTACCAGCTACTCACAATGTAGCTGACTGTTCACACATGGACCATGCTCGTGCTCTCTCAAAATAGGGACTGTTTAGGTTATTACATTTGTGCCTACTCTGCCAATACATACTTTGCAGGTAGATTGGGTCGTAATCATCTACAGTAAACATGTAACACAAAATCAGAGGACTTACAGACAGTTATCATTTAGGAGGCAGCAAGACATCAGATTTTTCTTTTGTTATCTCCAGGTATGATACACAGTGGCAAACAGCCAGGTCTTAAATTTCAAATAACAACCCATGTCTCTAGGGAAATGCGTACTGTGCTGACTCAATGTTCTTTACATTCTATTCTTTAAGAATTTGATATAAATAGAACAATAATATTAAGCAAACAAGAACTCTCAACTGTATAGCATCGAAAAAAAGATGCAGCTCTGTTTTCTGTCTCTTAGAAATACTTTAGCCATGAATTGTTTAGGACTGAATACCTAATCAAACTCTGACATGAATGTATTATAATGCTTTGTAATTTCTACAGCAGCATTTATCTAAAGGATCTAACAGTAATTTAAATACTTCACACAAAAAAAGATAACTACACAGAACAGGTATTTCTGCAAAGAATTCTATCAGCTGTTTGGGAACAAAATATCAACATTTTAAGACAGACACAAAAGAATACTGCAGCTCCTCTGAAATTTCATCAGGAATTCACAATGGCAAAAGGCACAGTCAAGAATTAAAAACAACTCCTATGAAAGAGCTAGAATTTTTTTATCAATAACATGGTGTTAATTCTGCTTCTCATATAGTAAGTAGCACTTTTCAAAGGTTTTGCATTGTCAGATGTATGACAAGGACTGCTATCGCACAGAATCAAAGGAATGAACGCTGGGTACTGAAAAACCATGAATTCACTTTACAATGGGTGTTCTCCCATCATAAGAATTCACATAAAAATTCATATATAAATCACTCAAACTCAACAAGGTACTGCAAATTAATGAAAAAGGAAATCACAGAATCACAGAACAGAATCATGGATTGGAAAGGAACTTGAAAGATCATCTAGCCCAATCCCCCCTGCCACACCAGGATCACCTAGACCAAGTGGCACAGGAACATATCCAGGTGGGTTTTAAACGTCTCCAGAGAAGGAGACTCCACAACCCCCCTGGGCAGTCCCTTCCAGTGCTCTGTCACCCTCATCATGAAGAAGCTCCTCTCATATTTACGTGGAACCTCCTGTGTTGCAGCTGACACCCATTGCCCCTTGTCCTATCATTAGATGCCACTGAGCAGAGCCTGGCTCCATCCTCCTGACATCCACCCTTCACATATTTACCAACGTTAACGGGTTCATTCCTCAGTCTCCTTTTCTCTAATCTTTCCTTTAGTAAAGCCATGTTTTGATCATTTTAATTGCGTTTTCAGGGTTGTTTGGGGGTGATTATGGCTAGAAAGCATGTAGCTTTCTCAGTGTTGGAACATGTTTCCTTTGGAAAATAGAGGAGGGGGTTTTTGTTATGAATAGGAAAGAAACAAGCAGATGTAGGTTAGGTAGTTCCTTACCTCAAGTCTGCTTTCAGGATTCAGGAAAGGCTGATGTGGAAGAATTCCTTGATGCACTGTGCAGCAGTGCTCATTGTGCCCTACAGATCACAGAGCATTAGGGATTGGAAGGGACCTCAAGAGATGCTGAGTTCATTAGGGGCTAAAAACCAGCAGTCACTTGGAAGGCAGTTACCCTTTGCTTCCATTCCAACAGTTTCTCAGACAAGATGGATTAAATTTGACAACCACACATAATGGTTTAAAGAGACCCTCACAGTTCAGTGACTTCCACCCACCAGGAGGTTCACCCCACATTTTCAAATATTATTTCATGAATAAAATTCATAGTTTTTTATACTGGATTTAGACTAGAATGAACATTGTAAATGGGCTTGCAAATGTAAAACTACTGGCAAAGCAGTGCAACCAGCAGTGCTTGAGAGACACTAAGTGGAGCTTGGGTTTTGGTGGGGTTTTGTATCTGGAGTCTTGCATGTCACATTTTCTTTTATGACAAGAACTTCAGCAGTAGTGTGGCCAGCAGGACTAGGGCTCTCATTCTCCTCCTGTACTGGGCACTGGGGAGACCTCTCTTCTAGTACTGGGCTTCAAGAAAGAGATGGAGGGGCTGGAGCAGGTTCAGAGGAGCAGCAAAGCTGGAGAAGAGACTGGAGTGCAAGTCTGATCAGGAAAGGCTCAGGGAGCTGGTGGTGTTCAGCCTGGAGGAGACTGTGGGGGGGAACCTTCTCCCTCCCTCTCTGCAAGTCCTTGAAAGGAGGTTATAGTCAGGTTGGGGCCAGGCTCTTCTCCCAGGTAACTAACATCAGGATGAGAGGGCAGGGTCTGAAGCCACCAGGGGAGGGTTAGGTTGGATGTTAGAAAGTCCTTCCTCAGAGAAAGGGTGATCAGACACTCCACCAGGGCAGTGGTGGGGTCCCCATCCCTGGAGGTGTTGAAGGACAGACTGGCTGTGGCACTTAGTGCCCTGATCTGGTTGATGTGGTGATGTTAATTCCTGGGCTGGGCAATCTCAGATGACTCTTCCAGCCTCAATAAATCTGGGATTCTGCTTTTCCTAAAGAGACAGAAATATGGCAGTTGTTAGTGGACTTCATTATATACTCAGCTAGTGAAGCTAAGGCAGTGTGTGATTAGAAACTTCTAATAAAAAACCCTGAATTGTTTGTCCTTTAGAATTAAAGGTCTTCAGATCACATTTGCATCCCTGTATAGAGATTGTCAGAAGGTTAGCAAGAGGTTATTTATTACCCAGTACACTTAAGTACAGTGAAATAAAATGAATCAGAAGGTATCAGTTTGAAGCGTAAAAGAACAGGGGTTCCTTTTGCCTTCTAGCGTGTAAGCAGTGGCATTTGACAGAGAAGTGGTTGTTTAGCCCTTCTAACAAGAAGGAGTAAGGCAACGTATATGAGGGGAAATGGTGGGTTTGTGCAAATAAGAGTAGGATCAAAAGAACATTTCAAGTGCGAACAGGCTGTGCGAGAGGGGGTAATCCCATTCGTCAATATTTTACCGTCTCAGTGACTAGAGACATTCTGTAAAGCCAGAAACACCCTCAGTGAGATCTTATGTATAATGCATGAGACAAAAGAGCTATAGAAGACACAAAAGGTTTCTTCCAGGAGCCCTTAAAGCAGAGCAGGAACAGTCTCAGTTCTGATACGGGTGACCTGATCATCACCCTGAGCTGCATTTCACTGGGAGTCCCTGAAGCCCCAGCCCAAGAAAGGTACAATCCTGCTCTGACACTGCTGGGTGTGCATCAGGTCCAGCTTTCAAACTCTTGAGTTCTGCCTTTTACACAAGACATGTGCTTGTGTATAGATTTGGAAAGGATTGTTGCCAGCACATTTGGAGAGCATCTTGGTTGTGTTTTTTTGTGCTGATTAGGGTCAAAAGCACAAACCAGTGACATTACTATAAAGATAAGGAATTTTTACAGAAAAGTAAAGACAGGGTTTTAAAAGATAGAGAAACCATGGCTGGGAGCCTTTCCACTCCCCTTTTTCTCTCCCTCTCTTGGATAATGTTCACACTGCACCACAACCAAGGTACAATCTTCCAGAATCACAGAACATTAAGGATTGGAAGGGCCCTCAAGAGATCATCTAGTCCAATCCCCCTGCCACAGCAGGATCACCTAGACCAAGTCATACAGGAACATGTCCAGGCAGGTTTTAAATGTCTCCACCAATACACCTGCAGACTAAAATACATTCAGCAGTCATATCTGTCAGCTACAAAATTAAGGGTTGTAAATATTCTAGAAATGCAGCAGTAGTTTGCAAACCCGGTATATACATGCCAGTATATTTAGAATAGAAGCAGCAGAGAAAGCAACAGCAGTCAGAAAGAGGAACACAAACAGAGAATTAATACCGCGTGACACAAAATACTTCTCAGCAGTAGCAGCTGGTACCAAATGAAGATGGCTGAGACTGAGAATTACCTAACTCTGCCAAAACCAATTATTCCTGATTTTCCCTTTCCTTCTACTCAACACACACAGAAAATCGCATCTCCCTGATGAAATCACTCAACCAGCTAAACAAGCTCAGTCTCCTTCTCAGTACAAATCCCCCAAATGAGCAGGCAGCCTCTAACCTTCTGCTCTCCAGTTACTAGCCTCTTCCCAGCTTTCCCTTTTCACTCCTTTTAACAACATCCCAAACTTCATATATAGCCCAATTCTTGCTGTTGCTTTTGGAAATTGCTGGAAAGCTTCTTTGTCTTTTTTTTTTCCCCTCTGGGGCTTCTGGGGTTACTCCTGAAGTGCAAAGAGAACACTTACATTGCATTCAGCAACTCAAGAGAAGAATCTGCTTTGTTAGGTGTAAAGACCACAACGAAGGCAACTCATTACCTTGATCAGAATATTCCTTTCTTTGAATGTGAGAGTCAGACGTTAGAGTCTACTGACTTTTCTGTTCCTTCTTTGACTGAATTATAGAATCACAGAATCGTAGAATCATTAGGGATTGGAAGGGACCTCGAAAGATCATCTAGTTCAACCCCGCTGCCACAGCATCACCTAGATCCTGTCACACAAGAACATGTCCAGGTTGGTTTTAAACATCTCCAGAGAAGGAGATTTCATAACCCCCTGGGCAGCCCCTTCCAGGGCTCCGTTACCCTCACTGTGAAGAGGTTCCTTCTGATATTTATATGGAACCTCCTATGCTCCAGCTCACACCCACTGCCCCTTGTTCTGTCACCAGATGCCACTGAGCAGAGCC
Organism: Phoeniculus purpureus; assembly: GCA_028565055.1. Classification (NCBI taxonomy): domain Eukaryota; kingdom Metazoa; phylum Chordata; class Aves; order Bucerotiformes; family Phoeniculidae; genus Phoeniculus; species Phoeniculus purpureus. Next base: position 35,052,365 of record JAOXOE010000001.1, on the reverse strand, counting down.
TGGCTGCACCCTCCTGACACCCACCCTTCACATCTTTATAGACATTAATGAGGTCACCCCTCAGTTTCTTCTTGAAACTAAAGAGACCCAGTTCCCTCAGTCTTTCCTCATATAGAATCACAGAACATTAGGGATTGGAAGGGACCTCAAAAGATCATCTAGTCCAATCCCCCTGCCAGAGCAGGATCAC
>JAOXOE010000001.1:35029307-35052075 GCA_028565055.1 Phoeniculus purpureus | reverse complement strand
GTGGTCCTGCTGTGGCAGGGGGATTGGACTAGATGATCTTTCGAGGTCCCTTCCGATCCCTAATGTTCTGTGATTCTATAGCACAAGAGTTAAGATATTTTTCTCACAGCAGATGAGGAAACTATAGCAGAATATTGATAGAAGTGTTGGCCTAAATGGAGATGCTGCTCTGAATCACAATAGCTGGAGAAATACAGATACAAGAACAACTCAGATTCACCACTTTGTTTGTATAAATATAATAATCAGAAAGGAATAGTAGAAGATCTGGTTTTCTATTGTTTAAGGGCTTGGCTTATCACTGAAGAAATTGCACCTACGGATAGAGCCTCTGTTTTCACTGCTTTGCTGGACACTGAAGGTCACAACTGACCCAGGGTTGTACTTTGAGGGCACTTTAGAGAATCAGGAAGGGCCAAATGGGATTTCAGTGAATGTATTCAGTATCACCATGCACTCCGATTCATTTGTCTTCCTGCCTGTTCTACTCAATATGGAAAAACGAGCTCTGTTGTAACAGAAATCTTCCTTTATATTTTCTGTCAAAAACATCAAAGACCTTCTCCGTAAAACTGAGAGAATTTAGCAGTAATATGAATCATCTACATTTCAGTTTTATTATTAATATTGAATACATTTGGAAGTACTGAAACACAACGGGTGTGGAAAAGAAATCAGAAACCTTTCTAGTGCTTTATTTGTGTTTTGGTTATATTTAATTTGCTCTTGTTCCCCTTCAGCAGCAAGTGCCTGGTTTCTGGAAAAAGTAGACATTTCAGATGCATCAAGAAATTCAGTGTGTTACTTCAGCTGTAACAGGTCAGTAGATCAGTTCATCCTTACTCTGTAGGTGCTGTTTTATTTTAACAAGAAATAGTAGTGTCTTCTCCGTCTCTTGGTAGTTTCTCTTTTGGCTTCCTAAAATAAGCGGTTTTAAAAGATGCTGTGTCCCTGCAAGTCTATCCCCAGTAAATTTTGAACCCTTTGGCCAGTTTGAATCTAATTTGTCAGGAGAATATTTAGAAGAGAACACTGTATTTTTCCAAGTTATTAAAATGGAACGACTGTAGGAGGGAGAGACACAATTTAGTGTCTTTCCCAAGAGAAGATGTGAGCATTCAATTTTCAAGAGGTAGAGGCTGTCTGGCAAAACAAGTATTGTTTTATATGGAGGAAATTAATAGAATTTCCTGCATGGTTCCATTTAACCTGGTCTATTTCCTATGCAGTCAATAGTAAACCTCCAGAGCCTCTTATGGAACTCACCATGCAACTCAGTATTTTGTGAAGGATGCAGACCTGCAGGAGTTCAGTGCAGAGCCACAAAGATGATGGAGTAGAACACTCCCTTATGAGGAAAGGCTGAAGGAGCTGGGTCTCTTGAGCTGGAAGAAAAGGAGACTGAAGGGTGACCTCATTAATGTTTATAAATATGTGAAGGGTGGGTGGAAGGAGGATGGAGACAGGTTCTTCTCAATGCCATCTAATGATAGGACAAGGGGTAATGGGTGTAAGCTGGAAAACATGAGGTTCCACATCAGTATGAGAAGGAACTTCTTCATGGTGAGGGTGACAGAGCACTGGAAGAGGCTGCCCAGGGGGGTTGTGGAGTCTCCTTCTCTGGAGACATTTAAAACCCGCCTGGCTGTGTTCCTGTGAGACTTTGTCTAGGTGATCCTGCTGTGGCAGGGGGTCTGGACTGGATGATCTTTTGAGGTCCCTTCCAATCCCTAATGTTCTGTGATTCTGTGAAGCTGCTTTCATCTCCAGACACAGGATCTTTTAAAGCTATTACAGGATATTTCAGACCATGAACTTACATTTAATGGCATTGGATTTTTAACTGTTTTTTTCCAGGGATCTCTGGATCCTCAGCAGTGTCACACCACACCTCATTTCCCTATATTACTACTTTTTGGAAAATATAATTAAATTATTATCATATTTCTAAACATACAAAGGGCTTATCTTGGAAATGTTCCTTTCCTGTCAGAACAGGTTCAAAACCGGAAGAAGAATTCACAGATACTGCCAGTATTTCTGACTGTTGTACTAATGTGTGAGTTGATTATTTCTGTATGTAAACTTGAATTTGCAGGGTTGCTTCCCTCCATTTTGAAGAGCAATGAAGAGAAATGGCTATTTCAAAGTAAACTTCAACGAATCACACCAACCCTGAGAACATACTTCTTTACAAATATTAAACTCAAAACAATACGGGACCAGCTGTGGCATATTAGAGGCAACTTCATGAGGTCAGCCAACATTTCTGGTTTTGCAAGACACACAGATAAGCAGCCGTGCTGACATAAATTCTTCCTTTTGGGGACAACACTACAAATATTGGCCAACACTGGGATTTCCTTGTTATGCCTTACCTGAATATTACCATTTTGGTGCCTTGGTGCCCCACCTACAAGAACATGATGGCTCTCATTCTTCTGAAAAGCATCTTCTTATAAAATGAAAGTTTCTGCATAAATAACAGAAAACAACAGAATCACAGTGTCCTTTTCATCCCTTTGTATTTTCCAGCAAAACCAAACTGCCAAGACACCAAAAGACATGACACTCAAAGTAGATTTTCTTGAAATTTGGTTTATAGCAAGTGGATTTCTTCAGAAGATAAACATTTAGAGATAGACAGGTAGACAAACAGACAGGCAGGTAGAGGGACAGATGTCTGCATACATTAATTTACTGATTTTAAAACAGAGTCACAGAACATTAGAGATTGGAAGGGACCTCGAAAGATCATCTAGTCCAATTACTCCCCACCCAGCTCTCCAGCCTGTCCATTTCTCACTGGATTGCAGTGCAGCCTGATGGGGTGTTGGCCACTCCTCCCAGCTTTGTGTCATCAGCAAACTTGCTGACAGGGAACCCTAATCCCTCATCCAAGTCATTAATGAATAGATTGAATAGGACTGGTCCCAGTTACCCTTGGAGGACTTCACTAGATACAGGCCTCCAACTAGATGCTGTCCCATTGACCACTGCTTTCTGGCTTCTATCCTGCAGCAGTTCATCATCCACCTCACTACCCAATCATCCAGTCCACACTGCCTCAGTTAGGCTGCGAGAATGCTATGGGAGACTGTGTCAAATGCTTTCCTGAAGTCAAGAGAGACCACATCCACTGCTTTGCCATCATCTATCCACCCAGTTATGCCCTCATAAAAGACTATCAGGTTGGTCAAGCATAACTTCCCCTTGGTGAAGCCATGCTGACTGTCCCTAATGACCCTCTTGTCCTTGCTGTGCCTGGAGACAGCACCAAGAATGCTTCTATTTTGTGTTTTACTCTGAATATTTTAGAGTTGTAACTCAATCTTTTAAGAGAAAATCTTCACTTGGGCAATTGAGTATACAATTGAGAAGAAAATGTTCACAGCATGGACAGAACAGTAACAGCATTTCACTGAAGCAGTAATTGCTTACTAAAGCCAGATGTACGAAAGGTGCAATAACCACCCACGCTATAACACGTGCAATCAGCTTTTCACTTTCATAGTCCTGAATCCACCTACAACATTAAATTCAATTAGGGAAGTGGGTTGCCAAGACTGATGCAATAGAGGAGGATCTGTGTTCTGCAACGTTGATAGTAAATGACTCACAGCAGCGAGCTAGCCAGCTAAGGTAAACAAAATCATTCTTTATCTTCTCACTCTGGATCAAAAGGAACACCTGCAGGAAGAAGGAAAAGCAAAGATTATACATGCATATACTTTTAAACAAACAGAAGGCAGACCTGCCTGGTTTCAATATGTAGCTAAGGCTTAAGCCACATGAAGAACTGCTTCATGAGAAGAGTCAGGGTATGCAAGTGCAGGGTCTGGTAGGAGGAGGGTTCAAACAGCGCTGTGATTATCAAGGCACTTTTGCAGCTTCAAAATGCCAAGCTGTGCAGAAGGTGTGGCTGCTGAGAACAAGTGCCAGTGGGCGTCCATGCAACCCCAACAGCACAAAAGAACCCGGGGCCTATGGGAAAAGCTATTTGGAAAGTGTTTGTTTAGAAAGCATTGCAAGCAATTACATTAGCATCTTCTTGAAATACCAGAAGTTTCACATATGAGCCTTTCCCTCCTCTTACATGTCAGAGATCATTCCAGGTCAGCAATAAGCCATTCCTAACCATTTTAATTTCAATAAGGTTCTGAGGCAAAACATTTATCTTTTGTAGCTTACTGTACAAATACAGAGTTATTACATTTTACATCTGAAGAGATGCGTGTGTTGGAGGGGAAGTCATACATTTTAAAATGTACTTTTACTCTGCTTACAGGAAAAAAAGGTATTTCTTCCTCTCTGCAGGTACATTTCTAACTATACTAGGCTGCTGCTGGCAAAACGCAAAATACCTTTACGGAAGCAGGTGTAGGTACAGGAACAGTGAGTTTCACAAATTACTGACATTTTTATTGTTTAAATATTGCTGATGCCCTAATTTTAGGGAGGGAGGGAAGAAATGAAAAGTAGCACTTCATAATATGTTTTACTTCATTATGTCCAGGGAGGTAAACTTTTAAATGACTTAATAAGTGCTATATGTGGAGATATTCCACAAGTCTATGAGATACTGAGGAAGTGCGATCTTTATATGAAAGTGTCACCACAAGCAAAGATATTAGGGCAGATGAATCAATTTAATTACATCATTTTGCTATGTAAATGAATCAGCTACATAAAACAGATTTATATAGAATCACTTGTAAGAATATAAGAGGAAAATTGTAGATTAAGAGCAGTTTACATCTTTGTGTTTCTTTCTTGCCTGACTACAACTTATTTGCAGCATAATAATTTTTATGAGATCTCAGGAAACAGTGTAGCCTGCTACAATAGTTTTGCAAGATACCTGCATTTTCATTAAGCTAATTCAATTAAGGTAGGTAAATTGAAATGCATATATCCATTTTGCCTTGGATACTCTTTAATTAAAGAGAGAGGCAGTCTGGTGTCTCAGAAATTAAGGGGGTGAGTGCTGAGGAAAAAGAATCCCAAACCAAGAAAACCCCAAACAAACAATAAAACAAAGAGAGGGCTCTGTTGTTGAGAATCTTGAGGAGTTAAAAAGTTAAAAAGACAGGAAAAACAAACAAAAAACCCCGCCCCAAACCAACATGATTCACTTCAGATTATGTAGTTGCTTGTTTTAGCGTCTTTTTCTCCTGACTTGTCTTCCTTCTGGTCTTGAGGAAAATAGTGCTTCCATCTTCATAATAGCTATTCGCTTTTGCATATTTTATTTGTAATTAAGTTTCTACTGCACATAGACACAAAAAATGCTGTGTGTCAAAGTTAATCTCTTCCAGCTGCATCTGGATGCTGCTGAATAAGATAGCGAGCACTTTCTCTTGTCTTCCCTACCTCCCAGAGGAAGATTTTGCTTTTAATTTTTTTTTAAACATGAATTTCTAGGGACACCTAGAAGCTCTTAACTATTCAGTGTCTTTTATTCAGCATGGCCTAGTCAGCATGAACAATAAGACTGCCTGGGATCCCAGTCAAAGCATAGGAAATCTGATTAAGAGGGCATTCTTTGATCAATTAAAGAGAGCTGCAAGCACTCTTGTGATGCACCACAAGCAGCATGATTCCCCATATACCTCACATTACAAGATTAGCAAGATAATCTTTTCTGAATAGTGCTCACTGAGAGGTTCAGTTTCTCTAAGAAGAGGAAGCTGATGTTCCACACAACCCGCTTATTTTCAGCCAAAAAGATCTGGTGGGAGAAAAGGAAGGAAAGAGGAGAGGACGTGGGATGTGTTTCCGTTGTTGTTCTTTAAAGAAAGGAAATACATACCTCTTCAGCCTCACTAAAATTGCCCACGGCAGCTTTGGCTTGGGCATAGTTGAAATTAAAAGTGTCATCGTTGTAAAAGTAACTCTGGAAAATAAGGCACAGAGACAAAACCTAAATAAACAAAACCAAAAGGAACCCCTCCTCCCATGGTATAATAACATTAAAAATATCTCCCTCCCCCCAGTCTGAGTCAGACTGTATCATGAGAATGGGAAGGAGAAAGAAAAAAACCACATTATGAACAAGTGGCATTTATAAACAGTGGGTAGCAAATTATGGACTAGCTTTCCATCCTACATTCATGGCTACAAACACAGCTGGAACATTCCACAGTGTTAACCATGAGAGATCAGGAGAATGTTTCAAGCTCAAAATGGCAGTGGCAGCTTTTGTGGGTATAATTTTCACTTTGGGCATGTGAAGACGTGGGCACTGCCAAGGTCTCTTTCACCTCCCAAACACTTATTTCACCACTAGGGTGGTAAGTAGGCAGTCAGCTCCCTCATGGCTTAAGGAGATGAACAGTTTGTTTTTCCAAGACTACTCAAGGTTCAACAGGAGATCCTGTGGATCTGGTTATGTGACAGATGCAGTCTGACATGCTGGATCACATGATGGCGATGGAGCCACAGGACTGGGCTGTAGCAAAGCAGCACATTGTGTAACAGAATCAAAGAATGGTTTGGGTTGGAAGGGACTTTTAAAGGTCCCTCCTGCAGTGAGGTAAGGTGGAATGCTGTACCACAGCTGCAAGCACAGACAGCATTGAGGATCTCTGTTAAGGAAAGGTACAGTGCTTCTGAATGACCATGGGAAAAAGGCACGGTTTATCTGCTAAAGTTACTGTAAGAAAAGCTTTCCTAGGTGTGTAACAGCAAAGTTTTAGAAGAAGAAATGTTTTTCCTCATGTAGAATGTGTAGGAAGATGAAAATTTTGTTGTGTTCCCTCATTAAAGAGTAAGAAGGAGGGGACTGTACAAAACACACAGGAAGCAAGGGGCAAACCTCTTCCTTTCTCAGTACCCTCTATCTTCTTTCATGATGTGTAGGGACACTTGAGGAACCTCATCCCTTCCCTGTCACAGACACCTTGAGAGGAGAGGTGGAGGATTGCCACCATTTGCCAGACGTCTAGGTTTCACCCAAGTAGTCTGTGACTGGCAAATACAGTGAGCTATGTATAAGTGTGAAGATGAACCAACTGCATGAATGTTAAGCTTAGTTTGTGAAAACATTTCATTACCCTTAGGGTAAACTAACTGGTTTCACCATATGAGAATTACATCACTTTATTGTATTCTTCCTTAGTGATAGTTTTGTATGAATCAGCACAGGTTAAGCAAAGCTGGTGAACAAGATGCTAGTTTTACAGCATCTTTTCACAGCATTCATAGTTCCTTCTGTTGAAATAGCCCCCATTGTAGTTTTGGACTAAATCAGAAACGAAACTGTCAGCAACCACATTCAAAACCTGTCATTCTATCCTGGCTGAATTAGTGCTAGAGATCAGGCCTGTGGCAAAATCAAAACCAGTAGAAATGAACTACTGCTGCTGATAGCGCAACGTGCTCACAGCACCTAGATCTGTCTTTGGTTTTTCACAACATTGTAAGTACTGAACTTAACTCTTTTCTGGTCTTTTTAGTGGTCTTCAGTCTTTTCATAAAACTAACTGCTCTAGTGATGTCCATATCAATGAGATGCTCAGATACCCAGCTGAACAATGAAACATTTAGTTGTGGTCAGAACCCAGCTGAGCCTGAATTAGCTTGTCCTCTCAGTTGATCCTCAGTATTATAAAGGCTCCTTTGGGTCAGCTGGCAATACATTTACAAGGTATCCTTTGGGATATTCTCATGCTTAAAGCATTTTAATCAGTTGTGGATGAAGGTAGTTTTTTTCTGAAATAACATGCAAATAATCTTCACAGACCACACAGCTTCACTTAAAGACCTTCAGGGAGTCTCCCGAAGTTTATTCGTGTGAATGAAACAAAAAGGTGACTGTAAAGCCACCTAAACCTTGTCTTTAACATGGTACAGGAAGAATTATTTGCGTACTTGTGATCTAAAGAGAAGGGGGATGACCTAAATAAATCTGAGCCGTGCCTAGTCTCAGCAAAAAGATGGTAAGAATGATGAACTACTTAGAAATGACCACGCAAGGGTATTGGTTGAAGGCAGAAAACTTGTGTCCTTAGTCTTTGCTATTTATCAACTGCATGATATCTCAAATTACCGGTATTTGATTCCCTTCAAGAATTTAACAATTTCATATTTTACTTGAGTTTGATAATTTTCCAACTTGCTGGACACAATCTATGAAAATCTTCCAAACATTTAACCTCAGCTCTACGTTGAACTACGAAAATAAGTTCCACATACCAACTGTGTTTGGAGAAGGACAAAACACATTTTTTAAGAAAAGACACGGTGAATTTGCTGCAATTCCAGCATGCTCTATCTTGTTTTCAGTCCTTTCTAAGACTGATGGAGGTTTCAAATCTACTTTGTTTATTCTAATACTCATTTTGTATAATTTTATTTTCATAACTTCCCTCTGTGGCAAATAATATCTATCTTCTAAATCTCTTAAGAAAGTATTTCAATTTCTAATTCCTCTCTGAATCATCTTTCTTCCTTTCTGCATTAGAGGCAGCAGTGGCCAGTCCTGCAGTATTGTCAATCACTGTGCAGTGATATATATCAATCTTCTTTAATGCTATATTTTCTTTACTTAGCTTAATATTTTGTTTCACCATTATAAATACATTCACACTACAACTACAAAAACTGAGGAAATATCAAACACACAGTCAGACAATTCTTTCTCATATGCACGCATAATAAAATGGTTTCTCTCAAATCTGACAAGGTAAGAACACCCCTTCTTCTACTTAATAAATATAGCAGGATTGAAGGCTTGCATACCTGTGCTATTTCTGCCTTCATTCTGATAGTTTTGAAACATTAGATCTATTCCTCACCTGTATTTCCCTCTGTGTGGGTTCTTACTATCATCTTACAAAATAACATGGATTATCCTGTGCCCTTCCTTTTCCATTCAGATTTTATTTCCCATCCTTCCTACACCACTTTCCTTTATACCCTCACAGACTCAGAATTGTCTCACCCAATACTCTTCCTGTAGGACTTCCCTTGCCTCACAACCAGTCTTCTGATCACCGTACTGCCTGCTTTCACTCTTTTAATTTCTACTTAGTGTCTTGTTTGTTTCTGGCTTTTCCCTTACACACTAGCCTTACTTTCCAACATTAATAACCTCATTTGCCTCCCCAAATACTACTCTTCTCTCCTTCTCATTTCTAAGCTTTCCCACATACCTTGGAGGTGGTGAGTAACTGCATTTAACTTGAACAACTTTAACCTTTTCAGGTTGGAACTAGTTGTTCAAGGACTTTTTAAATGAAACTGAAAGATCTGGGCATTTCTGTAGGGTGATTCATCCTATTCTAAGATAGTAACTAAGATAAGAACTACAGAGGATGAATTCTCCTCTGGAAACTACCGTCTGCCCCTTGTTGGCTATAGACTGAGACCAGGTGATCAGTGATAACTAGAAACCTGACTTTCAGATGGCTGACTGTTTCAGAGAATCTGTTACTTTTCAGCTCTCCTTTTCTTCAGTTACACACAGACACTCCAATTTGAGGGGGGTGTGTGTAGTGCCTCTTCATTCCACTGCAGTGGAGCCATTGCAGTAGCAACAGCCACTGGGGATTTCTTCAGTTATCTCTTTCCAAAGTTTAAAACCACAACACCTTCATAATGTTTCACTCATCAGCTGATTTTGGCACTGTGACAACCACACGTTTTTCTTTAGAACTCATCCTCCTTAGAATATTGTAACCATGCTCACCTTGTGCATTTTGCTAGTAATTTCCCTTTAGATTCTTGTTCCTCTTCATACTAAATATTGAGTTATTACAACTCAGGTTTAAAATCACTGAAACAAGACTGTAATCACTTAACCCTATAATCACACTCCAGACGACTCTCTTTTTCCTTACATCTGATTTGTATTCATTTTATCTTTTGAATACTGGTGAACTGATAATGCTGCATTATGATAACTGCAAAATCCTCTTACTTTGAAAAATGCAAAATTGCCTGCAGTGTACCACTCATATTACTTCTGCAAAAACAGTATTCTTAGCTTACTGCTTTGGTGATACTGTCCTATCTTGGCCCTGCAGTGATTGCTTTCCCTGTAAAATATTAGCGTTATTATTTTTGGAGTCCTTCATGTCCTATTTTCTTTACACAATCTTTTCCATTAAAATGTTATCTGTAATGATTAACCAGTGACAACAACTTGCATCACTCACTTGACATGTCTTAAGAGAGCATTTGGGTTGTTTCTTCTGTGCTGCCTACCCAGAAATATCCACAACTTTGTCATTGTCTTTCATTATCTTACAGATAGTCTCACCAGCAAGCCAGATAATGGTTTGACTGCACATGTGATGAAACCAATGCGCTCACCATGCTGGACAGTTCTGTGTTACAAACTGCTTCTTTACGTTTTGATCCGTTTGTTGAACTAAACATTTTTATCCCACTGTTGTTCCTAGGTTTTGTTGTTACTGTTGTATTTCTGTATTTTTCTATGTTTGCATAGTGTGTCACATAGTACAGTCTACTTCCACGAGTGATGATTCCATGCATTAAAACAGTACTGATATCAAGGAATAATACTAACCTTGACTGTGTTGAGGTAAATCAGGACTTTATCAAACTGTCTAAGAAGAAAGAAGCAGGAGGACATGCACTGTCTCCCTGGAATGGTATCTAAAATTCAAAACAGAAATGCAGATGTGTAGAATTTAAAAAACACATGGAAATGGATATTGCTGCCAAGATCGCTGGCAACTATGAAAGCAGCTAACTTCTAAAAATAGTGTCATTTGCCTTTTCAGGCAAAGAATCGTACTAGAGGTTAAAAAAACCTACTAGATCATCTTGTCAACTTTCTCTACAGCATAGGACAACTACTGCAAGACTATATTCAACAGCAAGTTCTCCAGACACGAATCGTTTAAGTAACAGGACTTTTCCATGACACAATATATCATGCAATTATTCTCATTATTTCTACTTCACAGAATCACAGAACATTAGGGATTGAAAGGGACCTCGAAAGATCATCGAGTCCAATCCCCCTGCCACAGCAGGATCACCTAGACCAAGTCACACAGGAACATATCCAGACGGGTTTTAAACATCTCCAGAGAAGGAGACTCCACAACTCCCCTGGGCAGCCCATTCTAGCGCTCTGTCACCCTCACCATGAAGAAGCTCCTTCTCATATTGATGTGGAACTTACTATATTCCAACTTACACCCATTGCCCCATGTCTTATCACTAGATGCCACTGAGAAGAGCATGGCTCCATCCTCTTGACAACCACCCTTCACATATTTACAAACATTAATGGAGTCACTCCTCAGTCTCCTTTTCTCCAGGCTAAAGAGACCCAGCTCCCTCAGCCTTTCCTCATAAAGGAGGTGTTCCTTCATCATTTGTATTATCAGCAAACTTGCTGACAGTGCACCCTAATCCCTCATCCAAGTCATTAATGAACGTATTAAATAGGACTGGTCCCAGTACCGACCCTTGGAGGACTCCACTAGATACAGGCCTCCAACCAGACTCTGTGCCATTGCCCACTACTCTCTGGCTTCTATCCTGCAGCCAGTTCATGATCCATCTCACTACCCAATCATCTAGACCACAGTGCCTCAGTCTGGCTGCAAGGATGCTGTGTGAGACTGTGTCAAATGCCTTACTGAAGTCAAGACAGACCACATCTGCTGCTCTGCCATCATCTGTCTACCTGGTTATGCCCTCATAAAAGGCTATCAGGTTGGTCAAGCATGATTTTCCTTTGGTGAAGCCACGCTGACTGTCCTTAATGACCCTCCTGTCCTTGCTGTGCCTAGAGACCGCGTCAAGGATAAATTATTCCATCACCTTTCCTGGGATGGAGGTGAGGCTGACTGGTCTATACTTACACAGGTCCTTCTTACCCTTTTTGAAGATTGGAGTGACATTTGCTATCCTCCAGCCCCAGGCACCTCTCCTGATCCCCATGACTTAGCAAAGATGATGGAGAGTGGCCTAGCAATGACTTCCACCGTCTCCCTTAGCACTCGTGGGTGCATCCCATCCAGGCCCATGGATTTATGTACATCCAGTTTGCTCAACTTATCCCTAACCCAGTCCTCATAAACCAGGGCAAACTCCTCTCTTGTCTCAGCTTCCTCTGGGGCCTCAGCAGTCTGGGGCTTGATATCAGGACAGCCACCAGAAGTATAGACAGAGGCAAAGAAGGTGTTGAGTATCTCTGCTTTCTTTGTATCCTCTGTCTTTAGGGCACCCACCTCATTCAGCAGGGGGCCTACACTGCCTCTAGTTTTAGTTTCATAGAATCACAGAACATCAGGAATTGGAAGGGACCTCGAAAGATCATCTAGTCCAATCCCCCTGCTACAACACAATCACCTAGACCAAGTCACACAGGAACATATCCAGGCAGGTTTTAAATGTCTCCAGAGAAGGAGACTTCACAACCCCTCTGGGCAGCCCTTTCCAGTGCTATGTCACCTTCCCTGTGAAGTTGTTCCTTTTCATATTTATGTGGAAACTCCTATGCTCCAGCTTGCACCCACTGCCCCTTGTCCTAGCAACAGATGACATCGAGAAGAGGCTGGCTCCATCCTTCTGACACCCACCCCTCACATATTTATAGACATTAATGAGGTCACCCCTCAGTGTCAAATGAATGCTGCCTTCCATGTCATCATAAACGGTGCTGCTAACATCCTGTGCTGTCATCTGCTCTGAAACAGCAAGCTGTGTTACTATTTCAAAAACTTTCAGAGCTTTTCTAGAGATTCTGAAGTAATCTTACTAGAACTTGTTTTTGTTACCACCAATCAGTAAAGGTAGGTCAGAGGTGGATGAACTCAAGCAGTATAAATACAAGCTATGTATCACCATGTTAAATGATTATTAGAGAGCATGCTGCTCTGTGCAATTTAGTAAGGTGATAGGAGATCAGATCCTGAGGCTACCAACAGCCCCATCCACCCATCCTAGAAAATTAAAATAGCTTTTCTGTATATAGAAATCTCATGTATCTGAAGAGCAATATTTTGACTTTGTAGCACAGAACTAAATATAAAATTCCACAAGAAAATTGCACAGTCTCCTTTAAATAAGGTAAGCAGCGATCATAATGGAAAGCACTATATAAACTCTCAAATATACTTTGAAGGAAGGTATTCTCATTTTCTATCTTTTAGCACTAGAACATAATAATCTTGGATGTCCTGTAATTTCCGTATAGAAGACAACTCATCCTTATCCATGTCTGAACCACATCAGTCAGTTCTCAAGCTTAAGAAGGTTACTTGGTTACTATGCAGTGTTCACTTGGGAGCAGAAACTGACCTGTATATTGATCTCTCCTTTTTTACATGCAGGCACACTTATCATGACAAATATTTGCCTTGGTAGGACAATAACAGAAACAGTTTTCCTCAGTGTTCCTTTGCTCTTTTTTTTCAGTTGTAAGGACAATGCAGGTTTGTAAACACATAGCAATTCATTATAAACAAAATTTTAAAATTAAATGCAGATAAGCAGGCAAAGAAGTCACATAACAGAATACATTTTCAGTAAAAATGAATCTGTAACAAAATACTAGAACCACACTTTTCCTGTTTATGATTCAAGAGTTCTCAGTATTTAGTCTTATTTCTTCATTTTGGCAGAAAATGTGATCTCAGCATACCATCCTCCATATAGTTGTAGTGAAAGATTTCATTAAAAAACCCCATACACTTGTAAACATCATAAAACTTAGCAATGAGTACTACTAGTGACCAGAAATCTAGTTTTATAGTTCTAATTAATCCCAGGTGACTCATGCAGATGAGTCTTAGGATGCCCTAAGAACACCCTAAAGAAAAGACTGCACAAAGTCCAGAAGAAATGTTTCACTCCTTCCACCCACACCAGATATGTCTGACTTGGTCTTAAACAAGGACCACTGACAATTAAAGAGATGCTTTTCTCCACTATGTGCTGCATTGTTTTTAGGGTAGTTTGTTAAGCACCAGAAGTACTGCATTTAATGGAACTGTAAATATTCATTTACTTTCACTAATGTTCCTCTAGCCCCATTTCTTCCTTAACATCTAAGAAATCTGATTTGTTAACTTTCCACCCAGCTGACAGTCTGGGAGAAAAGCATGAGAATTAACTATAAAAATCTAGTTATACCCTTTTTAACGCCAGTTTCATTTTATGTCAGTAGGATTAAGAGTATTTATTAAGCTTAAAATAACTCCAGTAAACAAAGCTCTCTTCTGGGTGTTATTAATTGATGCTAGAGGGCTCATATTGACTCCAACATTCTAAGAGCTTCCTGGTTTTTTTTTCCTGTTTTCAGTGTCTCTACTTCTCTTAAAGTTCCAAATTCCAACACAAAACAAAATATGTACATGTATTGGAAAGGACTTTCACATTAACTCAATTTGCTTTATCTTACTTAAACTTCTAAGTCAGAAACCTAATGATAAATAGTAAAGGCCTTAATTGATGACTACACAGACTTTACAAATACGTGATACTGTATTCTTCCTAAAATCTCTGATGTTGCTTTTTCTGAATGCATCACGGAATTTCTACAGTTAACAAGAGCAAGTCAGAAAGCCAAGGCCTTGTTTTCAAAAAAATACTCCACATCTTCATTTTAATACATTAATTTTCGATCCACATTAAAGTATGGAGTCTTGTAGGCTCAGTTATGGGCAAAGACACAGCACAGGGTTTACTCACTCTAGTGAGCATAACCTACTTTTGTATTATAAATTTGCAAAGCAGCTAAGTAATTTGATAAAGATCTTAAACAGACAATCTAGTGGCCCTGGCTCCTTGCAAGGATTGGTCCAGTGGGAAGTGCTGAAGCGTGATTTACGTGCTTGAATAGCTCAGCAAAAGCTCAAGTACACAAGCAGCAAGAATTCTGTTCTTCATTCTAAATGCAGATAGACAAAGGCAGCAGATCAAAAATGACCACAAATATGCAACATAGTGGCTAATACGCTAAGTTACATTCAAATGATCATAGCTGATCCAAAAATCTATCCAATACTGAAGCTTGCTGAGTAAGAATATGAGGCTTTAGAAAGAATGCATTCTCATTTTACATTTATTACATGCTGAGGCATGTAAACCTTTAAAGTTTCTCCCAGCTTCAACAATCTGCACTAAGGATTTCCCAGTCATTACTGAAAAATTTGTGTTAAACAGCAAATTAACTTTTCTTCTACAAACTTCTTCATACCTTTTGGTTCTCGCAATTTAAAATGTGTTAGATGAGAAAGAAATTTGTGTGGTTTGTCTTGCACAGTGAGTTATGCCAGTGCTCCTTGTTTTCTGCACGAGTACAGTAACTAATTCTTCTCTGTTCTTCTCCTTGTCATTTACGACGTTCTGTATCATGAACATAACCAAACTCAGTCATAATTTTCCAGGCTGTACATTCTTCATGTAATCTCTCTTTTTTCAAGAAGCTATCCATTTTCTATTACAATCCTTGCTGTCTTATTGTACCTTTCCTTGTTCTACTGTTGGGGTTTTTTTAAAATGTAAGAACCAGAACTGCCGACAGAATTCAAGAAAGGGAACCACATCTGTGCACAACAACACAGTAATTATTTTTATTTTGTTCTCTCTTCCCTCATCAATTCCCAAGATTCTCTTTAACATTTCTGATAATTTTGCAAATAAAGCTTAAGAGGTTTCTTTTTTTACTACTACTCTGCATTTATCAAAGCTAAATTTAATTTGCATATTATTACTCAGCTTCATGTATTAATCCACACCTTTCATCATTGTTGAAGCTTTCATTTTTTCCTGCTCTGGGTAATTTTGTACCATTGGCAAACCTAGTCATGTCATTATTTGTCTCCTATAGCTCATTAATTATGAATACAAGCCTTTTCTTTAAAGAAACAAAAGGTTTTTTTCAAGAGCTCAAATAAGGTGCATTTTATCCTTTTCACTGCTAATTCACTGAAATTTTCTCTTAAAATAAGGTTATTATGTAACTTCCCTTCTGTAATTGAGTTCTGTGAATTTTTTTGAGGTATTTGCTAACACATGGATTTTAAATCTAAATATACTCAGATCAGATCACTGTAACAGAACTGGATTTTCATTTAAAAATTTCTAGTCAGGTGCTGCGTAATCTCAGTTCTGTATTGGTCTAGATTCACCTGTTCACTTGTGTGTTCTCTAAGAAAGATGAAAACTTAACATTTAAATAATTCTCTGTATCATGCCATGTCATTGCATTTACTAGATCAATATGGGCACAACACAAGTCTCCAATTATTATTTAATTATCTTTCTATATAAAAAACTCTAACCTCTTTAATATGCCAGTCACTGTTCCCATCCAGGCTGGCTGGTGAATAATTTAGCCTCAATATGATGAGTCTCCTATCTCAGTATGTCATTTAAAACAATTTAATGTTACTCAGTGACAAAGAAAATAATTGACTTTATTTTGAAAGGTTTCTATAACATTCAGAACCATTTTTCTATTTAGTAATAGCAATTGTAAATTGGATAGGAACAATATCCTACATGTTACCTTCCTCCTGTTACATTCAACAAATTAGTTTAGATTTCTAGCATCCTCTTCTGAAACAAACTATTCAACTATTTTATTCTTTTAATTTAAAATGGCTGAAATTTGTATAAAACAATTTTACATTTGATCTTCCTGTGTTCATTTTTTGTTATGTCCTGTCTGAACTGGACTTTGGGTCTTCCACTTCCTACAATTATTTCCCAGTAAAATTTTAGTTTTCTAATAATTTTCTGTTTTGTTTTGGGCTATTATCTTCATATCTTTTCAGGATATCTTTTCTCAGACTACCTCTGTATGTTTTTTATACACGTTTGCTATGGTTACTCATCACACCTGCATGATTATTATGGGCATTAAGACATCCACCACTGCTGTAGCAGTCACCTGTGACTTTAGTGAATTTACTGGCAGCACAAATCCAGCTATAGCTATAAGCCCACTGAGTCCTCTACCACTAGAGTTCATATTGCTTTTCTGTCAGCTGGGATGTGAACTCCAAAGGGATAGTCTCAGCATGAAAGGAATGTGTTAGTTAAATCTTATCTATAGAATTGATTCCAATCTTCCAATGCAAAGCTCTCTACTGCATGATCTCAACAGTACAAAGGCTGCAAGGAGACCAGAATGCCTCAACAGTATTTCCAAATACTGTCGCTCTGTCTCATGAGCGCTTCTTTTTAGTCGCCATGGACACAGGACACAGTATTATCGCTCTGAGGACCATGAGCTGTCTGCACTGTAAAAATGCATAAGTAACTCACCTAAAGAAATAGTCCTAGTGACAATGTCTACAAAGGAAACTGGAAAGCCTCATTTTGGCTCAATTTCTGTGTTCCAACAACTTGGGCTTTTGATTTGGAATTTTTGGTTGTACTTTGGCAAAAGGAAGGGAAGACAAAGTATTTTTTTTTGCTATTATTGAATAAGTGAAAGTAAATGCTGAAAATATACTGATTTGGGGGATGGTTATCATGTTTGGGTTTTTATAGTCAACCAAGATTTTTAGTCCCAGAGCCTCAATTTCTCTCTGTAGCCAAATTCCTCTCTACATTTTTATCTCTGCTAGGACTCCATGTACTCAATAGGCTGTCATTAGTAGTCCTTGATTTGTACCTGTGAGGTTTAAGCCACACACTTCATCTAATTAGGTTGTTGTCTTTTTTTTCTGTAATGAAAAGTATTTGTCAAAGGCAAGTTGCCACAGCGTCACCAGTGAAGAGTAGCAGTTTGCAGTGTAGCTTCTTTTCCAGTCAAACTTACATAGCAAGATTTGGAATCAATTGTGTGTTCTAATTTAAACTCACAAATTTGTTTTAGACTATAAATTAGATTGTTACTCATAAGGTAGCAGCAAAGTGCTTAGCAATAGCCATGCTAACAGTCAGCAGTCAGACAAATATATGATGTTATATATATTTGGATATTGTAAGAAGGATTACATAATGCAGAAAGAACATTTCAAACATACCACATTCACTGGCTGATTCACCCACCAACTGAAAGAACTGTTGAGCAATTTTCAGATGATCTCTCTGGGAGAGGGGAAAAAAATAAATCCAACATGAGTTCCAGAGCTGATGCCATAATACACAGTGAAAAAATAACCTCTGAGAAACAGATGGGAAGCAACTAACAGACAAAACAGGGCTGAAGTAAAACCAGAAAAGGTAAATGTGCTATTGTATGTGCCTAGATTCACAAGAACACTAAAAAGCTAACATGTTTTGAAAGCAGCACAGAGAAGCGAAATTCAGCTTGATTCATTGTCAAGACTAGCAACAGAGACACATTTCACTTATTCTGGACTGAGTACTGTATGGAAGAAGATTAAAAGACTTGCAGATCCTGCTATCTAAATAAGAATCACTGCCTCTTTTACTCTATTCCAGTCTCTACAGATCTGCTTGACATTCTACAGTTGGAGAAGCTGGAGAACTTAATGGGCTTCACTTACCGAGCCCATTTCTCGTCCAAATGCTGCATTGACCACTCCTTTGAGGATGTACTCCTGAAGAAATAAAAGTGAAAAGGATTAATAAGACAAGGTTAAGATTTCAGGAGATATGTAGTAACTCTCATGTATATACTTTTCTTCCTAAATTCCACTCTATCCCACCTCAGTTTAATAGGTAGCTGGTTACTACAATGCTATAACAGTGCTTCAGCACAGTACTACAAAGTTATCTGCCCCCAAATCCATTCCACTTGCTAGCTAGTCACTTCAACTAAGTAACTGGGCTAGAGTCATAGAATCATTCAGGTTGGAAAAGACCATTAAGATCAAGGATGCAAAGGAGTAGAATGTAAGTCTTATGTTCAAAGATGAAGCAGTATAAGGAATATCATAACACATTGTCATGCCCTCTTCATTATTATGTGACCAATAATCAAGTGCAATATTGTTACACTAACGCACAGACGTCACTTCAAGTATGCACACTGGTTAAGCATAACCACTAACATCCTTACTCCAAAATGCATAGCATCGCTCATCAAGAAAAAAATGTCCAGAGATTTGCATTCTGTGTCATGGTACTCTACTGAAATTAGGAACAGGAGTACAGTACCTTGTAATCTCTACTATGAGATGCAACTATAGTTTAATTCTTATCTGAGCAAGATTATCTCAGCATGTTACAGACTCACTGATCTTATTAAAATCTTTTCATTAGGAGTTGTAGTTACAAACCTGGTTTAGTAGGTACTCCTGATAAAACTGGGCGCCTTTCAGAGATGTAATCATGGAAAAAATATCCATGTTTATGGACTAACAATGGAGTGCAAAGAAACTACCTGAAAGTACTAACTAGCATGTTAAGTAACCATTTTATCACATCAACTCTTACAGATACCAAATTATTATCCTATAAACATGGCAAAGAAAATTGAGAAGAACTGAAGGAGGATGTACAAGTAGCTTTGAAAGTCTTAGTGCAGAGATCTTTCTCAGTGTGAGTGGTAAAAACATAAAAAATTCCAATTACAAAATGTCATCAAGAATGGTACTGTTATTTGTATTAAGCATGTATATAGGGAAAATGGAGGCTAAAGGATCAATAGCTGCAGAAAAGCGTTTAAGTAAAGACTTATTGTACTGAAAAACACAAGTGAAATAAACAGCAGAAGACATTCCTCAGCACAAAATCACTAGATCTGTGTTCTTGAGGTTTTCCTTTTCCTTCCCTCCACCTAATCCCCACAAGCCCATGAAAGGTCTCTTTCATACCCAGCTATGTGACCTTTGGAAAATAAACTGCAAAGAGAAATAAATCAGAGACTAAAGATGCTGGAACAGCCACAAAAGAAAATGATAGTAGCAGCCAAGGGATAGTGCAGTTCTCAATCACTGCAGGAAAAGTGAGATGAGATTAGAAAAGACCTATTATTTGAACTCTTTACTCTAATCTAGTCAATTTATATTGAAATGGCTTCAAGACAAACCACATGAGCATCTGAACCAGCAGATCTGAGGGTCAGTAACCATTACCAGGGCAGAAGCGACAAGCAGCTGTAGCTGGAAGTGAGCTTTTTATCTATGTACTAATGGTGATCTCCCAGAATCAAGTCTGCACAAAACAGAGCTGTATTCTTAGTTGACCCCTGGTGGTACAGTAATAAACATGCTAAGTACTCATGTGTGCATGTATATAATACCTTATGCATGCACTAAATCTACTTACCGTTGATAGATAACACAAGATTTTCAAGAGCAAGAATGGGCAGGCTATCCTCAAGATGCCAGTGTTGTATGTGACAGATATCATATCAGTTTATAACCTCTGTCTTTATGTACCATGACATCAGTTTCCAGTTACCTGTGGAGCTGTAGGTTGCAGGTCCTTAATCAGGTTATAGGCCTCCTGCACATCATCTGAAATTCAGACGTTAGAATGCATGACAAACCATAGCACACTGCATTAGAACAAAACACTCATCCTCTACAACACTCCCCAATTAGTCATAAACTAAGAAATAAAGCTTTTAGACAGGAGGAGAAAGGTAACTATAAATCATTGTGAATTTATATGACAATGGTGATGGTTTCCTAGACCTCAAGTAACAAACATGGAGTGAGTAATGGCTTCTTTATTACTACAATTTTCCTAGTAGAGATGACTTGGCCCCCTTGTTCATAATCCAGTGGCTGCCTTCTCAACAGTGCAAGGTCAAGATAATAAATCTATCACCTTCCTGTCTTTTCTTATATTTATTTACCCCTCAAGGAGGAGAGGGCAACATGATTCTGAAGGGAAAGTTCTTTTCTTTATCAATAGCTCAAAATATGTCCAGCAGCTCTTACCTGACCATAATTCTAATGAGCAAAAACAACTACTAGTATATAAGTTTAAATGTAAATATTGAATTACATAAACCACTCCCTTCCCACTAAAAAAATAGGTAAAGTTAAAAGATCCTGAACTTGACCTAAATCAAAATAAAATGTTTGCTGTACGATCAGCTTCATAATCAAACTAGAGAAGACGTGCTTTATATTTACAAAATTCTGTTAATGCAGCATTATAGCGGCTGCCCACAAGAACAAGCCTTACCAAACAAAATTTTGTTCTGTTACCATACCTTCTATACAATCGGGTCAGTACTCTAAGGTGACAAGGCAATATGCACTCAATTTGCCAGGCCCCAAACCCAGCCGATCTGTACTGCTACCCAGTCCCTTGAGTAGTCACATAGTAAGCCAGCATGAGGTACTAGACTAGTCAAAAGTCATAACTTCTTTTTTTTTTCCTTCTTTTTCTTAATAGTAGTAGGTGTTTTTTGTTAGCCTAACCAGGAAAGTGGTTTTAATCCTAATTCCTCTTGGCCACCGTTGTCAACATACAAGTAATCTATATACCACAATGGAGAATAGAACCATACCAATGAAAATTACTACAGAGTAAACAAGACTGATTTTTAATACTGCAGAAGATGTACTTTGCTTCTGTGTAAATAAAACTTGATTTAAAACATAAAATATTATTATTACCACTATTATTGGGCAAGAATGGATGATAACACTAGTATTACCTGTAGTGATATTAGCAATAATGCTACTGGACAGAAAGGTGACTGGGAACAGCAGGCAGAGATTTACAAATATTTACTGACTAACCAACCCAATGTATGACTCATTATACAGGTAAGAGGATAGTAGTGGATGCTGTATAAGACCTTGACTTCAGCAAGGTTCTTAACATGGTCTGTTATACCTCTACTCTGCCCTGGGGAGACCACATCTGGAATATTGTGTCCAGTTCTGGGCCCCTCAGTTCAAGAAGGACAAGGAGCTGATGGAGGGTGTCCAGTGCAGAGACACAAAGATGATGAAGGAACACCTCCCTCATGAGGAAAGGCTGAGGGAGCTGGGTCTCTTTAGCTTGGAGAAAAGGAGACTGAGGAGTGACTCCATTAATGTTTATAAATATGTGAAAGGTGGGTCTCCCCAGGCTCTTCTCAGTGTCATCTAGTGATAGGACAAGGGGCAATGGGTGTAAGCTGGAACATAGGAGGTTACACATCAATATGAGAAGGAGCTTCTTCATGGTGAGGGTGACAGAGCACTAGAATAGGCTGCCCAGGGGAGCTGTGGGGTCTCCTTCTCTGGAGATGTTTAAAACCTGTCTGGATATGTTCCTGTGTGACTTGGTCTAGGTGATCCTGCTGTGGCAGGGGGATTGGAGCAGATGATCTTTTGAGGTTCCTTCCAATCCCTAATGATGAAAGAATGCAAATCTAGCTAAACCAAAGAAGGATGATCTGTTGTACAGAATCCAGCTAGTGGTTCATTACTCACTGATTCCCCCATGGATTGATACTGTTGAATGTCTTATAGTAATGAACCGGATGATAGGACAGACAGTACTCTCAGAAAGTATACAGATGATAAAACCCTGGGGAAAAACCTCACAGATATTAAGAAGCAGCTCAATCAATGCAAGTTCTGCATTTTGCTTGGTTTGAAATAATCTTCAGTAATCAGAAAGGTGGGAGAGCTCAGCACAGTATCACAGTACATTAGGGATTGGAAGGGATCTCGAAAGATCATCTAATCCAATCCCCCCGCCACAGCAGGATCACCTAGACCAAGTCACACAGGAACGTGTCCAGGTGGCTTTTAAATGTCTCCAGAGAAGGAGACTCTATAACCCCCCTGGGAAGCCACATCCAGTGCTCCATCACCCTCACTGAGAAGTTCCTTCTGATATTGATGTGGAACCTCCTATGTTCCAGCTTACACCCATTGCCCCTTGTCCTATCATTAGATGA
>JAOXOE010000001.1:35000912-35029207 GCA_028565055.1 Phoeniculus purpureus | reverse complement strand
TGTTCCAGCTTACACCCATTGCCCCTTGTCCTATCATTAGATGACAATGAGAAGAGCCTGGCTCCATCCTCCTGACAGCAACCCTTCACATATTTATAAACATGAATGAGGTCACCCCTCAGTCTCCTTTTCTCCAAGCTAATGAGACACAGCTCCCTCAGCCTTTCCTCATAAGGGAGGTGTTCTACTCCCTTTACCATCTTCATGGCTCTGCGCTGGACTTGCTAGAAGTCCTGCTGTGCCAAAAGAGACTTCCAGTTGTTTGCCTGTACTATTGGACAGTGTTAGCTTGTTGCTACAATAAGAACAGAACAAACAGTTCTTCTGTAAAAAACACTGCTGTCAACAAGACTACACAAGCAAATTTGTTCTAAATAGCTAGATATGCAGAGTCCCAAAAGCATTAGTCTGCATGAGTTAAAACAGTACAACACATAGTATCCTCATTGTTGGGGTACACTGCTGTCACCAAGTTGGGAAAATTAAGTCCAACTACACTCTGAATCATATTAGAAAGTAGCCATCAGGGCAAGGGAAGGAATTCTTCTCAATTTGCCACTTGTGAGATTGCACCTGGAGGACGGTATCTGGTTTTAGGATCCCTTGATCAAGGCAGTCATTGAAATACCAGAGTGAGCCCACTTGAGGGCTCCCAGGGCAGGCACGATGCTGAGGAATCACAGAATCATTGAGGCTGGAAAAGACCTCTAAGATAATCAAGTCCAGGAGAGACAAAGGACTGTGTTTGCTTAGCTTTTATAGAAGGCTCATGGGAGATCTTATTGATGTTAAGAAAACATTTAACTTGACCAAAAAAAATCAAGCAAGTACAGAATCACAAAGTTAGGCAACCATGAAGAGCCCACATGGTGACTATGGCAACCAGAATGAAAGGGTCTCAAGATCAGAACACTACAATTAGTCTCTTGTCAGCTGTTGTTAGCATTAGGCCCGAGCATTGTTTTTTAAGGACTGGGTACAAGCTGTAACAGAATGCAAGATTGATCAAAGACTTAGTTATAAATTACGGGTGCCAGATGTAACCTCTAGTTACATTAAGCCGATTATAATATACTACAATAAGAAAACCTCACCTGTAGAAGTTAGGATACCCACCTCCACTTGAAGACCCTCCCTCACTGAGCTGCACAGTGACATTAAAAACTACTGTGTCTTTAAATAAAGGTGAAGAAACAATATACCAATTAGCTTTAGGATCAGGCTTGTAATCAGCAGTAGAAACTTGATAAACAATGAATATGTTAATTATACTAATTTAGCTTGTGTAAATGAATGACTCTCTCAAAATCAGTGTGTTAGCTTTGCAGGGATACTCCCTGAGCACCTCTTTATACGCAGAGTGCTGGCTTACACACTAGGTAAACAACCCCAAGAGTTTTGGGACACTGTCACCCTCTACAACTAACTAATTGGAGGGTACAGAGAAGATGGAGACAGATTATATAGAGTGAAATGAGTTTTGGTATCTATCTATTTTGTATCTTAGTAGCTTGTGTCTCTCAAGAGGAAGTTCTGACTAGTGGCTTGTCTAGACAAGGCTCTAAACCCCCTGATCGAATCGAAATTGCTTTGAATAAAATGTTGTGCTAGAGATCTCATGAGGTCCCTTCTCACTAATAATGTGATCCTAAAACTTTATAAATAATTTAACCAATAGAAGGCAGGTGACAACGTACTTTCAATAATATGCAATTATAACCATTTGGATTTACTTGAGAATGTATACCTCATTTACAACCATGATGAAATGTAAATAACCTCACATAACATTTGAATAACCTTACTGCCATTGTCTGGTATAAAATACAACAAAACAGGGATGGAACTTCCATCTTTTGTGAAGGCTGTGTTGTCTTCAGATCAGCCAAGAGAGATTAACGCGATCTTGCTGCACAGTATTAGCCACAATAAGAATTTCTATAATCATCAGTAGTGGAATATTCTGAAATTTGTCACCGTCTGAATTAAACTGAAAAGATTAGGTGGTGTTTCAAATGCACATGCAGAGAAAAGAAGCAGTTGTGGATATCAGTGAGTACCAAAGAAAATTTATTTCAACTACAAAATTGAATCACACCAACCTTGATCATGAAGACTCAGAAGCAGTATCTGCAACTCCATGTCAATCCACTATAAAAAGCTCACAGAGCTTTTTCAATGTACTGTTTGTCTATGCTCACATTATCTGATGAACAGAATACAATATGATGTGAAAGAATATAAACTTGGTGTGAGTTGATTCTCAGCCAGCAGAACACATATCCTTTTTTCCTGGCAATTGTGGTCATAAGACCTCAGATGAGAAGGGGAAAATCACCTCCTCGACTTCCTGGATTGCATCAAAAGAAGGGTGGTCATGAGGTCAAGGGATGTGATTTTCCTCATCTGCTCTTGTGAGACCCCCATCTTGCGCACTGCATCCAGCTCTGGACTCCTAACACAAGTAGAACATGGACCTGTTAAAGTGGGTCCAAGAGAACAGCAATGAAGATGACTGGAGGGCTGAAACACTGCTCCTCTGAAGAGAGGCTGAGACAGTTGGGGTTGTTCAGCCTGGAGAAGAGAGGGCTCTGGGGAGAGAGCATTGTGACCTACCAGTATCTGAAGGGGGCCTACAAAAGAGAATTTATGCAAGGGCTTATAGTGGCAGAACAAGGGGTAACAGCTTAAAAATGAAGGAATATTTAGATTATAAATTAGAAAGACGTTCTCCACACACAAGGGTGTGGAGACACTGCAGTAGGTGACCCAGGCAAGTTGTGGATGCTCCATCACTGGATGCGTTCAACACCAGGTTGGATAGGGCTTTCAGGAATCTCATACAGTGGGAGTTTTTCCCATGTCTGACAGGAGGGTTGGAACTAGATGATGTCTGAGGTCCATTATAGCCTAAACCATTCTATGATTCAACCTCTGGGGAAAAAGAAAAAAAATGTAGGCATAAACTTCTTTAAAAAGTCATTGAAAGCATTTTCCTGCTTTCAGATGCTCTGGTCATCTAAGTGTATTTGAAAGATGACATCTTTAAAAGGTGACAAAATACAAGGCCTGTAAGAAAGCAGTGGAAAAAAGTGGTGCTGGAAGCAATCATCACATCACCTTAGATGTCTGTAGTTACTCATCAGTCAGTCAGTCAACTCACTGTTGAACAAAAGAATGCGATGGAAGAAGAGAAATTGCTCTGATACTAAACTCAGATAAAATTCAATGGTGTCAGTCAATTAAGGAGAGAAACAAATAGAAAATCCCTACCAACTGATTTGGGCTACCTATCTGCATTCTTTAAGTGCTGCAAAGTAGATTTGGAATGAAATGTCTTGTTTTACAACCTGTAGCCTTGTTCACAGACATTTTGGCTCATATTCTGTTTATGGTGTATTTACAGAAATAGTAGTCCTTGCTTTCATAGGACACAGCCCTACTGTCCTCACATATTCAGGCAGAAGAGAGTTACTTTCACTGTAAGCATATAAACACCTCTATTCCTAAAGGCACCTCCCATAACCCAAGATCTCCAATACTATGATGAAGTGGATTTATTTGACTGCACACAATTGCAGTACTTTTCTGCAAGCCATGGGACCTCTGACATCACTTTTTCCAGAGCAATAGAAAATGAAATAAATTACATTTTATTGCAAAGAAAAAAATGCATTTCACTGAATATTCAGCTGAGATCAGATGAATTAATGTCATCCCTGAAGCTATGAAAGAGCCAGAGGAAGGTGTATTTACCTTGCCGGAGGTAGTAAATCACAAGATTCAGTCTTGCCTCAGGAATAACATCAACCAGAGGAGGCAGGACCTGCAAAGCCCCTTCTCCTCCTCGGAACACCACCTGCAGAGAAGAGCAGCATCAAAATCTTATCTATGATCTCTTAATTCAAGGAAGTTAATCCTTACATTCCTATAGTAACAGTGGGAAAAGGTCAGTGGCACTGGCATTAGCATAATCCCTGCTTTAATATAACTATAGAATTACAACATGTGAGAATCTTTATTCTGAACATAATGTATTTAATCCATCAATAAAGATTAACTTATTTCAGCTTTTACCAGCTCAAAGCAGTAATGCATTACATAACAAAGATTTTAAAGAATAAATGGTCGGAGACAAGAGTGAGTGGAACACACGCAGAATTACAATTTGCTTGAATGTATTCATATGAAAAAATTCATCTCATGGTTCTACAAATAATTTATTCAAAATAAAGAATGTTAACTTACAAAAGTCCTGTTTGAAAGCAGTTTAACTCAGGGCAGGGGGGACATGCTACTTTGTGTCTGCTCTTACAGAAAACACAAAGCAAGCAACTGCCTATCATTAAATATGAACAATCTACTGCTACTGGTTGCTCAGCAAAGTAATAATACTACTGCAGGAAAAATTAACAACTGATTAGCAACTCATTTCCTGCAGCACATACAAATATTTTGGCTTTTATCAGCATTTTTCCCTGTGGACCTCCTTGTTGAGTAATTTTTTGACGAAAACCATTTTCCCAAGTTTTATTAATTCTACTCACACTGTTGTCCTATTAAATAAGAATACAGGGTCATGCATTCTAACTTGTTTCTTTCGTGTCCTTATTGACTGGGCATCACAAAATAAATTAAAGATTTTGCACAACTTGCAAAAGTATTCTTACAGGACATAAGTTATTTTAATACACCTTTACGAGTAGAAACAACAACATTACTATTATTTTCTTGACAAGGTCAAACTGACAGGGAAAAGTTCCAGGGGGGGAAAAAAATACACTTAAATTGCACACTGATTTCACAGGTAGGATTTCTGGAATTGGACTTATATGGCAGCAGAGATTCAGTTTGGTCTGCAAATCCCAAAATATTCCATCAAGAAAAGCTCTACAAATGAGTGGGTTAATATTACATCTGAGAAACACATTACTCACCAGATTGTGCTTAATGAGCTCCTTGCCAAATTCAAAAGATGATGAGGCACTGTCCATCATGTTTTTGAGCTCTGCCTGGAATTACACACACTTCAGAAGGTTAACAAAACAAAAAAGACACAAGTGTAAATGGGCTTTCATATAAGCCCCAAAGCTGCTAGAAAGATGTCTCCATCAGTACTTGGTCACTGTAAGACTTCTCCCTTCCCCTCTTATGCAATGTTTTTAGCAATTAATACCTATAGACACACAGTTGAAAGTGGACAGAGAAAACTGTAAATCCACTATGTACACATGTGGACAGATGGCTTAACACCAATTAAACTGAAATAGTGACATTCCTAAGAACACAATGACAAGACAAAGGCCATTATTGAAGTTATTGATGAAAATAACAAGGAAAAAAACCTGTACAGAATCTTGGACTAAAATAAATGTAAATGGAAGGCTGTCCAATAGATACCTCAGCAGCCTTCCCATTGTAAAGTCGAAAATGGTTACAAGCTTTGAGGTTAAGAGCAATGGTGCTGTCAGGAACTTGCTGAAGATAAATGTCTAACACTTCCTGTGATACATCATAGTACTCCAGTTTGTAATAGCACAGGGCCACATACACATTCAGAGCCAGGTATTCCCTACAGGAAAGAGAATTAAAGAGAACATTTAAATCCCATAAGGTAGTTATTCTACAGAACAGTAATCAGTTAGAAAACTCTAACATGTCTACACATCTCTTGTGCACATTAAAACTTGGGTTTTGAGTAATGATTTGAGTAATGATTTGAGTTCTAGTTCATTAGCTAAGATTGCATAGAACCAGATTCACATGAGTTTTTTTCAATGGCAGCTACTGAAACTTTAAAGAATTACCTACAAAACTTCTGGTTTGCAAATCTGGGAAATGGTGTCAAGTTCATACTAAGGAAATGCACAGAACACGAACACAGTATTTGGCCTGGCAGAATAGGTTTTTACATGCAACACATGCAGACACATTTACTAAGCACAGAAAACTTTGAAAATATTTTAATGGCTCTCATTATACAAAAAATTTCAAGAAATTCTTGCCATTACAAGTTATCAAGCCAGAACTAGACACAGAAATAAGATGTGCATTTGTAGAAACAACAAGTAAAAGGATAATTGTTATAAAGGTTACTCATTCAGTTCTGAGTGACTGCTTCTACAGGACTTGGAAGTTAAATTCTACTTCCCAAGCCCTGCATAGCATACTTGTATAGAGTATGAGGGACTTTTCTGGAGCATTCAAGAGGAGATACTGCCAAAAGTCTGTTATGTATTGTGGGACAGCAGCTTCTGTTTTATTAAAATAGAATACTTCCAACCACTTAAGAATTCAATCTGTCCTTGTTAAATTCTGAACTAAGAACTTGAAGAATATGATAAGAAATACCATCAGCAGGTGTCATAGTAGGATAAATAGAAATTTGCAAGTCAATAATCACAAGCAAGGGTCACTAGGCTGGCTGTCAAGGGGAAAAAAGAAAAAGACAAAGCAGGTACATAACCACATATAATTTCAGAAGAAGTTAGTAGCAAAATAAAAAGGAAATATCTCTGAATGAATTACATGAAAATATCACTTAAAGAAAAATAACAGGGAGTAGATGTCTTTTTAAACATGTATTTTTCAGTTATGCTTTGAGATGAACAAAATTGATGGGGTTCCAACTTCTGCATATTTTGTGGTGGGAAAGGGGAAATTCCTACTTTCAGAAACCAAGCAACTAAACAGAATCCAAATACCAACAGCAGCAGAGGTAGTGCTGTAAGTAGAGATGCCCACCTATTATCAAGAAGAATGCGTTTGTAGATATCAATAGCTTCTTCATAGTGGGAGCGCATGTAGTGGATAGATGCCAAGCTAAGCTGATCTTCCGTAACATCTTGCAGATTCTGGTGAGAGCCCATAAGTTTCTTCTCATCATTGAACTAAAAAGAATGCAACACATTCTCAGAAGTCTTCAACAAGAAAAACATTGTAATTAGCTGGATTAGTTTTGTCCTTTCTGATTTACATTAAACATCTGGAAAAAATGCTAAAGTTAATTTGACCAGTTTAAAACCCAAACATTAGAGTCAGACCAGTTGAAACTAGATAAATATGAGGCCATAACTAAGAATACATTTTCCTTAAAGGTGTGATTTAGACACAATTACATGTCACATGCCTTGATGGATAAGAGGGGAAGAGCTGAATTAATTATTTCATAAACAGAATTATGCAACACAATATTGGATGGCTATTATTTGACTCAGCAGAAGTTTTGCTGTTTGGAGGTCCAAAACTTCTCATGGATAGCAGAAAAATGCATGAATGGCAACACACAAGCACTAACTTTCACAAGATTCTTTAAAGTACAAATTCTTTTCCACCAGCCTCTTGAGATTCCCATTTCTTTAAATGGTTTATTTTTAAAAGCATTACTGTATAGGACATAGCTCACACGGATGAAAACAAGGAACCGAGTGAAAAAACATCCATTATATTTGTACTACAGTAGTAAAGTTGAAACTATTCACCTAATCAGTCTACACAAAATCTTTATTTCAGTGGTTCCTTTGGTGGTTCAGCTGATCCAACAGTAGTTATGAATTTCTCTTACACACAGATTCTGCCTTATGTATTTGTTTTTCATCATTCTGCTCAGTTTTTTTCAAATTACTTTCCTCCCTCTTTAAACCAGTTGCAAAATGATACTTCAATACAAAGGCAAGAGAAGTTGCCTAACAAAAGTGAAGTTAATGGGTTAAATAGTTTAGTTAACCCCTTTATTTCCAAAGACTAAATAGATGAATAAGGAATTATTCAACTTTTTGTAAATGCCACAAAAAAAATACTCTCTCAAGCTTAACAGAGATTTAAAAGAGTCTGACATCAAAGGTAGCATTCAGGATTTATAATTTCTTTCAACTCAGTAGCACAAAACTTGTTAAGTCTAACACAGGATGGTGAAAATAAAATTTAAAGGAAGATGCTGTGTGTGGCAAGTGAAGTAAGCATTTAACTGATGTTTAAATTGAACTAAGTTTCACGCTGTAAACAATATTACTTTTTGGACAATGACTTTGTAGAAGCAGCGATAGCATATAGACCTTTTTGGTCAAATTGCCAAGTATAAGGTGAATGCAAGTTAGGAAAATTTGGTACACTTAAAAGTAAAAAAAAATAGTGGCTTATAGATTTCTGATTCTATTCAAGTTCCAGGTTCCTCATGATCTAAAATATCATCAGGTTTCTGTTGCATGATTCATGTGAAATGCATTAGCAAGCCTTTCCTTAGATATGCTGAGGGCATCTATTCTGAGATCATGTTTTCACACTTTCTCCTCATTTTAATGCAGTAGGGTAGTTATGGAGAACCTTTGTTCTCCTGCCACCACAGACATTTTAATTATTCTGCCAGGTTGCCAGCATAAATTACCCATCACCAAATCAAAAGAAAACAAGCAAAGCATGAATGAAAAGAAGACATCATACCTTATGTGCCAGGTGAAAGAGTAAACGGTTCTGAAGACCACTCTTAGGTGCTGAAAGGAAAATTCAATAAGTAAAGCTGCAAAGAACAAGTCAGGGTGTCTGGTTTTTTATTGTTAAGTCTCCTTCTCAACGGACGGGCATGTATTCTTTCATTAACTAGCCCAAATGCAGTTCTTCACTGACACAGCTTTTGAAGGCCATGTCCCAGAGCAGGTTCTACCAATTTTACAGCTTCCTAAAGGCCTTCCTGCTTCCTATCTTCATTCACAAAATCATGGAACACTAGGGATTGGAAGGGACCTCAAAAGATCATCTAGTCCAATCCCTCTGCCAGAGCAGGACAACCTAGACCAAGTTGCACAGGAACATACCCAGTAGAAAAACCTGTTGTGAATAACTTGTGCTGGCATCTTTCTTCCATGAGCCTTAGGATTGAAATTCACTATCATTTCACTGCAGGGCCTTCTGAATAAATCTGGGTTTTGTAACACAGTACAGCATCTTTTACAAATAAAAAGCAGAAACAGATAAACCCACAACCACAGCTCCTATGGTATGTCACATTTGAACAAAGTTGTGATTAATAATTCTAGGAATTTTGCCAACTTTCTTCCAGTGAATTACAAATCACATTGCTGTTACCATTGTATTATGCATGCACATTACATTATACTTAGTTCTAGTATTTCTTCTGTCCTTAGGAACGGAAGGCACATGAAAGAATCCTGCAGTCACAGCAGGTAAGATTCAAAGTAAGATATAATGAGAGATTTAAGAGAGACATCTCCTTTCTAGTGCTACTAAAGTTCATGAAATTTCTTCCTCTAGCAGGATTAGGAATTCCATTTAATTCACTCCATATGACACAAGTTGTTAACTGTAGAGCTTTAAGTCACTAGAGAGCCTTATGCTTCACCTAGAGTGACAAAGGTCCTTCATCCAACAGAGCTATTAGTTTATTTTGCAAACAATCTTCCAAAAAGCCTTCCCTTGTTTCCTATGTTTTCTTTAGCCTACTCAGTTAATGTGCACTCTCATTTTTGCTCAGACCAACCAGCTGGCAACCTATGTTCCACAGAAAGGATGTACATGGAACCTTTACAAAAAGCAGAATTACTTACTGTGTTTATGAGGCCACAGAAGTGCAGAGTTAGCAAAGGAATGGCCTGTAGCATAAGGCTGTAATTCTTCTGACAAGCTAAACCATGCAAGAGGGCTCAAACCACCAAAACCTCACCTCCAAGATGGAAGGAATTCTTTAGCAATAAGTCAGATTATATTTTTTCTAAGCATTTTAGGGTAAGATTTCCAGACAGTACAAAAACTTTGTAACACAGTGGAAAGATGCTGAAACTGAGGCTATTCTCATCAGATTAGCAGTACAAGGCTGCCCACCTACTACCGGCAGGTTCAGCAATTATTTCTCTTCTTTGACCATTCCCAAGCTGTGCTATTTAACCATGTTCTCAGAAAAAAAAAAAGGACGGTTAACTGGATCTTTTAAGAACTGCTAGAACAGAAAGTCTTTGAAGGCAAAGGCAATATGAGGTGCCATCGTGTCAGGTTTTACTAATAAAGCATCAAGATTTTAAGAAGACAAAGGGTATTCAGTCTAGGATATTTTTTTTTCCTGATCTACACAATAGTGTATCAGCAGCAGCAGTAGTATAACTGGCATGATAGTACCTTCTAGAAGCTGTTTAATCTGTTGAGTTAGAAAGTGAGACTACTTTAATTTAAATGCATTTTCTTCAAAATGTTGTCAGCAATGATACTGTGGTAACTCCAGAAATGACCCGACATTAATTGATAGGTTTTAATATCAAAGTTTAGAAGGGCTGCACATGGACCCCACATGTGCTTTTGTGTGCAACTTAAGCATAACCACCCTTCACAATTCAAAACATTTGGTCATCAAAGACTACAAAAATACACGAGAACAAATTGTGGGATTTACACTGAAAATAACATATGGTATAATCACAGTGCTATGAGTAAAGACACCAATGTTCCTTTTTTGAGTAAGTTGGTGGGGTTTTTTTGAGTGGGTTTTTAGCGTTAATTTTACTGTGAACATTGTGACTTGCAAGCAATACTCCCTCAAGAATCTAAACCAAGGAGTTCTTGTTTCACTGGTCAACCAATCACTGCAGTGTTGCCATTGCAAATCTGGCATCTGATCTGACATCAAAATTATTATTTACTTCTTGGCAAAAGCTGGAGGGTTAGTCCATATTATTTTACAACTAAAACAGGCAGAAGATGAAACCTGAGTTCTGATGGTGTGCATGGATATATGCAGAAAAAATGTCCTGCTTCATATTACATGATGCTATCCATCTGATAGTTTTTAAAATAAGACAATGTCCAGACAGAGAGGGGAAAAAAACCCACAAAATATAGCCCTGTCAATGTAGTAAGCAGAACCATGGAAGCATTCATTATCAGCTGTTTCTTTTCTCCCAGTGCCAAATGTACTTTCTGAGGAAGAGAAGGAAACATATGAACAAGGTCAGATTAGTTTCCAGAAAGAATACGGTTATGAATATTGAATAAAGCTGTTGTCAATCACTGGAGCAGGAAGTGATACAGCTGCCTCATCATAGATAATGATTTTTCAGAGATGTTAGGCCTGGTCTTTTATTACTCTCTGCTGGTACCAAATTTCATTGTCACTATGTATTAATGCCACAAGGAAGTATAATCTTCTCCTATCCTACTTTTTCAAGAAGACAACTGTATTTTCATTTTAGGGGTCATAACAAACATCATTACAGTGCAGCATGGCAATAAACTACACTGTGCTTCAGGTCTAGTATTGGCTTGTACTGAAGACATCACTGAGGCAGCTGGATAGGATATATCTGTTTCCAGCTAGGAAACACTCTGCTATTTCTATGCTAGAATTTTTGTTATGATCAGTACTGCTGTTCCAGGCACTAAAGTCATGGTTTACATCAATCTTAAAAGGGTTCTGTACATTTCTAAGTGCTGACACTGAACAGGCAAAGCAGTGCTGGTCATGCATCCAGCATGAACAAATCCTATCTAGCAGAAAAATGCGTACGCTATAGCAGCACTTTACATATTAACAGATGTAGAATGCATACACATATAGCAGGACCTGGCAGGAATGGAACAGTTCTAAGAAGCTCCAGCCTGGCAGCACAGAAAATATATCCAGAGGAAACCATATTCTCCTGTCCCCGAGAAACAACGCCCTGCTCACCAGAGTACAGCAGCTGAATGAAGTCCTCTGTGCTTTAGAACCACAGTCTCACTAGTAGAGGGAAAAATGTTTGGAAAAACACGGTCCAACACTGAGGGCCACACTTACCCATATGTGAATAACTCAACTGTCCCCAGAATTTTCTTGAATGAAATTTACAGAGAGCATTCATCAAAATGTTCCCATTCCTAAAATACTTAAGTCAGTTCAACTATGTTCAGTTACATGCAATATATACACATTTCATGTCAGTCACACCTAAGCACAGTAAGTTAAAGAACATTGAAGGAAAAAAACTCTCAATTATCCCTGTTCTGTAGCTTCCACTATAATTTAAAAAGCAAACCAAGAAAATAAGTTTAGCAGTTTTTAAATACGCATAAGCTGATACTTTCACTTGTGCACTTCGAAAGTTCCACATATTGAGTTCTGATGGTTCAAAAGCACAGCTAAAATGTAACGAAAATGAACTACTTATTCAGCAAACAGATAATTTTGCATGTAGGTGAGCATGCAGTCCAAAGAAAAAAGAAAAAGAAAACCCAGTAGATTTCCCATGCCCGCTTGTAATTGCACATTTTCACCGGTGGCAACTACCTGACACCTGGCAGACACTAGGACATGTGTAAGCAAAACTGCTTTGGAAAATGTCATTGTTCTTACTAATCCATCTCTATTCTGCTTTTGTAAAATATTCCTCCTTTCGGTATACGCTGTGAAATAAGAAGTATCTCTGTTCATTTAAACTGTGCTCAGACCTGACACATGCAGAGTTGTGAGGAAGTAAAGGAGCCACAAAGCTTTGCCCATCAAAAATTAGAAGGGTGAAAAAAAAGGAAAAAAATCTCCAACCACTAAACTTTAATGACTGGTTCAGCAACAGAACCCTGTCTGTGCACGATTCTTAAATTTAGTTGTAAAATGCAGTTTATCCTAGAGCAACTTCTTCATAACAGATTTAACTGCAGCTTCATTTATCCACACATTTTGTGGTTTAAAAGAACACTGTCAGCTCTGGTGTTTTTCTTAATGCCCTGCTTGCAAGGCTTCTGAGACAGCCCTACACAGACTTCAAAACACTAGGATCAGTTGCCAGGATCACCATTCAAATGTGCCAGCCTGAGGTTCTGGTCTTTGTCCTTTGCAATACACAAGAACTGGGAAAGCAACATAACCTTATTCAGCTTTATAGTAAAAAATCAGTATTGCTATTATTTATTAAACCAAAATTAAGACTTTTAGGCTCATTGTCCCAAGAACAGCCAGCATGCAGCATGGAAAACATATGTTCAGCCAACGTATGAGACCATAGATGCAAAAGGAGTAAACAAAGCATCAGATGGCAGCTTCACTATGAAACAACAGTAGCTGACTTGAAGTAACTGTACCTTCACCTCAGATTCAGAAACACTAATAACAGTAATGTAAGGGGACAGCAGGGAAAAAGGAGAAGCCAGAAATATCTGAAAGGAATTTGGAAGAAAGCCTAGAGGAGACAAAGTACAACTGTAATGAAAAACCCTTAAAGAAGGATTTTTCTTTATTGCCTTTTTTCTCTACTACTTAGGTTATATTTGCAGTAATTCCAGTTTATGTGACTTTTGATATATGGATTTATTCTTTCCTGAGAGGACATACCATGAATTTTTAATTAAGTAACGACAAGCTAAGAGAACACTTCACATCTATTATGAAAAAAAATCATAAAACCTTGCTCCACAATAGATTGCATTTCATCCAATATATATGGCCCACAATCATTATCTCATGGCTTTTAAGACTAATATCTTAACTTTTATGTATCTTGCCTATGTTTCCTCAGACAGTTACCAATAATTTTCTTATGCAGCATCAACAGTACTTCTCAAGAAGGAACTTGTATTTGATTTCTAGATATTTACATGTTTCTGTGGAAGATCTATTCCATAAAGCTGACACACAGTTTCCCTTTTGCACAGCTTCCACCCTTGTAGAAATTTAAAATTATAGCTGAAAATAAATGCTTTCTCTCTCACTTGATTTAGCACTATGCTACTTTCAGGGGCTCAGCGAAACAGCAGCAATAAACAGCAAACAGTATGCAAGTATTAAGGCAAAACAATCCCAAAATGGTAAGCAGCTTAACACTATGTTTCTTCAGCAGCATTTGAGGCAGTACTGGATAAATGGTGTTCTAGAGACTTCACCTGGTGTGTCTATATCCACAGAATTAATTTGCTCCTTTAGGATCTTTACAAAATCATGGCAAAGATCACAAGATGTTATGGCCTCACCTGTCAGTAACATATTGTGAGTAGTCATCACTGACTACTATGTAATCATGCAATCCTAAGATGTTAAAAAAATATAAGCGGTTGCATCTTGAGCAAAAATAAAATGGTTCAACTTCAGCATAAGACAGACTGAAGTAACAGTGGTGGAAAGGGGAATATATAACACTTGGAAACCCTCAGTGGAGAAAGGACTAGTCTTAAAAATCTTCAGCTGTGACTGCCTCCCCAAGCTTAAGTAGTCAGAAGTCATCAGTGTAAAGAGTACTCGTGTGACATGTTTAGCATCTCACTGTAAAAACTGACATATTATCCTTCTTAAACAATTGCATGATGTCAGAAACTGCTATTACTAGTGTGAGCACTTTGTTATTCTCTGTTACTTCCCTTGGCTACACTCATGTCATAAACTCCGCCTTACATTTCTGCCTTTTCCTACAGCACCCAAATGCCACTAACCACACCCTCTACCCTGCCATTCAGCATGTTACTACAAACTATTCTTTAGTAGCATGAAAAATCAATCTTCTCTCACTTCCAGCTCACAGTTAATAAAGATGCGTGTCCAGCTGTGCATCTGTCATCCCTTGGATGGATTACTGCAATTCACATGGCATGAAGCTGATGACAATGACTCTAACTGGTACAGGATGCAGCTGCTTCCTCCATGGTTTAGGTCACAATAACACCTCAAGCTCTACTGCTTAATTATTTTTTTACTCCAGTTCATGTCCTAGAGTGTAATCGCCAAAGCTCAAATCTGTGGCACATTAAACATTAAATCATTATCTGCGAATACTAGAAATTTGTGCACCTTTGGAACAATTCAGATCACACACCTTTTAGTGAAAATTTTGACAGTTGGAAACAAAACATTTCCAGTTGTGGGATTCAAGCTTAGCATTTCACAGCAATTTCAAGGGATATGATAAGCTAATTATTACTAAAAAATACTATAAAATGGTCCTTTTTGAAAGCACAGCAGCAGAAAGTACACAACTGTTTTCTTCCTACACCATTTTCAGTGCAAGACTAGAAGACTAAAGAAAGAAAAAAGAAAGAAAGAAAAGGCAAGAGTTAGAAGTTTACTATGACCACCACCTCTGTTAATTCTACTGAGAAAGCACTGAAATACTATTGTTATGGGAAGCAACATAAAACACTAAAATAAATAGAATGTGATGGGTAACAAAATTAAACTGCAGACATAGTTTCATCTTTTTAGGCAATAAAAATTGCCTTGAATTCTAGTTTTCATTCCTCTTCTTTAAATGATTTCATGCAGGTTCAAATTAAAGTAGAATTGTAACAATGTGACTGCAGTAAATTCCATGCCTTGGCTTGATACCTAATATCTGACTTACAAGGCAACGAGACCACCTACCGAGTCACTCAAACTATGTAAATAAGAGTTCTCCTCTACATCAGGGAGAATGCTGAACTGTCCCAGATGCTTATTTTTTGATAATGTCACTGGCCTAATTAGCTACATCTGCACTGGTTCAGAGACACAGAATCAGTCAAAAGAAAATGAACTTTGTTGCAGGTCAGCATATGCTGGATTTTGTGTTTAGAAATGAGTAAGAGAAATTACTTTCCAGATGCTTCTTTTAATTCCAGCTGCTCCACCTGCACAAGGTATTTTTAGGAAGCAAATTGTTAAATGAAAAACCCCCAAACAAAACCTCAAACCAAAAAGCTTTTCTCAAAAGTATCCTTTATTCCCACGAGAAAAAAACCCCAAACTCTGAATACTTCTGGGAACTGCTTTAAGTGCTCAAGTCAACAAGTAGTCCTTTCCATCAGAGACACAGATCTCACCTTTCAAGGCTGCTTGTTCAGCTTGTGTATACATCCCCAGAAAGAAGTATGTGCAGGCAAGGTTTACCCAAACATCTGGATTGCAGTCTGGTTGTTTGGTTAAAGCCTCATATTCCTGTAACAGAAGAGAGAATTTATTTTTTTTAAATGTGTAATAGCACAGACTTGTTTTCCCATCATTTTACAACACATCATTAAATTATTGAGATCAAATGATATATTTTCAAATTCACTGCAGCTTTTATTGCAAAACTACTACATTTTAACAGTGACAGAACAACCAACAGGGACAACCAGCACTATAAATCTGTACTGTAGGAGCATGAATTCTGCAATTCTGAAGTTAGAAATAAATATATATAGAACTTTATATTATTATACATAATTCTAAATATATATTATTTATATTTGTAAAGATATTAAAGTTATAAGGCCATTAAGATAACCAACTTTTCCTCAGTCTTTTCTGATGCTTTCCTAACATGCCCTCCAGTCAAAGCTTGAGAGCCATAAACACCAGAGAAATCTCTTTGTGAATTAATACTTGCTGGAGCAAGTTTAAAACATGCTTTTATAAACCTGTAGGTAGTACTTTAGTACAGATGAAAACAGGGTTGTGCACACCTCAGTGGTTGTGTAAAACATTGGGCGCAGGAAGAAAATTTTTTTTAGTACCATTAACAACCAAAATAAATATTTTAAAACTGTTTATTTAGTATTTTTATCTCATCCTTTTAAAGTTTATATTTTTTGTGTATGTTTCATAATTACATAACATATGAGTACAAGAGTAGATGTATATAATTTATAAATATAAATATATGCACGCATGTGTATGTGTGGAGCATGCTTAGAAGCTCTTTACTGATAGGAATGCATGATCAAAATTGTTTGGAGAAAACTGTGTTAAAATACAAGTCTACAAGTTGCTGTTGGGCAAGTTCAAGATTTCCTAATAGATTAAGAAGTAATTATAGGAAATATTACTAATCTGGGCCCAATTACTTAAAATGGTCTTCCATTTTAAGACTTGCAGTTACAGAAAACCACTGGATGCCATAGAATCACAGAACATCAGGGATTGGAAAGGACCTTGAAAGATCATCTAGTCCAATCCCCCTGCCAGAGGAGGATCACCTAGACCAAGTCGCACAGGAACATGTTCAGGCAGGTTTTAAACATCTCTAGAGAAGGAGACTCCACAACCCCCCTGGGCAGCCTGTTCCAGGGCTCTGTCACCCTCACTGTGAAGAAGCTCCTTCTCATATTCTTATTATTTTATACACATCCACATTCCTTACATATCCCTTCTATTGTCACATAAGGTGCTTAATTTCTTGTTATTTATGAAACAGTGAAAATGTAACAGATAAATCTTTCAATCTACTTTTTTAATGAAGAACTACTTGGCAGTAGTTCTTCATTAGCAAATCAACAGCAGTATATCTGAACATCTTTCCTCTGTGTAACAAGAGGTACTAAGAGGCAGAAAAACCTCTTGATGCCATTTTTTTCTGTCACATTTCTGTTAAATTACTAAGAAGGACCATCCCAGTGAAAGCGCCTTCTGGCGTTCCTGTTTTCTATTCAGCCATGTCCAACAGGCAGCATAAGGCCTGGGCCCCAAGGTTCTCACAAGACCTGATGCAAGGATGCCACTCACACACTCCCCATCACCATAAGCCTCTTATCCCACTCAGCAATGCAACCCCTTGCTGACTCTCTACTCTTCCTCCAGACACAAGAATTGGAATTTTTCTCTGCCTAGGCAGAGTTTACTAGATTGTGCCCTATGAGCGGAAGGATTCTTATCACTGAGGAAAAGGCACAGATGTATATATAGCACAGATAAAACAACCTGTGCCCAAAGGACAGTGAATCCCAAGAATTCACTTGGGAAACATGCTTGAAACAATAAGGTTTATAGTTTGCAAGCTTATTCTTTTTTGTTGTTGCCAAGTGAACGTAAACTAACTGCTCCCAAACAGAGATCATCTTGGTAAGGTATGTCCTTAAAAGCCAGCTCAGTCTCGCTAGCACTTCAGAGACTAGCTGTCTGTCCTTCAATAAGATTTAAAACAAATAAATAGAAGAACAGGGTAAAAACCAGAAGCATTTACGCAGAGGCCAACCTTTCTTACTGACGCCAGATCGATCCTGACATAGGCCTGTCATGGAGCACTGAGACAGGCTACTGCTGTTTATTGGGACCATCTGGAATCTTTCAAAATCTGTTCAGATTAAACGCACCCAAAGGTCTCTTTCGGCTGTGGCTTCAGGCACATTAATTAGAAAGACAAAGTGCATAAACACAAGTCATGTTCTGGCTTGGCCATTCAAAGCAACCAATAAATAATGAGTGCTCTAGCAGTACCAGTGTGAATCTATGGAAACACAGTAAAGAAAAATGAGGACTATTAGTGCTCCTTACCCTGTAGTTCTGGGCCATGAGCCCAGACTATGTGCTCTTGCCTCTTTCCTCACTAAAAGGCATTCAACATCAGTCTCTCAAAGACTACTTCACAAGACTTTTCACCTCTCCAAAAGAACCAAACAAAACCAAACAAGCTAAGCACTCCAGAAGCTTTCCCAGCTTGGCACAGTTTTGTTAGCCAGGAAAGTAACAACTTCTAGCTGTTATACCCTCCTCCACCTCTCGCCCTATCACAAGGCACATGCACTTTTCCTCAAAAGCAGGCTGCTGGGTTGATTGCCTACAACTGCAGACACCTACTGACAATGCTGAGCCCAGCGTTGCTCAGATCCTATTGGCTGGATCCTCCAAGCATAAGCACAGATTTTGAAGAGCTAATAAAGAAGCCAACCTATGGGGCTGCTTCACGAACGCTCCTAATGGTGGGCTTGTAACCTGGTGACAGCCAGGACACAGAAGTATGGAGAGCTTCTTTGAGACAAAAAACATAGAACTATTCAGGTTGGAAAAGACCTTTAAGATCATCAAGTCCAAACATTAACCTACCTATACCAAGTCCACTACTAAACCATATCCCTAAGCCACCTACACGACTTTCAAACACATCTAGAGATGGCCATGCAATCACCTAGGCAGTCTGTTCCAATGTCTGATGACTCTTTTGTTGACAGTATGGCTCACGAGAACAAAAAAACATGTAATCCATCTCTCATTTTCTAGCTTTAGCTGACATTAACTTGAGTGTACCTGTATTCTCACACTTCCAGCAGAAGTACTCAAGCAAGACTAGATACTTCTCACGGATGAACATTTATCCTAGTATAGTCTTGTTTCTTTAATGATTTAATATTTGACTGAAATTATCCTGAGCAAAGTCGGGGTAGGAAGGATGTTCCATCCAGTAAAGAGGTAGAATGGCTCCTGATTCTCCGCTGCGAGGGAGGCAGCAGATAGGAGAGACCTTCTAAGTTACTGGCTGTATTTTATGACATTTTGACAGAAACAACACATTGACAGTTCTGGCCCAGGGATGATTCTTTGCTGTCATGTACACAGCTGATGGGCCAAAATGGTGTTACCATGTCTGACAGCGGCTCTATCCCAGCACCCTGTACGCCTAAGCACAGTCAGAAAGTACAGAGCACAAATGTGAAACCTGTTCTTGAACCCAACCTAGCAGTGCACCTGCCTTTGCCAGTTCCTCTCTCAAAGCATCAGTAACTCTAATACCTCTTATAACACTTCTTTCTATAGCTCTCTGCTGCTCTAGTTTGTAAAATCAAGCACCTCACAATCAATCATCAGATTGATTCAGGTCCTGGGGTGAAACTGGGAAATTTTTCAGGAAGGGATGAAGATTAGTGCTGTGAATAAGTGATGGCAGAAAGACAGGTGAGTTTTTCCTCATAAGGGATAGTAGATGTGGAAGACTCTAGAAAGCAAATTAGATGCTGCCATTCACTAGCAGGGTGCTGGCTGCCAAGAACACACTGGCCACTCCGTGTTCATAAAAAATAAATTGACAAAATTGATAAAGTGACAGAAGGCAGACAGCTCCTAGGGAGAGACTGCCACCATGACTGCTGGAAAAGTGGAGTCTAGTACAGTATCATTAGTAAATTGGTGTACAGCAGTAGAGATTATCCCACCACACCCAGTGTTAGTGGCACATCTTTTCAGAAAGGAATCCACATTTTAGTAGGTGAGAAAAAGGAATCTGCCAATTGGCCTATTAGAACAGACTGCCCAGCATGGAGTTGCCATCCCTGGAAGCATTCAAAAAATGCATAGATATGGCACTTGGAAACATGGTACAGTGGATATGGTGGCATTGGGTTGATGGTTGGACTTGATGACCTTGTAGGTCTCTTCCAACCTGAATGATTCTACCTACTAAGAAGAGGTGAGTCTAACTCGAAGCTGAGGTTAGTGTTCATATCTAGAGAATAGCTGCTTGTTGGTGGATCTGTGATAAGAGAATGTGAATTTTTTCATGTGAATGTGCCAGATATTTTGCTGTCATTCTCTCTGAAGATATACTTGGAACTGGATGTTTGTATCTTTTTCATTTTTTCCCTGCTTCTCCCAGTCATGGATGACAGACACCTCACTCCCAACTCTCAAGCCTCTCCAAATGTTGCCATGGAACCTGCATACTTGGCTCACTATTAAAGTATAATTATAAATAAAAGGATTATTGAGCAGCATAATTTCTAAAGACCCTCATCAAGAATATGGACTAGAAATTACAAACTGGAAACACAGTGTCACAGACTATGAGCTGTCACTTACAGGCACTTAGGAGTGTGAATCATTTAGATTGTGTCACTCTGTAATGTCACTCTTGAGAATTCTGCAGAATCTTCTACCCATAGTATTTTATTTGCAGTGCTCTTGGCACTCCCCAAAGAGTGCTGCAAGATCTGGAAGGTACAGATAATCAAGGAATTTGTCCTTGAAAATACAGCAGCAGTGTCTCTGTAATACAGGAAAGAAGATGCAGCATTCCACTTCAACCTTGAAGCTGATAACTGAAAGGCAATTCAGCTTCCAGAGTCAGTACTCTTTCCCTTTATTACTAGAGGCTGGGGAATTTCAATTAAGGTGTTTTGTCCAAAAGAAACTAGGTTGGGAAGCACAGGCTCATTTCTCACATGCCATCACAAAATGAAGAAGTTATCAGGACTCATCACTGTGCCAAAAATCAGACTTAAATCTGAAAAGATAGGTCTTGTGATCGCTCATTTAAAATACACTCACATGAAACCAAAGCCAACCGTGGATACAAACCTTTTATTGAGCCTACTTGGACAGGATAAAGAGAAAAAGGCGACCCATCGCTTTTTTAAAAGCCTGAATCAACAGCAACACCTAGTGGTGAATCAAACACCACATACAAAACCCATTCTTTTAAAAAAAAAAAAAAAAAGGCTGTTAATCTTTCGTTTTAAATGTTCTGCCTAGAAAAGCATCTACTGAGTGTTCCAAATAGCAGAATTTATTTCAAAGACACTGCAAGCTATTTTGTATTTGCATCCAAACATTTTTCTGGTTTTAAACTTTCACTCCCTATTAACACCCAACATCTAGATACAAATTAACTGCAACTGGTTGTTACATTCATAATCTTTAAATTCCACGACTCTAAACATGAATATTAAGTTACTGATATGTCCTGTACTACTATTCTGTATTCTACACTGTGCACATTATCAATTTGATTCACCAAGCACTTCTAACATCTCAAATGGATCTTTCCTCTCCATTTTTTTAAGAAGCAAAGTGCCTTGTGAATTTACTCAGAAGCTGTAGAAATTCTGTTTGCACCTCACGTATGAGTCTTGTGCATGTGAACATGTGTTACTGCAGTTAAACACCCAATTTCAGAAAAAAACATGAAGGGTGGGTGTCAGGAGAATGGAGCCAGGCTCTTCTCAGTGTCCTCTGAGGACAAGGAGCTAGAACATGTAAGCTAGAACATAGGAG
This sequence comes from Phoeniculus purpureus, assembly GCA_028565055.1. Classification (NCBI taxonomy): domain Eukaryota; kingdom Metazoa; phylum Chordata; class Aves; order Bucerotiformes; family Phoeniculidae; genus Phoeniculus; species Phoeniculus purpureus. The sequence goes on along the minus strand of JAOXOE010000001.1, from coordinate 35,007,528 downwards.
GTTCCACATAAAGATGAGAAGCCTTGTGGGTATCACTTCTGGTGTGCACAGTGATTCCGGTCTTCACAGGTACAAAGCAAGAGAGGACAACAAAACTTTGCTGACTTCTATAGAGAAATATGCTAGCATGCCTGAGAAAATAAAGGGATCCCAGAGACACTGCAATAAACTAATTGACAACAAACTGAGCCGCACTGTAGAGAAAGAATTGCATATGGACACTGAAAGAGATACAACAGCACTGTACAGTGCAAATAATAAAACTGAATGATCGTCATGTCTTTTAGTGACTTGAAGTTTTAGGAGAACAAAAATGTCTCATTTAATTGAATTACCTATACAAGAAAACGTAGAAAAGAACAATAAAGTATATTAAATGGCCAGGCGTATCAATTTCTAAAGAAAAAACTAAAAAAGGATGCATATTACAGATCATCTGTGCAATGGAAACAGAGACATAATTACATGTGGAAAGTGAAAAAGTGTGGAAAGCTAGCTGTGAAAAGAAAATGAAAAATTTAGGGCAGGAATGATGACATTTAGGTGGTCAAATTAGGCTACTGAGCCTAGTAATAAGTCATACAGGAGATAACATCTTAAAACGTCTATTTTCATAGACAAATACAATTTTTTTCCAGCCCAAACTGCTTTCCACAGCATGTGCCTTATTACTGTACATCTGGACCTTAACTGGCAGGTAGAACTGTTCCTTATTACAGAACATCTGGCTCCTGCTGTCATCACTTTATCACATGCCAGTTTCCCACCTTGGTGAGCAGGATTTTGCCACCTTACCTCCAGTGCTCTCTTGTAGTCACCCAGATGAAAGGCAGCGTATCCGATCCAAAGGTCAGCATCCTCCTCCTGCTCACCCGCTTGCCGCTTAAACTTTGTAGGGATGGAACAATGTAAGTATTTTGAAGAACGTAAGAATGTTGTCAGCTGCTATACAGTTTGTAAAGCCTTACAAATAACCAAAGCAATACCAGGCCACCTTATGTCAAGGCTGCTTCGACAGTTGTGGATGCCTCTGAGGCAGTGCTGCTCTCACGTTTCAGAGGGAAAGCAGTAGGAAACCCTCAGTGCCAGACCCAGATCTGTCAAGCGAGGGGCAAAGCTGCTGCGGCAGAGCCTGACGGGTGCGGAGGGAGGCGAGGGGATACAGGGCCGGGAAAGGGCTCCTCACGCCCCGCAGCCCCCTCGGGACGATGACCGGCAGTGACGGTATCGCTCCCCCGAGGGCAGCGGGACAACCAAAGGGTCTGCCAGCGCCTCGGCCCGCCCCGTTGCCGCCGTTACCTCCAGCAAGGCGACGGCCCCTGTGAAGTCCCTCTGGGCCAGGAGTTCTTCCAGCTGCGGCAGTTTCTTCCCTTTCTTCCTTCGCTGGTCTCCCGGCAGCGGCGTCCCCGCCACGGCCGGTCTGGCCCGGGAGAGCATCTGGGTAAAGAGCAGAACGACGCCAAGTCAGAGCGAGAGCGGGGCCGGGGTCCCTCATCGCTTCCCTCTCTCCCTCCCTGCCCGCAGCCCCTCACCATCCTGCCGCCGGACCGCGTTCCCGCTTCGCGGATGGCGCCGTTGCCGGGGTAACGTCAGGGCGGCGGAAGGCGACGGCGAATGAGCTCCGGCTGGCGACTGGCGCCGCCTCACCGCGGGTTCCGGCTCCGCTGCGGCTGCTGCTGTTGACTCTGAGGCGCTGGTGGCGGGGCGCGCGGAAGTGGATCCGTCGGCCTGTCTGTGTCCCGGGACGCGCCGACCCGAAGAGTTGCTGCTGAACAACCGGTTTACAGGTCACCAGTTCTGTTTGACCCTTTGTCCCGTGTCCCATACTGGTTCATAGAATCGTAGGGTTGGAAGGGACCTCCAAAAGGTCATCTAGTCCAAACCCCACAACAAGCAGGGACTTCACTCACTAGACCAGGATGGGGCCCGCAGCCCCATCCTGCCTGACCTTGAGTGTGTCCAGGGATGGGGCCTCAGCCACCTCTGTAGGCAACCTCTTCCGAGGTCCTCCCAAAATGCCCTTCATCTCTTCCTTTCCCCACCAGAGTTCATAGAGTAATGGAATCATAGAATCATAAAGTAGTTTTGGCTGCAAGAGACCTTCAAGATCATCAAGTCCAACCTTTTCCTAGCCCTATCATCATCACTGAACCATATACCCCAACACAACATCTGCCCTTCTCTTAAACGCTCTCTAGGGATGGTGATTCAGCCATCTCCCTGGGAAGGCCTTTCTGATGCCTGACAGCCCTTTCAGCAAAGTAACTCTTCCCAAAGTCCAACCTAAACCTCCCCTGGCACAGCTTAAGGCCTTTTTCCCTTATCCTATCACTTGCCCCTAGAGAAAACAGACCTATGCCTGCATCTATACAACCGCCTTCCAAGTAGTTGTAGAAAGCAATAAGATCTCACAATTTCCTCCAGGCTAAGCAGCCCCAGATCCCTCAGCTGTTTCTCATATGACATATATTTGAATTCCTTTACTAAAGGATTTAGTAAATTTAGCTACAAATCCTTTACTAAAGGAACTTCTTCCGTAAACCAGAGAGCTTCTCCTGTTGGGTTGGTCACTCTCCTGCTCCACAGGGATCCCATGGGTATTCAAACTTTACTGGAGAACATGTCCACTCCATCTCTATTCCTGTAATTATAAGGATGGATGGCCATGAGCATTTTAACTGCATACAGCAGCTCATCTCTCTGGCAAAGTGGATAATTTTCAAGCATTGCTTTTTTCCTACAGCATTTCTATCACTGCAGTTTGCTGTGAATGAAGCAGACCCCTCCCAGTTAGGGAAGAACCATGTGGATGGGGAAATTCCCCAGACTTTGATTTTGTATTGCCTGAATTGCACCATTAGCAATTCTAGTGCAGAGGATCAATACATTGCACAACTGCTGACAACCTGGCTAGCCCAAATACATGCCTGTGGACAGGACTAACGAGGGATCTGTATTTCTTCCAATTTCCCTTAAGACAAAAAATTTTTGCCCTCCTGGTTTGGGTTACAACAAACTAGTTCTATTCAGTGCTCTTACTTTTGAACTCAGTATCTTCTAAGTGATTGCAGCTTCTGCACTTAACAGCATATTGTGCAGTGTCTGCTTCTACAAGTAATAACTTTTGATGTTTACAGTTACTAGCAAGGATTAGGGTGTAGAAAGGCTCTTTGGTTACACTTGCTTCTGTGGAAATCAGGGTCACTGCTGAATCTTGTGCACCATGTTGGGGTGCAGTGATTTAGAGGCAACATCTGCAGGGAGGAGCAGACAGAAAAGGTGACCCTCAACTGACCAGCAAGATATTCTATTCCATAGATGTAATATTCAGTATAGAGCTGATGGATCACAGGGTCAATCTCTCTAATGGCCAATATCCGAGGAGGACTCTGTCCTTTCTGTCTTTGATCCAAATTCGTACAATTCTGAAACCAGTTCTAGAATCCAGCTCCTGAATGTGGGTCCCATCTGCTACTGAGTTCATTCTGGGACTTGCCCAGCACCTGCTCACAGCTTTACTGATGACCATGATGTAATCCATCAGAAGGATTTGATTGGTATTAGTTTTGTATATATCTGAATATATATTTAATTTTATAGTTATTATTTTAATTAAAGCAGTCATTGTTTTCTTTTCTAGTCCATAAATCCCTCTCCCTTTTTCTCTTTCTCTTTGGGAATGGAGACGTGTCAATAGAGAGGGAGTGTCATTCATGTAGTGGCCAGCCCAGCCTCAACCCACAACAACCCATATTGACTCAGATGTAAGAAAGTTCTCAGCTCTTCTGCTGGTTTCTGCTATTTCCCAGTGGCTTCCTGAATTCTTGTGTATTGGGTCCAAAGCTGGAGAATTGTCACTGTATTGCAAGTAATACAGGCTGACCATGAATCAGCAATGTGCCCTTGTGGCGAAAAAAGCCAATGGTCTGTTGGGGTGCATTAAGAAGAGTGTGGCCAGTAGGCTGAGGGAGGTTCTTCTCCCTTTCTACTAGTTAAGCTGTATCTAGAATACTGCATCTAGTTCTGGGCTTTCCAGTTCAAGGACTGGAGAGAGTCCAGTGCAGAGCCACTAAGTTGATCAGGGGGCTATTAGCATCTGCCATATGAGGAGAAGCTGAGAGAGGTGGAACTGTGTCTTGGTTTAGATTATTTTGTGCCAGTTTGGATTTCCCAGGGTTGTTAAAACACAACAGAAAATTGAGGACAACATTACAGTAAAGTAAAACAAGTTTTATGAACAGAAGACAAGAAATGGTTAAAAGAGAAGTGAAAAAAAATGTAAACCAAAACCAGAGTGAGATGGAAGGTGGACTATCTTTCACTAGATCAGTGCAGCAGGAGATCAGAAAGAGAGAGTGAGACAGAGTACTGAGCTCCATACCTAGCCAGAAGCCAAAGAGAAAGCCTTCTGTGTCTCACAAGTTATTTATAGTGTCATGGAGGGGGATATTCGGCTCCTTTCATTTGGGTCATGTGATAGCAAAGGGGTCAGGGGTCAACCTGTGACAGGCTGTTTAAGCTAGACAGCAGGAGACTGAGGGGAGGGTGATCTCATAAATGCTTATGAGTATATAAAGGGCAAGTGTCAGAATGATGGTACTAGACTCTTCTCAGTGGTGTCCAGGGATAGGACAAGGGGCACTGGGCATATATGGGAACATAAGGGATTCAGTTTGGACATAAGGAAAACCTTTTTTTACAATGAGGGTAACAGAGCACTGAAACAGGCTGCCCAGAGAGGTTGTGGAGTCTCCAGATCTGGAGTCACTCAAAAACTGCCTGGACATTTTCCTATGTGATCTGGTCTAGGAGAATCTGCTCTGGGAAGGTGATCTTCAGAGGTCCCTTCCAACCCAACATTCTATTATTCTGTAATTATATGATTCATATCTAATATTCTCTAAACTCAATTTTGTCATTTAAGCCTGTATTGTCACCATCTCAGCATTATATTGACCAAAACATTTTTAGCATGTCTGGTATAGAAATTAAGATGCAGACCAAACTAAGTAGAGATGTTATACCCTTCTCCTCACATGAAATGCCAAGACAACACTTCATAAATTAAAGTCAAATAGTTCAGTTACTCTATTAATAACTCTGGAAAACTGCTGCATTCCTTCCATCAACATTCCGTTATCCAGTGGCATTATCTTGGAGGCTGTGAACTGTAAAATGATTAATGATCATGTTTATTCCCACGCAGAATTGCTGGGAGAGATGGAATTGTCTTACACTGATAGCTGCAAAAGGCAAGGCATGCACCTGTGACTGAACATCAAGATAGGCACCACAGAGTGTAATGAGTGTTTAAATAACAAAATCATAAAGTGGAAAGTGAGATGCAAGGAAAGGAGAAGAAAGAGAAGAAGGAGAAGTAGGAAAGAAAAATGAGAGACAAAGGAAAAGCAAGAAGTAGAAAGAAAATAATCATGTAACCAGAGAGTTAGGAAATGACCTTTGCATCAGCAACAATCACATGCTTCAGTTCCCGTAATGTCTGAGTAAGAACGTGTATTTTCGGTAATGATGCCTCACCATGTTCTGTCTTTTTATCTTTGAAAATGCATCTGACAACATCTGAAGATTAATGATATGCAAAAGTGAGAGTGATGACATGTTCCCCTGCTAAAGTTAAAAAGACAATACCCTAAGCAGAGTAAATGGGAAATGGTTCCTTTAAAAGCAAATAACTTGAAGAATATTTGTTTCTTTTTCATAGAGTCAACAACATCTGAAACTTAATCTTCCCTGAACAGACCACCCATGATGAGAGAAGGTGAAATAGGTAAATTGACAGCAAAGACCAGCCTGCAGAGGTAACAGATCATGCGCATGTTTAATGCTCTTGTCAAGTGTCTGTTGCCCAGCTAAGAAAGCCGACAGTCATGTTCATTAGATATGAAATGAAAATTCATGATTTTCTATCTTATTTTGGTACATATATTTTTTCTTTATCTTTCGCTGCTGTTTATGTCTCTGATTGTATATGTTTGTGGGACTGCACCTTCAGAATTTTTCTGATGCTTCTAGCTCTAGCACACAGTCTGCCATCAAGATTCAGTCAGGTTAATAAATAACTTCAAAGCTGTGCTTATATTGTATTTTAGCATCACATTTAGATAAGCTGGGGAAATTTATATATGCAGAACCAAGGCAGGGGAGGCAAGACAATCCAGTGATCCAGCACAAGTCAATATCAGAACTGAAAACGAGATGCGTAATTAGTTGGATCCACACAAACTGGCCCAAGCCAGAAAGCCACGTCATTCCAAGTGCTACATCCCAGAGAATGCAGTTGTACTGGTTGAGGACGTGTGCTGGTGTATATGCACAGTAGTTCACTGCCATATGAATTCACAGGATCAAGTGTGCACTAGATTGATGATCTTATAATACTATCACATAATATAAACACAATATTTATTAAAAAGGATTTAAGGAAATTGAAGTATGTGTCCAAGACACAAATTACTACACACTTGAGCCATTTACCTTCATAAGAAACAGACCATGAGCCAGCAATGTGCCCTTGTGGACAAGAGGGCCAACAGCATCCTGGGGTGGATCAGAAGGGGGTGGTTAGCAGATTGAGAGAGGTTCTTCTCCCCCTCTA
>JAOXOE010000001.1:34977510-35000880 GCA_028565055.1 Phoeniculus purpureus | reverse complement strand
TGGATGTGAGGAGGAAGTTCTTGACTGTGAGAGTGGTGAGAGCCTGGAATGGGTTGCCCAGGGAGGTGGTTGAGGCCGGGCTGGATGAGGCTCTGACCATCCTGATCTAGGGTGGGGTATCCCTGCCCATGGGGTGTGTGGGGGGGTTGGAACTGGATGATCCTGCGGTCACTTCCAGTCCTCACTGATTCTATGTTTCTATAAATCCTGTATTGTAGGTGCTTAGAGTGTCTAGAAAACAATAAGGATGTGTTCCTGTGTGACTTGGTCTAGGTGATCCTGCTGTGGCAGGGGGACTGGACTAGGTGATCTTTTGAGGTACCTCCCAACACTATTCTATGTTTGGTTTGGTGAGTGGGTGGTTGGTTCTTTTGATGGATGGTTTGCAACTCAAAGTTCCCTAAGTTCAAGTCAGTTATAAGCACTGTAGTGAGATATTGAAAAAGTACATGGATGTTCTGTCCTACATTTGGTGCTGATTCAGACAGTAATTCAGTACTGCCAGCATTTCTTTTGGCCTTCTACTTGTTTTACCTGGATTGGTATAAGTGCCTGTGAATTCGTTTATGGCTATTGTTGAGAGTGAATTAATCACTTTGATAACATTAAATTTATTTGGACACTCAACACAAAATGTGTTTAATATCCCTTGAATAATTTGCTAAAGCAAGTCTAAGATGATATAGGATATCAGATGTCATGGCTAGTAAGTGTCTTTGATTTTTCTTTATGATGTGTGCAAACTAGAACTGTGTCAAATTACTTGCAAGAGTAGAGTTAATTCTTCCTTGAGATTTCCTGAGGACAGCCAGGTAGTAAAGTTGTCATATCCCTTATTTATTAGTAAGTTTAGCAATGCCTCTAGCAAGAATTAAACGTACTTTGGAAAATCTTTGTGACCCACATATTATTTAAATTAAAGAACACTTCAGATTCTATTGAAAACTACAGCCCATTGAATTGGCCATACTACTCGGTTAAGCTCCCTTGAGATCTGCTGTGTTCAGTTTTCAGACTTTCCACATTAAATGTGGTATGGCTTCAAACACGTCAGCTCATTGATGTAAGTGTCGAATATTCAAAGTATTTACTTGGAGAAATAGACAATCATCAGCTAGGAAGGCACTAGCATGTAAACTGACCACTGAAAAACCACAATAGTTTCCTAGAGGAGCAAAGAGGGAGAAGACATCAGATGGTAGACTGGAAAAACCTAACGAATTGCCAGTTTATTTTAGTGATTATGATGCATTTTTATCCAACACCCAAAAATAGAGTAGATTTTACACACTGGTATAGTTTGGGGACTGACCTGTTGGAGAGAAGTGTAGGAGAAAGGGACCTGGGGGTCCTGGTGGCCAGCAGGATGGCCATGAGCCAGCAATGTGCTCTTGTGGCCAAGAGGGCCAAGGGCATCCTGAGGTGGATCAGAAGGGGGTGGTTAGCAGATTGAGAGAGGTTCTTCTCCCCCTCTACTCTGCACTGGTGAGACCACATCTGGAGTATTATGTCCAGTTGTGGGCCCCTCAAGCTCAAGAAGGTCACAGAACTGCTGGAGAGAGTCCAGCACAGAGCCACGAAGATAATGAAGGAAGTAGAACATCTCTCTTATGAAGAAAGGCTGAGGGAGCCGAGTCTCTTTAGCTTGGAGAGGAGGAGACTGAGGGGTGATCTCATTAATGTTTATAAATATGTGAAGGATGGGTGTCGAGAATGGAGCCATGTCTTCTCAATGTTGTCTAGTGGTAGGACAAGGGGCAGTGGGTGTAAGCTGGAACACAGGAGGCTCCATATAAATATGAGAAAGAACTTCACAGTGAGGGTGACAGAGCCCTGGAACAGGCTGCCCAGGGAGATTGCAGAGTCTCCTTGTCTGGAGACGTTTAAAACCTGCCTGTGCATCTTGGTCTAGGTGATCCTGCTGTGGCAGGGGGATTGGACTAGATGATCTTTCGAGGTCCCTTCCAATCCCTGATGTTCTGTGATTCTGTGAACAAATGTTTGCGCATTATAGATAACTTACATTTGTCACTGGACAGAGACTAACTCTTATGTTAAAAAGAAATATATGTCCCGTGTGTCTGGAAACAAAGTTCTTTAGAGGAAGAAGAAATAATTAGCAGTTAAGAGGAAAGATTTCTCACTATTTATTTTAGTAGTTAGGTGGATGCACAGCACAGTATTCACTTTAAAGTGTGTATGTGTTGGGAAAGGGTTAAAAGGAAGAAGACTTTCTTAGCTGAGCTAGGTGTTTATGATACATCACATATTTAGCTTAATCTTCTGGTATGTGGTAAGATAGATCAATGGAAGGATGGAGCCACCACCTGAGCTGCTGGAAGTATGATGCAATTCCAATTCAAATTTTTATCCTTTTCTGCAGATTTCCTCTTACTAGATTGGTAACTTCTGATGAGAGCAGTCAGTGCTTCACAGTGTAATTTCACTCTAATCTTTGTCAGCAGATACGAATTCCAAGAACAAATTTAAACTGATATGCCGTGGGAATAGCAATACAACAAAGACTTCTTTATCAGGATCTATAGTGGTTTAGGATCATGCATGCACACTTAAACAGCTTATTTTCATACTGTTTTAGAGGTCTGTTATTTATCACTAAATAGTTACAGTCCCAAAGAATAATGTTTGTAAAGTCTGTATGTTCTTGTGTAGTAAATGAGAAAAAAAAGATTAGCTCAGAAGCATAAATATGACCGCTGGACAGCTGCTGTACAAACATATGTCTATAGTATATATATCTGTATACTATATGTACTATACAGCTGTGTTTGCCATCATTTACGTCATAGTCTTATAAATCCGGACAGTAGAAATATCGAAGAAGTTATTCAAAAGACAGAAAAAACCCAATTAAATGTCTGTGTGTTATTGAAAGTTAATGAAAACATTTTAATACAAAACAATCCAGACCTGTACGTTGCTGGCGTTACATAAAAACACAGACATTACAGTGTAGTAGTGTTTCAGTGGGTTTTTTCTGTCTGTAACCACATTTGTGATTTCAACCTTTTGTAAAAATGGAAAAAAAAGTAACTGAACAATTTCTATGTTATTTTTCTTCAGTGTGATTCTCTAAATCTTTTTAAAGGCATTTTAAAAGCTATTAAAGCCACACACAATCAACACAATTAGGAATCAGGCTTACTAATAGTGAGTAGAACTTGAAAACAACATTGTTTGACGTTTTTCTGCATTTACTCTGTTGCCTGAATATGATTAACAACTTCAACATATATTCCCCAATATTTTAGGGAAACAATGTTGGCAACTTTATTTATTAAAGCATTAATTAAAAGAAAATTGAAGCAGATACGTAGAAAAAAAATCCATTTTAAAGGACACTGTCAAAAGAATTTTATTCTGCAAATAAGACAATTATAACACAATGCTTGTTTCTTTACAGAATAGTTCCTTGAAAAATGCTACTTTGCTTGCCTTTGGTATCAAAGAATTTGAAGACGAGATGACAACATGTCTACATTGTCTTCAGATTTACTTGGACTGTTGGTGCCAACTTCCACAGTAGTATTTTGAGTGACAAGGTAGCTAATATTTCCACATAATTGTTTGGCTCTTCTGAGCTGTCTGAAATTTTCATTCCATATATTCTATTTTCTCCTCTTTCAGTGATCAAGTGGAAATAATGATTTATTATTAAGTAAAAAAAAAATCAGGCTACATGCTGGTAAGAGGATCCTAGCAATGAATGTAGCAAAAGTACTTGAGATACACAGTGTCTTGTTCTGAATACAAGTGCACTTTTACAATATGAGCTGAACAGGCAAGGGGACTCTGTCATACCCAGTTCAGCCTATTATTCCCATCTTTCAGGACTCCCAGACTATACAAAACAGAAGCCACTGAAATGAGGAAAGCCCTATCACACAGACCATTACAAAAGGACTGGAAAGTGTTCTGCAGAGCATAGGCTGAGAGAGAAACAATGGTCTAGGTGATCCTGCTCTGGCAGCGGGATTGGACTAGATGATCTTTCGAGGTGCCTTCCAATCCCTAATGTTCTGTGATTCTGTGATTTGGGTTAATTTTCTCTTCTGATTTCTTTTTCTCTGTCTGAGTGCCTTTGAATATTCCAGAAGACTGAGAGAACTTCTGAGAGTAGCTTTAGATCAGGAAGTTAGTGCTAATTACTGTTTTAAATGCACCCTATAATATATGGTTGTTTATTAACCAATAAAAATAAGGGCAAGACAAATAGTGTGGTAGAATCAAGCACTGGTTTCAGTGAAAAATCACTTTGCACTGAAACCAAATGAGTTGAGTTGCTGTTTCTAACCTAACCCAGCTTATAAGTACACTCAGAGCTCTGTTATACTGTTTTGTACCTATGAAATAGATGCATGAGTATTATTGTTGTTGGCATGGGACTCAATTCTGTCTTGAAAGAAATAAATACAGAGCCTGCCTATGTGAATCTTAATCCTCTCAGTGCCTCTGAAGGCAGAATAAATGATAAAATACAGGTTTTGTTTTCAGTGATTCAAGGGGACACCTCCATCAGCTATTAATAATTCTAGGATTACAAAGATGAGATACTCAAACTAGTGTACACAGGAATGAATTTGGGATACTTACACACAGTGAAGTTACTTAATGCTGGGATCTTTTTTACCTTTCTGATAAGATTATGACAGTAGCTGGTACCTAGAAGCCACAGATAGAAAAAAATCCTCAGAGGACATCAGATACAGTTTCTTAGTAATCACCTTAGAAGGTGGTTGTCATGGGTTGAGGCTGGGCTGGCCACTAGAAAATTACAGATTCTCTCTATTAACCTCCCCAAAAGCAGAGGAGAAATGGAGTAAGGGAGAGTAACTTACAAATTGGATAAGAAAACTACCACTAATCTAATGAAAATAATAACAATAAAATTAAATATATATAAAACCAATACCAAATCAAATCCTCCTGGTGGCAACTATGTCCCTGTGACCAGCGATGCTGTGGACAGATGCTGAGGATGTCCCAGACTGGATTCAGTGGCAGACTGGAACTTGATGCAGGAGATGGATTCCAGAACTGGATTCAGGTCTGTAGGGATTGCGATCAATGGCAGGTGAGGGGAGTCCTCCTTGACTGCTGGCCATTGAAGAAAAGAGCTTGCCCTCAAAAAAATGTGGAAGATTGTTTAGGGTTATCTGTCTGGTTTGTATCACTGATAACCTCCTGATTTTATAGACTTTAAAATGGACTTTATTAGGAAATAATTAGATGAAGTTGTCTGGGAACCTTGTGAGTTTAGCTTTGTTCTGCAGCCAGGGCACTACAAATGGTCTGGCATTGGTTTGTCACATCTTCTTTTCCACAGGGACTAGAGATCCAATAGGCAGAGGAAGCATCAAACACAAACATACAGAACTTTTGGCTTTTACTTGTGGCAAGCCATAAAATTTTGTGCTTTACGTTATGACACAGTCATTTACTTTTTCTTCTCTCCACTCTCACAATCACATACAGTATCTCTCCTGTTTACAGCACAATGTTAGCAGTCTTTCTTTGTGTCTCTTACACTATGAAGCGGATGTCACTGATCAGTCTGCCAGGCAACTGCATCTGAAGTGCAAAGCCTGGAGGTACAAGGAGAAGTGTAGTGTGCAGCTGGTTCCAGGGACTGTCTTCTTTACCCCAGTTGCAGTCCCCTGCCACACTCCCTCCTGCTCTATATCACCTGATGCTTGATGAGACTTGATGCTGAGGGACTATACACACTGGGCAGTTAAAAAGTTGAGAGAGGTCAACAACTCGTTTATAACATGTGCTGGCTGGAGACTTCCTGTAGCACCATGAAGACAAGAGCAAGGGAAAGAGTAAAAGGAAATGCTAACTGAGACTAGAACTGATTTTATCTTGTTTTTAAAGGATATTTTAAAGCTGCTGTGAAAACCAAATAAATACATGAATAGATACAAACCCAGAGAGAGCTCAGTGCCATTATATACTCCCTGGGTGACTAGTAATGTCACTACTCAGTTCTACTTGCATTATCAACAGCGACTCTTTCTCTCAGATAGACTAAGAAGAACACAAAAATGAAAATCTTGCTCTGCTGAAGTTAATGACAAATCTCTTACTGATTTATATTGGATAAATTTCAAGGACTTGTAAATACTTATAAAATAAGGCAGTGTTGAGCAGATGAGCTCAGCATGAAAAACTTTTCATTCTCAGTCTAGTCCAGATATTTACATGACAGACTGCTAAATTGGAATTACTGATTTAAAATGCTAGATTAGATATGCTGAAGTATTCAAGATTTGCTCTTAAATACTGGCTCATTGCCTCCTCTGTTATTTGGTATTCTCAGATTCAAGGAATTTGTATTAAAATAGGAAAAAATCATGAAAAAATTCTGTGTAAATGGATGTGAAGTACACTCAACACTTTTAAAATACAGCCTTTGAAATAAACTATGAAATAGCAGTTCTGTTTTATACAAAAAACGCTGTTACTTACATTGTAGCTGATTATTTTCCTTGTTTATCTTAAAACTTTTCCAGGAAAGTAATAGAAGTAAACTGATTTATTATCTGATAGCTTCACTCCAGGTTTCAGTATAAAACAGAAGCTGCTGTAGGTGTGCACAAACACCCCAGATTCAGTACTTTATTTAAGTTTTCCTGTTGATTCCTTTTGTCTTGCTGTTCTTCTGTGTGCCCAGATTTATTCATAATGCTTGTGATTTTTTTTTATTTTTCCTTCATTCTACCTACCTTCCCTGAGACCATTCTTGGGAAGAATATTCAGAAAAGCTCAAGAGCCCTTTGTGTGAACAATAATGTGGTGTAGTTTAGTGTGTGTCTTTTAGCAATGCCTTTTTCAGTTTAGTTTTGGTTCCACAGGTCTGAGATGTGGTCTTCAGCTTTCCTAATTCTGACCTCATACAAGAGGTTGCATCATATAAAGTATGAATATGACGGCCCCTTTCAAGGAGCTGTCTGACAAGGTGGAAATGGGCAATGAGACCTGCACTGCTCGGGAGCAAAGTTTCTGGGGCAAATCTGGGGCGTAACGGCACGTGACTATAAGTGGACAAGCTTTGTGCCAAGTCTACTCTGTGAGTAGAAATGAAGGCTTTGGTGTGAAGGACTGCAAGTCAGACGTTTTTGTTAAGGCAGAAAGTGTTTTGATAGTAAAAGCTAAAGGAATGAAAATAGTAACTTATCACAGAAGAAAACGTATCCTTGGATTATGAGTCAAGCCAGCAGAGATGGTGTGGCAATGTAACCAAAGATGTATGGCAATGCAAACATGAAGTAACCATCTGTCTTTCTCTAGGCTTTAACGGACCTTGTATTTCATTTCCATTTTAAAGAGGTGTCTTTACAGTCCATTTGACCCCTCCCCTTCCTTCTCTCAGCTCATCTCTAAGTGCCCTTATCAGGCAAGGTTTCAGGTAATGCTTCAGTTTTATAACCTTAGCCTTTCCATAAGCAAACATTCACAGCAACCTTTAGCCTCTCTCCTTTCCTGGGTATTGCTGTTGCTATTTTTTCACAAACAAAAGTTCCACCTAGTTCACTGGAGCAACTGGCAGAGGTGAATGCGGAGAAGGGAATAGGGAAGTGCCTGAGAGTAGGATTGTACAGCCTGTCTTTGAATCTACAGTGTGGAGATCTTTTTCATCCTATCTAGGAACAAAACTAATGTAGAGTTCCTGAAAGGAAGGGCTGGAAGAGAAAAAGAAAAAAGAGAACAAACACGATGGGTCTCAACTGAGCAATAATGAAGCAATGGATGCTGGCTCTGGCCCTTTGGGCTTTGTTTTTCTCACTCAAGCTGCTGCAACAAGTTGATTCAAATAAGTGTAACAATGACAGTTACGTGATCAACGTGATGCTCATGAATTACTCGGACTTCCCGTCATCTACTTATAATTTGAAATTAGCTGTGAGACAAGCCTTGAAAAAGGTACAAAATGAATTCCAGACAACAGGTAAGGCAACTGTTGGTTAACCCTCTCCTGCTCTATTTCTTGTCAGACTCTTTGTGTCACAGCTTTCTACTCTTCTGATCTTCAGAAAACTGCTCTTCAGACAGGTTCCTTGTCTTGTTACATACATCTTTCAGATATAATGACTTCCCACAGATGTGCTTTATAGATGGGCAGAACCATATTTGCTTTCATGGAGTTTGGGCAGAATCTGCTTGCCTGCTTTTCTTCAGGTGTTCAGCTGGAATTGGGAACATGGGAACTGCTTAACTGGATCAGACAAGGTCATTGATCGTTAGAGTGAAGTAGATGGGATGTCCTTGCTTCTTCTCCTATCTGAATTATCCTCTTCCTTCTGAAAAATGTTTTCCTCTTGTCCCCTTTGTTAATCACATTATGGCTTGAAGTGTGGAGAATCTGCAGTCCATATGCTTTTTCCTCATTTAGAATAACTACAGCTGATGCTTTAATTTCTTTTGATATCTTACCTTCCTCTCAATATCACCAATCTATTATCACTCTGTAATATCATGGAGGAAAATAGCAGTTCCTAAGAAACTGTACCTATTCCCTTTATTTTATTTGAAGAGATTTTGTCCAATTCTGTTGGAAAGTGGTCTCTCAGGTACTTCCTACAGAGCTTTAAAAAATAATGGCCAACACTAAAAGTACTTTGTACTAAAAGCACTAACACTCAGCAGCAGAAGTCAGCAGTCCACACTGAAGTAAGTGTTCTAAGTCATGGGGGTTAGATGTAGGTGGACTGCCTAGCAGCTTTTTGATGAGAGACGTCCTAGTATAAGACTTCTCAAACCTATGTGAGAAGATGAGGTATACAGTGTATTAGTGGGTGTCTGTAACTCATGATGGCATTCACTTTTATGTTTGTGTTACAGGAGAAAATGTTACAATCAATGCCACATTCCACACCTTTACCTCATCACTCTACGTCTCACAAGGCTGTCGCACCAGCACCTGCGAAGGTGTGGAGCTCATCAAGGAAATCTATGTGAGTAGCAGACTTCTGATCATTTCCTAGGAAAACAGCACTTTTTCTTTCTGTATGTGCATGCTCCTGTGTCTCTTTCTTTTTCCTTATGAACTTCTTATCCTGTTCTGTACACATTTAACAGAGAAGTCAAATTTTCAAAGAGAAGATATTCCTATAGGTTTTACTAATACAGGCATGCAAATTCTGGAGTGAGACATTAATGGATACTTCTGGGAGGCTGTCATTAGACATTTGGTGGAAGTGCTGGCTAAAGCAGTCTTATGCTTTATGCTCTCAAGTTTTCCTCTCATATATATGCACAGCTCTTTGCCTAGCCACATAGCCAACGAAATATCTTATGAAAACCCAACCAAACAACAAACACCTACCCCAGCTCAAACTCAAACCCGCAAACAGTCCAAGAAGAGCAAAAAAGGTCAGTTACCAACTGGATCTGACCCAGATCTGGTTCCCCATCTTTTTACTGAAGTAGACAAAACAGTAAGCTGTGTGAGAATGGAAACGTGGGCAGAGAGATTATTAGGCTGGCACAAATACCAAAGAAATGTGTATGGAACTATGCCCAGAGGGCAAAGATTAAGTGCTTGCTTCTCACTGGAAGTCACAGAAATCACATGGGAGAAACTATATGGATACCCTATTCTGGGTATATGAGCACATGCTGTAGTCTTTGTTAAGAAGTCCCTCATGACACACAAAGCCTCAGGTCTCACTTGGTGATCATGGAAAGTATTTTTTTTAATACAAGCTTCATAAGCACATAACTAAGAGGCTTTTTGAGATTCAGTGCCTTTTAACTCCAACCACCCCGTCTTCTGCAAGTACATACACTGCTGGGGTGTGTAATTTCATAAGTACAGTTACAACTCCTTTTTATTCGTTAAAAGGAGTTAAAGCTCCTTTTTATTCGAACTCGCTGCCTGTCTCTTAATGAAGGTCATACTCAGAGCCACTATTCTGTCCTCTGCCTTCTCTTATTTTCTGTGATACCTTCCTCCTTCATTCTGCATTTGTCCCTTTAACCTTTCTGCAGCAACTTTGCTGCTCTGTTCTTGCTTTTGCTGGGTAAATTCTTCCCAAATCCTAGAAGTTTCTGGATTCTCCTATCTCTTCTCCACCAGTCATCTGCATTATCCCTACTACTGACCCTTTTTGATTCCTTGCAGGATGAAGGTGCACTTGGCTGTGTCATCATAGGACCTGCTTGCACTTATGCTACCTTCCAAATGGTCTCGTAAGTACCACCTCTTCCCCCAATATTATGATGTGAAAGACACTTGCTGCTGAACAAGATTGTTTTGGGTACAACAATCCAGCATAGACATTGGGGTTTAGGATACACAAGATACCTTGGGGTCCACAGTTAAGGTTGTAAGACTCTTATGCATAGCCACTATGTTTGTTAGGGAGAAGAAAATGACCTTCCAAATCCCACTGATGAAACCTCATTGCTAGCAGGGAAACTTTTTAAATTGCTGACACTAAGTTGATTGCCTGATTAGAGGCTCAAAAACCTTAACTCTTCAGCAACTGCAGCAGGAAAGAGGTGTTAGCCTGAGGCAGACACATATTACAGTACTGCAACAACAGGGGTCCTTCTGGGTGGGTGTTCAATAATTGAAGTGGGCTTGAGTTACCTGCTTCAAGAGAAGATCCCCAAACACCATCCGTCTTTAGCAGAGTGATTAGATAGGGAACGCTGAGCTTCATCCTAACTCTTCTGCCTGAGGACACATTCCTAAACAATGTATCTCTCTAATGTGTTGTACATGGACCTGCGTAAGTCTATTTTATTTTGTATTATACATCAATATGTTCCTTCTAGGATATTAGGAAAAGTATAAACTGAATCCGCAGACTTATGGAAAAAAAAATTAAAATCCTGATGAGTTGTGACTTACAAATCTGTATCATTACTCATGTAAATAATTTGCCTTTAAACTTTTGTAGCCTTTTGGTTTCCCAGAGAGATACTGAGTTTAAGACACTTTTTCCTCAAGCTTTATCTGCTCTTTGCTCTATGCTTTTCTTTGAGTAGTGTGACCAGAAGTGAATACAAATCTACTGGTGAATGTGTGATTGAAGAACCAAAATGAGTCTTACACACATATAGGACCATGGTAACATACTATGCAATACACCTCTTGTTATTTATTGTGCCTCCTAACTTTAAACTTTCTCTTCTATCTACTGGTTGTGGAGTGGCCCAGAATGATGCCAAAGTCTTTATCTCAGCAGCTGAGGAGTAGAACTGGATGGGTCTTTGAACCTTTGGACACAGCCCTTGGGCTAAAAGGTTCATAGTACCCAAAAGGACATGGGAAATTTGGGATGGTGAGAGAACATGCCTAGACCAGTTCAACAGAGCTTTTCAGTGTCAATACTGACTTGAAATCTGCTTGTGTGACAAGCAGATTCTCTTTCGGGTTCAAATTCCTCTGAAGCTAATGCAGAGCACAAGGGGAGAGGGAGTTGAGGATGGAAATCTTGTGGTAGCTGCCTTGGTTCAACAGCAATGCATTCAGACTTGTCCTCTTGTCTCTCCCCCCAGAGTTGAAACAATACTGAGCATGCCTCTGATCTCTGTAGGGAGTTTTGGACTGTCCTGTGACTACAAGGTAAACCTAACCCGCCTTCTGACCCCAGCAAGGAAAGTGAATGACTTCTTTAGTTTTTTTTGGAATGAATCTGGGCTGCCATTCAAAACCACAACCTGGGAATCTGCCTACATTTACAAGAGGAATGAAAACTCAGAGGCATGCTTTTGGTAAGATCTGGATTCACTCACCTCTGATCAGGCTGTTGACAAACTCCATCTCCATCCTCAGACATGGTTCTTATAAGCTGTCCTTTGAGTCCTACACTTTGGGAGGCTCCTTACAGCTAATGGAGAATGAGAGAAGAAAAAGATTAATTATACCTTTAGCTGTGTGCATATCTGCATGTTTCACTCAGTCTGCTTTTAATTATTCTCAAGCCTTGGCTTTTCCTGTGGACAGCAACCTGTGGTCCTCGTATTTTCCTTGCTGGAATTACCTGTTTAATGCATCCTTGATGTAGATAGTGTGACACAAGAGGGTCCTCCATTTGGCTTGCTACAGATGCCTTTTTTGGTCAGGGGTCTTAGCAGTGAGCACTATTGTTCCTCAAAAATGCTTCCAAAAGAAGTCCAAAGAAAGACTGTATCTTTCTTTGAACAAACATCTCCAATGATTGCAGAGTTTAAGCTATGCTCTCGCCAGTTTGGAGCAAAAGAGACAGTTTTCACTCTGTGACTTGGAACATTACCTTATACTTGGTTCTCAAGAATCCTTACCTAAAATCAAAGGCTCCTTTTAGTCAAAGAGACTCCTTAATATACAGATATTTGTCAGTACTCTTCTATTAATGATTTAATTTTCAGCCTGTATGACTGTTTCTATGCTCCTTTCTTTATCAATACTTTTCTATTATTGATTTATTTTTCAGCCCATGTGACTGTTTCTATGCTTCTTTCAATTTTTTCCTCAACTTTGGGACATACAATGCATTAAAAGAAATCTTCTTTCTCCTACTGAATTTATAAATGTAGTTAAAAGCAGCCAAGAATTCATGGAAATAACTAGTATCTATGATTTCAATTAATAACCTGCAGAATTTGTAGGACTTTATGCAAAATCTAGGACTGTATTGGTTTCAGAGTGATATAAGCATGCAGAATATTTGGTATACAGAGTTTTTTCTCCTGAATTCAGGGGCCTAAAAACTCTTTTACAGCTGTTTAGGGTTTTTCATTGTTTCCTCTATCTTTTTTAGTATAGATAGTGACTTGATTGCATGATAGAAATAACATAATTACATCTATTCAACGATTTGAAACATAAGTGCATTCTGGTTATCTCTTACTACAATCCCTATTTCTCCTTATTTGCAGCTATAATTGCCAATGCACTACACATACTGTAGCTAAATCCTTTAATCCTGCAAGGTTCATATCTTTCATAGGAAGTCAATGTCTGCAGATTACTTGCCGAGCATTTTCTACCTTGCCTTTATTAATCCTTTGGTTCAGAATCTTCTTTATGATTTCAAAATTGTTCAGGCTCCTTTTATTTAGCGTTGAAATTTTAAAAAAATTAAATGAATTTTGTATCTCTGTCCATTTTTCATCCTAACTTAACCTTAAAAATCTCAGGTTCCCCTTCAAATTTTAACTGACTCAGTGTAGGGATTTTTTTTGTTGCTACTGTTCTTCCTTTGCTTCTCTCACAGTCAGGATATGTGTGTGGCTTCTATCCCAGTTCTTTCTGCAGCTCCATTTACTCCTTTGAACCTTTACATGTGTCTCCTAAGACTACCACTGATGTCTTGAAACAGCAGAGCTTCCAGATTCTGCCTCCCAGTTAGTCTCACTTACTACAATTTCCCAATATCCTTGATTTCTATTCTTAATTGTTAATGTCTTACTACAATCGTTCTCCAAACCCATCCTTTGTACAAGCAGGCTCAAATACCTTTGAGTGACTTTAGGAGAATGTGAGGAGTTAGCAATTTTCTGATAATGCATGTGCTCCCCTGTGTCAGGTACATAAATGCCCTAGATGCTGGAATCACACAATTCTCTGAGAAATTGAAGTTCAAGGACGTTTTAAGGACTCCAGAGCAGCTTAGAAAAACTGTAAAAGATCCAGACCGGAAAAGCAACGGTAAGGGGGCACCGAGGGTGCACTCTTCCCTGCAGGTAAGGTGCTTTTCCCAGGAAAGCAGATGTACCCCTTAGTTACATTTTAGGGATAGTGTTTCTTCATAAATGGTGGAGAAAGGCAGAGATACCATTTCTCATGGATGCAAACGTAAAATGGCACAAAGATTTCTCTCTCTGTCCTCATAAAATATGGGGGTACAACCTGGTTCAAGAGAGCTCTGTTTGTGAAAGCTTCAGAAATCCAGGAGGCACAACTCCTCCTTAAGAAGGGCCTTAGATACTACGAGAATGCTTAGCTCTACCATTCCTGTATTTCTAACTTGTGTACATATATGGGCCTCATTTGTGCCATCAAAGGTAATTTCTGGAACTGATCCATATAAACTAGAAAAATGGACGAGTAAATACCTCACCTCATAAGTGAGGCATCAGTAGGCTGAGTGAGTATCAGCGTAATAAGTAAGCCAATGAAACTATTACTTCAATGCCATTTAACTTGGAAATGTTCACATTCCACAGCCCGTATTGCACCCTAACTGCTAATGCTTATTTGAGTGAGATAATGGTAGTACTCTGGTGTAATCAGTCATAAAATGGTGCAGATGTTGAGCCACCTTTTACCACTTTGCCTCAAATATCCCAGTCTCAATGTGAAGAGGCTGTAGCCCTATGCCTGGCCACCAGCATACAGTAGGTAATGTACCTTAGCTCAGCATTGCTCTGTAGCCTGCTACTCAAGCAGGGGGAAGCAGGCAAATACCCTTTTCTACTCTATACTTTTCACTAATCTGTCTCCATAATTTTCTCAATCTATAGTGATCATCATGTGTGGCTCTCCAGAAGATGTTGGCACAGACCTAGGGATGGAGGAAGTGGATAAGGACATTGTTATCATCCTGATAGATCTCTTCAAGTAAAGTATTACCTTTGCTTTTTTTTTCCTGTAGTTTGCTGAAGGATAGAGAAAATGGAAAAAGTCTGAACAGATCTGTATTTTTGAAGAAATGCTCTCTCACAAAATGTTTTCCATTGCCATTTTTCCTCATGTCTTGCCATTTATCTAAGCTTCTTAGTGTTTGATCCATGGCATGTCCTCTACAAGTTCACACAATATTTTTCTGAGGCAGTGACAGAGCAGGTAAAGTTAACATCATCCTGTGGAATCCTGAGTGCAGAAAGCCATGAGAAAACCACAGAGTCCAAAGCCAGGATTTTAATGAACCCTTCGTATAAGATACTGCACAGTTTTAATATACTCTGCTTGACCAGACAGTTATGTAAATGTGGCTTACAGTATGTTTTTCTAGGCTGCATTTATATGATTTTTGAATGATTTACGAGTGGTACAACTGGCTCTTTTACTTTATGACTCTACCACTTTTTAACTGCCTTAAACATCTTTGTAATTATGTACATCTGACTTTTCAGAAATGTGTCTTAGTATACAACCTAAGTTTTCTGTTGTTTAATTTCTTCTTTGGATTACTAATTATAAAGTATTTATAGACAGCTGATACAAACTGGCCTTATGAATGGTAGCCTCAAAACTTTGTCTGTATATGAGGAATGGGAGCTGGTTACTGGTCTTAAGACTAGGTGTCTGAACACAGCTCACACCTGTGTAGATGGCAAGTCTGCTCTTCTGGGCATAGCTTTGGTCACCGTAGCAAGTCAGTCTGAGAGAAAGCTAGTTGGCCTAGACCAAAGACATGCCCGGGACTGTGCTGGCAGTTTAATGCTATGGATGATCATGAGGTGAATGTATATATTTACGTTTTGATCTTACTTAGATCACTCTTGATGTAGCAAAAGAATCCATGAACTTCCAGGGCCTGTGGGAGTTCCCAGCCCTTGTGTCTGAAACTGACCTTCACATGGCAGTGCTGAGACATTTTGCCTTAATTGCTTCAGTTGTTTAACCCTTGGGTCCAAACTGGACATTGTGATTCAAGTTCTAACAGGATCTTTTCTGTGCTGAAACTTTCAAGTTCACCATGTATATTTTGCAGATGTGCCTCTGAGAGGTTTATACTTTAAAAGGGTTTATTCAGGAACTAGGAATCCCCACTTATTTTTCCTGAGATAACTGGCCACAGTTCCTGTTTCTTTGCAAATGCACATAAGCCTGTGAGTGCTTGTATTTACTAGTGTTTTATGTATAATTGTTGCCTCATGATAGGTGAGTGTCTCTGCTGTGTTATGCAGCTTTCTGACATACCCAGCTGCTTATTTTACATGCTGCACTCCTTAAATATGCTACATACCCTTGATTTTGCTGAATATCTCAAGTTGTGTTCTTTGTCTTAAAACAGAAACAAAATACAAACGTGTTATATGCAAACACAAGCTGGGTGAGAGGACAGTAGGTGAGGTCCCATGCTTCTATGGGAATCAAGTAGCTCAGACAGAGCGATGGATTCACATTTTCCTCAGCTCTGATCCCTAAGGCAGCCAGCCTAGAAACACAATATTTAAGCCTCCCTCAGGGGAGGAGGGATGCTGTAGGATTATCCAGTCTGGTGGAGTCTAATGAAGTTTCCTTTTCACCTGGCTAGTTCAGTTCAAGTCTGAGTGAAAACCACTTGAAAATTCTTCAGGGTGAAAAGTAAGTGTAAAAGTCAGATCGTAGTTCGGGGAAAGCAGGGGCAGGGCTCTGTCCCTTCTGATGGCCATGAAACAGAGGCTGTGGTCTCCAGAAATTCTTAATACAGTAGTGACTGAAAAAATAAATTATGATCAAATATGAATAATGAGAGAAGGCTCATACACTTATATTTTTTAATCAGTCTAGCTCTAGCAATGACAGATGCTGCCACTTGACTGTAATATCTGTTGCTAAATTCCCCTGTAACATGTGAATCCAGTGGCTGCCAGTCTGTGAAGCACTTCAGATGGCCTGGCAGGGTGTTGAAACCAAAATACACCTGAAAGCTACAGCTGGTTTTGCATGTTTTGGCATAGTTTTCATAAGCACATAGTTTCCTCTGATTTTCCTAGCTCACTGAATTAAACAAATAAATCAATAAGCTGCTCTCTGTGTCTCTCTGATAATTTCATGCCCTCTTGTTAAATGCTTTTAGTGCAAATCCTGCTGTCATCAATTCCAGCAGAAAATATCAAAATTAGAGGAGCTTTCAGAAGAGGTCAGAAACACACAACAGGGTGAACAAACTACAGATTGCAGTGTTGTGGGTTCCAAGAGGAGACACAATTTTAATAAATATAAACTCGTGCTTGACAGAAGAGGAAATAAACAGCACATAACATAAAGTGAGCCAATAATAACAATAATTTACTGCAGCCTTTGAGTTTCAGATTGCCAGGACTCTCTGATATTACCTCTTAATGTACTAAAATACAGAATCACAAAACATTAGGGATTGGAAGAGACCTCAAATATCATCTAGTCCAATTCCCCTGCCACAGCAGGATCACCTAGATCAGGTCACACAGGAACATATCCAGGCAGGTTTTAAATGTCTCCAGAGAAGGAGACTCCACAACCGCCCTGGGCAGCCCATTTCAGAAGGTAGCATCAACAACATAAAGAGTGTTGCCCATTATGAAATTTTATGTGTAGAACTGCTGTTTTAATCTGCTAAATAGTAGTGCAATTTGGGAGACGAGAATGGTTTTGTTGTAGTTACCACTGCCCCTGTTGCTGATTGTTCATGGGGTTCTTGTGCTTTGCTTTGCAGTAATACCTACTTCAAGAGAAACATCTCAGACAGCTACATGCAGAATGTACTTGTCCTGACTCTGCCTCCAGCTAATTACAGATCAAATACCATAAAGATTGAGGACAGTGACCTGGTAACTGCACTGTTTTATATCTGATTATTGCATTCAGTTCATTCCTATTCATATCCCAGGAAATTAAAGCTTAAAATGCAGCTGCAGTCTTTCCCTATCATGCTTCTATGCTGACATTCTCCTACGTTATTGTGGGATGCCATTTCGTCCTGCTGTAATAACATAAGTATATAATATCAGAAGGCAAGCAGGCTTTCACATTCCTGCTTTGTGAAATGTAACTCAAACTTTTAATTTGGCCTGCAAGTGTCATATTCATGGGGTGTGAGGAAGACTTATATGTGGCCTTCTGACTACTTCTGAGTGACTGACAATCTTATATGTAGCTGCAAGGCATCAGTGAAAGAAGATCTATAGGTGTAATGGAGATATGGAGATGGAAAACTGAAAATCAAGAATTGTTGACTGCTTTTTGTGTGCAGATAAGAATAAGCAGCAGCAACCATGGCTATTTCTGTTTCGTTAAAATTCAAAACCAGGTTGTTTTTGTTCCCATAGGAAAAAGTTGGGTTTTTAAAAATTTCCTGAAAAGCAGAAACTATTCAAACTCTGTCGGCTAAGTGAAACTCATACTTCAGCTATCTGCCCAGGAATCAAACTCTACATGTAGAGTTCCTTCCAAGATATTTAGGTTTGAGCTCCAGCTCTTCTGCAGGCAGCCTGAAGCTTCTCAATTCCAGATCCCCCAGCCTGGGCCTAATGATTTTTGGGTACCAGCTCTATGGGAGTCTGCTAGAAGTTCTGGCAAGCTCCTTGAGCTGAGGCCATCTGGAAGCACATGCTGGCACACATTACATTAGCTGCACAGAAAATCTAATCCAAAGCCAGGGCCTTTGAGTCTCACTCAATATACCAGAAGCTATATTGTAGGATTTCTTGAATGCCTTGCACCAGGATCATCACACTAGAACTTTACATTGACATCTTACAAGTTTTTACCACTTTTCTATCTTCATACACCAACAATATGATTTGCTCACCTTTCTTTTTCCAAGCAAGAATGCTGATGTGGCATTGTCCATCTACTCACTCAGTGTTCAGCAGATTCTGGTCTTCCATGCTAGAGTTTTTGCCAAATGGAAACCAAAACAGATATCATACCTTAAGGGCAGAAACATTAACTCTCAACTTACCATTTTTCTCTTGTTCTAGATGGAAGATGACTTTGTGGTTGGCTATTTTAATGCAGTCTTGCTGTTTGGACATATTCTGAAGAAATTTTTTGTCTCCCAGAGCCCAGTGTCACCTCTCAATCTCATCAATGAATTCCGAAATACCACTTTTGAAGGTAAAAAAAAGTACAGTCCTATGCAGGGTTCCCTAAATTGAAAGGAAATGACTTTGTTCTTAAGCATTCTTAGGATAAGTCACTTCTACACTAAACAAGTCTAAGCCACTCAATGAGTTTTATTCTTAATTTGTTCTTCTTTTTCTATAATTTTCTCCCGATTGTCTTCAGTACTAGCAGAAGCGCTATGCAGCAGTCATGCCAAATTACCTCAGTGCATGCAACACAGAAGAAGTAGAAAGTTAAAGCGATGATAATTTGAAACACTGCAATTAGCAGCAGACTGTTTGAGGATCAGATTCCTTTCTGAGCTGCTGTGTCTTTCCTGCTGCTTTGAAGCACAGAGCACATTTATAAATGTTGATGCCTAAGGAGGAGTTGGGGGAAGGCTGGGAACAGCTTCTCAGCAAACAGAGATAGAGGACAGGGACAAGGACCTGCAGCCAGTGTCATTCTTTTGACAGAGAACTGAACTCTCTATAGGGAGACTATTTGGAGCATGATAAGAGTTGGGAGGATGAACCACAAGGTGGGTTTCTGAGTCCCTGCTTCCTCCAGAGGCAACCTGGCATTCAGGTTATTAATTTGTGACAGTGTAAGCTTTTCCACAAAGATCTAGACTTGACTTCAGGCCAGTGTGCGTGAAATATGATTGATATCCAAAATTACTCCGAAATCTACCTAGCTAAGCTTTAATGAGGTAGTTTCATTAGGATCATTAGGAAAAGACAAAGGGAATACTTAAACAAAAAATTGATAACATTGCCTGTCTGGGAGCAAAGTCCCTGCTGCCATTTGACATCAAAGCTCTGTACTGAAATGACAGCTCAAAGCTTTGTGTTTATTTTCCTTCTGCTTTCAGTAAACTCTGAAGAAGTTGCACAGATTTTTCTAGCATGACCTAACAGATTTGGGTTTACCTTTGGCTTACTGTGGTATCCCCAATCTAGTGAAATATGGTTTACTAATTCCTCCTGTTTTGAATATAGATAAACTCGTATCTTCAATTTCACTCTAAATTTGAAAGATAAGTTGCACAAATTTTATTACTTACCCAAAATAGATCTTGCGCAGTAATCCTCTACATGATTTATAGGTTTCATTTTTAAAAAATGAAAAAAACTTAAAACAGAAAGTTGTTGAACTACCTTTGTTCTTTCTTGTGCTGGCGGCTGAAGTGACTTCATATATAAATATTTTGTTATTAAGACAGTTGACCATGAAAAACTTTATGTCAGTTTTTAAAGTGAAAAGTGAGAAGGTAATTCCTGAACTAAAAAAAAATTGTTACGATGAACTATAGAAAAAATGAAGCAAATTATCGGCAACAGCAGCAAAAACACAGTCTGCAGCTCATAAAAAGACTTCTGAAAGAGAAGGCGAAAACTGAAGGTGAGACTTGCAGTAGTGCTGGGTGTTGGCTAAGATTGAGCTCTGTTGAAATGACTGACTTACACAGAGCATAATGAAGCCATGATGAAGGATAAAGGAAGTTCCGCCTTAAAATGTTTGCAATGTGCTACATAGGCAATTTCACAATCTCTACATTTGCTGACAGAGAATCATAGAATCATTTAGGTTGCAGATGCAAGAGGTTAAAAGGAAAAGTAGCCTAGTTAAATTACATTATTAATGCCAAGCAGGTCTCTCTCAAAGCAGTAAGGGGCATGAAAGTATCCCAGCATTTCCTTTATTGTTGATAGATTTAAACTGCAGGTGGAAACAGCCAACTTCCCTTCTCCCTTCTAAAATGGTCCCTTAAAGGGAGGTTTCTCTGGCATTCTTGGTATGCTGACAAAGCTTGGCAAATATATATTTCTATAGCTAAATGGAGACTCCTCCTCAGTGCAGTCAGTTCAACACCTTTTATTGGATTTTGTAGAGAAAATGTAACATGCTATTGAGGGAGATTTATAAGATGATAGGTATTCTAGTACATACATGAAGAAGAAAACTACCCTGATACTTTTATTTATCTGATCCTTCCTTCCACATGTTTGTGTTTCTGAGAATGCAAGCCTTCTGACTAATTCCTTGTGTCTGCAGGTCTACTGGGTCCTGTGACTTTAGATGAGTTTGGAGACATTGATGCAAATTTGACGCTGCTGTACACGTCACAGACTGGAAATCATGTACGTATGTCCAGGGAGCATTTGTTTGAACTTGTACATGAGAGGAGAAACAAAATGCTCTGTACTATTGCATAAGAATGATGAAAATAACTGCAGCAGAAGTGGGCATGCCAAGGCATGCTGTGCATGCCAGGAGGGGGTCATGAGAGGTGTGCTGGAGACTGGCAGGATTGATGTCATTTGATGATTCAGTAAGTGCAGGTGGTATTTTGTGGGACTGATGTATTTATTTTCGGAGAGGGAAGGGATGAGGAAGAATATGGCAGCCAAACATACAGCTAAGCTGAGCAATGCAGCACTGTAACAGAAAGAGCAAGAATTACTTGAAGTTTGGGAAATACATTTATTAAGTAAGTAATTTGAAGCAAGGGACACAAGAGGGAGAGCACAGCTGATGATTGCATTTCTTCCCTCCTACGCCCATAGTTCAGTACTCTCCTGTATTTCAACACTCAAAAGAATGAGACACGCGCGGAGACTGCCAGCCCGGATTTTGTCTGGAAGAACAACAAGCTACCCAGTGATATTCCAGGCACTGGTGAGACACCCATAAAATCTACCTCTTTGAAGACAAATCGCACAATCCAGAGATCCATCTGCTGTGCAGTCCAACACATTACCTTCACACTGACCCCAGCCAGTAATACCAGGAGCTAGGAGCAGAATGGCATCTTTCCTCCCCCTGCCACAGCCCTCCATGTTCTCTGCATTCAGCCTAGTTCTAAACCTGCATTTCTGTTTAGGCACTGCTAAGTCTCTTGTAGACTCCATACAGTATCAGTGATGTGGAGAATACCAGGATGTGTTTTTAAAGAGGTCACTCCTGAATCCTATAACCTTCACTAGAAGATGGTGGTGGTGTTGTGAATTTTAACATTAATTAACATTAAAATAATCAATTTTATTTAATTATTTGACTCTTCATTTCCGTATCACTGATGCAGCATGGTTGCTTCTGCTTGCCCCTTTTTCCCTGTTGTAGAGAGCTACAGAAAGGACGCAGCACCTTGCAGATTCAGGGTGCTCCTCTGTAAAGGTCTCTTAGAAGAGCTGGCTCTTTGCAGAAAGACATTGAGAAACTATTGCTCTAGCTACTCCTGAAGTTTAAATCTGAATCCCAGAAATCACCACCTCCTTTTGAGTTTATGGTGACTCATGGACAGAACAGATGAAGCCCCTTTTTATAAGGTATAGCAGAACACAGCAGTGTTGGTTTGATCACATTGGGATTGTTTCTTCACTTAGACTGCTGCCATATGGTGATTGGCAATGGAAAGGCATGTGCTTTGGGGTATGATATGCAAGATAAAAAATATTGCAGTGCCAGTGGTTGTAAAGCTTAGTGTGCAGTGGGTTAGCATTCACCCGAGTCATTCCCATCACTGAGTGTACAAAGACGCCACTGTTAAAGGTCTCTGCTAAAGGTTAGTTTGCTTTACTGCTCACCTCCATGAAGGAATAGACAAAGCAGTAACTAGAGAAACAAACACCTGCTGCTAAATAAGAGTTCATTCACAGTGGGGTGGTATGTGGATGTAACTATTTTTATTATTCAAATGGTTTCAAGAGATCAGATGGCTTCCTTCATAAGAGAAGCAGGAGTAGTGGTTGGTGCGTTACCAGGTACCTCTGGGAGCTGTCAGGAGAAAGCAGCAGCACTGACAAGACTCCAATTAGACAGCTCTGAGGAGACCAGGAGGAGTCCATCAAAGCTTTAATTTTTCAGGTTTGGTCAAATCTCTGATCTCTCTTGGTATGGCCACAAGTCCTGCTTGTGCAAAAATGACAGCACTGCACATATCAGCCACAAGGTCTCCCTGCACCAGTTCCTTGAGCTGCATTCTGCCTGTCCTCAGTCTTCTTGGTGGTGCTCCAATGCCATTCTCACCCATCCCTTGGGACCCACAACATGCTTTGTTGTCTGCATATCTTCATATCTGTCAAGCATTCTCTTGAGTATGTTCTTGTTTGAAGCTGCTTCACAGGGGCAAAAGAAAAATGGGAATTGCAAAAAGCCAATATCTACAAACCAGTAGCTTAACATTCAGCACTTAATAAAGGCCTGATTTTTTGGCCAAGCTATACTTTAGTAGTAAAACCAAAGTAAAATCACATTTAACAAATATGTTTTCATATTTGTTAAATTAAATATTACTTCAGTGTGATTCTATATAAATATAATCTCCCAGAGGGCAACCTTTTACAGAAAAAGTTTAAGTAATTATCATGCTCTACCAAAGTCAGTCAACACTTTCCAACCAGATATGGACCTGCTACCCTTCTTAGAACAGTATAATAGAATCTTTAAGCTTGGAAAAGACCTCTACGATTATCAAGTCCAACAGTCAACCAACACCACCATGCCCACTAAACAATGTGGGGGCATGGTGGGGCGGCGACTGGCTGGAGAGTAGCCCTGAGGAGAGGGACTTGGGAGTGCTTGTGGATGAGAAGCTCAACATGAGCCGGCAG
>JAOXOE010000001.1:34935063-34977410 GCA_028565055.1 Phoeniculus purpureus | reverse complement strand
TCAGGTGGTCCCTTCCAACCCAGAGTGATTCTGATTGTGTAACTTCTCCAGTGAAGTGATCCTGCTGTGACAGGGGGATTGGACTATGATGATCTTTCGGGGTCCCTTCCAATCCCTAATGATTCTATGATTCTATGAATGTCACAAAGGGCCACATTTACATATTTGTTAAATATCTTCAAGGATGGTGACTCCACCACTTCCATGGGCAGCCTGTTTGACCACTCTTTTGGTACGGAAATTTTTCCTAATATCTACTCTAAACCTGGCCTTAAATGGCAACTTAAGGCCATTTCCTTCCGTCCTCCTTCCTTATGGCATCCCATAATAAGATGAGCCTTCAATGTACAACCGCTTCTGGTTTCAGAGGACTTGGAAACAGCTCGTTTGCGATGCAGTCTCTCTTCGTGTTGTAATAACGAGAGCCAGTAGGTGGTAGCAGAGCCTCAGGAACAGGAATGGTAGCCCCACAGTGCTTCCGTGGGACTCTGAACCACAGAATGGCAGCGGTTGGAAGGGACCTCTGGAGATCATCTAGTCTAATCCCCTGCCAGAATAGGGTCACCTAGAGCACACTGCACAGAAACATGTCCGGGCGGGTTTTGCATGTCTCCAGAGGAGACTCTGCAGCCTCTCTGGGCAGCCTGATCCAATGCACTGCTGCCCTTTGTGTGAAAATTTTTGCTTATCTTTAGATGGAATCTCCTATGTTCCAGTTCCAGTTGCAGTTTGTACCCATTGCTCCTTGTCCTGTCAAAATACAATCTGCTCATTGTTAACCTGCAAGCCACGATTCACAAACCTGCAGTTGTAGAGAATTTGAATGAAATGGATTAACACCACCTCATGTATCTGTTGTTTAATAGATGTGACTTAATGTCCTCCTTTGGTGGAGGTGAATGGTAGTGACAGTTTTCAACAGAGAGCATCAGATTAATATTAAGTTGCTAGGAGGCCCTGAGACTAGTATGGGGAAGAACACACGGAAAGCAGGTGGGGAGATCTGATATACAGAACAAGAAAAATCAAAGCCAGAAAGCTGAGTCCAAAGTGTAGAGGAGTTCCTAGCCTGAATTCTATGTCAGATGTAGATACATCATTATGTTGCAAAATCCTGATTCTGATGGCAGCTAATACGTGTTGTGTTGCTATTTACACTTTACTGTTCTGCTGTGTGTCTTATTTCTGATTCTGAACACAGGCAGAAGTGCATTAGCCTCAGTTAGGCTGATCAGCTCAGCTTTTTTACTGTCCATAACCCACATGGCAATCTACAAAGCGAGATTCTCCTCTCCTTTTTTGTCTAAGAAACTTGCTTAGTAGCATAGGAACATTCTAGACATGTGGCCACCAGATGCTCTATACTTAGGACTTGTTGATCCTTGAAGGAAGTTGGTGGCTGCAGCTTTCCTTCCCAGTAATCCCTGAGCTTCAAGAACTGACTCAAGACACACTTGCTTTTCCACATTAAGACAATCAAAATCACAGCCTTTGAAAAATCAACTTCCAGCCTTGGCCATCCTGTCTACCTGTTCACCATTAGCACCCTCTTGTGCTCTGTGGTTTTGGGTCTAAATCCTCAGACATCTGAACAACCTGATTTTGAAGTTATTTAGCACCTGCTAGCTTTCAAGGACAATTTACTAGTTTAGTGCTGCCACTGCATTAATGTCTCTCTATAGTGTATGAATTCCCTGCTGAATTGTACAATCCACTCAGCAATGCTTGTCATCCCAGCATCGTATTTGCCAAAGCCTTCAGAAATGAGACCACAGTCCCTAAAGGTCTGTCTACAGCAGCTACAGCCTGACTTTAAATAGCTGGCCCAATAAGGGGACAACCCAGGTTCAAAATGTTGAAAAGTATGTAGATACAATGCCAGGATTTTCATCCTGACCTCTTCGTGGATAACAAGTTCTGGAATACCTTTCAGATTCACAAGTGGCTATACTGTGTAACAGCTGAAATTCTGGATGTATTTAATCCTGAAGTAAATTATATCAGTAAACGTTCTACTTGACAAAGGTATGGGTAGTTGTGGAAAATTCACTGTCAAAGTAGCGTATGCTTTTCTCACTGGGTGGATATCGGCAGGACTGGTAGGGAGAAGACAAATGGTGTAAGGCCTGAATCTGAAAGCCATCACTGACTACTGCGTTTAATGATTAAAAACAGCAGGGACCAAACCCTTATTCCCCATTTCAAAGAAAGCATTATCCAAAGGAATCAATGAGAAGTCCATTTTACTTTAAGCCCTGGGAATGTGGGAAAAAAATGTTTCCTCACTGCTAGTGACTCTGATTTCAAATGGTCAACTGCATATGCCCTGTCCAAACCTATCTCATGAAGAGTCGTACCCAAGGTTTGCCTCCACCGTCCTTTCTTATAAAGTTATTACAAGGAGAAGTTTTGCTGATAAATTATTTTAAATGTGGTTACTAAGTCAGCTTTATTCCTGAACTAACCTCATGTGAGATTCAGTGCTGTTAAATTCACCTCCCACCTGGGTGTCCCTACAGAATGTCCATGTTTCATGTGAGGATGCAGATTGCACTGCTCTGGGTTATGCTTCATCCCGCAGTGAAAAAGGCAGGCACGTGCCATCTCTAGGCAGTGCTGGACTTTACCAAAGCCTCTCAATTTGGATGAGGCAGAAGAATATCCCTCCCTGTTGGGCTACTGTGATTTGCATGTGTGAGTGAGAGCAATTTCTGAAATACAATATTGTTTTTCCAAGTCCTCTGTCAAATTGTTTATTTTTTAATTTTTCTTTTCTGCAGGCCCACACATCTTGACTATCGCTGTCTTCACACTCACAGGAATTGTGATTCTGGTTCTGATCATCTCTTTGCTGATTCTAAGGTACCAAACCCTTTGTCCTTCTATTTGTCATTGAACAGTTTTCCTCCTAGGGTGATGCCTTTGATTTTTTTCCTTGAAAAGCCATTCATTACCTTAATTTATATGCCTGGATGGTTGCCCTCACTGTGAACTCTTTAGTGTGTGACAACTAATGTTTGCATACATAGCATTGTTATGTCAGATGCAGAAGCAGCAAGGCTCAGTTTTTGCATTTGCTAAAAAGATCTGAGTTCTACATCTACACAGAAACATTTGTCTCAGCCCATTTTTCAGACTTTTTCCAATTTCCTGCCCATCTTTAGCTTACTTCACTTATATTTCCTTAATCTATTGGTGACAGGTAGAAGTCAAAACACATGAGGTTTTGGTATTTTCATTGCATTGATTCTTCCTGTCTTTCAGTTTCCTCTGACTCAGTCCACATCCTCACAGACCGACTTTTCTAACAGCTAGAGTTTCATGAGTTCAGCTTTGTCATGATGGAACAAGCAGAAACTGAAATAAATTTTTTCTCCTTTCGCTGGAAGCAGGGCCATCCATTTCCAAAGTATATGGTTTTCTTTAATATTAATAAAACCCAACTCTTACCTGTGCATCTATTTTCACTTAGCTTAGCATCCCTCTGCTGCATATCAGGAAGCTTCAGGAAAATTGAAAAAAAACAGGACTTAACCAAACTTGACCTGAAACAGGTACTACCCAGGCTCTCTTATTTTGAGTGGAGCAATCTACGTTGCTAACTAAATCTTTACGCAGAGGAAAAATCAAAGGTGAATGTATACAGCTCTTACACATTCAGTTGCACTAAAACAATGGAAGAGCTAGTCATTGCACCATCTAAGCACTAACATATAAAAGGACAGGCAAAACTTGTAATGGCTATGAAACTTGATAAAAAAATTGTCTGGAGACAGTACGGACTTGTTGTAAAATGCTTCTATATTTGCAGAGTCATAAAATAGAAAGATTATATTCAGACTATTTTTCTATACATATAATTGTAATTATGCCAAATATAAAATATAGAAGAGATTATTGAGGATTTTTTTGGACTAAGGCTTGCATTTCTAGTGTTGAAATCAATAGCAAACTTCTCAACTATAAATACTACTGAGGATTAACCCCAACAAGCAAAGAATGGAGATTTAGCTATGTACAAACAAAATGCCTTGTTATTCCTTCAAAGTTTCTAGGACACTTGAGCAACTTCACAGCTCCCTGTGTGGTTCTGACTGCTAAGTAAAAAGACAAAGTCCTGAACAACACATAGCTAGATGTTAGACTTAGTGGATTTTAGTTCACTTTGATATGTACTTGATCGCCAGCTGAAACCAGTTTGAACTGCAATGCATCCTGGTGATACAACAAATTTTATGAGACTATTCCTACCACAATTGTTGGTCTTCCTCTTCTTATATGTATGTATGTAAAAATACATTGGAAAAGGGAACTTTTATGCTATCAGGCAATCTTCCTGTCAGGGTGTTTGCCAGCAGTCATTATCAGTGTGTTAGGATTCTCCTGCAGTTTCTCCGGTCAGGCCTGTCTTTTTTTTTAGTAGAGGAAGGTCTTGCATTAGTAAGCAGGTAATTTGATAAGTACTGGGTCTGGCAGCTTTTCTGTAAGATAAGACAATCTCTGAAGTTCCATGAGGGAGACAGCAGTTTCCTTCTTTCCATTCCAAGGGTTCGTCCCTCATTTTCACTAAATGTGCAGAATACAAGGTTCATGGACAAAATAGCATCTCATCTCAATACCATACTCTTCTCCTGGCACTGTATTCATAGAATCATTTAGTTTGGAAAAAGACCTTTAGGTCAAATCATTAATCTAACTCTACCAAGCCCACTACTAAAGCATGTCCTTAAGTCCTATATTTACATGACTTTTAAACATTTCAAGGGATGATGATTCAGTCACCTCCATGGGCAGCCTGTTCCAATTCCTGGTGATCCTTTCAATATAAATTTTCCCTACTGTTTAACCTAAGCTTGCTCTGATACAGTTTGAGGCCATTTCCTCTCACTTGTGAGAAGAGACCAGCACCCACCTCTCTACAACCTTCTTTCAGGTAGCTGTGGGCTGTGAGGAGGTCTCCTCTGAGCCTCTTTTTCTTCTAAATAAATATAAATAGTCCCAGTTCCCTCAGATACTCCTTACAGAACTTATTCTCCAGACCCTTCACCAGCTTTGTTGATTTTCTTTTCCAGCACCTCAATATCCTTTAACTGAGATGCCCAAAACTGAACGCAGTACTCAAGGTGTGGCCTCATCAATGCTGAGTACAGGGGGGTGATCACTTCTCTACTCCGGCTAGCTACACTCTTTCTCATACAAACCATTTCTTACCCATCCAGTGTTCCTGGTAGGCCTTCCTTCAGCTTGCATTTGTTTTTGGGACCTCCCTTCAGAATACATTCAATAATACAGAGGAGAAAATGATACCAACCCGGATGGCCCTTTGTGCTTTAAATTATTCTGACCTCCTTGAGACTCTGGCAATTGTCTAGCAAATCTGCTCCGTTCTTCTGCTACATCTGTGGGATTCAATGAGCATTTAGGCTTTCCCAACACTAGGCAAATTAGAGCAACCTCAAACTGGAAAATTTTATGAGAGACACAGGGATTGTGCTCAAGCCATACCAACCTGGCCCTCCATCCTTGTGCTATCCTGATATTAGAAGCTTCCCTGTTCTAACCTTCTGTTGTGGGCTTTGGTTCACTAGGAGGATATTCTGAAGGAGTTTGCTCATTTTGCAGGAAGTACAGGAGAGACAATAAACGCCGGTGGAAGAAATGGTCTCATATACCACCTGAGGAAATCTTGCCTCTGGAGACCAGTGAGACAAGTCATGTTAGTTTGAAGGTAAGAAAAGCACTATGCCCAAAACTGTGTCTTGGATTCTTTCTTCTAAAGATCATCAGTAGTGGGGTGTTGGCATGCTCCAACTACAGCACAGGCTAAGGATACATGATCTGTTAAATATTTTGTTTTTTTTTTAATCCTCACTTACTGCATTGAAGAAACAAAGCTATCATTCCCCATCAATTGCTTTCTAATAGAAAGTGTCTGTTCCCAGCAGTAAAGCCTCATTTTGTGGTGGGACACGAGCTGGGTATTAATTATCAGTATCTTCCTGTTACAAATTATTTCCCTCTGCTTTGTATGCCTCTGTAACACCCAAGATTGTAAAAGCAGCAGGTGGAGGTCCTGGCAGTCATGGGAGTGGCATGGCTGTCCCACACTTTCTGTGGCATGTAGTGGCCCTCCCTAGAGACACCGGCTTTTGATTCTGTGTGTGGCACATACTAACATTGCTTATCTCTCTGGTCCTGCCAAGCGGTGAGTAGGAGATAATTGCAAGTTAATTATTCTTCTTTGTTCTCAGATCGATGAAGATAAGAGGCGTGACACCACCCAGAGACTGCGCCAAGGCAAATATGATAAGAAGGTAACCTACTGCAGTGTCCGTATTCCCTTCCTGATCTTAGGAATGTTCTTTCTGGGAGGTCATTCCTCTCCAGAGACAATTCCACTTCCTCTAACCTTGGAAAATTGCTTGTTCTTATGGAATCAATAAGCCTTTTATTCTCATCAGGTGCTTTGCATTTTGCTTACTGACAGGAGGCAAAATATTAGACACTGTGAACACTTAGCTTGGTTCAGAAGTGCAGAAGCACAGCCAAGAGGGACCAGATATCCAATACATTTTGGTACTGAGGAGATTAGTAGATTAATGGAGAACACTCCATTTAAGCGGCAGTCCTCATACATTAAGTAGAAATATCTGCCTGACAGGTATATTCATGTTGAGTTAAAATCTGCATCACTGAGAATTCTAAATAGTTCCTATCTACCTGGGAAGTCTTTTGAAGGAAATATAACTCTGTTCCTTATTAGCTGATTGACTGAAACTCCAGCAACGAAGCAGCAGGCAGCTTTTTCTGAAGTATTTATTTGTATGGACATTTCTTGGAAATGAAAGACAAGTTGCTGTTGCACTAAAGCCGTGATTTTCTTTCCTCACTGCTACACTTTCTTTAGGTGGTGATCTTAAAGGACCTCAAAAACAGTGACGGTAATTTCTCAGAGAAGCAAAAAATAGAACTGAACAAGGTAACTACTGCACATAGCAACTGGACACTGCAGGGTGGGATGGAGCCTATGAGTGAAGTCATTGCTTTCCACTCTCAGCCCCAACAGCCGTATGCTTGTGCATGTTTGTCATGTGGATGAGTAACAAGTTCCTTAAAGGATATTGCTTGGTGTTTGTGATCTCATCACTAGTTCATAGTCTGGACTGTATGCCAGTGAAGCCAAGGGTGAACAAAGTAATTCATGCTCTCTCATGTGGCCTTGCTAAATACATAGCTGATGCTAAAACACAGGACACTTTTTTTGCTCGTATCATGCTAATTCATTAGTAGTGCAAAGTTGTAGTAAAGTCTTATTTTTGAATGCCAAGTGCAGCTCTTTAAATATAAGTAACTCTCTGCTGACTTGTGCTTAACAGATCCTTCCAATCTGAGAGATTAAACCGGCTGCAGTACTGTGTTATTTCTGAATAAATGGTTTTCCTTTTTACACGACATAGGTATATTGCAAGTTCAGTAAGCTCTAAAAATGGCTCAAAGTAAAATACAGTTGTCTACATAAATGTGCAAAGTCCACAATATCATGCAGCGTCATTACATTTGTATTGGTTGCTCTTTTATGGAATGATTCACAATATCCTTTCACTCGTAATGGCTGTTCTGGTCACACAGAATCACAGAATGGTAGGCACTAGATGGGATCTCTGGAGATCATTTAGTCCAACTCCCTCTGTGAGAGCAGGTTCGTCAAGAGCACACTGCATAGTATCATATGAACATGTCCAGGAGGATCTTCAGAGAAGGAAGCTCCATACCAAATCTGTGTAGCCTTTTTCAATGCTTTGCCACCCTCAAAGAAGTTTCTCATGATGTTTACGTTGAACTTCCCGTATTCCAGTTTGTGTGTATTGCACTTTATCTTGTCACTGGACATCACCGTGAAGAATCTGGCCCTGTTCC
Source organism: Phoeniculus purpureus (assembly GCA_028565055.1). NCBI lineage: Eukaryota > Metazoa > Chordata > Aves > Bucerotiformes > Phoeniculidae > Phoeniculus > Phoeniculus purpureus. Next base: position 34,969,493 of record JAOXOE010000001.1, on the reverse strand, counting down.
CCTGACACCTGCCCTTTAAATGTTTATAAGCATTGATCATGGTGGACCTGTTGTCCACCAGGACTCTTCAGGTGCTTTTCCACAGAGCTGCTTTTCAGAAGGTCTGGTATGGCAGCCAATCTTATCTCTGTAATCCAGAAGGGTGTGGAATAAAAAACGTTTTCAAGTACTTCACTCAGTGGATGACTACACGCTGGTTTAAAGGAAACTCATACATCTTATCAGGGTCTGAGATAAAAAGGCGTGTCACACAAGTATCCTTGGACTGTGTTTCTACTTTAACAATGAAGGTTTTTAAAAACAGTTGCAATGTTTCTGCTCTAGCTCCTACAGATTGATTATTACAACTTGACCAAGTTCTATGGCACTGTGAAGATAGACACCATGATCTTTGGGGTGATTGAGTACTGCGAAAGAGGTTCTCTGAGGGTAAAGAATTTTGCAGGTCTCCTTCCATCCCTGAATTATTAATTTATTTTTTAAAAAAAATCTCTGTGTCTCTCACCCTCATGCAGCAGCAGTGGACTGAGCAAGTGGTGGCAGGTTTCTGGCTTGGAGTTTCCTTGCCCTTGCTTGGTTCTCTACAGGCTTTCCCAGGTGCTGCTGAGGCTGCCATCAGTTTGATGGTTCTCAGCATCCAGAGAATGAGGTGAGGTGCAAGCAAAGAAAAGCCAGGCAAAGCTCTTCCCAGGCAACAGCCAGTATCTACATTGTTTGCTATTAGGAGCATATAGGACATAACTTTGTTTTCCCTATTTCAAAATATTTTCCATAAAGTCCATATTAATAAGAGACAAAGAGTTTGAGATTGAAATATGGCAAATGCTGCACATAAAGGACAACAGCCCCTACTTTTATTTGTAAGAAGTAGTAGTAAATTGATGCCTGGCAAAAGATAAGGAAAGACTTATTATTTATTACTTCCAACATTATATCAATGTTAATCTTGAGGTAATGGTGGCATCAGCTCATCTGCATGCACACATGGTCTGTGCCTCTGACTTCATACAAAGACTCACTCAGATGCACAAACTCCTAGCAAGGGAGCAAAATGCCACCTCTATCTCCAGATCTTATAAACTGGCTTACTCCTGGAAGTTTTCTTTTAGTAACGGAAATCATAGTGGCTTGAAGAAATGTAAGTAACGGGCACTTTAAGATAAACAAACAGCCTACTTTGAATGTACAAGGCCATGGGTAAATTGGTAGGAAGTGGACTTTGAGCACAAAATACAGAAATTCCTCTCCCTTCCTCTTGGCCACATTGCCCATTTCTGTCTCAGCTATTTTGCTTTATTAAAGCCTTAGTTTTAAGAACAAATTCATAATTTACCTTTAATTGCATAAAAAAATAATTGTGGAGTCCCCACTTTCTTAGCTCTCTGTAAACATAAAACATATTTCATATTCCCTGTTTGCTGAGTCAACCTATGCTCTAGTGCATGTACTCCCTATGAAAAATGATGGGCTGCTACTTTCAGTCCTGGTTGAATGGCTGTGCAGTTTAGATTCTCATCTTCTGCTTTTCCCCTGATGTATATCAGAACCATTCTTTTCTTCTCTTGACAGGATGTTTTAAATGATAAAATCTCCTACCCTGATGGCACATTCATGGACTGGGAATTTAAAATCTCTGTCATGTATGATATTGCCAAGGTATGTGGGTGCTCACAGTGCAATGTTAATCAACCTGTCCCATGTTGCAAAACATCCTCTGTAGAAAGGTCTTCTCCTTTCCTTGCTACAACTGTATGTCCTTCCACTCTTTCCTTCTCTGGGAACAGGTACATGAGGCAGGAGAAGCCAGTGGCCCTCAGACTGAAGAGGGAAATAGGGACCAGTGCTGGCTTTGGGCTGCTTCTAAATGAATAAATAAAATACACTCCAAAGAAATGTCACTCAAAGATCTAAGGATTACAGTCTCTTTATCAGTGGCTCTGATTAGTTGTCAGATACCAAATATACAGCTTCCTGGCCTCAGGTAAGACAGTAAAAGGAAAGCTTGATTTCAAATGATAGAATAATTCTAATTTTTATCCAGAGAGAGGATCAAGTTTTTCTAAACAAGATGGGGTTTTTACACCCTGTTTTTCTCACTCACTAGAGTGAGAAACTCTAGTTTCTCTAGTCTCTCACTAGAATGATCCATTTCAGGCAGTTTGGGAGGGAAGAAATCTTTCTTGTACAGAAACCAATACTGTTCTTCAGTATATTTGAACAAGCTTTTGAGTTTTAGGTCCTTGTGGTAGGAAGAATGAATATGCATGTTAAAGGAAATTCTATTCTACATTAGAAACTTGTATCTGTTCCTGTGGTAGTTAAGGAGCCTTTATAATTCATAGGTATAATAATCCATTATACCTTTGCAAGTAGTGTAGAGAATTAACTCTGACTTTTTGCTAGTGCTCAGCTGCTCTTTTCTGTTGCTAGTTTGCAGTTGGATGGTCCCCCCATTTCCCTAAATGAATTAGTTCAGATGTGGTGTCTGAGATAAATGACTTCACTGTCTGTTCTAAAGAGATACTGAAAATCTTACTCTTTACTAAAGTCTCCTTAATCCAAATTGTCACAGTTTATTGGCCCTGTTAATGACTTTCAAGTTCAGTTAACATTCAGCATTGTTTCATTTAAAAGAGCAGCAGTGGATTTTCCTGCCCTCTTTAGAGCATATAAAAACCTAGGGTATTTGTTAACCCCTTGCGGTTCACCTAAGGAACTATCACCAGATAGTTCCTTAGAATATAGGGACTAGTACTGGCTCTGTTTATGAGAAGGAGAGAAAAATCCCAGTCCTTATGAAGAGAGTGACCAAATGCCCAGCAGCTGCACTGGGACCAGGAGTTCATAGTCACTCATTCACTGCACTGTTGTTAAGGGGGGATATGGTATCTGAGGATGGGTGGCACACAGCATCAATCCTGCAACATGAATACCTTCTAGCTTTACGTAAGTCACCTTATGGCCTTTCAGCTGCAATTTCTTTCATTCTGTATCTGCCCTTTTAAAGCCCAGACCCAGGTCTCCAGGCTGTTGAAATCTCTATGACCAGCTCCTTCGGCTCCTTTGCCCTCCTGTGACAAACCTGGGCAGCTTGAGGCCAGGGGCTCTTTGGGGACTTAGAGCTGAGCAGAGGGAAAGCATGACTCTATCTTTTTCTGGGTGCTATTCAGACTAAGAACATCATGCTCAGTATACAAACTGGGGTAGAGCTGTCTGGAAGGATGAGATCACTGCTTGAGGACTAGCTGGGCATTGATCAGTGGGTGGAGAGCAATTGCATCGTGCATCACTGTTTTTTCTTGGGTTTTAACTCTCTTTTCTCTCTTTTTGTTATATTCTTCATTACAATTGTTCTTCTCCTTCTCCTTCTTGTAATATTTATTTCAATTATTAAACTGCTCTTATGTCAACTCCATAGTTTTACTCTATTTCATGATTCTCCTGCCTATGCCACCACAGAGCTGGGAGAAGTAAGTTAACAGCTGCATGGTGCTTAGTTGCTGACTAGTTTAAACAACATTTTCTCTCTCTCCACACCACCACTTTCTTACACTTAAGTTTTACCATTGCCCAAACAGTACTTGTGTTTGCTTACTCTTCATCTGGCACAGAAGCTGCTGCATCAGTTTTTCTGAATAGAGATTGGATCATTTCTGTTTCCTGGTACAGTTGGCCAAGCAGTGACTATTCCTAGCCCCTAGTTCCACTAGAGGAGGTTGAGAAGGCAAAGAGGAAGCCCTAAATCTGCTCCGTTGACTTTTTTTAATAGTTCTTTTTTTTTTCGCTATCTTTGCTGTTCCTAGATCCGATGGCACCATCTGTAGCCACAGGGATTTGGCTAAATGTGACCAAAAAGCACTGATGAAAGCTCTGCAAAGAAAGAATTGCAGTAATCAAGGCTGGCAGTTATGAGTGCATACACTCTTGTTGCAACACTGTTTATTGAATAAGAGGCTACTGCAGGATATTATGCAAGGGATTGAAATATTCTTGCATTATGTGAGGAAAGTGTTCTCAGTTAGACTTAATGCTTCAGAGCTTCAGAGCAGAGGTTACAGGAATGTAGAAGTTAGGAGTACTGCACTTATAGTCTGCACTTCTGTGTGCAATAGTACAGCAGTTTTGAAAGTCACATTGTGGGTTCTTAATAGTACAGCAGTTTTGAAAGTCACATTGTGGGTTCTTAATAGGCTCTGTGTTTTCAAGTAGGTGTGTAGTGCACTTAGAAAGAAAGAGGGAAATTTTATCAGGCACATCTATAAGACTTCTGTCTCCAGAAATTGTTAATCAGAAAGCTCTGGTATAAGGAAGTAAAAATTACCTTTGGCTGCCATTTGATGCTAAAATTCTGTTGTAGCAAAGTGTTCTTTGGGTATATAATGCACAGTCTTTGTCAATTTTGGCATGATTTAGATAGGTCTAGGATAACCAGTCCAACAACATTCTCCAGAGATTGCATCTTTTGCAGGCTGCTCTTGTCTCAGACACACTCTTACTTGGCTAGAACTCAGCTCATATCTCAGTGATCTCTTGTAGCATGTTTCGATCCATTCCCAATTACAGGTACCCAGTATCTAAAGAGAAAATCCCGCATGTAGTACAATGTATTCATGACCACATGAGCTGTGCGACTGTGATTAAAGTCTGTCTATCATTTATTGTACAAGAGGAGTCCAAATGGAAGACCATTAAGAGAAGAAACTAAACAGATAAGATGTACATGTTCTGGCTTCTGTGGAATATAGATTGTGTTTCATATACTGAGCTGCAGGAAAAGGAACTATAGGAGGAAAAACAACCAGCAGTAAGCTATATGTAGGTGTGAGCTTAAGTAGTCCAGAAGAGAGAGATGAAACAAAATAAATAATAGTGAGAAGGTGCAAATTAGCATACCCACTCCCTTCTTCAGTTTACACCCACACACTAATGTTCTTTTCCTGCTGGCCCCTTCCTGTATATTGCGATGTATTCAAGTGACTTAGACAAAATGAGATAAATTCAGAGGTGGTGAGTAAAAAGGGGCAGACTACACATCTCTGTGTGCCTGTGTGTGTTATGAGTCAAGAGTTTGAATCTCAGAATGTAAAGGTGAAAACGCTTGGGCCAGTCCTCGTGGTACTCACTTCTGAGTTTAGCTCATGGGTAAGTTTTATGTATTTGCTAGTATAAAAAAACCATAAGCAATCAGGTCAGAAGACAATTTCTGATTGTCTAACCTGAACCTTTGCTTTAGATGAGCCTTAGTACATCATCTATCTAACACTCTGCATTGACCCCTCTTTAGCCCTCTGCCTTGTAGAAGAGGATCTGCTGCAGTGTTTCTGAATGAAGTCTCTAATCTTTAGAGACAGTAAAGACATAAGGAGCAATTTGTTTCACAGGCATGGTGTCCACTGGATGAACATGTAGTTGGAAACCCTTTTTTTGGTGTGACATTCCAACAAAGCTGTACTAAATTTACCAGAAAAAGTACTTATGGCACATGAAATCAAAATTTCTATGGGAGGAAATAAATTTTCCTAATTGCTTAATTGTGTTCTAATCTTATCAGAACCCAGGATGCCGTGTCAGACTTCTATTAACTGAAAGGAAGGATGGTCTTCCCTGACATGACCCATCTCATGATTTATTAACATTGACTGGTCCTTTTATCTCAAAAAATCTCTTCTATAAAATAATATTTGCTTCCCTTCATGACAGAGAATTGTGATTTATTCATATTCATTACAGATAAAGGCCTTTTAATTACTTGGACAGGTATTACACTAGTACTTCACATTCTTGTTGCATCTGAGTGTCTCACCACAGTCTTGCTTTCTTCCCATTTTATTATCAACCACAGGGGATGTCATACCTGCACTCAAGCAAAACTGAAGTCCATGGTCGACTCAAATCCACAAACTGTGTAGTAGACAATCGCATGGTAGTGAAGATCACTGATTTTGGCTGTAATTCAATTCTGCCTCCAAGGAAAGGTAAAAACAGCACTCACTTGGTTCCTCCTTCATGGTTTCCAACCCAGTGGACTTTTCTTATATTCACAGTCCCATAAGACCTAATCACATCTTGTGCACAGTACAAAACATACCATATGGTTTTGTTTCATGCAGCAACTGTCATACAAATGGTATCTGAAAACACTGCCTTAAGTAAAGAAAATTAACATTTTTTAGCAGGTAGAGAAAGGAATTGGTACAGATGAGAAAGAAAGAAGAATTTTCAACTTGTTTTTTAGAAAACAGATTCACATGTGTCTGAGGTGACTTTTTCAGCAGCCAAAGCCTTCTTGCAAATAGCTCTCCTCAGCAGTAATGCTGAAATAGTGTGAAGAAAAAGAGGAGATAAGTACCACATTATCTGATTGATCAGATGCACGTATTACCACAGTGCTGTGATTTAATTTAAACATTAACACTCATTACTCTGTTAATCCTTTAAAAAGTCTGTAGTGTTATGCAATGATGGCCTTAATGCTTTTCGTTCCTTAGGTAGGAATCTAGCAATATGTTTTCAATGACTTTGGGATAAATTTAACAGCTTTTCTTTACATTTACTATTAATCTCGTGTTCACAGAATTAAAAAAGAATACTCCTTTCTACTCATCTTTTCCTTCTTACTCGATCTTGAGTGAAGAGATAAACCTATCTGAAATTATGTCATCTGAATCTGTATGGTAGAACTTGGGCTGTAATAGACATAGCACTGTGCCATAACTGCAGTATGTCATCTGAGAAGAAACCATGGTTGCAGCTGGGTTGAGAGAAGATTTTTACATTTAGACACAAATACGCTTAAAGTAGCAAGGAGGACACAAAAAAAAGAGTAGTGTACAGAGTGTAAACCTTTCATTCTTCCATTTACAAATTTAACACTGAATATTAATATATTATATTGTGTTCATCTTCTTTTGATGCTCACAAGCAATCTCAAAATTTATTCTTGAAAAAACTTACTATCTCTCACCAGAGATCTGTAGATTGATTGTGTCTGGATTTTGTAGCCTATATCAAAACACTGTCTTCAAGGTCACTGAGTTCAGATACATTACCAGCATGTCATAATGAACTGTCCACCATGGCAGCATTCTGGTTCTGAGGTATAATGGTGATTGTTGCACTAGAAATAAAGATCAATAATTTCTGTAGAGAGAAAGTTGTAATGAGCAGGTAATATTATGTCAGTTTCAAAAGCACTTGAGAATTATTTCAGTAGATCCGTGTTACCAAGGAATATCTGGAAATACTACAGTCTTCTCATTTGACATCTTGTATAATAAATTCCTCAAATCTAGCTCGATAATTTATATTCCACCTTTTTTTTTAAATGGCAGTAGCATTCTTTGTTCTTACACAGATGCATAGGCTACTTCTGAGAACCCCACGAAACGGAGCTAAGAAAAGAAAAATCATTGCCAATAAACATAACTTTTCTGTAAGTGTGAGGGTCTGCATCAACAAGTGGAAAACAATAGGGTCAGCAAATGCCAGACAAACATAAACTACCACAGCAGAAGTTTACCTAACCTGTACTGATGTTACCTGCTCAAGAAAATGCTGAAGTATGAAGTAAGCAGTGCCAGTGGGCTCTGGGTTTGATATGGAAAGAGTAAAACAAAATATCACTACAGCCAATGGATGCTCTGAGAAGGATGACCCTTTTTCAGTTCCTTCTTTCTTTTCTCCATTTACCTCATCCCCTGTTGTCATCTGGACCTTCAGACCTGTGGACAGCTCCTGAGCATCTCCGTCATGCTGATGTATCTCAGAAGGGTGATGTTTACAGCTTTGGGATCATTGCCCAGGAAATCATCCTACGCAGGGAGACCTTCTATACCGGACACTGCCAGGACAATAGAGGTAAATCCACAAATTTCCAGGATGGTGTAGCTGTTACTGGCCCCTTCTCCGGGTTTTTGTGAAAGGCACTGTCTCTGATAGAACTGTGGCTTCCTTCACTGTGTGATGAATGAAGAGTCTGCTTGAAGAAACTCACTATGGGGCAAATGTCCTTATTCTTTCTGTAATCAAAGTTTGCACTGAGTTTTCTTGCCTCTTGTCCTCCCTTCTCACCTTGGTCACAGCATTACAGAGGTTAACATCATACAGCATTGTCTAGATTTATAATATCATTTAAAGGATATAAAGTAGTTTTATATGAGTCATGCACAACATATAGTAATTCACACCTACTAGGCATTGTAAATCAGCAATGCCAACACAGAGCAACAAAAACATGACACAAGAAGAGTTGGCATTTTAAAACTGGCAATTCAGACTTTATTTAGGCCTGTCAGAACTAACTGTAGTCATTAACTTCTGTCAGAAAAGGCCTCTCCTCCTGTAGTGCATCTGTTGAACCCCAGTTTGTTCATTTGGTGATATCATTTTTATGTGGCTCACAGCCCAATCAATCCCAGTTCCCAGAATCCAGGCATTATTGCATATTAGAGCTGCAATAAGAGCTTGTGTGGGTTTGGGATTTTCCTAGTGACAGTTACCAACAACAAGTTCAGATGTTGCCTTTACCTCTGAGTCATTCTGATAGACCCGCCTCACATTTGTTAAAATATCTAGAGGAGCAGCTGGGCAGCCTAATAACTCTTTTCCTGAGTTACATTTGAGAATAACTTGTGGGCCATGTTCATCATCCTGTATTATCACAAATCAGTGTTCATATTTGAGGGAACAGTCTTCCACATCACCAGCTGTTTAATGTAAATGTAGACCTAAAAGAGATTAGGAATGCCCGTTCTCATTCAAGCAAGCTCCTCAGGACTCCATGCTTAAGATAAGGTGGATAAAGTAAATTTCTTCCTATTTATTTTTCTTGGGAAGAGGCAGGCGCAATCCTCAGGAGTGCAAGGATTTTATAACTATTGCCCAAATAGGTGGAGAAGGGAAAGAGCAATTCCCTTCCTTGCTCATTTTGACTTGCAAAGCAAATGCATAGGAAACTACATTATTTTCACTGTTGAGCATCTACTCTGTTCCTCTGTTATGTTCATGATTATTAACTTAGCTTCAGACATGGTATTTCTGGGATCTTCTGACATGTGGTGACTTTCTCACTGCTCTGCACATAGTGACAGTCTGGTTCCCTGTTTTAACTTTGATCTGGTTAGCCACTTTAGAAAGATTATCTCTTTCAAATAGCGCTGGGTTAATCCAACTGGCTGGAAGAATTTTTAACACCTCTAGGAACTCTAGCTGGAGATGGTCATGCATGATTGGTATGACAGCAATAAACTTACTGCGCCCGAAGCCTGCTTGATAAGTCTCGATTCAGTGTACCTTAAAAAAAACCCTACTTTGCAACCTTCAGTTGAAATTCTAAATTTTTCATTCCATGAAGAATTTGTTTGATCCCCAAAGCTTTTTCCTTAAACAGATTAGTAGATGACTTAGATATTTTACTCTTATTGGCATTACTCTTGATTTTCTATTATGCAATTTGAGTAAATGTGTTCAGCCTAGTTCTAGCAGTTCATCAAATTTCAGAACAGAAAGGGATAAATGATTTTATGTATTGCTGAAGTGGCTCCTCATTTAAATGCCTGGGTTTGTTCATTAGTCAGGTTATTTAAACACTTTTGAATTTTGTTTGTGACATTATCTGACTTTGGAAGAGAGTAGTTCAAGCGTAGAATGAGCAGCAATTTACAAATATCTATGACTAAAAGAGGAAAAGAATACCAAATTACAGATAATGCTAATGGGAAAATAAATATCCCTGTTTCATGTTAGATCATTGTGTTTTCAAGTTTCCTGAAGAAAATCTTTCAATGGCCAGGCTATCAGAAGTTAATCTCTGCAAGTTGGAAGACAAGATGTTGGAAATTCAGGACAAGTGGCAAAATCACTCCTCCATGACTTCACTGGCAACAGCAAATTTAGGAAAATTAAACTCAACTTCCAGATACTCAGTGAGATGCAGGGTTAAAGAGAGCAGAGTTAGCTGAAGGAATGACCCTGGAACAAAAACACCATAGCCTCGCTCAAAGAGAAACATTGGGATCAGTAGACAAAATAAGGAGAGCTTAGAACACAAAACATTCTGTTGTAGTAGCTAAGTGACCTTTGTAGATAATGAACTTGCAGAGTTAATGAGTTTTGTCAACCTACAAATATGTATCAATCAACTCAACATACAATAATATTCCTGCGCCCACAAAGGCATGCAGAGCTGTGTTTCTAATGTATGTAAGTAACTAGGTCATAGTCCTCTTCACTTACTTCTCTGTGAGACATCTGTTAGGCCAGCTGGTTGTTCCACTCTTCTGCAGAAACACCTCATTCACAGCTCAAGAATGTGAAATCTTGTCACGTACCAACGCTCAATTCAAACTGCCTCTTTGTTCCACTACTTTCTGCAACTGGTTAATTGCAGTGTTGCTAATAGTGGCTGTTACTTCCACTTTCAGGTGTGTGCACAGCATGAAAAACCAGCACATTCCTCTTGCATACATGAGACTTACACTGTTTCTTCTGTCTCAGCCTACAGAAGACTTCTTAGCAGTCTTTCTGCTCCATAGCATTTGGGAGGATAAAGTCCCTACTCCTTTTCTAGTCTGCCATTTTTGTACCATGAAGCTGGAAGCTACTGCATCTTTCTAGGGGGATCATGCACACTGGGCATGCTTAGGCATCCCTAACTGCTTTAGACTTGCATATATTGTCACTACTGCAAACCTCCCTCATCTCAGTAAAATTGTCTTTTCCTTCAGTAAAATTGTCTCCCACATAGAATCAGACATTATTAATAAATGTGTGTCATGCTTCTCCACTGAGCCTTTCGATTTCTCTTCCTCTCTGGCCAGAGATAAAAAAATCACTTTTCTCTCTTTTTAACTCACTCCCTCTGGAACTCTTGACATCTGGAGGAGAAAGGTAAAGAGAGAGAGGGTTTTTGTTTAGCTCTCACTTACTGTGCTTAAATTGAGGTGTGCAAACGCAGCTTGTATTCTGACGTGTTCAGAATCCAAACAACTTTCAAGGAATGGATTTCATGAATAAGAGTACAAATAAGCTAATAAGTGCAATGTTTTTAGACCATATACGTTAATAGGCTAATTTTAATGAAGCTGAGTGTCTGCTGGATGATTTGAGCTGCTCTAATGGGAGTTGTGTATCCCTACATTTTTGATCAAGTCACAATGGGCTTTTCACATTGTTGTTTACTATAGCTATACTTCATTCTGACAGGCACACTAATAATGCCCAACATTCATTTGGGAAGATGCCATAACCATGTCTACCGTGACCAATAAATACTCATGTACATTCCTATTCATTTTACTTTCAGGGACTGTCAGTCCAGCCTGTTTTGATTTTGTGCCATATATTTTAAAAAGTTGAAATTCACAGCAAAATGAGAGAACTGTTTTCAGGGCTTCCATTTGTACATCACAGGACACTAACCACAAGAAATGTTCCACAAGGTCTTTTTTTATTGTTGTTTAAACCTGTGCATCTTTTTCCTGTGCTAGAGAAACTTTACAGAGTGGAGAATGGCAAAGGAGTGAAGCCTTTTCGACCAGACCTGACCTTGGAAACAGTGGGAGAAAGACAGACGGAAGTAAGCTAATAATTAACTAAGCCATTTTCTGGGTGAAGGTTGGAAGTCCTGGCCAAACTAGAGCTCAAAATCATGGGAAGATGAAAGCTATGTACATTTTATGCCAAATGCCCTAACCTCATGGGAAAAATGGTGTTTTCTAGTTGTTACCAGTGAAATGAAATACAAGTAATGGAATTTATTTCATGGAAAAGAAATAGACACTTACATGGTACCACTCTTCCGATCTATTTCAGATGTCTTTTAAGATGAGATGAATTACACCTCAAATACACTCCTCTCCACTGATTATATAGTCCCTGAGCTTACTTGCTTAGGTGAAAATGTCTATATTATAGACATCCATATATATAAGTGACAAATATCATTCTTTTAGTCTGAGTCACTAGTTTCACGTAAAAAACAAGCTAAGGTTACTTAAAATACAATTATCAAAGCATCTGCCTTGGTGTCAATAACTGTACCTGCCACTAGCTGCAAGACTGGATTCACTTACTTGTGTTTAATTTATATACTGCAAATTCAATGTCCTAACCATAGATTCAAAGCAGTTAGTCACACATTTTAAAATGTTGCCAGTCAAGAGTAACTGGAAATCCCCTAATGAATGAGTTCTGTTTAGCACATTTATCTTTCTGTGTCCATTACTCAGGTGGACTTTCCTTAAATTTTTGTTTGAAGGTGTATACGCTAGTGAAAAACTGCTGGGAGGAAGATCCAGAGAAAAGGCCTGACTTTAAGAAAATTGAGAATACTTTGGCTAAAATATTCAGGTAAGAACCAGGTGCCACATGTTTTAAGGAGTTTCAGACTTGTCCCAAGTGCTAGAAAGCTCATATTCATAAGCATGCGAGCTGAAGTGATTCAGCCAGTGGAAAAATTAAGTATCTACTTAGATTCTCTTTTATTCTTCAGCAGAAAAGTAGTCAAGCACGTGCATGTGTACATGTGTGCACATCTATCCATGTATAAGCTGTGTGAGGATAGTGTGATCGCCATACCTCAAATTGGTACATTGCAGAAGTAGCAAGCTGGACAATTAAAGACTTAAACCATTCAAGTAATTCACCCCCTGTCAAGACTTGGATAGTGACTCATGTAATTTTGAGTTTTGGGAAACTAGTGTACATAAATATTTGGAGGATAATTAGAAAGCTTGGATGATCTGCATTAGGCCATAAATGGGTTTGGATGGTCCCAAATTAGACCGACTAGAATTACTGGATTTTGTTGGTATAAAGTTGTCCATAGCTGGAATGGGCTGCTCAAGGTGGTGGTCGAGTCCCCATCCCTGGATGTGTTTAAAAGTCACTTAGATGTAGTGTTGGGGGATCTGGTTTAGGAGTGAACTTGTAGAGTAGGGTTGATGGTTGGACTTGGTGATCTCAAGGGTCTTTTCCAACCGGAATGATTCCATGATTCTGTGATAGCTGGGTAAACCTGTGTGGTTATACAGGCCTTTCACCTGACCAATGTTGCATTGTTTTCATGTCCAAACAGTGCATTTTAAATGCTTCTTTTGAGAAATTACTCCCCAGTTTTTGAAGCTCTCCTCATTAACAAATCCCACCAGTACTTGCATCATTGTACATTTTACATGGTCAGAAATACAACTGCACTAAGCATAACTGAATGCATCAATTGAATAATCTTTCTATAGGAAGACATCCTGGTTCAGCTTCTAAGCCTCCATCCTACAAAAGCAAAGAGGTTGCTTCTTGCCACATGCAACACAGTGTTCTCCTCACGGGGAGGTCACCCCTCGTGGGGATAGTGCATCCTTGACATGAAGATCTATTTATAAGCGGTTTTAGAGTCCACCTGAGTACAATACTAATCCGATTCTTTCAGTCAGCCTGGCCTCATCTACTTTCAGACTGCTTTGGTGAGTGCAGGCTGCTCAGGCAATCAGGGGTTGTGAATGGCTTGTGTTACTATACTTCTGCTTCCAGGAGTTAGTTGGCTGGAGTCTGCAGGATCTTGTGAATAAAACTAGCCCTGGGGCGGCTAATTATTCAATTGAATTATTCTGTCTTTTACACAGGCAGCTCCAAATTGTCTTAATCCTTCTGGCTGAAGTAGCTATTGAAATGTTGTATGCAATTTTCTACTTACTATCTTTAGGTTCCTCTCATGATTGAAGTTTGACTGTTACTTTTTAAGATTGAATTACTCAAGATAACCTGGAGTTGACAATTTAGGTTAGACATTAGGAAAAACTTCTTCATCGAAAGGGTCATTAAGCATTGGAATAGGCTGCCCAGGGAAGTGGCTGAATCAACTGGACATGTTTAAAAGTCATGTAGGTATGGTGCTCAAGGACATGGTTTAGCAATGGGCTTGGGTGAATTAATCATTGGGCTTGATGATCTTAAAGGTTTTTTCCTACCTAAACAATTCCAAGATTCTTTATTAGCAGGGCTAAGTGATTTAAGGGTGCTTGAAGAATTACCATGTCCAAGAGACAAGAGTGGATCACAGACTTTCAATTCATATACATAAGCCTTCCCAGCAAGAGAAGGAGCGATGCACTTATGGCAATTTGTATTCTAACTACATAGAAGTCAAAGAATGGATAAGTTTTTCATTGCTTCTTTTTTCATCTCTTTTTTGTCTCTGTCTCAACAATGTGCTTCTGTCGACCTTTCTTGTTGGCTTCTGTGTATTTCTATTATTCACAGTAACTACCATGGCCAGAACAATGAAAGCTACATGGATACCCTGATCCGGCGTCTACAGCTGTATTCCCGGAACCTGGAGCACCTAGTGGAAGAAAGGACAGAGCTATACAAAGCAGAGCGAGACAGAGCAGACAGGCTTAATTTCATGTTACTTCCAAGGTAACCAGACAGCAGGATTTTCACTGGCATTTTATTTACACTTGATTCTTGGACAGTGGGGGTTTGGATTAATATTAATCTTCCATTTTCTTCCCTTCTAATCTGATTCTGCTGGTGAAGAAAGAAGAAACAGCTGTCTCTGTTGTCTCCACCCTATAGTGGATTTTCATGCTAAGATCGTACCAAGACCCTTTATCTCCTCAACCTCTCTTCATGCACAGGATCCCCCTTTCCAGCACAAATCTCTTTTTCACTGACTTCCTGGGAATATGTAGATCTACAGTGATCCCATGTAGAAAGAATATCTCTAGCTGGAGAGCAGGAGTGCAGTTTAACTTCAGGCAGGGGTTTAACAATGCAACAGAGGGACTGAGATGGACTGGGCTAGATGGTTGCTTCAGAGTGTGATTATAGGGCAAGTATTATTGATAGTTTAATATTGGTAATACGAGTAATTTTGGTATTGCATACATTTAGAGTAGTGAAACTATCCTGGTATGTCATTGGTGTGGGTTACCATGACAGTCCTGGTGCTAGTTTCAAGGGTATTTAAGTAGTCAGGGTACTGATTTTATGATAGATCTAAAAAAAAAAAAAAAAAATTGCCATTTCAATAGAGTTTTGGGGAACTTTTGAAATTATTTGGCTGTGTAGACTGTGTCACAAAGGATCCATGTTTCCTTCCAATCCTCGTTGTTCCTGCCACTCTATTATTGTCTCATTGTAGATGAAACACAGCACTGTGCAATGCCTGTAATTTTCTGGGACTCCTTCAGCTATTCTCTTTTAATATCTCCACTAGGAACAGATATTTTCCTGGATTTAGAAATGCAAGAAAGTGAAGGTCCCTCTGGATAGATATTGACTGTCATGATACTGAATTTCTGTTTCATAAAATTGTAAGATATGATATCCCATCTGAAATCAGGATGAGGTGATGTAATTACCAGGATTAAATTACTTCTGTGCTGGTGAAACAGAAAAATATGTCTGTTCTTACTTATTATGTGGGTAGAATGTGGGTCTACATGTCAGGAGTTTCAGAATTTTAGTTTTAAATTTGCCTTATATTGCTATTTCTGACTCTAGCTGAGAAGGTCAATTGTCTGTGCCTCAGTTTCCTCATGGCTATTAACACACTTGGATTTTATGAGGCTATAGTTCAATAATTAACATTAATATGTGCCTTGAGGTCCCTGAATGAAGTGTGATTATGGCGGCAATTTCCAGAGAAATGTTTGATGATTCCTACACAGAAAGCAGTGAGGTGGATGGGTTACTTGAAAAAATGCCTATAACATTAAACAGTAGTCACATGTCTTCCTCCTCTCTCTATTTCCACAGGCCAGTAGTAAAATCTTTGAAGGAGACTGGACTGGTAGAACCAGAGCTATTTGAAGAAGTCACTATCTACTTCAGTGACATTGTTGGCTTCACTACACTCTGCAAATACAGCACCCCTATGGAGGTTGTAGATATGCTGAATGATATCTACAAGAACTTCGACCACATTCTTGACCATCATGATGTTTACAAGGTGACTAGCTTCGTATTTTTGCTCTTTTAATAACCAGAGGGGACAAAACTCAGATTGGATTTGGCAATCCATCTTCAAAGACAAAAGAGAGAAAAACAGGACCAGATTATCTTATGTCAATGTGCTTTCAGTGTTCCTGCTTATTCTAAATTTTGTATACTAGGTGGTCACAGAGTCATTAACTAGAATTCTGGGTACAGTTCTAAACAGTCATATACCAGAAAGGTTTCAGCTTCCTTAAACTACTCAGCCCTGCTATCCAGAGAAGCATTGTTTAACTGTGAACAGGAGGATCAGATTAGATCTTTCTGCTTTTAACTAAGGAATTTCCTATGTCTGCAGACAGTGAGGTAGTTTTGTTTCCACAGGTGGAGACCATTGGTGATGCATACATGGTGGTGAGTGGTTTACCAAAGAGGAATGGTAACCGGCATGCAGTAGATATCTCCATGATGGCTCTGGACATCCTCAGCTTCATGGGAACTTTTGAGCTGAGACATCTGCCAGGCCTGCCTGTTTGGATTCGCATTGGAATTCACTCTGGTACATACGAGTGCTAGATCAGTGTTGTTGCCTTGGTTCTGAACAGAACAGACATCCATGGAAGATCTGGAAGTATATCATACACAACTGCTCTCCTCATGAAGAATCAGGCTGAAAACAATGTACCTGGAGGAAGTGCAGGAGAAATAAATAAACCACTGGTTTGCCCCCCTGTAGTGGAGCAGTCCATACCCACTCATTCATAGCTTAAGTCAGTTGCTAGAAACAGCAACTGCCCCTGTTGCTAATACGATTAAGCCAGTTGCATCAAATCCACAGGCTGTTCCTCTCTGACCAAAGCAGAAAATCATCCATAGCCAGCTATGCCCATCAAGCCAAAAAAAATGCAGGTGTCTATGCTATGGTTTTGCAGGGAAAAGTTCTGTCAAGCCTATGTGGGAATTATTGCTTTAATTTATCCAAAACAAATGTCTTTTTATCAAAGGGAAACTCTAGATAACTCAACAATCCCAAATACTTTAGGAGATGTTATCTTTTTATTTCCTCTTGTTTCAACAACCACCTGAACACTAGTGGAGGATAACATCAGTGAAAACAACTGAAACACTGGGAAACTGCTTAAGGCACCACTCTGTCCCTCTCCATACTGAAGATTATTATCTTTTCTCTTGCTTCCAAAACTGACAGTAATTCTACATTTTTCTGCATAGAAATTATGTTTAAATACAATTAGGACTGTGCAGCTGTGTCCTTTTTATGCTCTTATTGGATTATGCAAGGCTAACAGAGCTAGGCTTCATTTGGAGTAGATGGGGAGACCACTGGATACTTTGAGAAGTAAGTTACTGTGGGAAGTACTGCATTGGTGAGGAACAAAGAGCTCCAGCAGGCACTCCACTGCTGTGCAACAGTGAGACAACTTCCAGGCAGATGATTGTCTCTTGATCCATCTTTTTCATTCTCTGCATCCTGTTTCTAGGCCCATGTGCAGCTGGTGTGGTTGGAATAAAAATGCCTCGTTATTGTTTGTTTGGAGATACGGTGAACACAGCTTCGCGGATGGAATCCACAGGATTGCGTAAGGACTAAATTTAGCTGTCACTGTAACAGGACCAAAGGCTGTTGCTTAGTTTGTGTCTGGAGTATCTGCTTTCAGCTGAGAACAACTTATTATCAACCTGCAGAAGTTTTAAAGATGAAGAAGCCTTGTTTATGTTGATTACTAATTCTTTCACTAGCCTGCTGCACACTGGAAAATTGATCCATGTTCATGCTTCAGTGCTGGTAACTGGGAATACATGGGCTGAATCACTGGCAGAGTCTTCCAGAAGAGCTGATACTTGTGTGTGTCTGGAATTTAATTTTACTGTATGAATTATAGATTTTAGTTTCACCTGGAACTATATCACAGCATTGTTCTGTAAATATGCTGACTGTATGTTTTAAGTTGAAGCAATTACATCTTCAGCTTCACCATTAGGAAACTGTGCCAAGAACCAGTTTGCCTTCCTTCTGCCCAGTGTCTTCACGTGACTATCCAGGTCACTCCCAAATATCTTCCCTTTTAGCATCTAAATACTACAGATACCATGGTCACCTGTGTTTCAGATCAACAGCTGTGCAAGCTATTCCTTCCTAGACACAATCCTATGTAGTGGAGTCAGATTTTTCATACAGCTATGTAATTGATTCTCATTTAATTTAACTTTACTTAATATGGCTGTGTGATACATTTCCAGGTTGAGCTTTCATAGTCTCTTTGTTTTTTAGCTTTAAGGATTCATGTAAATGGTTCCACTATTAACATCCTGAAAAGAACAGACTGCCAATTCCAGTACGAAGTAAGAGGAGAAACGTACTTGAAGGTAACCTTTACCATGTGTATGCATGAGCACAGAGAAGAGGGGTACTATAAAAGTATTATAAGGCTGATCATATATACGATAAAGTATGTAGAGCTGTATTATATACACTGCAACTTATTTAACAGCTGGGAAACACGGGTAACAGATCACTTAGAAGCTGAAGACACTTCTATAAAGACAATGTAGGCAATGAAGAGCTCCCTAAATTATAAATGAAAGCAACAAGTGTATGAAGAATAAATTAAATGTATGATTTGTAAAAGAAAATCGTGGAGTGAATTCATCTGATGGAAGGAAAGCTGAATCTATTTTTAATTTGCTCATGCTCTGCTATCTGTTTATCTGCCAATCCATTTATTTCAGTCTATTACAATTGGCAGATGTCTGCATTTGGGAGCTGAAGGCAGGAAGCACAGCTCACCTCTCCCATGGGGTGTGTTTTGGATCATGGAACAAGGGAGCACACGTGCAGCTGCATGTCCCACGCTAGTCTTCTTTTCGCATCTGAATTTAATCCTTTGCTATGAACATCAGCTACTGAAAACAAGCAAAGACAAACGTGGCAATGTGCAATACGGTGTTATTTAAGTACATGAACTGCAGGAAATTTTGTTCTAATGCCAAAAAGGTGTTTTCTCTTCATTGTCGTCCATATTTAGGGCAGAGGAACAGAAATTACCTACTGGTTGACGGGTACTGAGGACAAGAAATACAATCTCCCAACGCCTCCTTCTGTGTAAGATGTTCTTTATATGTAAAAAGGGAACAGAAATTCCCAGTCTTTGTGCTTTAGCTTTCACTGCTCCTTCCTGGCAAGTGTGGATTTTTTGTTATTACTCAACTTACTTTCAGTAGTTAGAGGCTTAACAGTGTGTGTACATATAAACACGTAAATACTCACAAAATGGGGCTGTGTGTGTGCTGAAGGTTCTTTGACTATAAAAACACTTAACAGGTTCATTTCCTCAGAAGGGAAGTAAGACAGGACAAGCTGTTGATGTGGTTAAGTGAAAGAGACCGACCGAAAAAAGACATTAGACCTAAAAATCTCGCACTTTAGACCTAATAGAACCTATGTGTGACAGCACAGTGAGAGGATAACCTCAAATGTATGTGCAGCTTGCAGTGGCACCACGCCTGAGAGCTCTTGAGGGTGAATTTGTAGAAATGAAACTTGTGGGACTTTGCGCAGTATTCTGCTAGAAGTGGATAAAGCTACTGTAGCATTGCACACACATACAAGTCTTTAAAAATTGAACAAAAAGCTTACTTTATAACATAGAAGGGGTAAGTTTTCAGGAAAAAAAAAGAAAAAGAGGTCAATGTCCTGGCAGTGAGCTATCGTTTTGCATCAGTGAATAAAACAGAGTAACAGAGGAAGTGCTGTTTTTCAGAAACTATTCAAAACTGAAGTCAACATCGGTGGTTGCATTTGTTTTCCCTTTTTTTTGCATATCAGTACTGCATTAAATATAGAAGCTCCTCACTTTCTTCTCTAAACTCTGGTGCTGCCATTTGCTTTGAAATGCCGTTGTTTCAGTGCCACCTGAGGCAATTACATTGCAAACTGTGGTTTGCTGACTACACAAGGATCCCTTATGGTAGAAGACTTGAGTAAACGTTACAGTTTACTTCTACTGCAAAAGTTTTGAATCTTACACGTGTCCATTGCACAAATAACATTTTATGCCTGTTTATTTCTATCTAGCTAAAAGAAAAGAGGAGGCTAAGAGAAATGTTCTCTTGAGACATGTGCCAAACAAACAATCAAACTTTTAATCTATTACAGAATCTCATGAACTTTGATTTTTTTTTTAAATGGAAAGTGTTTGTCTGTGGGCTGAGCAGGAATTAATGTCAGGTGTACGTCCATGCTGAACTCAGAAGTCCTTTCTTAAAATTAGTGTGATCTTTGGAGACTATCAGAATTATCAAATTGGCAGTTCTTAGGGAATTCAGCTATTGAAAGTAGCTCTTGAGCTGGATCACTGTGGTTAGTTATATTTTCGTTATCACTTCCTCATACAGGCTGTGACTGATAAAACTGCCCCTTAAAATTGTCATAGGTGGGATATTCCAGCAAAAGCCAGACACACTATAGAAATTAATGAAAAGGTGGCAACTCTGTTACTGAAGATGGCCACCTGGAATTTGACGGTGGAAGTGCTGGTGCAGTAATGATGTTGAGATCATCTATTTTTGTTAGCTGTCTTCCTTTTCATTCAAATGGAAAAATCATGTGCAAATCTTAAATTCTATCATGAAATCCAGAACCTGAATTTGGTTCTGCCCACACTTCCTGTCAGTACTGTGTGAATGTCATTAGGATCAATGTGGGATAGAAATGTTTAAAAACAGTTGGGGAATCTGTGGATCACTGAAAACATGTGAATTACTGATTTTTTTTTTCCCCATCTTGTTACTTTCAGGGAGAACCAGCAGCGATTACATGATGACTTAGCAGAGATGATAACTACTATTCTTCAGAAAAGGGAAAATGAAGGATCCAAGACACATAAGGTTTCACGGGTAGCTAGCTACCGATCAGGTACACTGGAATACCTGCAACTAGTCAGCACAGAGAATTCTGCCACGTATCTTTAAAACTGGACATCTAGTGTGACTCAACAAGCTGCAGTAACTCTCTGGAGTATTCAAGTGAAGGCTGGAGGCTTATACTCTCAGGTAGAGGAGAAAGGAATTACCTTTTCAAGCATCCTTTCAACTGTCTGACCTGCTAACACTAAATCAGACCTCCTCTCACTATAACATCAAAATTGTCAGATAACTTCAGCAGGACATGTGCAGCTTGTTTTGAGATAAATGGAAATATCTGCACTTGAGTCTGGAAAATAGGTGTTGGGGTTTTCTTTTTTAGCCCATTCAATAATCCAATCCTGAAAATATTCACTGCAAAGCTGAAGATAGATTTGCTGTAATATATTGGCAAGTGACATTAAACATATCATATGTAAATCTGGGTAAGTTGTCATTTTACTTCTTCTGTGTTTTCCCCTGCCTCACACATTTTGTTTAATCAGGTTGACTATGTTCAAGAGACAACACCTCTGTTATTTACCTTGGGAGATTACAAGTTGTATGGTTTCTAAAGCTTATCTGAGTCTCTTGAGCCTGCAAAATGAAACTGGAAATCTTGCAGACATTTTCATATCTTTTCTCTACTTCTGCTTCTGTCCCCAAACCAGAATTGCAACATAAATGAGGGAAACAAAGTGATCTGAATTTCTTAAACCTCAGAAACTTTCAATTCATCTTTTGGATGAAGTTTTGCCACCAAGCAGGAGTCGTGTTTTACTCAGATGGCTCACTACCTAAGTGACACCGTGGTATTTGCATTAATAAAAGAGCAAGCAAAGCACAGGGGATGCATGTAAAAGCACATCAGCATTCACACGGAGAAACAACGACTAGTGAGTGAAAGTTCTGCAGGGGCCTTTTGTGCATTGGTGGTTTTCAAAGCAGAGCTACTTCTTTCAATGTTGTCAAATATCAGTCAGTATTCAAACCATAAATCTTCACACAACATCATTCTTTTATGGTTTTGATTAGCGTTTTGTGTTCAAGTAAACAAAATTTTTCAAAAAGAGCAAACCAGTTACCTGTGTTTTTTCTGTCAGCCAAAACTGGCTTTGTAAGAACACACATGCCAAAGAACAACCTAGGTGTAAACAGACAGATCTGAAGCTCAAAGTTCCCTGGAAAAACTGAATCAGGAGGTGTTGTAGGGCTAATACTCTTGCCTAATGAATGCAAATTCCTGTACCCAGAAACATGACCTAGACAGAAACAGCAGGTAGCATGTAACCAACAGCTTTCAGGTTGTACGTAACCAGTCCTGAACTTGGACTGGCACTGTTGCCACACCATCGCTTCTTCAGTCCCGATGCAAGTGTTCACTGGGATAGGTCAGGAAAAAATGTCTGGTATTGTAAAAGTGGTCTGTACTAAAAAAACCCCTACCAATACAGTAAAAATGTATAAAGCCTGCTATTTCCTGCCATGTGGTGCAAATCAGCAAGCTCTTTCTCTAGGTCTGCATTCTTGGGTGTGACTGCTGAACTTCTTGGCACTACTGGACTGTGCTGGTTGCTGTGTCTGATATGCTCACCAAGTCTAGCTGTAATGCAGTGACAAGCGCTGGACTCCTCAAGCCCAAAGAAGCCCACTACTAGCGTCTTAAGCAGAGCTGCTCTGTTCTTTCAAGTGATGTAAGTCTATTTGTAAAGAGGAGTTTTATGGGTTCCATCCTTACGCCTCTGAGATATGAATTATTTTAGAGCAAATGTCTGTTGACACTGATTGAGACAATTAATCTGAACAGTGTTTAGTTTTCAGTAGCACTTCACTTTCCTGCATTCTTCAGATCATAATTTTTATGTAATTCTTTGAAGATAAATAGTTGTCTTAGCAATGAGCTGATGGAACCATTTTCTGGTAATTTGTTTTCTACATGGTTCTGTCCCCGCACATAGCTGTCACCCATATATCACCATAGATTCAGTTTTGACTACCCTTTAAAAAAAATTGCTCCGGTTTTCAGCTTTGACTCTTAGATTCAGTGTCTTAGCATTACATCATGCTATCAGTGCTAGATCAAAGAGCCTTCTACCATCAGAATATCTAACCAAATGTCCATTTGTTTCCCTTTAATTTTTTTTAAGCAGTGAAATGTTATATTAAAATCCTATTGTGAGATATAATTTTATTCTCCAAGTATTTTGGCTGCACCATCACCACTCACACCAAAAACATTTCTATGAATTCCTGGGCTGGAAGCATATGGAAGTGAGTCCTTCCAAACACACATCAAGAGTTTTGTAGCTGTGGTCATATTTTGACTGACCCCTTGTCTCCATCTCATTTTTGTCATGCATCTGCAGTCCCCTCCTATGTGCTCTTGATCCTGTCTTACCCGTGCCTCCAATTCTTGGCTATGTCTATCACCAGAGAGTTCTGTACACAGAGAATTGTGTTTTAAACACTTCCCCCCCCTTGCTGTGGTATTCCTATACATGGAATTCTGTGGAAAATACAATTTTGGATTTAACTCACAGACAAACTGAGAGCAGCATGTGACAGAGATGAATTTCACATTTGGAAAAATCTTTGGACGGTATCTGGAACCAGATCTGTTGTGTCCAGTTCTGGGCCTCTCAGCTCAAGGAGGACACAGAACGGCTGGAGAGAGTCCAGTGCAGAGCCATGAAGATGAAGGAAGTGGAACACCTCCCTTATGAGGAAAGGCTGAGGGAGCTGCATGTCTTTAGCTTGGAGAAGAGGAGACTGAAGGGTGACCTCATTAATGTTTATAAATATGTGAAGGATGGGTGTCATGAGGATGGAGCCAGGTTCTTCTCAATGTTATCTAGTGATAGGATGAGGTGCAATGGGTGTCAGCTGGAGCATAGGAGGTTCCATATAAATATGAGAAAGAACGTCTTCACAGTGAGGGTGACAGAGCACTGGAACAGGCTGCCCATGGGCGTTGTAGAGTCTTCTTGTCTGGAGATGTTTAAAACCTGCCTGGATATGTTTCTATGTGACTTGGTCTAGGTGGTCCTGCTCTGGCAGGACTAGATGATCTTTTGAGGTCCCTTCCAATCCCTAATGTTCTTTTCCTCCAAAGCAAACTTTACATCCATTAATGACTAAGGAGTTGCCTTTCACTGGAGTGGGGAAAAAAAAGGAACAGCACTGTGTTTTATCCTTATCTTTTAGTGAAAAGTAGCCCAGAACACCTCAGAGATGGGTGTGGAAGGATCTCTGCAGCTAGCAGTGGTGTTGCAGTGCCTTATTCTGGGCTGGAGGCCAAGTCTAGCTATTTGGCCTGAACTGGTTGGTATGTAACCTCATTATGTGAGTTTATTACAGGCACAGGTATCTTAAACAATTACCAAATCACAAAGTCCTAATAATGGCTGTTTAGGACACTGGTAGATATTCAACATTGGGGTTTAATGAAAGGCAGCATCTCCAAATGACCTGAGTCAGGGAAGACCCTATGGAAGTTGTTCCTTGTAAACCTTAGGGATATTCCCTCAGTTTTTCTGCCGGAACACAGAGAATAGACTCATACAAACATTTAAGCAGAGAAAGACCTGTAAGATCATAAAGTCCAACAACTAACCTAACTGTACCAAGCCCACTGTAAAAACATGTCCTTCAGCCGCTTATCTGCACACGCAGTAGTTGCTCTTCTCAATAAAGCCAAAAGCTGCCCTTCCTCTGATGAAAAACATAATAGTTTGATAAGACACCACTCAACTCCTGTTGCTTTACTAGAGGTTTTCCTGATGGATCTTTGCTGCTTTGTTGTTCATATCCTTTGGCAAGCTCAGAGAACCACCAGCCTGGGGCTTCCAAGTGCAAGAGGAGACCTGATCTCAGCCTGGAGTGAACCAACAAGGAGGTTGCAGAGTGGTGGACGTTGGTCTCTTCTCATGAGTAACAAGCGCTAGAACAAGAAGAAATGGCCTCTAGTTGTGCCAGGGGAAGTTTAGGTTGTATTCTCGGGAAAACTTCCTCACTGAAAGGGTCATCAGGCACTGGAACAGGCTGCCCAGGGATGGGGCTCAACCACCATCCCTGGATGTGTTTAAAAAGTCATGTAGATAAGGAGCACAGGGACATGGTTTATGGCAATGGGCTTGGTAGAGTTGAGTTAATGATTGGACTCAATAATAACAGTCTCTTCCAACCTAAATGATACTAGGATTCTGTGACACCGTGGCCAGGTCTTGTGGGCTCCAAACACCAAGAAAGATGCTGCCGGGCACGACTTAATGCTTTCCCCACCACCTTCTGCCACCAGCACCACCAGCCCGCAGAGCGGGAAAGTGCCGACGGCCGCGGTGGCAGCCGGGCTGGCGAGGCAGACCCAGGCCCAAGCGCCGACCCTTCGGGCGCGAAGCTGTGAGAGGCGGCTGCCGCTCCCCGCGTCCCTCGGGCACATCCCGCAGCAGGAGCGGAAACATCTCTCGCCCCGGCCAGGGCCACCCGCAGCACGGGGCGCTGGGGCGGCACCGGAGGAGGCGGGGAGCAGCGAGCAGACCTGCCCTGAGCGAGGGAACTTTACTTAAAGTCCCGCCGCCTCCCAGCGCGCAGCGGCGGCGCGAGGGAAGAGCCGCAGCGGTCAGCGGCATGGCCCGGCCCGGCGAGAGCTGCTGCTGGGGGCTCGTGCTGCTCGTGTGGGCCGCGCTGGGGGTCCGAGCAGGTGAGACGAGTGGAAGGGGAAGGCGGAGCACCCTCGCCGGGGCTGAGGGCAGGGTGGGAGGGGGTCAGCGGGGCCGCCTTCTACCCCAGTGGGGCCAGTCGGCTGGGACGGGTTGTCCCGTCGGCGGAGCCTGGTCCGGGCTCAGCCGCAGCTCATCTGGGCCGACCTCGGGCACCCGCCGGCCTTCGCGCTTCGCCTTGGGCGGGCGCTCCTCGCTGCCCCTGCCGCATTGAGCTGCGGGGAGAAAGAGCCCCTGGGGTGCCTTGTGGAGCGCTGCGAGACGGAGAGTAGCCTCGTCTCCTGGGAGTGTAGGGGCTGTGGCGGCGGTTGAGCCCCTCTGCGCCCCGGAGGGACCCCTCAGGCCGGGGAAGGACCGGCTGCCCCGTGGGCTCCGTCCAACGGCACCTCCTGGCACCGCGGGCTGGACACCGGCTCGGCTGTGGTACTGTGGGGATGTTACGTGCTGGCACTTGGCATACTGCAAAATCACACTTTCAAAACGTCTTTTCCCGTTCCCGTAGTGGGCGAGGGCAACCAAAGTAAGAGTTTATGAGGTGGGGAGCTGCCTTGAGCACCCAGTGACTGCGCAGGGGTCCGTGCATGGGAGTCATTTAGGATGGACCCTCTGGTGTGGTCTTTTTACAGCATGCTGCAACTTGTATTTCCAGCAGAATTTTAATGCTTAGTAATTCTTTACTACTACTAAAACTAGTGCTTAGAGTTTTAGTGTGAGCGTAGGTCATTGCTCGTGTTTGCGAACTCATACCTACTCAGCATCTGATGTTCACTGAGTAGAAAAACTTGCTAGTAGAGCAAGTACCAGTATGTGGTTAGCTTTTACAAATAGAAGTCGTTTTCTATGCTACAAACACCACTTCATGCTTATTTTTTGCCCATGGTTGGTTTTCATCATATATTTGTGTATTTTTTAAGTCAAAGTTCTAAAGCTTTGATTAGAGTAATTAAATAGCTGAAACTTTTGTAATGCTTTTGAGCTGCTGCTTGTTGACTGCTGTAGCCTTTCAGCCAGTTGTTTCTAGAGCTTTATTCTTGTTGCAACTTCAGAGTCAGAATTAGATGCAAACAGAGTGGCAGATGCCGTAATGGCCACATTTCTGTGAGCTTCAAGACTCCATAGCATTTTGGTTTCCTGCTTAAAAATTTGAGTTGCTGTTTGGCTTGAAAAGTCATTGTAGCTTTGGACACACACTCCACTGTCTAACTACATGCTAGACAAGACATGCTAGTGAGGTATGAGCGTAGCGTTGTTATTATTGCTTTTCATTTCAAAATTTACCAGCAATTGGAGAGGTGGGGTAAGAAGTTGCTAAAGAAGGAAATTTAGGACGTTGAGCAAGTGTGTGGAGTACATGAACCTGAAGCTCGCTCTGGAAAATGAGTGAAGGTTAGTGACAGGCAGCAGCCATTGGAAACAGTGAAAAGCCCATTAGAGAACTGTGGGTACCATTTGTAGTGATGGCAATAGTAGGGTGGTTGGGGAGCAAATCTCAGCAGGAGAATATATTCCTCTTGTGCTGCTTTCAGTGAATCCTGAAGATCTTCAAGGGCTCGATTCAGTGCTTATCTTCTAGCAAATGCCTAGTTAATTTATTAATTGCCACAAAACAAAGAGATATTCAGGCAGCAGTGTATTTAATATATAGAAATGTCACAAGGATATTATTTTACTGGAAGTCCTACCTTGTCTTTCAGGCCTGCTTTTCAAACTTTACCTGAATTGGCAAAAACCTTAGTACTACATTAGAAGTACGTAAGGAAGGTCAACCATGAATCATGCAGAGGGAATGAAAAGAAGTTTAGGGAAATTAGTTTCAGCCAATACATGACTGACTGCTCACGTAGTAAGTGAAGTGTTAGCAGAAAATGACTAAGTAGCAAGCAGGTTATTTAATGGAGAGAACTTGGCTTTCAGCACTGTGAATTGTCCAGATTTTGGGTTTAATTGGTTCATTGTTCTGTAGCATTTTGAATGCCTGGAAGATTCTTCATCATGCTGTTTGGAAACTGTTTCTATGGAAAGTTCTCTGGTGAAAAACTCTTAGATGTAGAGACTATGAGATTAGTGAAGCTACTTTTAAAATAATTATATTTGCTTCTCTGTGGATCATCTGTAGTGGGGAACTGTAATTGTTTTGGCAAGGTTTCTGCATTGGCTAAGCTTTACTACTAAGTATCCTTACGAATGTGAAAACCATATGAGGCTCAAACTCTTAAGTAATATTTGCATGTGGGTGTAGCTTCTTTCCCATGAAAGCACAAATTGGGGAATTAGCCTTCAAATAATATTGGGCCTATTAGAGGCAAAAGGGAAAATTACTTAGACCTGACGTGTGAGGAAATACGGTGAATTAAGGGCAGCAGAATAGAAGACACAAATAGGTTATATTAAAGCAGAACAAGAAATCATTTACTCTTTCAACTGAAAACTACTAGGTTTTGTCTTAAGTTCTTGTGTGGTTTAAGCTAATAGCTAAAGAAGGCCTGAGGTACTTAGCATTCATTTTGTAATGGAGTGCTTTGAAATCTCAGTTGTACTTTAGAGGCATACAGTCTTCTTTTTTTTAAACAGTTTAGAAGCATGGTTCTAAAATTTGTAATGGGAAAATAGGACAAGCTCTATTAAATCACAACATGGAACAAAACCCATCAGGTGCTCCCAGTTATGGCTGTCCTGAAATATTTAATTACAATACTCAGTTAATGTAATCTTTACTACCGAACATTGGCTGTAGGAGAGGGTATGCTTAAAACAGGACATGTGCAACATTGTGGTAGGGTTTCTATGTTTTAAAGTTGTGCAAAACTAGTTTTCAGTGAAGCAGCAGAATGACTGCTTCCTTATTTAGTGGGAAGTGTATAGCTGGAATCCAAGTACAGCTGATTCTGTGAACTCTTCTCCAAAACACAGTCTGTTTTTCTTTTCTACTTCTTATTTTCACCTTTGAAAAGTGGTGAATGGCAACAAGCATGTAAAGTACACATTAAAATGAGTAGTTAAGGAAGCCAGTGGACTTCCTTTTCTTAAAAGATACTGTTGTTAATTTGGCTTGTTACATGCAACCTAACCAGTGCTTCATTGCTTGTGAGGTAACTTCTTTCTCAGACTAAAGAATCACATTAATAATCACTCTCTAACCTCATAGCCCTTTTATTTGCAAGGAAAGGGGAGCTCTATTAATTCATCTAATTAGAAAGTCCAGTAGCCTATCTAGCTAAATATGTCTAAAAATCAACTTAGGTCTGGAAAAGCATAAGGAAAGGCAGCTGTTGTGTGTTGTCAGTCAGATTTTACTTGCATTCTTAAGGCATGTCAGGTTTTAGTTTTATAAGTGTAATTTTACAGTTATTAGATAGTAGTTTTATTAGATGGTCTTAGGCCATGTTGGTATACTGGTCTTTGTTTTTCTTACTCATCTTCTCTGCCCATTCTGTTCTTCCATTATAAGTTATTGTAATTCTTTCATGTCCTCTTCAGCATCTGACTTCTTTTTTTCATCTTGCCTCAGTCTTCTCATTTTGTATTACCTTCACTTTGTTTCTCTATATTCTCATGAACATGGATGTATTTCCACTCTCCTGCTACCAGTGATAAACTCTACTTTTGACATGACTTGGGAATGCCTGTACTGAGCTAAAAAGTGCAGATTTGGCATTTCAGCCTGAAAACTAAGGGGACTACCATCACCTCCTAGCCACAGCTGAAATCTCTACTTTTTATTGTTATTTCTGGTATAATCCTGGCAAAAGCAGATATTTCTCACTTAATGAAGAAATTCCACCAACCTCCCAACTATAGTCCCTATTTATGAATCTTTATTTGGCAGAAGTATTGATGTCTTTAAAAACAGACAATTTGAGGAAAGAGTCCTGTCCCAGTCCTTACTGGTCACAGAAAGGTGAAGGAACAGTGGTTTACTTCCAGATTTGTTTTGTCATTGTATTACTTTGCTTCTGTCTCTCACTATCTGGTGCACCGATGGTTGTGGTGGAACTGCACATCACTGATGCCACCCAGTTCCCCCTCCTGGAGGGCTGCTGTGACTCCCACTGACTCTGTGACTTCACCCCAGGGATTTTGTCATTCACTGCAGTAAATTGTGTGTGCTTTGGCTTGTTATTTAGGTTATTCTGAGCAATACTCTTACAAAACAGCCACAGATTATCAGAGTCTTTTCTGATCTTCAGAGCCCTAATAGGCTGAAACACTTGTTACCATTCTTGGCTACACATTGTGAAATCTAACTTTGACAATAAAAGGATAGTTTATAGATACCTGGAGGTGTTGCATTTCATAGACTCACAGAATGACTTAGGTTAAAAGGGATCTCAGAGACCATCTAGTTACAACCACAGAATCACAGACCATTAGGGATTGGCAGGGACCTTGAAAGATCATCTAGTCCAGTCCCCCTGCCACAGTAGGATCACCTGGACCAAGTCACACAGGAACATATCCAGGTGGGTTTTAAATGTCTCCAGAGAAGGAGACTCTGAAGAGCAGTAGCGCTAGGGAGTCACCAATATCTGTGACTTAAGAAGGGCCTGCACAAGGCTCTGCTCGCCACTACCTGGAAGCATGCTGGGTGCTGATTCCTGCAACACATGAACTTTCTGTGAGATCTGTCCCACTTTAGCTTGTCCTGTGACAAGGAGCAGTGGTTCACATACTCCAAGGCAGATGCTGCTGGGCTAGGTACAAGCAAGTCATCAAGATTTCAGCCTACCTGCATGGCAACAAGACTTCAGGAGACATGAGGGGGCCTCACCAGTGCCTCTCCTTCACAATGAGACTTCACTCCATGCCTTGATGACCAGCAGCAGGCAACTACTCACCAAGACTGATCAGGATAACAATCACCATAATATTCTTCCTTAGGAAGTTGGTGACCTGAGTCAGAATGCAGCAGCTTGCCTCTGCCATGGGCAGGGACACTTCCCACTAGACCAGGTTGCCCTGAGCCCCATCCAATGTGGTTGTAAACATCCCCAGGGGAGGGGGCATCCACAGCTTCCCTGAGCAACCTGTTCCAATGCCTCACCACCATCGTAGTGAGGAATTTCTTCCTGAGATCTAATCTAAATCTACCCTCTTTTAGCTTGAAACTGTCCCTCTTGTCCTACTACTAAAGTCCCTTGTAAAAAGTCCCTCTCCAGCTTTCTTGTAGACCCCCTTCAGGTACTGCAAGGTTGCTATAAGGTCCCCCAGAAGCTGCCTTTTCTCCAAGGTGAACAGGCCTGGTTTCCTCAGCCTGTCTTCATAGCAGAGATGCTCCAGCTCTCTGACCAGTCTTTGATTCATATGTAAGAAGTTACCAATACAGCAGCTAGGTAAGAGCAGCTAGGGCCCTTGCCTCACCCTCCAAAAACAAAAATGCCACTATTATTCACAGGGAAGGTTTCTGTTGTTGCAGGACACATGGGACTGTTTGGAAATGTGCAGTTGTTTCTCGTGTATCTGTATATCTTGTTACACTTCACTTCTGGATATGTTTCTCTTGGCAAAGCTAGCGCAGTGAGTGTAGAGGACTGCAGCGTAAAACTGTAACAGACTGGTGGTAGTGAATACTTTGATTGCATTGTAGTGTAAGTTTTATGTGTACCCTGGTTTATAAACTTAGTTTTAATGCCATCTGTAGCAAGATACCTTCTCTCGAGACATTTAAATCCCACCTGGACATGTTGCTGTGCAACTTGGTCTAGGTGATCCTGCTGTGGTAGGGGGATTGGACTAGATGATCTTTCAAGGTCCCTTCCAATGCCTAGTGTTCTATGATTCTGTAATCTTCTAAATTACAGCAATTATTTTATGATTCTTATTTATATATGTTCCTTGACATAAGTGGCAATTTCATCTGTAGGTACCTTGACACTTTAGACCAGGGCTATTAGATTTGCAGAAAACAATGTAAAAATTAATGAGGTGAAATGAGACAGTAAGTGAATGAGCTGGGGAAAAGAATCCAATTACAAGTGGGGAATTGTCTTTTCCAGCCTCATTAAGTCACATCTATGACAGTTATCGTCGTGTTATTTGTCTAAAGACCCCTCCAGTTTTGTTGCAAATGATTCTGTAACCTAATGCTTCACTTCTCTCCCGTTGTCTTCTTGTCTTTATTTTCTTCAGTGTAAGTTGTTATGTAGTGAAGCTGGGGCAGGTTAAGCTGCGAGGGTAG
Source organism: Phoeniculus purpureus (assembly GCA_028565055.1). Classification (NCBI taxonomy): domain Eukaryota; kingdom Metazoa; phylum Chordata; class Aves; order Bucerotiformes; family Phoeniculidae; genus Phoeniculus; species Phoeniculus purpureus. The sequence goes on along the minus strand of JAOXOE010000001.1, from coordinate 34,937,744 downwards.
TTTTTACATTTGTTCTGACTTTTGGGAATAGCTCAATGTTCTTGGTCTGGCAGAACATAAAGCAAAGAAACACAGCCTGCTGTTTTAGAATACCTATGTCAGATCAGTCTACCTGACACTGGCATCTGCCTTCACTTGTAAAAGAAAGCAACAGCAATTTTGCTGTAGGCAGAAGAAAGCTTCTTTCATGTACCGGTTTAGTCTGTGGGGACAGCTGCCCTGGTTCTGCACCAACCCCTTACACCAGTTCTTCACAGGGCCTGGCTTTCCCTTATGTATTCTCTCATGTGAGCTTTGGCTGTGTAAGATGGCCTTTGGCACTCCTCAGGGATGACCCTTATCAGCTGGCTCTTCTTTTAATAGATTTTTCAGTCTGAGTAATTCCCCTGTTTACACTTAAGCTGAAGTGGCAATTACCCGATGTATTACTAGAAGATAATTAAGGAGGCAACAGTAAAGTAAGGTTATAGCTGCTTGAAGAGTTGTCCCAAGTCTGTCATGTCTCAGTCCTTTAAATAGCCTCACTACCTGGCAGAAGAAAAACATGTTTTTAAACACTGCGTTCCAAGACCTTGAAATGACTTAATCTCTAAATAGAGACTCATGTAACAGCTTCTATTACCAGAATGGTGTTGGGAGGGTGGGAGAACCCAAGTTCTTTTGCTGTTAAAATCTATTCTTGCTAATGCTTTTCCTGTTTGCATCAGAAGTGCCTCTAGTACATCATGAAGACCCACATAGTGCTTAGTGCTACAAAGGCTAGCTGGAGGCCTGTGGTGTATTTGAGCACTCAGTACTGTTCAGCGTCTTCCTTAATGGTCTGGGTGATGCACCCTCAGTGTTTGCTGATTGATATAAAACTGGGAGGAGTGTCATACATCAGAGGGTTGTGTTGCTATTCAGAGAAACCTCAGCAGGCTGGAGGAACTCACAGCAGAGCTCAGCAGGCTGGAGGCTGAATGGGCTGACAGGAACTTTTGTGCGGTTCAACAAAGGGAAGTGCCAAGCCCAGTACCCAGGGAGAAATAATCCCATGTACCAGTATATGCTGGGGGCTTTTGAAAGCAACTTTTCAGGGAAAGGAATGGGGGTCCTGGTGGACACAAAGTTGGGCACCAGTGTGATCTTGTGGCAAAAATGGTTAAAACTGTCCCCTGAACTGCATCAGGGAGCATGTTGCCAACATGTGGAGGGAGGTGATCCTTTTCCTCTGCTCAGAGTGTGCTCTGGACATGCCTAGAGTGCTGGGTCCATTTCTGTGTTCCCCAGTATAAGAGGTCTAGAATCAGTGGAATGAGTGTGGCACAGGACTACAAAGTTGATTAAGGGACTGAGCATCTCTTATGAGAGGAATGATTGAGAGTACTGGGAGAGTACTGGAGAAGAGACTTTGCAAGGGGATCTTATCAATGTCTAAGGAGTTTAGGGCCAGATTATTTTCAGTGGTGCCTGGTGACAGGACCAGAGGCAATGGGCACAAGCAGAAACACCGAAGGTTCTCTTTTAACATTGGAAAACACTTTTTATTGTGAGTGTGATAAAATATAGGTTGTAAAAAAAGCATCCTCGGAAATGCTTAAAACCCTTTTGGACATAGTCCTGGGCAACTTGTTCTGAGTGTCCTTGCTTGAGCAGGAGGGTTGGGCAAGATGACTTCTGGGGTCCCATCCAACCTCAGCTCTTCTGTGATTCTCACAAAGAAAAAGTTTAGCTGTTGTTTTCCCACTGAAACACTAGGAGGGAACAGCTTTTCGTCTGCTAAATGACACACACTGTCTGGTAAAGCAACTGAGTAGCTATGTCAGAGAGCGATTCAGCTGGAGAAAGAGTTTGGTTCTTGGAAAATACTTTTGCTTTTTCATTCAAATACATGATGTGTCTTCATAAAAATAGCTTCTCTACATTATGTTTTAGACTGCTGAACAATGTGGGTTTGCTTAATTTGAAACTGATCTAGCTGCTTAATCACAGCTATTTTACTTACAACTTTTTGAAGAGCATTAGGTATTGTGCTGGCTTTATATTGCTTGTTTTACAGTTCCATTACCGTAGCATACAGACTAAGTATTTTGGGTAAGATCATCTAGAATTAGATCTAACTCTTTTGCAGCTGTTAAGGGCGTGATGCACAAAATGAGTTGTTGTGAGGAGTGGTAACCAAATAGTAATTTCTTGCTATAAACTGGCAGGATGAGTTGCCGCGTGCTGGAGAAGGGTCAGTGGAATAAGAAAGTTGCTGGTTTCTCTGTTGTGTTTATGAGCTCATCTTTTAAAAGTTTTCAAATAGTTATAGGAACTCTGACTCATGATTTTTTTAACTCTTTTTACCTGCAGTATTGCAGCAGTGATTTGATCAGTCGTGAATAGTGATCTGATGTAACCAGGTCTCACTTAGGGAAGGCTGAATCAGAATTGTAGGGTGGTGTTTCTTCCTTTGGAAAGCAATTTACTTTGCTGATTGTTCTTTAGCTCAGCAGGATTAATACCCAGCTAGTGAACTGTGTTCCATAAACAGCAGTCCAAGCAGGACTCTGAGCAGTCTAGTGCCCTTCTTTCCCACTCATTTCACACTTGAGATCAGTTCTGTTCTGCCTGGATGATAGGGACTGGAGAGCTGGGCACAGAGTAACCAGATGGAGTTCAACAAGGACAAGTGCAGAGTCCTGCATCTGGGGAGGAAT
>JAOXOE010000001.1:34906683-34934963 GCA_028565055.1 Phoeniculus purpureus | reverse complement strand
AGGGTCACAGAGCACTGGAACAGGCTCCCCAGGGGGGTCGTGGAGTCTCCTTCTCTGGGGACTTTCAAGGCCCGTCTAGATATGTTCCTCTGTGATCTGTGTTAGATAGTTTTGTCCTACTCCGGCAGGGGGGTTGAACTCGATGATCTCTTTGGGTCCCTTCCAACCCCTAACATCCTATGATCCTATGACTGTGCTTTTTATAAAGGATGGCATACCTGTGGTGCTTCAGTCTTTCAGCCCGTGATCCACAGAGTTCTAGTGTTCCCATTTGCTAATGCCATCTCCAAGATTAGTTGCTCTGAAAGACAGTTTAGAAAATTTTTGTAACCTTTTAAATCTTCAGGTGGAAAACAAAGTCAAGATTAACTTAGAATCTTTTGCTTTTGGTAAGGCATGCTCGTCTTCTCAATATACTTTCAGTGAGATTTGTATAGATGTCTTTGTTCTGGGCTAGACGAGGCCATACTTACCTGAATTTTTTTATGTCAAGACTCAGCTATGTTGGAGCTCTATGCTGAAAGAGGTGGAGATAATTTCCGGTAACATGAGACTATTTAGCCATAAGGTTTTCTTAGTAAACCTCCACTTGGTTCTCGCACCACTTGACAGCAACACTAAGGTAATACTGATAGTAGTAGAAGTAAACCTGATGGAAAACTATCAAATTACTAAAATGTCAAGAAAGTATTTTGGGATTAGATGAATACGGACTCATGTATGTTTGTTTCTCTTGCCCCCTTTCTTCTTCACCACAGAAATCCGCTATGCAACTGTGTACTGGAATAGACCTGAAAAAACACTTCACGTCAATAATATACTGGACAGAAGTGGAGATGCTTATGGTTTCTACAACAACACTGTGCAGACAACAGGTTGGGGAGTTCTGGAGATCAGAGCAGGCTATGGCAGTCAGACCTTAAGTAATGAAGACATAATGTATGCAGCTGGCTTTTTGGAAGGCTATCTTACCGCTCCGTAAGTACCTCAAGAAGCAACTCGATTTATGACACTTCCAGTGGATTTCTGTCTACTTGTGAGTTTTCAATTTGCTTTTGTGTTTATTTCCCTTAGTTCCCAGACATTTAAACTAACCATACACGTTGCAGTTTTCTGCTGTTCTTTCAATTAGTAAGCAGGTATGAAGAATAGCATCTTCTTCATTACAGGATTAAGATGTTCCTCCTCCTCATCCTGCAGGCTCTGCTAACACCTTATTGAGATAGATGAGTTACTGTATCTGTATTACTGATTAAGTAATGTAATCACAGAATAGTGTAAGGAAGTGCATAAGCTCTATGTTGTAATAACTATTCCTTCAGCTACCCCTTTGGTAATTATCTCCCTAGCCTATAGTTACATGACTGATCAACAAGTTATGAGACAATTGAAAGCATATCAGGCAGGGAGAGATGTTGCTAGCAAGGGCTGCAGGACTTTCTCAAGGACTTTTTTCATAATTATCAAGAAACTGCTGGGGAGCAAATACTGAAACTTGACAGCTTGGGGAGTTTATTTTCTCTGATAGGCCTGAAGTCAGACTGATGTTTATGTAGAAGGGTTACTGTGCTCCTGAAAGTTCTGTGAGGAAAAGATGAGGGACTGAATCTCTGCCAAGATGCAGATTTGTGGAAACTGTCACAATTTTGTCTTGGTTATTAATCCAGACCAATGGATAAATTTAAAAAACCAACAAACCTCCCAAATGAAACCCTATTCTTTTCTTTACTAAGTTGGAAGACAATGTAGGTAGGATATAGCTGGTGATACAGCTAAGAACGTGACATGTGCTTTGGTGTTGAACAAGCTCCATCTTTTCTTTTTTGTATCAATCTAGTCATAGGAAAAGAAAAATTCCCAAATTCTGAAGTACTGCCGAGGAATAGTTGTGAGATGCTTTTGATGGACACAATGACATGAATTTGGCTTTACAATCTTTGCTTCCAGAATAATAAAATAAATACCAATAGACTGCATTGAACAGGCCAACAGAGGAAGGTTGTTTATTGAATGGTAGACATAAATAACTACTGGACCAGATGACAGTAATTTAATTAGCAAGGCATTTTAAAATTGGTATTATGGATAGATTTCTGATAATTTAGTCTGAATTTGGGGGTTGACTGTGTCTTTGCCCCATTATACATCTGTACCTGCACTGGAAGTGTTTTTCTCACTGAGGGTTATGCATGCACGCTTTTTCTATCAGGTTTGTAAAGCTATTTTGGATACAGGGCTTCTTGTTGAAGCTAAAAACACCTGTTGAAAACACTTGAGCCAAGGAGCAGGGATGAATTAGTACTCTGACCCTTGAGAAGATGGAGAACCTATTACTTCAGGTTTTAGCTGTACGATCCTTGAGGTGTTTTGTTTGGCAAACACCAACTAGTGGATCCTTATACAGTGTGTTTGCAATCCTTTGGACCACAGGAGTAGTGAGGACTCACTAAGTGTGCAGACATTTAAGATTGCTCTGAGACTTCCATTTCTCCTTATTTATTTTGCCTAGAGATTCAGTGTCCTCATTGACAGGCAGATGGACCTTTGTTCTTTGGGACAGTCACACAAGTCTTCTGAAGTAAAACTGGGAAACAGTCTTTCCCCATCTGTAGCTATCCCTATGAGACCACATGGCCCTTTGAGCTTGTCTTCCAGGTAGCCCTCTAACATCATTATGGCCTCTTTTATGAGGCGTCTCTAAACACCTTAGTTCTGCTTTTGCAGACACCAGTGCCCACAGTAGCTGCACTCAGCTCCACCTTTCTTTTTAAAGTCTTGGTAACAAGGAGGTGTGTAGTGATGCATTTCACTGCATTGGAGACTGTTTGCATCAGCAGCTACTTAGCTACCAGGGTGAAAACATTTTTGTTGCCTGTATAAGCACCACTTTGGGTGGCTCAGGCACAACCCCCCTCAGTGTGAAAACATAGTAACTTCAATTACCAGGCAATTGAATAAGGTCCCTTTAGCACACTGCTACTTACATCCTGAACAACTCTAAGGAGTCCAGCTGTCTTGCAGCAGAAATGACCTGAGGTGGCTCTTGATATACGGCTAGGAAATAGTTAACTTTACGGCTAGAAGTTAGACTATGAGGAGAACCTTGGCAAACTGTAGGCAGCAGTAGATAAGAGGAACAAATCATGCTTGTTAAAGCAGGAGCTTCTTTGTCAAGCAAGGTCAACCCCCCTAAAAACCGGCTTCAATTAGCCTTGTGGTTACTGGTGTATAACAACTCAGCATTCTGGGCCAAGGGTGAAGAATGTGTGGTGGGGGGGAAGACTTTCAGAAAACCCCTGCCCACGACCCTTAAGTGTCACTGTGCAAGTGCTAGGAGGAGGAGGCCTAAGATAATGTTTCTGAGACTGATTTTAATAACTCTGCCCATTTCTTGGAAATTTAATGCATATGTAGGTTTAGTTATTGAATATGTATGTAATTGTGTGATAAGCTGAAGGTGTTTTCTGAGTAGTGGTGCACACATTTGCAGGAATGATCCCCTGTGTTGCCCAGCACTGCATTAAAACATACCTGCTTTATAACTCATTCTGGGTTATCACAGAACATTAGGCATTGGAAGGGACCTCAAAAGATCATCTAGTCCAATCCTCCTGCCACAGCACGATCACCTAGACCAAGTTGCACAGGACCATATCCAAGCGGGTTTTAAACATCTCCGGAGAAGGAGACTCCACAACCCCCCTGGGCAGCCCCTTCCAGTGCTCTGTCCCTCTCACTGTGAAGAAGTGATATTTATATTTTATATAAATATCAAAGATATAAATCACCAGCTCATACCCATTGCCCCTTGTCCTATCACTAGAGGACACTGAGAAGAGCCTGGCTCCATCCTTCTGACACCCACCCTTCACATATTTATAGACATTAATGAGGTCACTCCTCAGTCTCCTCCAAACTAAAGAGACCCAGCTCCCTCAGCCTTTCCTCATCAGGGAGGTGTTCCACTTCCTTCATCATCCTCGTTGCTCTACACTGGACTCTCTCCAGCAGCTGTGTCCTCCTTGTTATAGTTTGTTTCCGCATGTCACACTTTGCACAAACCTTAAATCCTACCAGGAAGAGCTCCAATGCATTATTCGGAAGGATGCATTGCGAGGCTGATCCCAGGTTGAAGTACAGGTTCTTGCAGAAGCTGTCTGGCGAGCAGGAGCTCCAGCTTGACAGTGCCTGCAATGTGGAGATCACAGGAATTCTCAGCTAGCCCAGTTCTTGCGTTGTCCTTTAGGGCATGAAAGAGTTCTAGACACAGGTAGGCCTCATGATGTAAGCCAAAGACTGACAAAGTCTATATCCTAAAAGCATATGCTTTGTCCTTATAGGAATCTAAGCAAAATGTAAGACAACCAGAGTTTAAAAAAAAAAAAACCCTAGACATGCTGAGACTATTTTATCCCAAATTACTGGGAAAGAATTGGCTGTGGCTATATAGGTCTGTGGTAGAAAAACCAGTAACTCAGACACTGTTACCAAGGAGGGTAGAAACACAGACCTTCTGTAGAGCATGTTTCATCTTTCTAGTGCCAGCACCTGATTCAGATTGTAGCTCTATTTTGAAAACACATTGTTAGGGATGGAATAAATCTAATTCTGGTTGTTGGTCCTGTCTGGAGATCAGACAGTCTGTTTTCATCACCAGTCTGTCACCTCTCTGTAAGGTCCGGTCCTATCATCCAGCAAAAGATGCTTGCTTTGGTTTCCTTGGATATGAATTCTTTTCCTTCATTACAAACGGAAGTGTTAATGAGGCCTCACTTTACTTGAGGGATGGCAGAGCCCATCTAAATCCATGACGTTAAGCACATGCTTTAAATCAGTTCCAGTTGGGGCGTGCCTGGTGCCTAAGAGCAGTATTTAAATTTGAAGCAACATTAATTATATTCTTTCTGATATAGCCTCAGCTGACCCGAGTCCTGTCATCTTTCTCTCTAATTCGAAGAAGCAGAGATCTACTTTGCTCCTTTTCCACTTTGAATTCTTGTCCCAGCTTTGCAGTTGCCTTGTGTTTGGCCTTGGATACAGTTCCAAAGCCTTACCTTACGATGATGTTCCAGTGTACTTCAGAGGATAACATCCCCATAGCGCATGCAAGCCACGCACATAGAAGCTTTGTTCAAGCAAAACTTGTAAACAGGGTAATTAGAGAAAAAATCCTGAATAACCTTGGGCACTTCAAGAAAAATCAATTCCAGGAATTGTATGCTCTCTCTAAGCAAATACAAGAAGGAAGGTCGTTAAATAAACTGTGTTCAGTCCCCTGGTTGTGAACTAGCCCAGTCTCTACATCGGTCATCACAGCTTAAAGCTACTGCTAGCGTTAAATCTGCCTTTTACTGCATAACCTTTGAGTACATATTTGAGAGTCAAGCTGATGGTTGAACCTAGAAGCCTAATCTGTCTTGGCCTAGGCAGTGATCACAATAGTTTTATCTATTTTTTTTTTTATCTATCTAGTTGATCTGGATCAACTAGCCAGTGATCACTGGGCTAGTTTTATCCTTCTCACGGTTCTCATTTCTAAAAGACCATCTGCCTGTGAGCTGTCCTGTCCTCTTTGATCCTTTTCATTACCACCATGAAAGCTCTAACTTGTATGGTATATATTACACTAAATTCCTTCATAAAATTACTTGGTATTTTTATTTGCTGCCTATCTGGAATTGCAAGGGTGGGGAATGCTGGGGGATTGTGAAGTGTCCTTCTCTGGAGACATTTAAAACCTGCCTGGATATGTTCCTGTGTGAACTTTATCTAGGTGATCCTGCTGTGGCAGGGGGATTGGACTGGATGATCTTTTGAGGTCACTTCTAATCCCTAATGTTGTGTGATTCTACTTCTTGAAGAGGATGACAAAGTTGGTTGGCTTGTAGTCTGGTGTTACATGAGAGACAGGAAACTCTAGAATTGATACCATAGCTGCAGAATTATGAAAGGTGTAACAGTGCAAAACTGCTGAATGTGCCCCTCTCTTACCCCAGCACCTCTGTCCACAGATCCAATCCCCCAGCTTGTGTCTGTCCTGCCCTGATCAGGCCCTTTCATGTCCCGGTTAATCACAGAACATTAGAGATTATAAGGGACCTCAAAAGATCTACTCCAATCCCCCTACCATAGCAGGATTGCCTTGATCAAGCCACAGAGGAACATATCCAGGCAGGTTTTAAATGTCTCCAGACAAAGAGATTCCACTACTGCCCTGGGCACCCCCTTCCAGTGCTCTGTCACCCTCACTGTGAAGAAGTTCCTTCTGATATTTACATGGAACCTCCTATGTTCCAGCTTATACTCATTGCCCCTTGTCCTATCGTTAGATGCCACTGAGAAGAGTCTAGCTCCATCCTCCTGACACCCACCCTTCATATATTTATAAGCATTAATGAGGTCACCCCTCAGTCTCCTCTTCTCCAAGCTAAAGAGACCCAGCTCCCTCAGCCTTTCTTCATAAGGGAGATGTTCTACTACATCATCTTTGTGGCTCTGCACTGGACTCTCTCCAGTAGTTGTGTGTGCTCTTCTCACACAGTAGAAAGCTGGTTTTTTGTACAAGCTCTGTTGCTTATATGTCTATATAACAACATAATTTGAACTACAATCTGCCAAAAAACTAAATCACAGGTTTTGCAGGGTTTTTATTTTGCCTATATGTATGTAGACAGTTATATTTGGTAGTCAGGATGTTACCAAAGCTGAAATAAGCAGCAGTAGGGTCATACTTAAACACCTGTGAATGGGGCAAGGGACAAAAAGAGAGGGGAGAAGGTCAATGGATGATTCTCTAATGATCGGTAAACCATTCAATCATCTGTCTATATTTCTCTGAAGGAATATGAGATTCTCTCTGCATCACTCCTAGAGGAAGTTGCTCTCATGAATTTTAATACAGGGAATTCTTTTGTGCTGGCATGTGCTTCTCTTGAGGCTAGTATCTGGTTTAGTTCTGTTTTCTTTCTCTCAGCCCTTGTAGGAGCTAATTTTACTGATGTAGTTCTATCAAATCCAGGTGTCAGCAAAACAATTTTATGCTGATTTCCACTTAGAACTAGGTGTTCCTCTTCCTTCCTTTAGTTGTTGGTTTGGTTTTTTTAATACTTAACCAACAATTTTTTTCAACTGCTCAATAAATTTGACCAAATTAAGAAGTGTTTAAGTTCCGTTTTGCCAAGAATCAATTACATTCCACCTAAAATGGAAGGGTGATTTTAACTTCTGATTGCTTCTGAGCAATTTTTGGCAATTGATTTTATCTTGGAATGTGAAGGACTTCAGTTCAACAAAACAAATGAAGAAAGCCCCATCCACAACAACAACAGCAAATCCTGTTGCAACTTCTGTTCTTATTAATTAGTGGAAATGAAATAGCTACCTGAATTCAACAACAACCAACCAAAAAAATCACAATAACTTTAGTGTCTATAAAGCTGAATCTGCACAGGATTGGCCTGACTGGGTGGTTCTGTGGGAACACACAGAATCAAATCGTAGATACTTTAAAATAGAGATATTTAGCTTAATCAGAAAAAAAGGGCACATGGTTAATGGTAAGTAAAACCTGATAGATATCAGGCTGCAATTAGCACTCACCATGGCAAATTAAGTTCTCACCTCTGTGTGTTCCAAACAAATGAGTCTCCACTAATCTATTTCTCTTGTGCTTTACTGTACTGATGATTTCAAGATACTTCTGGCCTGCAAGTATTCCCTAAAATAGTTAAATTTCATTCTTGCTTGAGTGGACTTTTGTGAGATCATTTAAGTTAAATATCAACAGTCTGTTTGTTGCTTGCTTATCAATGCTTGTTGATCAAGTAAAGGTTTGTTAAGTAAAAGGAAGGAAAGATGCAAAAGAGTGACTTCTTCTCTTCTTCTTTCAGGCACATGTATGACCACGCTGCAAATATGTATCCACAGTTAATAAAGAATCCCATCGTCCGAAGTGGAGTTCAGAATTTTATGGCGTATGTATTTAGTTATTAGACAGGATGTTAGTCAAGACTTGGGGTTGGAGGATGGTATTTCTTGAGGGCTTGCTTTATTCTTATGGGCTAAAGAAAATACATGCTTCCTTTCCCTCTGATGGAGTGCCATTAATATTACAAAAATTCTAAATGCACATGAAGAAAGGCATGCGTGCCCTTCCCTAATTCTGATTCTTTCAAACTGTTTAAAACTGTTGCCATGAAGGGGTGTGGGTAGTGACAACAGAATCTGTAGGTCATTCTCATTGAGAAAAGAATCTTAACAGAAAAATCTTCAGAAGAGATTGTATTTGCTGTGTTACACTGAACAATGCAGTCTCCTGGCACCTTAATCTTTTGAGCACTATTTAGCCTTCCTCTGTCATGTTAGCATTTTGTGTGTTAGAACAGACTTTGTCACTGGTATAATCACACAAGTCCTGATTCCTTTTTCTCTTCAACTATATAAACCAAAACCTAATTCTGCTGAAATAATGCAGCTACACCAGTGGGAAACTACAAGTGGGAGAACTGGGCCAGGTACTGGGAAACTAATCTATGATTGCCAATTACTTAATTCTCCTTAGTCTCATGTTTTCTTCCATTATAAATATTTCTGTGGAACTTTGGTCATTTTTGGGGACTGTGGTTTTGGGGTTTTTTTTTCTCCTTTGTCTTGTGCTTTACACAAGGGATTCTCATATCTGACTAGCTGTGTTAATGGTGTACGTAGATTGGTCTATCTAGTTCAAAAAGAAGAGAGAAATCTTGGTACTCCTTGTTACAATTTTTAGCACTGCTGTCTTCCTTGTGAAAAAAATGGGATGACTGTGATGCCTATGTGTATGGGTATTTTTCCAGAATGATTGCATAGCAGCAGCTGTATCCCCCAAGATCTGTCGTTGGATGGAGGCAGGGGCAATACTAGGTGGCCTTGTATTCCTTTTCTATCGCCTGTATCTTGGACTTGTGCACTGCTGCTTTAATTTATAGCAGTTTCATGGTATGGGCGGCTGCTTTGACTTGAAAGTCTTTAGCCCTGGATGCTCTGACCATATCCCTGTTTGTTATGTGCAGAAAGCTAAATCTGGTTTTATTACCCGTAGACTGTTAGAAGTTTATTTCCTACCATATTTACTCTCTTTTGCTCGCTGCTGTATGAAAAGTTGGGTAGAGAGATAGTACAGGAGAGCAGAAGAGGCTGAAATCTGGTCCTGATTATTCTAATGCCTATGGTACTTCTGTGGCCCTTCGCAGACAACAAAAGAGGGTACCCTGTGAAATCCTTATCATGTTGGCTGTTCTCACTGTAGTGTCTGTTGAGGTTGTATGGCCTAGTGCTGTAAACATAGGTTATTTGGCTAGTAAGCTCTTCATTGAATTTGGCACTTGGGATGGTTGTGTTTGGCCTTCCACTTTTTCCTCAGAGTTGCACAGCAACTCTCTTCTTCGGCAGTGTTAGAGCACCATCAGCAGAAAGCCTTTGTTGCCCTTGTACCTAGGAGAGAGGAATAGGTTCTTCAAAGGTCAGTCTATTTTATCATTAAATAGGCAATTAAACAGGAATGATTCACTTAACCAATTAAATGTTTGCTTCCCTTTACTGACTACAAGAGTTTCAAATCTGACGTAGCAGAGTCCCCCACCGAGGTTGAGTCCAACTCTCATACTTAAGTCTAGAGGAACATTGATATAGGGTATGTTGCATAGATCTGAACATTTACACCCAGAGGATTTAACATTTATGTCTGTAGGATTTCCAAAGCACAGTTTGCCTCAAAACAATAGCGAAGTTGGATCATCTGGGGTCATAATACATTTGTCCCTTCCCTGCATTATCAATTAAAAACAAAACCAAGAAACCCCCAACCTGTTTGTTCCTCTGCAGGAAACAAGATCAATGGACAAGACAACAAATCAGAAATAATAAGGATGACCCATTTTGGAGGCATGCTGGCTATATTATTGCACAGTTGGATGGTCTGTACATGGGAGCCCTCGAGTGGGCTAAACTACACAAACAAACAGTAAGATTACTGCATCTCTTTTTCAGTAGCTGGGGATGGTACATCAGAGGACAAAGATGGGAGAAGGGAATCGGAGAATTAAAAAAAGAGATGATTAGTGGCAAGTACTGATTATGCATGCCATTCTACAAAAAGTGGCTGTTGACTGTAGATGGTGTGACTGAGCACTTGCATCATGCCACCACAGATTTTTGCACTGGACTTTGTGCCCTGGGTGCTAATGTGCTGATCAGATTGGGGGCAGCTTTTGTATCCACTTGTGAGTGTTGGAAGGACACACACTTCTACAGAGCTTGCTGTCATCACTGTGCAATTGTTATTGAGCAAATGACTCTCTAGGTATAAAGAATAGCAGCAACAGCATGAATCAGCATGCAGGATGAAAGCTTTCATTCTTCTGTCCAAGCATCAGACTTCACATCTGAAAAGCCTCTGCGTTTTGGAGTGTGTTTAACGTTGCTAAATGTCTTCTCATTTTCTGTCTTCTAACTCTCCCATTACAAAATACATGGTCAGCGTGTGGCAGATCAGATGGTGTAGGGTTTGTGTGGGTTTTCTTTAATTTCAAATCCAATTAGAATTGTATTCTACAGATCAGCTTGTGTGTAACAGCAGAACATCTTTAACTCCAGTAGAGCTATGGTAATTACAGTGCTGTCCTGAAGCCTAATGTCTAATAGGTTTCTTAGTGTGGAGTAAGGACTTCAGTAACTGAAGTTGCCTTTTTTTGTTATGGTTTAACCATTTCAAGAATTTAGCCGGGAGCCCTAAATTATAAACAAATGGGTTTTAGTAAAACGTATGTCTCTTGCACAGAACTTACTCTGCGGCTTACGTGAATGGGGAAACAGCTCAGACTAAAAAAAAAAAAAGCAGCCCATATTGTTCACAGTAATAGAAAAATTCATCTTGAAGGGCCTAAATTCTAGGGAAGCTACTGAAGAGATTACTTTCTAGGAAAAGAACCCACTTCTTCCTTTTTGTAACACCGATACTTGAAGAACCTGAAAAGATCATCGGTTTTCTTGGCTGTTTCAGAGTCCTGTAGGTTATTCCTGTTGGATAACATGCTCCTTTTCAGATACTCTTGGGAGATTAGGGTACCATGGTGCTATTTGTGTACATACTTGCTGCAGTCAGGATCCACTTTAGGGAACAAAGAGCTTCAAGATTGTTGCTTTGAGCTTACATGACAATAAAAACAGGTGCAATGTTACTGACTAGTGTCCTAGCTGTGACACATGTACTTAGGTGAGGCTTAGCCCAGCTTTTGTAAACTGTTTATTTTGTAAACACTTTAAAAAAACCACACCAAGCTTAACTAACAAAACAAACAAAACACCTCCAGAAGACTAACAGTATCTTATTCCATGTGTTTAAAGAACACCTATCCTACGAATAGGGTAACATAAGAATGGCAAAAGGATTCTTTTATTTAATCCCTTAGGTTGTTAATAAGCAGGATGTTTGCAAATAAATTAATCTGTTATGATTCCCCCCCCTCTCCCCCCAATTTCTAAGTATCATACTTTGGTACAATTTATCCAATGTTGTTTTCATCTTTCTTTGGGCAACATCTGCAGTAACAAGTATTATTTCCATTACAAATTTATATACCTTAAATATAATAAACCTATTACTGAAAGTTCCCACAACAAATTCTGCACAACTTAAAAAGCAAATTTTTCATCAAAGACTTTGAGAGTATTTTCCTTTCCTCTTTCCTTTGGTAGATACTACTTCTGTTTCATTAGAAAAAGAATCCTTTCTCTGTGTGTATTGTCCTAGGATGGTTATTGCAGGGAACAATTTTAACTTCTACTAGCGCTGTAGTTTGGATGGATGATCATAATGCACATTAGAAATATTGATAATGGGTTATGGTGATCTTTTTCTTAACATCAACTGACTGCCCCACCCACCAAAAAACCCCTTCAAACCCCAAGAAAGCAACAAAGAAAACCAGCCAAACAGTGCAACCAAAAACGAAGCCGAACACCAACGTGTGACAGGTGGTGTTTTGTAGCCTGATGTAACTGCTGCAGGGGAAAGCAGTGCGCACTTCTAAATTCAACTGATTGCTCTGTGTGTGCAGAGGGCAATTTTCCCCTGGAGCTCTAAGCTTAAAAGAAGAATAAATGCTGCAAAAGGAAGGCTGGGAAGACTTTTTTCCTTAACTCCCAAAGGATCCAAGGTGTGAGGAAGAGAAGGGAAGGAAGAGGTGGATCTCAAAGTTCTTGCACTTTCCCTGTGCCAGTGAATGCTCATACAATGGACAAAGTGCTCTCCTGAACACTGCCTGAATACTGAAGGAAGTGCTTGGTTGGGGAGGATATCCCCATCCTCTTCAGAATTTTTAGGCTGAATGACTGTGTTTATGAAGACACTGGATTTCAACACTGGGCAAAGTGGAACAGAGTTGTTTTGTTTTCGGGAGAATGGAAACAAACTTGTTTCAATAATCTGCTTTTAATTTTACATGTTTCATGTGATCAGGATTCTCTTCAGCACTACATGTACCTTTTCAGACTTGCAAGTGGCTGACGTTTTGCACTTGGTGGATTAGCTGGTGTGCACTTCTTTGGGAAAGTGGGGGGAAAAAACCTGACTTTCCTCTGTCCTGTACAGCACACGGTAGTTTAAAGCTATGCCAGATGCCCAGGTCACTCTGAAATGATCAGTTTTTCTCTTCTGAATTTTCTCAATTCACTGAGCCTTACTCAGGGGACTTCAGACTCCGAACTGTTTGGTTGTAGTACTACTACATGTCTTTTGTCCCTGTATGTATGAAGCAAATGTTTTGCAGTGTACTAAAGGTTTCCAAATATTTCTTTCCTAAACTGTTTTTCATTTGCTTTGGAGTTCTAAACCATTTTTTTCAATGCTGTGGAGGCTGGTTTCCTGCAGGGCTGTTTTAGGTAGATGCTTTCATGAAGGCAATGTATATTGTTAACTTCTGTATTTTGAATTTGATATCACTAAGAACAATATGAAAACCTGAATACATTTTAATCCTAAAGAATGACATTATTCCATCTGGTTTAGCAACATTTTATGTCCTATGAACAAACCCAACCCTTTTGTCAAGACAATTTCTGAAGGAGGGGCACTCAAAGAACATTAAGCCTTTTCATCTACCTAAAGCTTTACCAACACTGTGATTAATCGGACCTGTCTACACAGGGAAGTTACTCTTGAATAAGGAGGTGTCAGAGTTGTAAGTACTGCAGTGATTCTAGGACAGTGCTTTTGTTTGTACTTCCTTATTTTGCATTGAGAACACTCGCACATGAGGAAGTTACTGGAAAACTGTTGATACAGAATACTGTTTTTATATCCGACATAGCCTTTAAGTTTGGTTCTCTCCTGTCTGCTGCCCTTTATTTGTCTTTGCAGCTGATGTAACTCAAAGCTCAATTTTGATGTAATTTTTTTCCTTTTGTTGTTTTTGCTATTGATGATGGTACCCTAGAGGAGCCCCACGCTGTAGCAAGAGGATTTTTTCCTCTTATTGTGGCCATAACTCTTACCTGCTTGTCAGTTTAGTTCACTTGGTCAGTCTCCTTCAGGATATACAAGGAGTTTTCCTAGCACTCTGATGAGATGGGAGAAGGCAACTACAAACATTGCAGCATACCCTGTATTATGGATTTCTGATGCACACTTTTTAAAAGTCTTGCAAGTGGACCCTGAGTAACTCCTCAGATTTTCCCCATATATCTTGGAAATCAGCTGTAGTTATTCCTAAGCTGGGGCACTTAGCCTTGTGGCACATGCTGCAGACCACTCCTGAAATTCCTGGATTTGGCCTGAGTTTAGACACCAGTGCCTTCTGTTAGAATGGTTTTGGTTTGGTTTTTAAACTGAGACTGCAGAGAAGCTCTGCATACTGTGCTTTACTGTGATGTAAGTGAACATCTGACAGTCACACAAAACCAGGTTTGTCCAAGCAGAGCAATGAATTCTTGGAAATAAGCTGGAACACAATTTGCTTGCCCCTTAAAGGGAGAATGAAAGCAGAATCCTGGTGCATGCTTAACAGACAGCTTTATTCCTTTTACTTCTGGCTTGCTGTGACAAGACCGAGGCTTATGGTATTAAACTAAAAGAGGGGAGATTTAGATTAGATAAGGAAGAAGTTGTTTTTACCATGTGGGTTGTGAAACACTAGAACAAGTTACCCAGAGAGCTGGTAGAGGCCCCATCCCTTGGGGCATTCAAGATCAGGCTGGTGAAGCTCTGAGCTACCTTATCTAGTTGAAGATGCACTGCAGAGATGTTGGACTAGATGTCATTTAAAAGTCTCTTTCAAACCCAATGCATTCTACGATTCTTTGATACCTTGCCTGGGTTTGGGAGCTGCCAGCCTGATTTCATGCAGTGAAGCACTAAGAATTTACCTAAACTTTGGCGGTTTGTTTGACTGGGTCTTTCTTTCTGCTCTCTGGCCACCTTTCTGTGTCTATTGCTCTGATAACTTCCTTGTTTGGCACTTCTGATCTACCTTGAGTGGACTTCCTAGTAGTTACTGAGGTTTTTTACATGAAATGATTCTAAGATAGAACAGAAA
This sequence comes from Phoeniculus purpureus, assembly GCA_028565055.1. Classification (NCBI taxonomy): domain Eukaryota; kingdom Metazoa; phylum Chordata; class Aves; order Bucerotiformes; family Phoeniculidae; genus Phoeniculus; species Phoeniculus purpureus. The sequence goes on along the minus strand of JAOXOE010000001.1, from coordinate 34,920,393 downwards.
TGTAAAACTTTTTACAAAGTACAGGCAATTCCAAGTGATGCTGAAGCAGTGTCATTGTGACTACTTGTAGATGTTGCAGTGGAGCCAGATCTTATGGAGGAGAGGAAGAGGAAAATATGGGTGGTAGCAAGTGAATGGCAGTTACAATTATAATGTCTTAGGTCCTGCCGATCATTTTCTTATGCAATCTTGCTTGTTTCTGTTCTTGTGGTACTGTACAGTATTGTCTCTAAATCCAACACTGGCAAACAACTTCTCCTCACTGGCTAGTGTGTTTGCAGACCTTGAAGTGTGACTGGAAGGGAGAAAAAGGCGCTGAAACTGCCGAGTCTCTCCATGTGGATTTCAGTAAGAGTGGTTCTTAGGGCCATCTTATAAATGATTTGCACCACTGAGTTGCTTACAACTATCCCAAGTTGCATCAGTTTTGTGGTCTTTGCTGCTCCCTGTTTGTGTCTTTATAGCAAAACCATAATAAACTAAAGCAATGCAACACACATGAAAACTTGCTTTGGGCTTGCTCCTCAGACTATAGCTGCTGTTAGGGCCTTCTGCAATTCCCAATTTCAGTAGTACGAATGGCTTATTTCTCTCAGTTGCCCTGGTAAACATTGTGGGAAGGTTTAATTCCTTCCCCTGGGATACATGGATAGATTTTGCATTATTTTTGGTTTTCTTGTTGCTTATTTCTCTCTGCCAGAGCAGCAGATGGGTAACACAGAATTCAGCCTCCTGCAAGTAGATTTCGTGCTGTTTCCTTTTTCCGTATCCTTGTCTCCTTTTTATTTGGGTTTGTAGAGAGGTCAGCTATATGGCTTAATAACAGTGATTTATATCACAAGCAGTCTGTTTCTTTGCTCGGTGATGATGTAACGTTCTAAAATGGCTATTTGCAGCCCTACAGTGAAGTGTGTTTTGACTTTTTTCCTTAAGCTTTGCCTTAACTAAAGACACGCTGCAAGCAAGAGCAGGAAAGACCTAGAAAATGGTCATTGAAGTTAGACCACTGTTTGCCTCCTCAAAAATATGAGCTTAGTGAAGAGAAGATTCTGAAGAGCATGTTGCACAATGACCTGTGTGCACTTAACCCTGGCAAGCTTCAACCATAAGGGGTTTTTGAAAGCACAGAGAGTGCCTTTTGACAAACTCCCTTTTGTCAGCTAGTTCTGTACTTGATTTTGTGTTGTTAATATTCTTGCTTTTGGTTCCATATCAATATGAGAAGGAACTTCTTCCCAGTGAGGGTGACAGAGCACTGGAACGAGCTGTCCAGGGGCGTTGTGGAGTCTGCTTCTCTAGAGATGTTTAAAACCTGCCTGGTTCCTATGCGACTTGGTCTAGGTGATCCTGCTGAGGCAGGGAGATTGGACTAGATGATTGTTCTATGTCCCTTCCAATCCCTAATGTTCTGTGACTCTGGTTCCTCACTTTTTTTTTTCGCTCTTTCTCAGTCCTGAGGATGTTTTAAATTTCAGTCTTTTTAAAAGTGTGAAAACTCCCAAGTGTGTGTGCTAATGCAAGGCTCCTCAAAGGTGCATACATAAAAAACAACAACAAAGTAATCTAAACCTTACAGGAAGAGCAGGATGATTGGATGCTGTTTGCAAAGACATACAAAAGTTTCTTAAGTTTAGCAGAAACTTTTAGCAAGTTTCTGCTAGCATTTCCTTTTTTCCTTTGGAAGTATTAGTATTGCCAATGCTGCTACAAGGGCCAGACCCTTAAAGGTATCTGGGTGCTACACTGAGCCTTGTGAGCAGGTGTTTCATAGATCATATAAGAGATTCCTTTGAGAGCAAAAGAATTCTAACAGCTGCAACTGTCTTGATGCTTCTCTGTCTGAAAGTGCTTTTTGTGGCATCTTTCTCTTTCCTCAGCCACTGAGCATGTTCGACATCCAATTTCTGAATGCAGTTGGAGACCTTTTGGACCTAATTCCTGCATTATTTGAGTACTCTACACGAGGTGGACAATGCAACACGGAGGCAGGAGGCCATGGGAAGTATCAGTGGGATATGGGTCACTGCTCTGCACTCATCAAGGTAAGCACCAAGAATTTCCTTTCCAGTGATTCTGTAGATCTGCAGTTATCTGGAGTCTTCACTGTTTGCCATGTGTGCATGGAAAGACTTTGTCAATCACGGTGCTTTTAAGCATTTGTCATTTGTGCCATCATAGGATCTTGGGTCGTGACTTATTGGTGTTCAAGGGCAGGGGGGGAAAAAACCCCAAATCAGAACTATGGAAATTGACAAAGAAAAACTATTAGAATGAGGAACTACTACAGAGAGGAGACTGGGAGAGTAACTTGTTTTACCTATTTGAGTAGAGCCTATGAAGGGGGTATTTTGAGTGTCTACAAACATGGACAAACAGGCGGGAATTGGAGAAGAGGATTACTAAAAGACAGTGTGAGTACAGGAACAAATGGATGCAAGTGGATGATATTAAATGCCAAGTGACAGTCTGGAATGGTTTCCAGTGGAAGTCATGCCAGGAAAAAAAGCTTTTAAGATAAGTGTCTGATACACTGTGGTGGCAATTAAATTTTTCAGTTAAAAATTGTCAAGGTTGTAGTCAACATGTGGAGGGAGACTCTCTGTATCCCAGAACAAGAATATTAATTTTAAATTGAGAAGCATTCACTCAAGCATTTGCCTACAGCAAGAGGTTTTTGAGCTAACAACAAATCTGAGAACCAGAGAAATACTTAAAAATATACATTTAATTTTTTCAAGTGTGGAAGCCAATGAAAGTAAACTTCATTTGAAAAGGTAAATACAGACTGTTATATTTAGAAAGATATTTATGTAATACTTTAATATATAAATATTTAATATATAAACGAAATATTTATAAATTTATATATTTACTGTATTGAATTATGTAATTAAATATATTTTTATTTATAAATATATATACATAAAAATGTGTACATATAAATATATATTTACCCTTTCAAATGGAGTTTACTTGCTTTGGCTTCCATACTTGAAAGTCACCCAGAAGCATTTTCACAGAAACAGTACATTCTGTGTTCATGTTGATTGTGTTTCCAGAAAGCTGGTCTGAGGGTGTAAGTGCAAGTATTTAAGAGGAAACCAGGGAAATAAAATGTACTTGTGATACAGGTGTCTGGCCAAACCCAAACCAGTTCAATTTTAAAAAATAACTAATTATTTGAAAACAATGCATGGCCAAGAATTATTTCTGGAAGCTTCAGAAATTCGTTGTGGAGTACGCAGTTCAAAGGACAAGAATCTGCTCCTTCTTGAACAATGCAGTACAATTACTTAGAAACTGGGAGAATATGTTTTATTGGATACAAAGCACATGGAGTGTAGGAGGGTCTGAAATTATTCATCTTTCTGCTTCTGTTTTCTAGGTTCTTCCTGGCTATGAGAATATATATTTTGCCCATTCCAGCTGGTTCACGTATGCAGCCACACTGAGAATATATAAGCATTGGAACTTCAACATAGTTGATCCATACACTAGCACCAGCCGTGTCTCATTCAGCAGTTACCCAGGTAAAGCCAACCAAACCAGAATGATGTAGGGTATACAAGATGGTGTGGACCATCTTGGTACCTTGGAGATGTCTTCTCTAAAAACAATGAAACCTCAACAAGCACTGGCTTCAATCCGCTGTAAAACTTAGCCACTGAGAGGACAAAATGTCATCTTCAGTTTTCTGGACTGAACACAATATTGTTGTTGTCTTTTGTTGCTGATTAACCACCTTCAGTGCTCTGAATAGCAATAGTTACATAGTCTACCTCTGGCACAAACATGCTGCTTTGAATTCTGCTTGTGTAGTATGCAGTCACCTCCACTGTTGAACTCCTTGCCCATAGCACTCACACCTTTGCTAATAACAGTTTTGAACACTTCTGTTTACCACTGCGGTGTGCCTCAGTGAAGTTATTAGAGAGCACCAATTGCTAGCCATCTGAAATTTGTCTGACTTGTGCTGTGCTGGGTTAGCAAACCTTCAGTTGCTTTGTTGAGGTTTTTTTTCCCCTCCTCTGCATCTCCCTGTTGCATCTTCTCTGTAAGCTGTTGCAGAGTGGAGTACTTTTTTTAATGCTTATTTGATGTGTTAGTAATACAGCCATCCAGGATGTTTAAAGTGGCCTCTTACAAGCGCAGGAGCTTAGGCAGTGTGTTGTTTTCTCAACTTTCCTGAAAAAATGCTAGAAACTGCTAGCAGGTACAGTTTCAGTACTAAAATAGGTACTCCTGCTAGAATAGCACCAAAGAAACATGAATATGAGAAATGAAAGCAAATCTAAGACTCTTGAGAGTACACTAGCATTGCTTAAGTTTTTAAAGGTGGAATTTCAAATTCAGAAATAACCAAACACTCAATCTTCATAAACTTAAATAAAGTGAAGTGTGTGCTATAGGAAACTGCGTCGTTCTGATGAATTTGTCTTGGCTGATGACTTCAAAACACGCTTTATTCAGTTACTGTACTGGCCTTACTATAAAGGCAAGGGTTCTCCATGGCAGGGTCTCATAAACCTGGGAAACTGTTTTGAAAAGCAGGTCTTTTTCTTTTGGGGTTCTGCCCTTCCTCAGTGACCCTCAGGAATAGTTTTTCTGACAACTGAGATTTTGTTTTCAGGAAGAACAACAGATATTCTGGCAAATGCCTGTCAAGCTCTTGAAACACTGTGCACTTAGGTTGCCTTTGATTCCCTTGAAGGAATTTCACTCCTTGTGAGGAATTTTGGCAAGCCTGTGCAATGTGGTAGAAAGCCAAGGTTTCTGTCTGAGCTCTGTTTATCTAAATGTACAGAAGGTTAGTTTGGATGTCATATCTGCCATCAGCAGTACTGTTGAGCATAGTACTGTGCTTTAGGAGACTGTGTCTCAGTTTTGTAACTGTTGTGAGCTGCAGATCCAAAACTGAGGATCAGGATCGGCAATGCAGAGCATTTCTTCTTTTAATTTTTTTAGTGGATGTCTCTGGCAATGCCCATCTCTGGGTTGTTCCTTTTGTGGCTTCTTCTTGAATCTGTCTTGGTGAGAGTGATAAAGCATGCTGGACGGGAGGATACCTGGAAATTAGCTTCTGCTCTGCTGAAGTGGTTTGGGTCTGTTCACTAGTGTACAAAATCTCACTTTGTTTTCTTGACACTGTTGAGGTCTTCAGAGATGGCTCATTTAGAAAAGCCTGCTTGTGCTAGGTGGACACTGACACAATAATGTGGCAAGGTGTACTTTTACTAAGAGAATTGACAACTGAAATATCATTCCCACGGCTACCGTGAAGTTTGAGAGACCTGTGCTGTACAGAGTGTACTCACTGGCTGCCTAATTACAGGATACTACTACAAGCATGATCCATTGACTAAAACAAATTACATGAGCTGTGGATGTAGTTCACAAACTTGCAGTTTTCCAGGGGATGAGTGAACTCTAAAGCACTGGTAATGATCTAGGGACATTGTGCAGTAAAGAGGGAACTGCCAAATTCTTCTGTTCCTTGTAGTGATGAGATGAAGCCTTATACTTCCAGGGCATCTGACCAAGGAATCTGCAAGTCCTGGCCATAGTTTTACTTGATAACTGTAAGTTCCCCCTCATGCAAGTTGCCACTCTTATGCTCCACCCTGATAGAACATTAAGAATGGCCAAACTAGTAAGCTCTCATGGATAGTAACATACTTGTAATGTATGTGGATGCATTGACTTTTGGAGGAACCAGAGAGCGTCCTTCCAGATCTTCAGTAATGCCTGACTAATAAAAATACTTCTGTCATCCAGCAGGCTGGATATGAAGTAAAACTCTTCTGCTGTCCAAAAGCTGTGTCAGAAAACCTTCAAGGAATTGTTTGCATTCTCAGAAGGAATGTACTAGCTCTCTGATTTCTCCTGTGGTCATGGGCTACAACTCTTTATTTACTGAGTTGCAAAAGACAGGCTACTACACTGCAAAAACTAATATTTGTGGTGACTCACCGGATCCAGGACTATTCACTAACCATGATGGTTGACAGTATGCGCATTATGATACAGCCAGAGGGCCTTGCGCTTCCTTGCTTCTGCTGTGATTGAGCAGGTAGGAGGACAGGCAGGAATTGCAGTCCGTCCTGGCTTAGCCAGCAGTTCCCCATGTTCTTGTCAGTGTACTCAAATTGTTGCTACAGCACGTCCTCTCTACTGCTTTATCCCTTTCAGAGCACAGGCACATGGAAGTAGTAACCTCTGCTTTTGCAGAATGACTCAGCCGCTTAGTGCACACTAATCCTAATCTCACTTGAACTCTGCTCATAGTCTCAGCTTTCTCTTCTTTTGAAAGCATCCTAGAGAGCTGTGTGTAGGACAGCTCTGAATATCTGGAAAGGGGGAATGTCTCTGAGCACCGTGACTTCAGTGTCTTGTTCAACACCTTGACCTAAGTACTTGATGTGATTGTGAACCATTATGCACAGCAGAGAGATATTTAAATTGTATGGAAATGTTAGTGGCTCACAATTCAAGGTGAAGCTGTGCTCATTTGGGGGAGTAACAAATGTGATGACAGACTAGCCAACTGCTGTGTTTTACAGAACATACATAGCAAAGGATCAGAACAAGCACCTTCCCCCCAGCCTCCCTCCTGGCTGCTATGCAGTCTCTGCTCTACACTGCTCCATTGAGGCATTCAAAGAAGTGAGCCCAATTAACTGATGAAATGAGCAGTTTTTCTTGGACAGCAGCTCATAAGTCATCCATCAATGGACATCTTCTTGAACAGTTCATTTTGAACCACACTTAAGAAGGGGAATCTATCGTTTCGAACCAAGCACTCTGATTGGGGTAGTGACCTATTTTCTCTCGGCTGAGCCACAGTATGTTACTCTGATTTCAGCTGTTCATGCAAAATAGTTGGGAAGAACTGTACTGCCATCCTTGCTCCTCTGGTAGTCTGTTGTTGGGACCTTTCCTGATCGAGACAGGCTAGGACATGGGAAGATGATGTCGTAAGTGTCTTGAATTAGTTATGTGTGTTGCTAAGGCGGGAGAGAGAAGCCCCTTGCTTTGAAGTAATATATATGGTGGTGGTAGTCGTATAGGGGCAGCAAGTGCAGCATTACCCTTCTTCACAGCCTAAGCAAGAGCTAGGAGGAACAAATTATGGAAAGAGCGGAAGCCCTTGTAATCAGGAGACCAGCTTGCTCATGAGGTGTTGCCACATCATTTCTTGCTTCCCTGCTTTCTGTTCAAATCCTGCAGGAAAGCAGAGGAAAGTGTCCGATGCACTTTGGATATTAGAGACCAGGGCTGTAGTGTGGGATGTGCTATTTCTCAATGCCTAGGAGAGGTCTGCAAGTGGAAGAAAGGCAGCTAACAGAGTTCAGTCTTGGCATGAGAAGCAGCTGCTAATGGGATTGGGAAAGCTAATCCGGAGAAGAGATCTCCTTTCCCATTGTTAAGTGTGTTTATAGTCCATTAAGCATCTCAGCTAGGAGGTACTCTCATGCCTGTAAGGTGATGACCAGACCTCGTGTCTCTGACCTACAAACTGTAATACTGACATTTTCTGTACTTGAGTGAGCCCAGCGACCTTTCAAAGCAACAAAAAAGCTGATGCCATCTGGTTGAGAAAGCAGCAGGCTACCTCCTTAGGAACAGTATCTGCCAGGAACGTATTATGCCCTCTCATACTCCTTGGTGTGTTGGCTCTCTGGAGAGCACTGTGGCTTATGTACCAAAAAATACTTCGTTTTGTTTTGCTTGGCCAGTTAATACAGTTGTGATGAATAAAACTCCAGACTTTAGTTTTTCAGTGGAGACTGGGAACTGGATTTAAGTGGCTAAGATGCAGAAGATGCAATCAGAAATGCTTTTGCTAGTTCCTATGTAGGAAGAATCAGGTCAGTTGGAGGGAGCTGGGGGTGGGGGAGATAAATTGATCGAGAGGTACTGACATGGGTTTATAGGAAAAAAGTAGATGAATGATACAGTGAGGTAACAGTTGACATAAAGGAGATTTTCAGCATCAACAAATTCCAACACGGGGACTTGAAATATCTACTGGTATCTTCTAGGCTTCACCAAGGTTTTATTTTTGTAGATGCTTTTGTCCTAAGTCAACCCATTGTATATATTTTTAACTTCTCTTTGTTGTGGAGGTGCCTGTGACTTAAGTCAAAATGATGGACGTTGTTGATGATTGGCTGGTGGTGGTGTTTTGTGGGGGGCATGCTGCATTATAAAACATTGTAGGGTAAACTTCGTAAATATTAAGGCCCAGAAAGAAATCTCCTTGTTTCCAGCTTAGCTGAGTTTTGCTATTGATTTGAATTACAGTATTCAAATTTCAGTTAATTCAGCATCATTCCCTGTGCTGACACTTGCTTTGAGTTCTTCTCAGCTGTTAATTGGAAAAGAATTAAAAACCTTATTTGCTTCTTTTGCAAGTAGGGCACTTGTTGTTGGCACCTGACTGGGAATTGGCTTCAATCCGAATCACAATTGTCTAACAATTTCATTTCTTGTCTTTGTTTGGGAAAGTCCTTGACTTGTTGCACAACAGTTTTTTCACAGGAGTACGCTCCTATTTTCTTTAGAAAACAGACAGTCAGAGCCAAGTTTAGAGTGCTTGTGTTCCTGTCCCTCCTTATTTGAGAGAGATCTCTGCTGTTGATATATCAACAACATATTGACAATTCTGTCTCCAAAAATAAAATGCTCGGGCACACAAGATAACAGGGTGCTCTGCCTCTTCTGTACTGGCATATTTTTAGAGAAGAGGTGACCACAGAATCAATTTTTCTGGACCTGTTCAGGTTTGAGCTTGAGGCATTAAGGAAATCGTGCTGAAGTGGAGCTCTAAAGTATTTCTTTTACTTGAAGGATTTCTGCCTTTTGATGAAAGCCTGGGGCTAGAAGGCAGAGCTGAGTCATCTTTCTGGCTGTCATAGGTAGCTGACCTTTGTTTGCAGAGTGCTCCAATGAAGCCTGCTGTAGAAGACTGCATAGTGGACCTCAAGTCTTAACACTGTTCTCCAGCATTTGAGCATTTTATAGTCTTTTGGAGAGTGGTATGGTTTAAAAAGTCATTAGCAAGAGACCAGGTTCTGGATTAATTCTCCGTCAGGAGCTCAGTTATCCAGCTTTCTTCCCCAACCTGGCAGCCCTGTATCCACTGGGGACTATGACAGTCAAGTTATTTCTGCTTTGTAAATAGTAACTATGGTGTCCATGTCATCACAGCTGACCTTTGCAGTTCTGTATGTCACCCCCTGGCATGAGGTCTGCAATGCGACCTAGTACTTCTGTTGGAATGTAACCTGGAAGGAAATCCTGCCCATATAGATCCATTGCTGTGTCGAGTTTGCAGGGGTGATAAACACCCCAGTGACGACATGTCAGAAAGAGGACTCGGTCAAACTTTGTCATACACGGGATGTGTTTTTCTTGGAGGCACTTTAAGAATAATTAGACTGGGAAAAGTTAAACTAAAAGGAAAATTACTCTGCCTGGCTTGACTTACTCTAGAAGGGGTTAATTTAAAGGAGTACCTGTTGTCCTCACAGAAGAAAAATCTGAAACTAGTTGATGAAAATCTGTCTGTGGAGTTTGTACTTTTGGTTTTCTTTGTTGTATGTTTTTAAAAAGGAAACAAGTATTGACTAGGCATTTACAGAGTGTGATCCTCAGCATAAGAGCAAGACATGGCATGACATAGGAAGGAGAAACTTTCAAGCTTGGGGTGCAAACACAAAGCAAATGTTCTAGGTAAAGAATGAGGTTGAGCACTGGAAATATGACAGATGAGCAGCAGAGCTGACAAGTGGGCTTGAAGCACTGGCAGAGTTCACCACCTGGGCTTTTAATATATGTACGGCTGAATTTCAAACATACACACAGAGACTCGTATCTTCCTGGCTTGTCTGTCTGCTTTGTTCTAGGAGTCTATCAAAGGCTCACAAAGATAATAAACTCTGTATTATTGCTGTTTAAGGCTTTTTAGTGTCCCTGGATGACTTCTACATACTAGGCAGTGGCTTGGTGATGTTGCAGACTACCAACAGCGTGTTCAACGAAACCCTCATTAAGCAAGTGGTGCCTGAATCCCTGTTAGCCTGGCAGAGGGTGCGCATTGCTAACATGATGGCAGATGGTGGCAAGGCTTGGGCAGAAATCTTCTCAAAGTGCAACTCTGGTAGGTACACTTCCATATGAATCTTAGAAAGAAGGACATTTTCTCTTCCTCTTGAACCCTTTTCCTTCCCTAGGAAGGGTGTGCAACTCTCTCTTTGCTCTCATACCTAGGGACCTACAACAACCAGTACATGGTGCTGGACCTGAAGAAGGTTAAGCTGCAGAGGAGCCTTGATGACGGTACACTGTATATTGTTGAGCAGATTCCAAACCTTGTGGAGTATTCTGATCAAACAAATGTTCTCCGGAAAGGTAACAGCTTCTGTAGTAGTTACTGGCTTAGAAAAGCCACCTCTTTGTGCAAGCTGGTGGAGGGAGAATTGTGCTTTGTACTGTGGAAGGGTTGATTTAACATCAGTGCTGAGTTTCAGGTTAGAAAGCCTTGTACGAGCAACCCTCTGTTGTTTGGTTTACAATACTGTGTTCATCTCTTCTGTCTGCTGTGTCAGAATTATAGGATCTGTCTGTCTTAGAAGCAGGGGAGGGAAAAATAGTCTTTACCTTTTTAAAGTTTAATTTATGTCTGTTTTTCTGGTATCATTTTGCCCTGCCTTACTAAGCCATGAGGAAAAAGGTGAGGTCTATCTGAAGCAGTACTAAATGATTGTGGTGCTGTGGGCTACTGGATATATTTGGTGAGTGGGCCACCCTACAAAGAGTTGAGCTTTCAAATATGAGAAGCTGTGTGTTAGATTCAGGTCCTGAGCTAACTCAATTATGTTAGATTCTGTAGCTCTGTTAAATGTTTACTGTTTAAAGGATTTCTTAATCCCCTAGCAAGACTAGCAACTGCTTGAAGGAAAACAAACAAAAATCTAAGTGAAGCAAAACACTTGCTTTCAGGTTTCATTCACAAGTGTTTTCTAGACACTGTGTCAGCATGCAAAAGCCTGAGCTTATCCCACAAATTTTAATGTGTGTCTTGTGCTTTGTGCTCACTCCCCTAACTGTGTGCTGAGGAGATGAATTGATTAATTGCTCTTAATCATCAAAATGACTGGAAAGTCATTTATGTTAGCAGCTGGGGTTGTTCCCCTTTGGAGTTTTCCCTTGTGTCTTGCTCCTTGGAAAGCTCTGGCTCATTTAGGCATTGCCACGATGTCACTATGGCTTTATGAGATACTTCTTACTGACTGTTGTGCTCCCTTATGCTTTTGTGGCTTCTCTATCCATTGGAGAAAGTAGGCTGTTGCACCTTACCGTCCACTGTTTGTGTGTAGTTTAGACGGTCAAATGCCTTTCAGCTTCGCTGTGCTGTGGTGCAGACAAACAAGGTAATAGAGACCCCAGGCTCTGGCACTCAAAGCAGTGCCACTGTGCCATAGCAGTGCTGTGCCTGTGCTTCCTGAAGGTGCTTTTCAGCAGTGACTTGAGAGGGCTGCTGCGTGGGGTTCCCAGCAGGATAGAGCCTGACTCCTGGACTGCTTAATCCCTCCTAGGTGCTCTTGTTTCTGCTCAGTCCTGAAAGGTGTCAACAGGTATTGAAGTTATGTGTCACTTTACATTTTCAGTGTGGCTTTTCCCCTGGTCTCTAAATGTACTGTAGGCATACTGGCTAGCACAGCCATCAGTCTCTGGTAGTGTAGAGCGTGGTAGGGCACCCATAAGCAGACAGGGTGGGCTAAGCACTGCAGAAGTGCTGCCTTTAGAGACCTCAGCTGCTGCAAGTCAGCACTGCTGCTGTAAGCAGCAGATTTGGACTCCTCTGTGGCACACAGGACACAGATGAGTCACATCAGATGACCCCTGCCTTGTTCCTGGTGCTCAGCGCAGCCCAGATGAAGGAGGTTCACCTTTCTCAAGAGCAGTGCTGGCTTAAAGCATTCGTAGAGAGCTGACCTGACCCTGACACACTGCAGAATTTGCCTTATAGCTGGTATCGAAAGACTTGTAACGCTCTGGCCTAGTCAAAGTACTTTTGTACCAGTATTGACTTTTCAAGTCTCTTTTGAAGCATAAACCTAGAAACAGAATGAGAACAGAGTTCTCAGGTGAACAAAGGCAGGTGTTGCCCTTGTATCTGAGAGGAAAGGAAGCATTTTCTTACGGGCTTGAAATTTGAAAGACTACTTTTTTTGCTGTTTCCGCCAGCTTGGCTCTTAGGCCAGCTCAGGTAACCTCTAAACACCAGGAATCGCTTCTGCTGCCCTTTCCAGGGAAAGGCATGGAGATTATTTCTGTACGTGGGCAAAGAAAACTTGGGAATCCTCTGGAGTAGGTAGGGGGAGGGCAATACTGTCCCCAGCGCAAGAAAGGACTGCAAGGTCGTGTTTCTTGATAGCAAGTGGTACGTCCATTTCAACATCCAGAGCATCAGATTAGGACCTAGAAATCTGGGTCTTTCACCATACACCTAATCTGCTCATTGCTCTGTCTCTATTGCCAAGATCTGCTCTGATGGCTAGAGGAGGAAGGCATTTAATTTCAGAGAACTTTTGCCGGCTTCACATTGTCCTCCTCACCTCCCTTTCAACCTTGCGCCACCTTTGACCTGTTTCTGTTGCTGTTTACCTTGCTAGGCTTAACAGGCAGGTTTCACTGGCTTATAGCAGCCTTTGGGTAAAGCCTGCCTGAGGTTGGGTGCTGTTATCTGCACAGGGTTTGCAGTCCTGCAGAGCCTGAGACACAGAAGAGCTCTTTCTGCAGGAGACCTTCAAATAGCTGCTTCTGTTTTAGCAATTTGAAGGCTTTTTCCAGTTGGGAGAAGGGAGTCATCTGCATGTCTGTGTAAGACTGGCACCTTTTCGAATCGCAGTTAAACCCTACTGATTTGGAAGTGGATGTATCCTGATCATCCAGCCTGCATCATTAGAATCTGACAAATGTGCTTGTTTGTGGAGGATGCCTGTCTTACAACACAGCGTGACCCAACCTGTTTCCGACAGGTAGAGTCTAGGTCACGTAAGCACACACCGGCAGACAAGGGATTTCTGAGTCTGCACACTAGGCAGGACCCAAGCTGGTCAGGTCTTTGCTTAGGCTGCCTTCCAGTGCTTATGCCAGCTGTGTGTCTGTACTTTGGGAATTATGATTTGTGTTCGTGTGTATCGCTCCTAGTGAGTCCCAGTTAATTTTCTTGAGCATCTGACAGCCAGACTCCTTATGTAGTGCTGGGCTGTACATGGAGCGCTGCCTCTACCAGTGTCTAGGTAGTAAATTTCTAAGACAAATCCTATTGTGTGTGATTTAGGAAGCAACGTTCCTCACTGACAACAAGAGGAACGTGAGCTCTTTGGAGAGGACCTGGAAGTGTGCTCTTCTTGGGACTAGTTCATGTTACACACTCTCTGCCTAAACACTTGGTGTTGAAAAAACCCCAAGCCAACAATCATTAATGTATAGGCATGCTTTTGTGTTTCTTCCAGAACTTGCTGTACTCTGATCCTGCCTGGCCTGAATGGTCTACTGGCTCTTAACAAGCTTTTCTGCTTTGTAGACTAGTCTTTGTTTCACACAGTTGTATGGTGCTATTGTGGTTTGAAAATTAGTAGAATTTTCAGACTTACAGGTGTGTGCTTTTATGAAGGAAAGAAAACATCCTGTTGCTTT
>JAOXOE010000001.1:34865725-34899413 GCA_028565055.1 Phoeniculus purpureus | reverse complement strand
GTTTTCAGTCTTTCCAGGAGAGCTGGGGAGTCAGAATGGGGAGGTGGTTGTGATAAACCTGTGATAATAAAAAGATCCCCACTCTTCCATTTCCAGCGAATGCCAGCAGCAAAAATGAATCCTCTCAGCAGGACCACCAACTACTCTTGCAACACAGGTTTTCACTTCCTTTACCACCCCATTTTCTGAACTACAGTAGAAAGCTCATTTCTATCAGTTCAGCGCATAGGCACTGTTGGTTGTAACCTGCGGGGCTCCAGCTCTCGTGGGGCCACGGTCTATCCGCAGCAACTTCTGCCCTTGTAACAGACCGAGGTGACATCTAATCAGCTCCTGTCTAGGCAAGGCTGCACAGCACTTCCAAGAAGCAGCCAACCTTTTGTCATCAGTGTCCTTGTGCTGTGCTGCTGGGTCAGATTGTGTCTTGGCCCATTCCTGGTGTTTCTGGTTTGCTTTGCTGTTTGTTGGGGGTTTTTTTAGCTCCCTGACATTACACAGTAGAAGCACCAGTGAGCGCTCTACAGAGGCGCACGTTGCAGTACGTAGTCTGCTGCGCTGAGGTTGTACCATGTGTTTCCAGACACACCAGTGGGTGAATGGCAAAGCCACCCTGCAGCAAAACTGAGTGAGTGCTGTGGACGTGCTCACTTACAGCCCTTTATATCAGCACACACTGCAGTCACACCCAGCCCCTTGGAGGGAGAGGAGAGGTGCACCTCTGGGGTACAAGCTCCTGGACTGTCTGTCCAGGATGCACAACCCCTCGCTGCTTTGCCAAAGCACCTGGGAGGTGACTCTCCAGAAGCTGCAGTGCTGCATTTGCTTTTTTGCTTCCATGAGAAGGCTGGGAGGGCAGCACCATGCAGTTGACTCTCTGGTCATGACCTAGAGCCAAACCATTTGCACTCACCTCACTACTTCAGCAAGGTGGCTACAAGCCCGACTTACTTGCAGTGCCCCCACCTCCTCCTCCTCCTGCTGCTGCAGGTGCCAACAATTCTGCGGACACCACCTTTTTGAAGGTGTTGCCTCCTGAGACGTCTGGAACTAAGCACAGGTGACTCAAAACGTTACAAACCCAGCTGTTTATTTCAAAGTATAAATTTCAGGCTTGTCAGATAAAACCCCACTCTAGTTAACAGACACAAACACTCATCTACAGGACATACAAAAATGGGAAGAGCAACCGTCCAGCTTAAATTGGACATCAAACCAGCTCCACATTTTTTTGTATTTACAAGTCCAGCTGCAGAACAGAACAAGAAACCAGGTTCTGAGTTTTCTAACAAAGGATTTTGCACATTTGACTTCCAATAGCCAATAAATTACTAAAGCTGAACAGGACTCCCCAGACAGCTACTACCCAGGTATCTTATTTACAGCTCCACCCATGAAATTAAGACAGCATTTCAAATATAAATGTCTGTACACAAGAGAAAACAAAGATTGCTCAGCCTGCATAATGACAGTGAGGAATACAGATGGATTTTAACAGGTAACAAGAAAGGACAAAAAGGAAAACTCATAAATGTGCATTCTCTTAGATGTAATTGTTATCTTCCCTCAGAAGGTGTTTGGAAGGAAATAGATTTTGGTGGCAGGGCTGCCTCAGCGCCATTTGAACTCCTCCCCCTCCAGTGGATGCCCACCCCACCCAAACCAACAAACTAAAAAAATATATCTTTTATATCTCTCTCTATATCTCAAGCCTCTAGTTAAAAAATCTGGTTAGATATTTCTAACTAAATGAAAATACTTGAGCGTTTCAGAAGGCAGAATCACAGCTGGGTTTTGTACAGTGGGTGCAGTGCTCCAGCACTGGGGAACGGCTGTGGGGGAGCAGGAGCAGGTGAGAGCTGTTCCTACACAGACGGGACTCTCAGCTATTGGACACTGGGCACAGCATAAAGGATGGGCTGAAGGGACTGTTGCAGTACAAAACTACTGTTGGGCCCACTTGTGCTCCATGGAAGGCGCATGAGGTTTTGCTGTTGTTTAAAAAGGAAGGAGGGTCAGATCCCTTGTTTTTACAGGAAAGATGCTGTGAGCATTTCCAGTTCTCTAAAATCCTTGAGATGGGCGAGTGTCCCAGCGCTCTCACTTTGTGATCTAACGTGGCCAATGGTAGCACAAATAATCTGAAGGAGCACTGTGCTCATAGACTTTTTAAAGTCTAAGACAGCTGCCACTCCCCAGGAAGCTGGTCAGAGCATGGAAGTAAATACAGGCTGAGGGGGAACCTGCCTCTGCACCCCCACATTCTCTGATGCTGCCAGTGCAGATGCAGCATGGACACCACACCTGCAGCCTGTCCCTTTCCAGCATTTATGAATCCAGTAAGGCTTTTCTAAGACGTCCACTGAAATAAACGGGGCCAATGGAAAGGGCTCCCTTCTGACCAGAAACCAAACTCATCAAACTTAGAACAAACCAGGAAAGTAAATAAGGAAGGCAGCTGCAGCATCTGTGCTGCTTGCTGGAACACAGCAAGCTACATCCAAGGTGGCGCTGCTGAAACGTCAAGTACCCAGTGGCAACAGCAAAATGCAAAGTCAGGAACAGCTTCATACTGGGCTACTTGAAAATAAGATGAAAACAACTTGTACGGAACACAGAAAAGAAACTAAATCCAACCATTCCGCTTAAAATCCACACAGAGATTTGTAGTGTATTTACAGGTGGATTATTTGAAGCCTCCAGCAACTAACTCTCATACAAAGGGCCCAGTCTAAAAGCCCAGCATTAACAGACCTGCCCCCAATGCGCCCGGGTATGTTGGTAACACTCTCAAATAAAGGCTCAAATCAGTTATTTCTGAATGTTTGCCACAAGCAGGAATTTAGTTCTCAATAGTTTTGTTGTTTCTGGGAGGTAAAGGATAATAAAATAACCAGCCACCCCACAGCACAGGGAGAAGGGCTATGAGCTATAGCATTGAGCAATGCTCCTGTTTGCTAGCTGACGGGTGAATACTCACTGCACAGGGTGGCTCCCCCAGGAAGAAGAATGGCAGAGTTCTCTGTGTCTCAGTAATTTAAGGCCCAGCTACCTTTAAAGGTCTCCACACTGAGCCAGGCACTTGGAACTTGAGCCATGCTTTGCCACATACTTTGCTACCATGACTGGTTAACATCCTGAAATGGAACCTTTAACATCTCTGCTGGGATGAAGTAGAGGAGAAGACAAGCTTTCACCTCAACAGCTGTGATGGCTTCAGTCAACAAACAGCAGACAGCTTATTTAATTCACTCACAAAATTCAGCTGCAGTCTGCTGCACATAGCAGAAGCAGAGCTATTAAGCTAGAAACCGGCTTTTACAATCAGTTCCAGCTGAGAACTACATCCTTCTCTACAGTGCACAGAATTCCAAGCGCCACAAGAGACCTCCACTGGAATTAAAAAATCATAACGCAGGTCGCTCACGCCCCACCAACCTCAAGCAAGACAAGGCTTAAGAACGGTCGTGACCTAAACACAAGCACAAACTACACAGAAGGCTCAGGTACAGTTTGGGCTGGATTCACAATTACACAAGCAGTTAAGTTCCAGGTTGGATTCAAATATTTAACTTTCAGACTATAAAACCTCATTGTACTCATACGGCCAACGGCCCCTTTGGTACCACCTCAGAGGTACATTAAAGAATTGCCCAAGGACTAGACAGCCATCAACTGGAATGAACTGCTCTAACCTCCATTACAGAACTGGCTTCATAAGGGCCCAACTTTCCCAAAGCAGATGAAGTGCATCGTTAAGTGAATTATTCCTTGAAGTAGACAGACAAAACATTTAATTAAACATAGAAAAATCCAAGGCATAATTGACTACTAGCACCCAGTAATACAGGGACAACTATTACTCAAAGGTTACACATTGCTCATACATGAGATTCAGTGTGCATTTCCTCTCATGATACCTGGATTTAGACAGTTTTACTCGCTCAAATCACTGAGACTGCTGTATGCAGAACGCAGGCTTCCAGACACAACATCTTTGTGAGTAAGCTGACAGAAGGGACAATCCCAGCTACACCAAAGAGTGCAGTAAAACAGAAAAGACAACAGCCTGCAACGCACTTCCTTTACCAATGGAAGTTCTTGAAGGGAACGCAACTGAAGAACCCACGGTCTCGTAGCAGACTTCACGAGCCATGGTTTGGAACTGAGTGTTTCCTGACGTTTTTCAATGTTGTTTTACATTTTAAAAGTTTGGATTTAGGAAAGGGAGCACTGAAATGATAAAGTGTTATCTTCTACAGCTCTGCACCTGGCAAAGTGGGTTTTAAAAAAAACAGACTCTCTTCTAAAGCCACTGTTGGGGTCTTCTGGGCAGGAACAAGACTGCTGCCCTTGTTCTGAAAAGTGCCGCAACAAATACCCCACACGTACCTCCTTGTCTAGGTGCGTTACAGTTTGGTTCTGCAGGAGCCAGTTTAACATGTCAACAGCTGGGCAGATGCACCAGTTTCTTGTCTCAACATCATGCGTGTCTACTAATGTTTGCGATCACTCACAAGTTTCAGGCCAGCATCTCTGGACAGCCTTGAGTGTGGTACCTGTCTGCAGAGGCAGGCTGGGAGGACTGGGAAGTTAGCTTCTTCTCTTCTCCCAGCCGAGCACCCAAACTACATGCAAACAGCTAGGAGCTTTCACGGTGCCCCACCACAGGGGTTTCTTCTTTGGCTGAACTGCTGCTCAGCTTTCCCAAATGAACAAGGCAAGGCTCTGGTGGAAAATACTGTCTGTACACACTAATGTTCTTGATTGGACAAAAACAACTACTCAAGAATTACAGTAAGGAAAGGGCTGAATGACACCGCAGATTAAAAGGAATCAAGAGTCAGCAGACGTTACACCTCCTGGCCTTTATAGAAACAAAAATTGCTGCTGGCCAGGAAAATGAGAAGCTGGAACTAAAGGCTAGAAGGGTAACAGGAAACATTAATTCCAAGCAAATGAAAGACCACCACAAGGTAACTGGCTACATTTATTTTTGAAATTATTCTTTAAGGCACAAAATAAAGCTAAAAAAATAGGGCTGAATGTATGAGGAGAGGGACACAGAAATTATCAGAGATAGAGAGGTGTGAATGCAGTCTCTACAACCCAGTTTCAGACGTGACCTGGGAACACTGCCGGTGTGAGTGGAGGGACGAGGTGAAAGTAGAGAAGCATTCTTGTGGAGGAGAGGTAGGAGGTAGTGGGGTGGTTTGTTGGGCTTTTGGGGTTGATTTTTTTTTTCCCCCCACCAGCTCCAAATTTACAGACGTACAGGTTCCCTGGCTAGACTCATGTTCCCTTCCCTCCCTTCAGAGGGCTCGTTAAAGTTTGTAAAATAAGATCAGAGCACTCAATCTTCCAGTACAAAAGTGAGACCTTGAAACACCTTTCGTATCGGAGCCCGCTCACAGAGCGGCAGTGTTGAGAGGCAAATCTGCTCTTGCCTTCACGTCAGTGCCTTGACAGACATTACAGATGTGTATGTTTTGCTTCAGAGACGCTGTAACTTATCATTTTGTTCCCACTCTGAAGCAGAATCCCAGGCATCTGAAGTGCCCTTGGATAAAGGGCAGGCAGGTATCTAGATGGAACAGCTGCCACAGAAGGGAAAATGCAATTTTTCAAACGGCCCATGACTTGAGCTATTCAGAACAAACAGGCTCTCTTGCTGCAGGTGAGACTTTATTTTGTTTGGTTTGGTTCTGAATGCATGTAGTGTATCACACAACTGTGTGGATTTAAAAGTGAATTTCATGCATGGGATCAACCCTTCAAAATGGGTAATTCTTTGTAGTAGGGCAGGTTTAAAGGCTCTCTAGTTTAACTGCTCTGAGAAGAGATCACATCTGTGGACTGGGGATCACAGAAGGGTCCAAAACGTCCATAGATGTCCTTAGCCCTGACGGCAAAGTAGTATTTGCTGCCAGATACAAACTGCGTCAGAGTGCATGCCATAGGTAGTGGCAGGGCCTTCACCTCCCCGATCTTCTTCCACTGGGAGGGCATAGTGGCACTTGGGTCCTCGTGGTAGGCATACAGATGGTAACTGTCCACAGTGGCACAGCTCCGGTCTACCTCCAGGACACTCCATGACAGCACAATACCATTCTGGCTCTGTACACGGGCCAGCTTCAGCTGTGGCTTCTGAGGCAGAGAAGTGTTGGCAGCTTCAGGAGGCAGACGTGGTGGCTGTGGTGCCTCTGGGAGTGGGGCAGGATGTAGAGGGCGTGGTGGCTCCTAAGCAAGACAAGAGCAACAAGGGGAAGGTCAGAGTCCAAAGCAGTGGAAGGAGGCTTTAATTCATCTTTCCTCAGGGAAATGGAAACAAATGAACCTGTGATTACCTAACCATCACAACTCTTAAATCCTGTGTGCAGAGAGCACACAAGCAAGAGAACAGCAGCAAATGTCTGGAACCGATCACAAGTTTTTAGTATTCAGATATAAATCCCTGATCCCTGGCTGTACAGAGGTTATTCTCCTGTTTTCTCCTATTCCCACCCAAGATGTGATGGATTGAACACTGTGCCCTCTACTAAGGCTGGGCAGGCAGGTTCACAATGACTTTGAGCTTATCTGTGTTTAAGCTGCTGTTCCCGCATTATCCAAAACACTCCAGACAATGGGTTAAGCTGACAACTCATCATCTTTCAGCAAGCAGGCTTTTAGTCACAAAAGAAAGACAGCTTTTATTAGCTTAAATTGGTCACAAAAGCTCAGGCTCAGTTTCCAGAAAATTTCAAAGGTACAAATGTAGGTTTCTTTTTCTTTTTTTACACCACAGAAGCAGTCCTAGGTCTCATTTACATTAGTCAAGATGAATTGAGGAACATGGTTACAGTAAGTACACAACTCTCTTCTTCAAGCAACGGGCTTTTCAGGTTGGAATCTGGGGTAGCTTTTGTCATCCTAAGTGCTCTGTGTGTTACTGGCTTGACTTTTCCCATTACCTACCACTGCATAATGTACAAAGGTAAATGCTGTCTAGATTAAAACACCTATGACCCAATTTGTTGGCTCTCATTTAACGACTCTGAGACACAGTGCAAGTGCTGTGACTGCCCAACAGTGAGTACACCCATAGTGTATTTGGTTCAATCTCAACATCAAAACCACACAGAATGAGTAAGAACAAATTCTCAAATTCCTGTGAAATGAGGTTTGAGGTGATGCAGAAGTAATCATGCCCAACAGTGATAAACTCTTGGAAATTTGGGATTTAGCAACCTTGATGTTCTTGCCTGTATCTTGTTCTCCTATCTCAGTTTTGCAAACAGCTGTACTGAGAAACTAGTCATCCAATTTGCACATAAACCATGACTAAACTTCTTAGCAGCAGTTGTTCTGCACCCACAAGTCACTGGCAGACAATTCAGGCACCATTTTTCATGATGTGCTGCTGGTGATCTGGAGAGCTCTGGGGTAAGCTAACACATCACACAGACTTCACCATTTCTGGCAGGAGCTGCTATAAGTGATAAGGTGGTGACTGTGCCAGTGAAATGGCTGCCAAGTGCCTACACATTTCACTATTCTGCCTGTCACACTAAGAGGCAATCTGAAGGACACCAGAGATGAGCCTGTAAACTGCACTGTTATTTCACAAGGACTACTCACAGCATGCACTTGTGGTGGTCGATGATGCACTGTAAGCTGAGGTGCTCCAGATCCCAGAGTTAGACCACTGTTCACAACGTACGTGGTTGGTTGAGGCATTCGTACTGCCATACCTGTAAGAAGCACAGTGAATACTTTGAGTGTTTATTACTTAAAATCAGGTGAACACAGGAAGAGCAGCTCCTTGGTTGTGGTGACACTAAATTTCAAACTGACACACTCTCCTCAAATCATGAGCAGACCGATGCATTACTGCACAACAGCTAAACCACTTTCCATTCCCTGAAGCTGTAAAAGTGAGAGCAAGTCCTTATGTCTGCGGAGGAGAGAGAATAATGTTTTAATAATCTGTAGCATGAAAGGAATGGGTGTGGAAGCGTAGAAGACATGGAGAGCTTAGGTATGAAAAGAAAAATCGTATCCCTCTGGGATTCAGAGAGGAAAATGCTGCTGCAGCAGAATGATACCCACTCAAGATTTAAGTGCCAGAAGGCTGTGCTGTGGTGACACCAAACCCAAAAAAGGTAAGTCACTGACCAAGAAGCTTATCCTCTCCCTCAGAAAACAGATGCCACAATGGTTAAATGTTACCATTTCATTCATTCCTGTGGCAAACTAACCTGTCTGTCAGGGATCAGCTGGATACTTCTGTAGCCTTGTGGATAATATCTAGAACTCATGCAAACTTGCCATGTTTTCATTCGTTTTATACTACATCGCACTCTTGGGTAACATTTTGTTCCTTGACTGCTAGAACAGGGATGTTCTGTGAGCTCAAAGCTTTTTCCACACTGTTACAGGTTGCCTGTGGTGTCCCTCTATTTCTGTCTGGAAATACAAGATTTGGAGTAATATCTGCCACCCCCTAGTTACACAGTTGTATGCAATCAAAGTGTTCTAGTACTTCAGAAGAGAAGCTCAGAGAACAACATGTCAGGAAACTACAGCTACTGTATGGTAATTTTGCTATTAAACAGTCATCGAGCTACAATCGCAAGTGATGACTGTCAGAAGTCTATGTAACCCATGAGTCTAAGGCAAGGAGCTCAGAGTGCTAATCTTAAAGCTTTTATTGTAAAAGTGCAGAACTAGGTAGCTGCTTCTAACTAAACCAGCTTTTTATCCACTCAGGCTACTGAGGTACAGGGAAGGAATGCACAATGCCATGTCTTACGTGGCTTGTCAGACAACAGCCCTGTGTAATACACACATACACTTTTCAGTAACGGAACTGCCTCTAATAGAGTCACAGAGAAGTCCAGGATTGAAGGGACCTCTGGAGAGGTCCTCTAGCCCAACTTCCTGCTGAAAGCATGCTCTTAGGTTTGGTTACTCAGGGTTTGGTCAAGCTGAATCTTAATTATTTTGGTGGAAGCCTGCCTTAACTTCTAAGCATTGGTTAACGGTGAGTGTGGGCTGAGGTTACCTGGGCCTTTACAGCCTTTTGCCAACTGGAGTGCAAGATGCACACCTCCCTCAAAAGATACTGCTGCTTAGAAGAACCTGAACTCAAATGCACACAGCACAGAGTATAAGAAGTTTAACAAATAAGAACAACAATTATTCTGAAAAGAACAGCAACTTCCACACACCCTGACATTTCATTGCAATAGCCCAAGAACTGTCTGATCAACTCCTCTTTTAACTTGCACAGCTGATTTTCCACAGCCTATGGCAACCTAGATAAACCTAGCCATAAGACACAGACCTACACTGCTACAAAGATATTCTCCCTTCGAAAACTATAGTTTTAGAACAAGGAATCTGTTATATTTCTGCACAAGCCTACATGGGTATAGTCTTAGAAGGCTCAGATACACAAGTGTTCCAAGCCTGGATTATACAGATGGTGTCCAAAAAATCACTACCAGGATGTTGCAAAAGTAGGCTCCTTATATATTATCTTATTCTATAATAACAAAATGGTATCTGACTATCTTTCTCCAAAACAGTGGTATCACCACATTACCTTCTGCTACTTTTGAAAGTATTTGGCATGTCATCCAGAGATGGTTAATTGACAGAGCTACTGCCTGAGATGACTTAAACCCAGTTTTTCCTCATTCACTTAGCTGCAGGGACAGCGATTTCTTAATAGCCTGAGATTTCCCCAAATCTACAAGCTGGGAAAAAACCCCTAACCTCTGTAATGTGGACTACCACTGTAAAGAAACCAACAAACAAATCCAAACCCCAGAATCCCTACATCCATCAGGTTGAACATAATCAGAAGTTTTGTCATGTTAAAATGAGCCTGTCCCCTACCTGCATTTGGTGGGTTGATTGGCCTTAAACCTGGGTTTGGCACGAGAGCACCTCGAACAGGATTTTGTGCTGGTGGTGCAGGAAGAGTGGTATAGACCACCTGATGGTTAGTAGCTGCTCTTGGTATAGGAAGTTTTGCAGCAGCTTGAGTCACTGGTCGATGAGTTACATTCACTGTTGTCTGAGCTGAAAAAGACAGGTAGACCACAACCTAAGAATGGAATTCCACGACATTATGCCTCTCTCAGAGTAATACTGCCTTTTCAAAACACACTCAGCTGAGCCTCCTGCTCTGGCAGGGGAGTTGCTTTTGAGTTTCCTTCCAGCCCCTAACATTCTGTGATGAAAAATAAAAACTGCCTCTGTGAAATTCTATGGGCTTTTGATAATGCAGGAAAACACACAGTAACTTGCAACTGAAATAATAAGTCAAATATATATACAGATTCCAAACAGAAATGATAACTTAATACATCCCTCCAAAAAAGGACAAAAAAGGTCCTGAATGTATGCACAGTTTTGGAGAATACAAAACCCACCCCCAAGGAGTCTGCAGACCAGGTCAAAAGATGATCCCAATGCCAATTCATTTTCAATAATGTGTAGAACAGTAAAATGCAGGGGAAAATAAGAGGATCTATGGTTTATGTTAGGAAGAAAAAGGGGAAAAACCAAAGCAACTCCCACACTGCAGACCAAATAACATTTAATTAGGGATGGAATTTCAATGTCACCTTGACATTCACTCTGCCAAAAGGATTAATTGCCAAGTGTAGGTGGAGAGAGCTAGGAGTGATGTTGCTACTGTAGGTTTCTTCCCCCCATTGTTTGAATAATGCAACTGCTACAGGTTTATTCTCCTTCACCTTTACAAACAACTGTATATTTCAACATTTCCATGACCATCCTCAGCAGGATTTTATTCCTGTCCATGGAATTAATTTGATGCTGAACTCTTTCCAAACCAACAGGATTGTATTTCCTTTTAACTTCATCAGCTTTACAAATAAAAAAACCAGTTATGAAAAACTGACTGGAATGGAAAGCTGTAAAGTGACTCAAACTTTCTGAATATTCATCTGAAAAGATCAGCACAGTGCAGAACACTTGTCTAGTTTAAGAAAAAAAGCAGTCACTGCGCTCACTAACGACACTAACGATGGAGTTACCTGTAGGTAAAACATGTATGGTGTTTGTGGACGGTCCACTTGTTGGCACACCTGTCTGCAGCACGGGGTTTGGCTGCAAAGGCTGCGATGGTTGCTGTGTGGGTTGAGCCACAGGTGCCGTGGATGTGCTCAGTCCTGTAGCAGGTGTTGGGTTTTGTTTCTTGCCATCTGCTTTAAAACCAAAAGTTACTGATAACAGCAAAGAAAAATTAGAACATCAGGAAGTTTTAAAGTGTTTGTTCCTTGTAATGCCCAGAGAATATTCCCTCACAAGACACATCTTTGATCTTTTCATTCTGCAAACACAACTGTAGAAAACTCAATTCCATCACTTTCATTATCTCACTTTTGTCCCCACACACTCCCATAATGTGTCATTCTGTCACTGTCTGTATATTTCAGCGCAATATGAAAACCTGAATTTAATGAACACAATGCCTAAGTCTTCAAGAGTTTCTATTAAAAAAAGAGCCTAAAACCTTAAAAAGGCCTGAACACCGCTGTACTCAATTAGTTTTTAAAAAAATGATAGTTCCCTAAATAAATCTTGTCTACCTTTGATGCTTACATACTTTCGTTATTCGCTGACTCTTTCCTTTGTTCAGTCTGCTAGTCAGCACCGTTTGTTGCTGTTTTGAATTTTCATGCTATTTTCTGCAAAGAAATCACTGTTTCTACAGAAAATTTTAAAAAGACAATGTAAGTTGTTTTTGCACATGGACATCCTCCTCAACATGACTGACTGACTTGTGAGAAGTGACAGTGTCTGTAGTTTACAACTGCAGTATTTTTTCCTGTTTTAGTTCACTTGTGACAAGGTAAAGTATTGATTGGAGTGCAAGTCTGTAAGTAGTCTGTGCACGAATTGAATAAAGATGACCTGAGAAGCTTTTGCCTGCATATTTCAACCAGATTACAGTATTAGTGGCTGAGGAAGGCACCACCAAAGCCTCAAAACCACAAAGAGTGGGTTTTATGGGCAATCCTTCAAAAAAGCCACGCAGCAGCCACTAATTTAGTAAAGGAGCACACAACATAAAAAGAAGAAATGTGTTAATACAAACCAACAAGATACTGAAGAACACATTTAGGAATTATCAAATACACTAACTAAATTTCAAAGAACATGGTTAATGGCACTGTAGCTCAAAACGGTTTTTTTTAGCAGCTGCAGACTATTTTGATGGTCTCACTGAGCTGTCTTTTAACATGAGCCACTAATAGCTTGAAGTAGCAGTACCATTCACATACTGCTATATGATAAATTAAATACAGGACCTGAAAAGTACCATATAAATTCGAGACCATACTGTCTTTCTGTAGACTGACTGCTCCACTGCAGCCATTTGATGAAAATCTAATTTTATTTTCAAAGTCCATAAAAAGGAGCAGATACAGGGATGCTTATTTTGAAAACAAAAGGTGAAATGTTACCCGCTTTTTCATGTACTACCAGGTTCTCATGATTAGTTCAAACCTCTTTTAATTTTCCATCAGTATAAGGATTTCCCAATGTTCAACAAATTACTTGATTCCAAAGAGATTCTTACAGAGATGCATGCACCTATTTACTTCTAATATTTAGAGACTGACGCATCAGTGATGCAAGTGCGTTCTTAGTCACGACCTGTTCTCATGATGCAACTGGTAAAAGCTCAGACATGCTAAGGCTGTAAAACTGTTGTTCAAGTACAAATGACAGCTTGGACGAATGCGATGCTGCTTTGGTTTTGCTTTTGCAAAGCAGCCAATTCATTTGCCCCTGACAAATCAAGTGCCCTGATCACAACTCCAGCTGCTGGAAACTAGGTCAGGATTGCACCAGCCACAGGAAATGATGAAAGGTAACCAACTAGACTTCATTAAATAAATGGAAACTAATAGCAGGGACTAATGTAGCTATGTAAGTAAAAAATGAGCAGGACAACAGGAAGACTGGGTGTGTAGTAAGAATAGGACTAAGGTTCAAAGTAATATAGGAACAATTCTAATGCAAAATGAACACAGCATCATATTAGTTAAAAATACGAACATGAAGGAGACAGAACAATCTGATTTATGGAAATAAGCGTATGACTAAAATCATTACTACTGGAGGTTTAAGTAAAACTCCAAATCTAATACACAAAATGGACAAGGGGCTAACTAATTTCCATGCTGGAAAATGGGCCCACTACACTGTTATTATAGCAGGAAGTAATTTTAAACAGCATACTAATTCAGAAATGGTATAATGGGATTACAGAAGAGCAAATGTACCATACTGAGAGTTCAAGAATAAGATAAAAAATGATCCAGAAAATGACAGATTTGATAGTCCAGTAAAACAGCTTATAAAATACAAATATACTCTATGTATTTAGTATTTTTTTCCTATGAAAAGCTAAATGCAAGAAAAACCCCCTAGAACATGACTGTTTTCAAGAGTACACCTGTGTTATCTTAGATTACAAATTCACTTCAAACCAGGGGTATCAGCTAAATGTATTAGCTGCTTTATTATTTTATGAAATAATTTAATGCAGCACTCTAGACAAATATTTACGAAAAAGGACAGCAAGGGGACTGTACAAGTACTACAAGCTACTTGCTGACAGGAAAGCTTCAGATTATTCTTTGATAAAGGGGTGACAACCACTGTTCTGAACTGATCCTGGTTTCTGCTCTGCAATAACATGTCACACAGGAGCTAATCCAGCCTGAAAGCATCCCATTAACCCTCCTCCTAGTGAGAGGATGATTTTCTAGAACTCGACATCTAAGGGTAAGGAATCACAGAACATCCCACAGGAGAACATTCTAAGATACTGGATCAAGTCCCAGAAAAGAAACTGAGAAATACTCAAGTTACTACACAGCAGTGCAGCTACAACTGTGCTGTGGCTGCTAGAGAACACTTCTATATAGAGCAGAGTTCTTACAGTTGCACAGGCAGCCACGGTATTAATCTTTTATGGTAACTGTCAGGTAAATACATACTTTATGCAATAAAAAAATTCTTTAAAAATTGTTATTTGTGATAGAAAACGGTAAGCTGGAAAGACTACAATACTGTGATAGGCTACTTTAACAGACCATCAACCTCTTTAGATCTGTGTCTTTTTTTTACCTTATGTTGTATAGGACTGGGAAGTTTAACCTTACCTCACAGACTTCCACAGTCCAAGTGCAACTATCCCTTTTATCTTTTTGAGAACTAACACCCATAAGAGATGACAGCGGTAAAAACTTGATACTCTAAGCTATTCTCAGCTAAGCAATTCACAGAATCATCAAAACTCTGGCTGTGAAGGACCTCTGGTGGCTGTATAGTTCCACTTTTTGTTGAAGCTGCACTGTGACCAACACTAATTCAAATGCTGAATCTTGAGAACACCAAAGAGTGGAGTTTTGATCATCCTTCTGTGCTGCACTTTTCCTACGGAGATTTTTTTTTTTTTTTTTACCACTTAAAGCACAGCTTGTATCTCTTGAACTTGTTCTTCGTGGCCACTGCCCCGTGATACATCATCTGGCACTGCTAAGAGGATTTGTGCTCCATTATGTTTCTAACTATCCTTCAAGCGTAGGCTGATACTACACTCTTCCAGTTTGCTCTTTGCCAAACGTAGGCTGATACTACACTCTTTGCCAAACGTGCCATGGTCCGTTGATCTCTTATTATGGTCATGTGCTACTCCAGGCTCCCAAAATCCTGACCCCATCTATTGGGCCCTCTTTAAACTCAAGGAAGGAGAAGCTAAAATTGAGCACAGTATTTCAGATGTGGTCCCACTAGTGTCCATGGGGGGCAAATAGTACAATTTAAATAAGAACACACTGTTGGCTTATACTCAATTCAATGTCCACAATCTACCCTCTAGTGAAACAGAGCCAGACTGTTAGCATCTGAATTGCATCATGCTTCTCTAACACTTGCTTTTTGACATGCACTCCCGTTTTGATCGTTCTTTACTAAATTACATTTCTTCACTGAAATAAATGTCATCACATGCCAATAATATTTTTCTGTATTTGTATAATACAAATACAGAGCAAGTCAAGCTATTAGGAATGTATGTGCAGAACTCACGTTAGCTAGAGAAAGCTACTGAGGTCACCTAGAGGAATCAAACCTTTTGGTGCTTTGACTTTACAACTCTATGCAGAGGCATGCACAGACCATACAGAAATAGAATTTAGATTTCCAACCCATTTAATTCTGTGAAAGACCTTCAAGATCAGTATCTCTCACAGCAGAAATACTATTTTTTTAGTTGTCATTTAATATTTAAGTACAGATATTTATTACTTCCCTGAAATACTGTAACTCTTCATTAACCCAATCCAATTAGAATTAAGACCTGCCCAGTAACACAAGACTCAAAAAAGTGTGTTCTTCTAAGTGCTCCCAAAATGCCAAAGGAGTTAAGAGCACAACTATATTTACTCTAATTTTGGCATACAGTCCCAAAGCAGAGGTGAGATTTGCATTTGGTATTTCAGCTCTTGCACTCTTGAAGTTCTTTAGTTAAACAAATATTAGAAGTTTTAGTAATATAATACCTGAATGCTAGATGCAGAATTAAAAGGTCCTTAAGTAATCAGTAAACAGAAGAATGAAATACATCCGTAAGAACTTCTTAAAATATATTAAAGAATTCAAATATCTCAGATTATTCACCAAGCCTAGCAGACTTAAGCAAAGACAGCAACAATTAAGGGAAAGGTAAAAATCCTAAGACTGCTCTACAGTAAATATAATAGCTTTTATTAAATGCCTATCAGAATTCTTGAATTCAAGTCCTGTTTAACTGAAACAACAAGGAATAAAATACACAGGCAGCAGTTTATTCCTTTGTCTTTCACAGGATGAAATAATATTTGTAGGTCAATTACTTCTGCAGCTAGCAAAATCTTTTGCACCTACCTTGAGAAGAACCACCATCCTCTTCATCCAGTGTAAGATCAATGACTCCTCCTGAATCACTTCCTGCGACCTTCCCGCTCTGAAAAACAAAACTCCTTCATTTTGCAAAAGCTAATCCAGTGAGCACAGGAGGAAAAGGGATATAAATTGAACATTCAGAAGGAGAGGTCTCAGATTTGATACACATATTAGAAAGGAACTGAGTAAATGAACAGGAGGAAGAAATTTCACATGAATTTGCCAGGACTTGAGAAATGATAACCAAGTGACTGTATTGCAGTATTAAATATTAAAAATACTTTTCGTTGTGTAAACAACCACAGCAATATAAAGTGATCTGTATGTATTTAAAGTCACAAAAAACCCTAAAGCACACAAGACTACCATTCCCAAAACCCACCATTTGTCAGAAACAAAGGACCAGTCTCGGAACAGACCAGAAGTGGCACTTAAATCTGATCGTTTACACCAGCATTTGAGTAATTTCCAGTAAACAAACAGTAAAAAGTTTATATTGAGATTTAAAAACAAAGGTAAACTGCCAACCTCCCTTTTCCATCCTTTTTAACAGCTGATACATATGACTTTAAACTCCAAGTACGTAGAAATTCTCAAAACCACTGTAATTCACACTGTCATTTTGGACCTGTTTTATCCACAGGTAACTTTGAACAACCTGGAAGCAGCAACATCAGGAACTGAACCATTCGATTAACCTTAACTGTATCTGAGCTGCCGTACGTTAAATCTGTCTCTGCTTTCACATAGCAGCCATCATCATAACAGTATTAACACAAAACAATGCAACAAAAATTTACATTAAAAGTGTAATTAAAAATGAAACCTGATGATTACTAGCCTCAAATGTCAACAGCTTTAAGAATAAATGTGAATTTATTTTATTTTTAGGAAGAAACCAAGAAAAATACAGGACCTCCTCTTTTCCTGACTTTCTAATTTTAATATAGGTGAATTGTCATTCTTCACCTGGTCAGGAGAAAAAAAGAGTATTACAAGCCAAGCAGCAGCCGAGCATCCACCACCACAATCACAGAAGGATGATGCGAGTGTGCGGTAACGCCACTCTGCTATTCTCACTCAGTGTTGGGCATTCCAAGGAGAAGGCGTTTCACATTTACAATTTTCAAAAGTGTGTTTGCATGCCAATGCCCCAGGGCAAACCTGTAACTTTACAAGCGAAGGAAAAGAATTTTAATGCCAAGGACCTAACTTGTGAAAGCAGTAAGTGAAAGATCCTAGAACAGGGCAAAATCGAAAGAGTGAATCCTCATCCCTTTTAAATATGAGACATCTGCTAAGCATCACTTAATCAGTTAAGTGTGAAGGGCTTTATAATGCAGATGGAAGATAAACTAATGAAATGGCTGTATAATATGAATGGAAGTATTCAGATGTGTACTTTTTTCCCTCAAATAAGTAATATAATTTGGTATTTCCAAGTGTTCCACTAGCTGCAAAACTTTTGCTGAAAAGTGATCTATAGTACTGATTCTTCTGAGTAACATTTTAACCAAGAAAACTACTAGAAACAAGATTTTATCTCAGTTTCTTACCTAACATCCCAAATCATATTATAGCAATTCAATTCAAGGTTTTCTACAAAAGATTTGTAAAAACTACCTATACTCAGAATTTCCCATTGACTTTACTATGACAATAAGTATTTTTAATATGTAAAGACAATACTGAGAAGTACATGTACTGACAAACAAGATGTACTCATAGGGAGAAGTGCTAGAAAAAAAGAATCAATGCTACAGCTTTTCACGAGGAAGAAAAAAATTATCCAGTGACTTTCTAGAACAAATCCCACGTGGTATTACAGAAATTTTAAAAGTAAGGATAATACAGTTCTTAGAAGTAATACACATCCCAAAACCTGTTAAAATGCATAAATACAGTGAGAACAGGGTCGCTTGAATCTGAAGTCACAACTGAGATTTGCAGTAAAACCAATGTTTTATAATTAACTTTGTTCACTCTTTTGTGAGACTGTCATTATCTCCCATATGTTATTGACTGTAATATTAAATAACTAATAGTAAAATAGTAACAGGGAATGATAAAGGAATCTGCCTCACAATAAAATGAAGGAATGTCTCTGGTGTAGAAGTAATTCTGAAGCAGCTTCCTCACCTGCCTCTGGAAACGTAGGGACACTGAGACAGGCTACTTGTTCTATTTTTCCACATGCTGAAACCATTTCACACTGTTGTAAAATACACTGTAGTAGGAGAAAGAACAGCAGCTTTGCTACCCAGCAACTTTTTCAGATGAGTGCTGCTGCTAACTAGTTTACTTCATCATTTGCAATTTTGAGACGAGAAGGAAGACAAGGGCAGCAGTGGAGTGAGACAGAAAAATACTATGATTCCATGAAGAAAACAAAGGAGACTGAATGTAAAGGTCAAAGCATATTTGGTAGACAAGATGTTGCAAAACAGAGGTACTGCCCATCATAACTACAATTGTGAACCCTGTAGTCATATTACAGCATATATATGCCAATGGCAAGCTACTCAACAAAACTAGTAAAGAAATGTCTAAAACTCAAACTGAACAGCAAATGGTATCTTATGTAATTTTGTGTAACAGCACACAAACACACACCTACAGACATACCGTAACACATGGAAAAACAAAAGGTACATTTTGGTATTTTTAAAAAAGTTCTGAATATACACTTCACCATTCACATATGATATATGCAATTTAAAAGATTGTTTGGTATTATATAACGCCATGGTTCAGTAGATCACAGAGAAAAAAAACAAGGCTACTCATTGTAATGCCACCTGCTTTTCACAAAGGAGCACTTCAGTATGTAAAAGTGAAAAATGAAGGGGGGAAAAAAAGCAGCAACAACAAAAAGCCCACAGTGCAAAATGAAAGTCAATTCCATGGCAGTAAAGATCAAAATTATGAAGGATTATGTTTGGCACGCTGACACAGTGCAGGTTTATTATTAACACTTTCTGAAGTAACGAAACAGGAAAAATTGTGGGGTCTGTAAAATGGACAATCCATGAAGGTGCTTACCATCACAGTCACACAGGACGCACCGAGGCGTTATATAATAGCAAAATCAATTGCAAATTATGGGCAGTGATGTTAAAAATATGTTCTGGGAATGGTGTGTGGGGGAGGGTGGTGATACTGTCTTTGGATGCGTAATTACAAGGCCCATTTTACGTTTTTAGTCATACACGTACAAAACTACAGATTTCAAACACAGTCTAAGCAGCCGTGGAAATTAATTTAAAATATATTTCAGAGCGTATTTCAGTCACTAATTGCTTCAGTCAAACTCATCACTCCTTGGTTAGTTTTTCCTACGCAGTAATTTCCACAAAACTGAAATAATTACTCCAGCCTCGCAAAGCTCTCATGAAAATGTGTTTGACCAGGAACCAAAACATAGTTGTCATCTCTCGCCAAGATAAAAATGAAAATAATAATGCAATAAAGTTAGGGGTTTACAGAGTATATAGTTTGCACAACAAAATTTCAGAGCTGCAATATATATTTTGACAGTGTATAATAACAAGTATATAATACTACTATACAATAACTTGTATAATACTCCAACAACACTAATAAGATATTTACAAGATGTGCTGTTTTGCTCCTACCCTTAATTGCTACTGTGCAACACTTGACAAAATCAGAGTGGTTTAGGTTGGAAGGGATACTAAAGATCACCTAGCTCCAATGTCCTGCTCATGGACATCTCCCACCAGACCAGGTTGCTCAATCCCCATCTAACCCTTGAACACTTCTGGGAACAATGCAAGCATGGAAAAAATTAATAACCAGTTTTAATAACCTCTGCATATTACATACATACTCCTTTGGAGAAGAGAGGTGAGCTCTGCTGCCTTCCTTAATAAGGATCACCAATCAAAAGGGCTGAAAGACTGGCTGCCAGAATTGCTGGTTTTAGGAACTAGGAATCCAACTAAAAGCCATAAAAGATTACTTAACACAATGCTTAAAGTATTTCTCTATTGTTGTGATTTTGTTTTTTTTTAATAAAGCAATTACAAGGGTATACAATAAACATACACATGTCTCTTGACTGGTTCTTACTCCTTTAAGATGAAATATCTACCTTGTTTCTCCACAGCCCACTGACAGTTTCCCAACAATATTATTTGAGATGGCCTACTTGGATGATGGAAGATCTTAGTATATAAAATATATTTTAATGAAGATATTTTTCTGCTTATTTTAATACAGCTTTTAGAAGCTATTATCCATGACTGCTGTAATGACATAATGAGTTAGATTAATAATCTTTTTTTGCCTCAAATGACAAATCGCAGCATAGAGAACACAAATATATCTAGTTAAAGCCACGCTCAGTAACTTGGGGTGGTTGAGGTAATAGGATATAGTCCCAAGGAAAGACAAATCACTTTAAAGGTCATATCATAATAGACCCACTTGAATCTTGTTCCTTACAACAGCCACCCAAATTCTGCTACATGACATTCTGTTGAAAATTTTTCACATTATTCTCTAATTTGCTTTTAAACACCTGCTATCGTCCTAATACTTTAGATATCTAATTAGTTTCAGGTAAAGGTTCCATCTCACAGCACAAACATAACCCCAAGGTCAGAGACAAAAATCAAGCAGCCTGTTTTACATACATATTTATGCATGTTTATTTTCAGTGACAAACCATGAAACGCAAGGCAACACGTTCACCAATAACGCTTCAACAACATAGAACCAGAAGCTGCTTATAAATTGTATGATGATGTATTCACTTTGTTCACACTGTTTCCCACCAGATATTCACAAAGTTTGTTACACAAAGCAGAGTAAAGGGATAGGAGTTTATATAAATATACTTTATTAGCATTTTACCAGGTGAATTTCCAATAGTCAGCAAAATAACTACAATTAAAATGCACTTTAACCAGACAAATGAAGGCATGTGAGAAACTATGGGAAATGGATAGGACACTTGCAGATTGTATTTTTCTAAGCTAATATTAGCTGTAAAGTTGAAATGCATAGATGAAACTTAGACTAAAAACAGACTCACTCTGTAAGAAGATAAAGTGCATATGGATTGGTAAAAAAAGACTATTCACCTGACCAGGTGTTTTAATAAATATAGCATAATAATTCTGGAACAGATTGACTTCAGATCACCCATACTTTAGTACATCCAACCCCATTCAAATTTGTTAACTGTTATTCTATGTCATAACGTAAAAATCTGCTTTCACAGATTCTCTCACTATGCCATAGCTCTATTCATATTATATATAATATATAAATCCTGAATCTATAACTGAGATTCATAATAAAATAAAGGTAATTTTAAAGATTTGTAATTAAAAAAAATCTCTTTACCTCTGTGACAATAGTATTTACCTCAATATAGTCTAAGTTTTGTTTTCAGAAATGCAATTCTAGGACCTTAGGCACTAGACTGGCCTTTGGCAAAATGACTGGGAATGAATAATGACCCTCCAATTTTTTTATGTATGAAGGAAAACATTACAGATACTAACACAAACACAGTCAAGACACCCCCCTCTTGAATCCCCAAGGCCATTCCTTTTGGAGCAGTAAGCAGAGAGAAAGGATGAAAAAGTAGATGCAGTCATACAGGAAAACTCATACATTCAGGTCACGTACTGAAAACTTTGATTATGCTGACCTTGGCAGTACATCAGTATTGAGAAGTTGTATAGTTGAGGATATATATATATATATAGTTGAGTTCCCATATAACCAAAGAAAAAACCAGACTATAACCACTACAAAGCCAGGAACATGTTGAGCTTCAAAGCATTCTTCCCATGCTTTCAGGTATCAGACACAGTACACAACGGAACTCTTCAAGAGGCACATGTAGTGAAGAATGTTTAAGTTCCAGGTCTACCACGTACTATATCACAGTAACTTACAGTGTAGGTGAATTAAATTGCAATTAAAAAAACTAACATTCTGTGCAATACTGCATCAACTTAAAAAAAAATAAGAGGTAATTATAGAACTCTGAAAAGTTACAGCAGAGACTTCCAAACTTACCAGAAAACACAAGCTCAAGATTCACAGCACCAGTACGAAAGCTTCATTATGAAAACTCAATACAAAACAAAATATACAGATGTATTATATAAGTTCCAGTCATTTCCCACTGTTCTGAGAGTCATCTCCATCACTGGAAATGAAGTCTAATTAATGTTGACTCTCGTGACATTTAAGAAATAAAAAAGCTGAGTTGGCACAGTTAAGGCTAAATGCTGGATTTTTGAAACCGAAATTAAATACTTTCAGGAAAAGATTTTGTTAGAAAATTCAAGTGTAACAGACAATAATAGATTTCTAAAGTGAATTTTAAATGACGATTAGCAATTCTTTATTTACAGTCAAAGTCTAAACTTAAGCTCATCAACACACTTCACTAATAATGGAAATACAATGCAAAGGCAAAAAAGAGACGAAAAGAGTAAGTTATTGGCTGCTTCAGGTTCTCTGCTGCTACTGCCTCTAAGAAACCCAACTCATGTCTATTTTAACAGAATTCATGTTGTCCACACAGCATAACTAGCACTGTGATGAACAGGATCGACTTGAAATTTTATGTTACAGTTTAAACAAATGAAAAAAGGCATCTCCCCTTGCTATCCACATCACTGTATGCAGAGCCAAAGCTGACTTCACAAAAGCAGCAAAATGCTTCTGTTTGCCTACTTCAGCTTTTCTAGAATGGAAATACATGTATGCAAAGATTCATCTAACACTTTGGGTGGGAGGGGGAACAGAAAAAAGGTATTTCTAACCTTCATGAACTGAAAGCTGCTCTATTACTTAGAATTCAAGTATTAGCAGAAAGCTTTGTGAATACTGACTCCAGTTTCAGCCCAAACCAGGAATGCTTTTACTCATTTTTAAAGAAAGAATAGTCTCTCATATGAAAAAAAAGCTAATAAAAAACCTGCAGTCAGCAGTTTGATGTATCAGGCTCAAACTCAAGGCAGTAAGAGGACATGGTACAGTTGGTGCCAAGAGAATTAGAAGTTAGCAAACTAGAAGCAAAAAATACTCAATTATGAGCCAAGAGAGTGGAAGTTAGAAGCCAAATTATAGTTAAAAAGAATTGGAGACATGCCCAGATTGGCCAAAAGTGTCACTTTTTCAATTTAAGTCACCTACTAGATTTGTGTTAACGAATGAAAAAAATGAGCAATATGCGAGAAGATGTAGTTAGGACCAGGGCAGGGCAATGTGGTCAGCATGATTATAGTATGCAAGAAAGAACAAAAAAGAACCATCTGGCAACATATTTTCCTTGTTTCTGCAGGTTAAGTGCTCGGTGCCAGTGTGCTGGAACAAGCAACTACCTGAGACGAAAGCAGGCATATTTGTTTTGAGGGGAATAATACACATGCGTCTTGGTGAAAGTTTAGCACAAATATCTTCGAACAAGACATTAAATTTGACAGTCTGGCTGAATTATGAATTCTAAGAATCCCTAAAATTTTGAAATCTTCATTACTCTAAAATATCCTAGAAGTTACTGCACAGTATTTAAAAAAATAGTTTGTGCTTTGTCATTTCAATTTTTCTTCTTCCTAGCTATTAGAAATGAGTACTTTCTTTATCATTTGATTTACTCTACGTCTGAAAATATGTTAATCCTGGATCCATTATCTCCTTCCTCTAGTCACTGATGTCTCAGTTTAAAGCTGCAACTAAGGAAGCGTAGGAGTGAGTGGAAGTAATTTTTATTTTAACAATTATATCTGATCAACTAGCTCAATCTTTATAAGAACAACAAATAAAAAGTAAAACACTGTATGTAAGATGACTAAAGCACTTTCCAAATCTTTTTAACCATTAACATCAGAAAATTTAACACTTTACTGGTCTTACACTTTGGAAAACTGATGCAGTAAGTGTGAACACCCTACCCAAAGCCACAAAGATAAACACACAGAGACACAAAAAGTCTGCAGTTCAAGCATCAAGTCTTGAACTGCATCAAGTCTTGTTCAACCTTAAACAAACCGATATATCTCATTCATTATTTGAAAGCCCGTCCCCAGCTAGGAGTTTCTTCATAGAATTAAAGAGTTTATCATGATCAATTTGTTATTCCAGCTGTGACTTTTCTCTACCATGTCAACTCCTGAGCAACATAAACCCTTTCAGTGAAGTCCTTAGTGTCATAAACCACGTCTGCAGGGGGGTGTGTGTACACATATATATGCACGCATCTAAAAGGATGAAGGTTTTAATTAATAGGCAACCTTTTTAAAGGCTACAATATTTCTTCTTCCAAAGTGGATCTACCATAATTTGTGATTTGATGATCAGTTTTCCATTTTTATTTAAAGAAAGTTCTCTTGTCAGAATCTCTGGTGAAAATTATAGCATAGAATAACAGAGACACATAATGAATGAGATTGTCAGGTATGATTCACAATTAAGTATGACTAGCCCTCCTAATTTTTTTTTTCCTTTAAAACCATAGATGGCTAGGCTTGGAAAGGACCTTACAGATCATCCAGTTCCAACTCCCCTGCATGGGCAAGGACACCTTCACTAGATCAGGTTACTCAGGGCCCCATTCAACGCGGGCCCTTGAACGCTTCCAGTGATGGGCTAGCCACAACTTCCTTAGGCAACCTTTTCCACCATCTCGCCATCCTCATAGGGAAGAATTTTTTCCTAATGTCTAACCTAAATCTCCCCTCTTCAAGTTTGTAGCCATTTCCCCTTGCCCTCCTGCTGCGCACCTTTTCAGTTACAAATTAATTTCTATGACAAAATTCACATCCACTCATCTGAACATTTGTAAAAAATCCTTACGGAAATATCAAATTACAGGATCAGTTTCCTATACTGAACTAATCAAAAGAAGTTACAACTAGAAATAACATTTGTGTAGAGTTTGGTGGGGAAGAATGGGAAGTGCTTCTTTTGTATTTTACTATGCTGATAAAGACTACACTGACTATACTGCAAAGACAATGTAAAATGTAACAGAAGGGTAGGTGAGAGGAAATATAAAACAAGCCTCTCACAAGATAAGCAGATACAGAGACAACACTTCAACTCGTCATTTAAGTGACAAACTTATTCTCAACCCTTTTAAGAATGTTTTCCCCATTTCATGCACAACTGATTGAATTTTACCATCAAATCATGCCTTTGGTAAAACAGAATGATTGAAATCTTAGCCAGAAGCACGAAACAGGAAAGGGAAAGACCTGCAGTACACATCTATAGGTCACAAGTGATAAATTAATATAGAATGTTGGAGGGGGTGAAAAAGTAAGGTACAACCCTCTGGCAGGTCTTACAACAGTTTGAAGAGAGAGTGTGACAGTGGTCAAGAAGTTCCAAGTGTTTCCATGTGTTATGTGTATATTTATAGTGTATGTGTGTCCAGTGAATTTCATTCAGTTTCTACTTTCTCCATGCTCTTCAGTAACCAAGTATTTAATTTGCAAGATGCTACATGAGTGCCAGGAGGCACAAAATAGTACAATAAACACACTCTTCAAAAACATAAAAGCCTTGCACTTTGTGAAGAAAGCACAGCTCTTCGGCTAAGTGGAAATCAATATCTCCCTTTCATTTTTTTCAAAATTGCACTTCTCAGCCACTTAAGAGTCCCAGCTGCCACAGAAACGCATACAAAGTCTAAGCCCTGCTGTTTTTCAATTTCTGTTCCACAGCTCACTTCAGGACTGTGAACAGGATAATTCTTGCTCAACTAGACTAAGGAATTTACTGAGTAGATCACATGAAAAAACAAATCTGATAATTTTTCCATTTTAGCAATTGATTTGAAATCAGTTCCATCACAGAAGCATCAAGTCATTGGTTCTTGTTTTATCACAGGCTTTATAAAGAGAGGTTTGTTACAACAGCCTTGAAGGGGACTAGTAGTTAGGTATTCACTGGCCATGTTCTTGGGGAGAAACACCTTGGAAGAACTGTGGTGCAACACGACAGGGCTTTTGGAATTCAGAACTGGACATCCCTCAGGGACTGAAGTCACAGAATCAGTGCCAGGTGGCACCAGAGATTTCTTAGGGAATATAATTTTGCTTTGTTCTAGAACAACATGGTTTAAAGAAGAAGTGGAGGCACCAGATAGTGATTGCTTTATGACTTCATTTGGGATTTTGCTGTATAGATAATTGGAGGTGTTATTCTCCATTATATCTGACCAAGCCCTGTAGCAAACTTCTGCAGCTCCCCAGTAGTGTCTAATGGCAGACTCGGAGCGATGGCCTGTTACTGCCATTATTTCTCTAGGGCCCAACCCTGCTTCACACAGCAGCTGTATAGTGGTAGTTCGGAGCGAATGATTGGTGTATCGTTGAGAGAGCCTGGCTGCCACGCTTATTCTGGGCATCATGGTACCCAAATAGTTCACACCCATCGGTTCTCTTTTGTACCAGACAGGCTGTTCTTGCATTTGCTTGGATGTTAACTTTAAAGGATGCAAGTAAAAGGCAGGGGGTTCCGGAGGCAACTTAGACAAATAAAGCTCCAAAGAAAACACAGGACAGTTCGGGTCCCCTGGCATATCATACATTTTACCCATTTTATGAGGGTCTTCTCCATTTTTTCCTTTGCTAGGATACCTAAACATAGCATATCGACGCCCGTTCTTGTCCTTCTCAACAACAAATGCATCTGGAGCCAGATCTCTTAAAATTTCCCTCCCTCGTTTGGCAAAATGCAACTGCAAATCAAACCACACCTTGTTGACGAGTGCCAGCGGACTGTGCAATCCCAGCACACCAGATTGTTTAATTTTACGCAAGTCCTCAGCAGCTATAGGAGGATGGTGGTGAGTCTCATCCTTTCCCTGCATGCGCAGCATCTTCAGCACGCTCACAAATACCATGTTTGCACTAGCAAATTCCTTGTCCTTCATTAAGCAAATCTGACGATTATAAGGGGGCATTTTGAGATGCCGGTTTAAGCCAGCACGCATTGACTTGTAGCTTGCCACACTGTAGGTATTTCCATCATGATTCCTTATTGTGTAGTAAAACTCTCTTAAGATATCATTGAGTTCATTTACTGGGACCAATTCAAAGCTAGGATCCTTGCCATTTTTGGCGAGCCACTGTTTTAATAGATTAGCTGCCCAGCCAGTCTGCTTGTGCGTGTTTTTAATGCTCTTAGCATCTTCCTCCTCTTCCTCCAAGCCAAAGAGGACATCCTCAGGGAAGTTAAAGTTCGTCTGTGCTGCTTCTACCGCTTCTTTATTTTCTGATGAAGTCTCTTCCTGTTTCAACTGCTTTTCGAAACAATTGATCAAAGTTGTACCATCAAATATGCCACAAGTAAACGGCACACAGCGAACTACTTTTTGATCTGAGAGCTGTGAAGTGCGGAGTAATACATAGTATGTTGCATTTTACATAACAAAAAGCAGGCGGCATTAACTGGATATTTCAAACGAAATGGTATGTTAATTCCATACCTTACTAGCCAATTAAAATGTATCAGGTCCTTCTTTAATAACCATGGCATTATACATGCTTTAACTGATATGACTGAAAGTAAACTTAGAAACACACACAATGACAAAAGACTGGAAACCAGAAAGCACCACATCTTTTATTTCCCTCCTTTCTCGCTCACCTTCTATTGCTAAATAACCACTATCACACAAAACCTGTTTTTCCAGAATATTTTCCGGGTTTCAGGCTCTACCAAAGAAGAAAAATCCCAAAATCGCACCTTATACTGAAAATTAAATCTTAAAACCTTTTGTACATGTAATCTATTCTGCTACTGTATTTCCTACATTATCAAGCGCTGACAAACACTTCAATAGCTATAATCCACAGGTATCTTTGAAAAATGGAGTTCCAAACAACAATTATTTAAAAAATGCCTTAATAAAAATGGTAGAGTGAGGCACAATCTGTCTAATACTGATTATTTCTGCCAGACTATTTCTATGACAGGTGAAAACCAAAAACTTGTCCTGTATATTTTCTGGCTTTGTAATATCATTCAGATTTACCTGCACTTTGAAATGCTATTAAATGTGCAAATTTTGATTACAAGAAATTAATTTTATTCCTCTTTATAGAGTGACTTCAGCTTAACAGCAATGTAAGTATGAGGTATTTTGTGAAATATTTCTATGTAGAAAGTAAAATTCTTTGTAGTTAAAATAACAGCTTAATTTCAACCTTTAAAGCAAGTTCAAGAAATTTTAGACAAGGAAACCAGAAGAAACTGTCAGTCCTCTTCTACTGTGAAGTAGTTATTCCTGAAGAAAGTTATCTTTTCTGGGTTTGTGGTTCTTTTTTTTGTTGTTCCTTTAAGTTTTTTTGCCCTATGACACACGGCAATGAAATATTAGCATTCCAATTCTTATTCACTTTTAGATTTGTATGAAAATGAGAGAGCTGCAACGAGTTACAGAATATTTGTAGCTCTTAAGTTCAAGTCGTTCAAACAAAAACTAGGCAGGGTTTTCTTTTGTTATGTTAGCTCTATTTTATCTGACAAGCTTTTACTGTGCTCCTGAATTACTAACTCATCTGCTTATACAACCCCCACCACAAAACTTCTGCAAATATTATCAGAAGCTCATGCTTCAATTACACTCCAGAGCAGAAGAAGAAAAATACAGAGAGACCAGAAAGGATGGTACGAAACAGAAAGTAGAATTGTTTCATTATGAGCAATAAAAGTAAAGAGGTTTTCTCCTGTGGATTGTAACTTCAGAATTTTATAGAAACAATGAACAACCTACCTGTGCTGTTCCCTCAGAAGGTCGCCTGTTTGCTGAAGTATCTGTTGGTGGCTTGCTTGTCTGGTTTTCTGAAGGGTCAAAAAATTGTTCATTTGCAGTATCTGATCAGTCTTAAATACTGCTATTCACTACATGCATTTGGAAGCAGTACTAAAACATTTGATATTAAACATTCAGCATTGGCACAGTTATAATTGAAAAACAGGGTTGAAAACCATTAAGTATTTAAGGTTGATTACTAACATTTTTCAGAGGTAATGCAAGATGCAGAAAAGCAAAATGGCACTTTCTAGCCTGCAAACAGTGTATGTTCCCTTTCTTGAAACTCAGACGGCATATTCAAAGCACTTTTATGAACAGTTCCCTTGCTATCTAAGGACAAATGCCCAACTTCACCTCGGTCAGTATGTCAACTGACAAAATAATAAACTGAAAAAATAATAGGATTATTCAATATTTTTGTACAAAAAAAATCTGCTAAACAATGAATGCTTAAAGAGACTGAAAAATATGTAACTGACAAAATTTGTGCAGAGAGACCAAGTATCTTTGTTTGCTCAGCCAAATCTTGTATCTAAGATATCAAAGTAAGCAGAAGTTGCTTGAATATCTGATGTAAACATTCAAATCCAAATTCTTCCTTCTCATTTTAATCTGAGCTTATAAGCAGCAGTGCTGGCCCAAAGCAGTGTTTCAATTCTGGTGAGAAAACTACTGGGGTATATATATGCACCAATATGTGAACCGCATAAAATAAGAGTCAAGTTTTGGACACAACAGGCCCTTCATTTGGTCTCCGTGTCTCATCTGCCACATCCCTTTTTACACTGTGTTAAATCACAATACTAGCTTTAGAGTGAAAAATCAATTTAAAGCATAAAACTATCCAACACTACAAAAGTCATACTTTACAATAGGTAACGTGGAGATGGGAAAATCAGATAAAACTTATTCTGATGTCAAGCTCTGCTTGAGTTCATTTTAACACACTGTGTCAATAAGAAACGTGCTATGATTCCAAGTCACTCAAAAATCTTGACAACCTCTTGGAAAAAAACAAATCTCAATCTATGTACATTCAGAAGCATAGAAAATGATCATGGCATAGACATGAAGACAGAGAGAAACAAAGTATTTAAAAATTGTTAATCTAGATACTATTTGATGGTCATTCATTGTGTCCAGAGACTTATTTTTAAATGCAGTAACTGGACTTTGGAACTGGGTTAGAATCCAATTCCATTCGCCCCTCCCATTATCTT
The DNA here is from genome assembly GCA_028565055.1 of Phoeniculus purpureus. Classification (NCBI taxonomy): domain Eukaryota; kingdom Metazoa; phylum Chordata; class Aves; order Bucerotiformes; family Phoeniculidae; genus Phoeniculus; species Phoeniculus purpureus. The sequence goes on along the minus strand of JAOXOE010000001.1, from coordinate 34,869,398 downwards.
TACTGTTAAGTGTTGTAAAAATTACATTAATGACTATACTTTCTTTTCAGAGTATCTCTGTTCAAAAAGGCAGTCACATTATTTTTACCAGAGCAGAGAGGCTGTATTAAAAAAACCCACCAACTTGTTAATGGTACAACTGGAGTTCCTGACTTCATACTAGGAATTGCATAAATCAAGTTCTCTGTAAACCAAAGCCTATGGAGCCACACTGTTGTTTTCTTCTAAAGAAAGATTATTTTCAATGACTGAAACTCATCTGTGACAGAGATGCTTTTGATCTTCACCATTTTCAACAGAAAGGCAACCCAGAAGAAACATCTCAGTAAAATATGCTAACAAATCAATTTCTACAGGAGTGCAGTTGAGTTTTGATGAGAGCATTCAAAAACAACTTACCAACTCTGGGCACTGTAACGGTGGGTGGTTCGATAGGAACTGTATTACTAAACGCAGAGAGGGGAATCTTCATCTGTAACGGAGCTCGACTGTTGGTAGCATTATAGAGTCCTGAAGTACCCACTGTGGGCAAAGAAGTCCTTGTGGTCTGGGCAATAGGATGTGCAGTAGAAACAGCCTGTACTGCCAAAGTTGTGGCTATCGAGCCAGCAACGGCTGCAGAGTTCCTCTGAATACTGGGACTGGGCACAGGCGGGCTGTTATTTGGTTTAGTTGTGTTAGTTGATGCCAAAGACACTGCAGTTTTGGTAAGGCTGCCAATTGTAGGTTGGCTTTGTACGGATATAAATTCAACACTGCCTGATGGTTGGTTATTGACCAAAGTCCCTGTGGGGCCTTGCAGGAGCTGAGGCTGGGATGATACTGCAACAGGAACATGCAAGATTACAGGCAAAGACTGCAATGAGACAGACACTGACTGAGTGCTGCCACTGGGCACTTGGTTAGTGCCTACAACTGTAGCTGTGTTAGCTGTGGAAAGAACTGTTGTCAAAGACGTGGTGGTCACTGGAGTCTGAAGCTTAGGCTGTGTACTGACAACTGTCGGAAGAGCAGCAATACTGGAAGCTGGCACTACATGAAAAAGCCCAAAACAAGAAAACATGAATGTAAGTATATGAACCAATTGGGAAGGTTTCACCCCAACAAAACAAATGGAAGTGATGTACAATGAAGGTGTTGAGTCACTGGGAACAGGCTGTTCACAAAAGCTGTGAAACAGCTTTTTTTAAGTGATTACCTATCACCGTAAGTGTTAAAGTCAGGCTGGATGGGACTTTGAGTGGCCTAATCTATTAAAAGATGTCCTGGCCTACACTACCTTACAACCCAAACCATTCTATGATTCTAGTTAAAACGTGGTGTGTGATCAACTTTTCTGAAAAGAAGGGCTGCAGATACTATTTTCTGTTGTATAATCTTATATTGGAAGGCCTACACTAGGTTGGAAAAGACCTTCAAGATCATCAGGTCCAACTGCCAAGCCCACCACTAAACGATGTCTTTGAGCACCATTTCTACATTACATGTCCACAGATGGCAATGCAACCACCTTCCCAAGCAGACTGTTCCAATGCCATTTTCAGTGAACTACTTTTTCCTAATGTCTATTCTAAACTTCCTCTTGTGTAGCTTGAGGCCATTTCCTCTTGTTCTATCACTTGTTACTTGGAGAACAATACCCATCTCTCTAAAACCTCCTTTTAGTTAATTCTAGATAGCAAATAAGTCTCTCATCAGCCTCCTTTTCTCCAGACTAAATAGTCCCAGCTCCTTCAGCTGCTTCTCAGAAGGCTTAATCTCCAGACCCTTTAACTACCTTGTTGACCTTCTTTGGACCCACCTGACCATCTCAATGTCTTTCTTGTACTGAGGTGTCCAAAACTGTACCCAGTATTCATGGTGTGGCCTCACCAGTGCTGAGTACAGGAGGATGATCACTTCCCTACTCCAGCTGACTATACCATTTCTGATATAAGCCATGATGCCACTGGCCATCTTGGCCACCTGTGCACACTGCTAGCTCATGTTTATCTGTCAATTAATACTCACAGGTGTCTTTCTCTTGGGCAGCTTTTCGGCCTCTCTTCCCCAACCCTGTAGTGCTGTATTGGGCTGTTGTGACCCAAGCGCAAGACCTGGCCCTTGGCCTCGCTGAAGCTCGTACAACTACTCTTGGTCCATTGATGCAGCCTGTCCAGACTGCTCTGTAAAGCCTCTTTAGCCTCAAGCAAATCAGTACTTCTGCTCAGCTTGGTATCTTCTGCAAACTTACTGAGGCTGTGCTTGAACCTCTCATCCATATTGCTGATGAAGATATGAAAAAGGACTAGCCCCAAAACTCAATCCTGGGGGACACTACTTGTGACCGAACACTACGTGGATTTAACTCCATTCATCACCTCTCTTTGAGTGTGAATATTCTGGTTGTCCAAATCAGTAAGTTTTCTCCTAACCCAGTAAGCACACTAGAGAAATTTAAAAGACAAATAATGATTTCTGATGTAAGAAAAAAAAAAAAGTCAAAAACCCTAGTTTTGCTCTGTTCTGCTAGTTACTTATATAATGGAAGCAATAAATCTTTAAGGAAGCATATCTATAGTTTCTTACCTGTATTCACAGGGGCTTGAACAGTTGCTGGTGTACTTTCTGCTACATTCCTCTTTGACTCCAGTATCTGCCTCACTGTGCTAGCATGCCTATGAAATGAAGTTCTAGTTAGCATTTCTCAATGAGCCACACCAGGTATAAATATGATCAGTATAATGATAAAAAATCTTTTGTTGTACAGCTACTCTTTTGAGATTTTTCTAACCCATTTATTTTCTAACCCCCCCTTGCAAATTAACTTCGGATAGTCCCCTACTAAAAATAAAAATTATTTGTACTTTTTCAAGTGCTTGCCTCGTTTGCTTTTCACCATGAGAATTTTTTGCTTCCTTGAAATTGTACTTGGTAATTTTTCCATTCTTTTTTAAATACTGAAATAACATTCATCTCAGTTTACAGAAGAATGGATTCAATACTGTCCATTTATGACTTCTGTGAAAGAAAACTGAATTTCACAACTGAAGAGCAATGAAGGAAAAGGAAAAGCACTTGAATTAAAAAGAGAAGATACAGGCATCATCCGTAACAGTAGGTATCTCAAGCATCCTGTAGTAAAATTTAATACTGTCACAATGATGTGGCTTGCTTACCGATATGTCAAACTGTTTGTATTTGCAGTTTCGCTCACCGTTTTCCCTGGAGATGGAGCTACATTTGATGAAGTCTACAAAACAGAAACAAACAAATCTGTAACAAAACAACCATAAGTCAGCTTGCAAACTTATCCTTTCACTGCATTTCATAGTCATTCCTTTCTGTGTGAGATCTATATACCTTTACTGCAATCAACATTGGTCCTACCCACCTCCCTCTCCTACAACCTCCTTTTCTGTAACTCTCTTGCCTTTAGATTATTGTAGAATGAGAATAAAAATTTATTTCTGAATATTAATAGACTTTTACCTTCCACTACTTCTTCACAGTAGTTAATCAAAAAGATTCATTCTAGACACAAGAAATACTATTGGATGAGGGATTGGCATGCACTGTCAGCAAGTTTGCTGATGACACAAAGCTGGGTGGTGTCACTGACACACCTGCAGACTGTGCTGCCATTCAGCAGGATCTGGATAGGCTGGAGAGCTGGGCTGAGAAAAACTTAATG
>JAOXOE010000001.1:34793911-34863733 GCA_028565055.1 Phoeniculus purpureus | reverse complement strand
TCCTGCTGTTGCAGGTGGATTGGACTAGATGATCTTTTGAGGTCCCTTCCAATCCGTTATGATTCTATGATTCTATTGCTCATATCTCCCACAACACTCCGTCCAAAATCAAGGTACTAGGATTCACTCATATTTATTCTGTACTCTTCATTCTGAGTGTTTACTTAAGTACAGTTTAAGATGTTTTCACACTAATAATGCCTAAAGAACCTTCTGCACAAATCAGAATTACATATCAGATGTTTAAAGACACATTTCACATCATTGCCTTCAATGCAACAGGAGAAACCTACTTTACGAATGCCAGTGAACAATCAGGCCACATATTTCTGCATATAAAATTTATTTTTCAACAAGGGTTAGGGTAACTCAGAAAAACAAACATAACAAATCTAGTTCTTACTTCCTGTCTTTTCTTCAAGTCCTCCTTGGCTGCTCCAAACCGCTTTGTCAATCTAGCAATTTTAGCCTAAATGGAATGAAGACAAAAACAAACAATGAATAGCCTCACCAAGAACCATCAAAGAAATTATACGAAGAAAAAGATATATAATTAAGACATCAAGTCAAAGCTGTTTTCCCGGGGAAATTATTCTTCCTTGAAATACAGTATGAGTAAACTACTTTGGAGCAGCAAAAACACACACGTGTACCGTCATGAAGATATCTGGGAGGTAACGTGAATTATTTTCCTTCCAATTTACAGTTGTACAAACTGAAGCAGTCTTGCAGAAATTCATGCAACATTCTGCATGAACGAAACAACTGAAAGCATTCAACTGTTTCCACTAACCATACTGACAAATGCACCCCTTTTTGTTTTTCACATTACCTATTTTTCCCCCATTTATCCTGTATCTCCCTCTCACTGATATGATACATATCATACACACACCCCACTGTCAGCTTTGTTCTACCCTATTTAATAGTCAGTGTAGGGTTCATTATCTTCTAAAAGACCATTCTTACATCTAGTCTTCTACTGCTTGTGCTTTTCTTAATATACTATTTGATGTCCATTGCTTCTGTAATTAGCTCAGCATTACAAGATTCATCCTGTCTAGGTCGCAGTTCTGACGACTAACTTCTGGAGGTAGTAGTTGTGTCACTTGTTCTAAGCAGGTACTTCTCTTTCTGTTCTTTCTTTTCTTCTTTGCACAAACAAAAATGTTAAATTCAACTCATGAAAACACTAGGTTAGCACCAGAAGAAAGGAAGTTTTATATACATTAGCAAGTCACATATACTGCAATTTCAGAATTTCTTCCCTAAAAGAAGCTGGTTCATTTGAAAGCCTCATCTCTTTCACGCTTGCACAAAGCAACATGACAGGTTACAACTGCAGTCTCACTTCAACTGTATTTATACCTCTGTTATCTTTGATAATGTAAAGGTATTGTGAAGCACCATATATAATAAAACCATGCAAACTATGCAAGTTTTGATTGCAAGTGTATTACCATCAGCATATTCACAGCCTGTCTGTTGGGTTTGTAAGTGGCAGAGCTTTAGAGGGGCTGTGGAGTGATGAGGGCTACATACGTGATTCCTGTACAAAGCTTCTAGAAGCTCTCCAAGCTCCAAACTGGACCCACCACTGTCCAAGGCTGAGCCAACCAGTGACAGTGGAAATGACCTCTGCAATAATGTATTTATTGTTAAGCTATTTCATAGAATCATATAGAATGTGTTGGGTTGGAAGGGACCTCTAAATATAATCTAGTCCAACCTTCACTACGAAAAGCAGGGACATCTCTACCCCTAACAGACTGGTCAGAGTCCCATCAAGCCTGATTGTGAATTTCTTTTGGAGAAGATTGAGATGTGAGAACAGATATGTGGACAACAAGGTCAGTGAGGAATGAGTAGGGGAGGCACACCAGTACAGACTGTCTTGCAACATGGCACGCTGACACCCTGCAGCCCATGAAAATCAACAGTGGAGCAGACGCCTGCCTGCAGCCCCTTGAGGACCCCATGCTGGATCAGGCAATTATGCCCAAAGTTGTTCTTGACTCTGAGGGAAGCCCATGCTATAGTAATCCATTGCTAAGAAGACTGCACCTCATGGAAGGAAACCATGCTTGAACAGCTCATGAAGATGTGTCCATCCTCACATGATGGACACTCAGTGGAGAACTTCATTGATGACTCCCATGCGAGGAACACTACACTGAGGCAGGAGAGAGCTGTGAGAAGTCCTCCCCGAGGAGGAAGGGACAGCTATGACAACATGTTGACAAACTGACCGCAACCCCTATTTCCTGCCTCCTGTGCTGCTGGGAGAAAGGAGGCAGATAATTTGCGAACAGAACCAAGCCCAGTAAGAAGGGGAAAAAGTAGTTTTAACATCTACTCTGATTTGAGTAGTAAAATAGTGGTGTTTTTCTTTATTAAATCAAATTTATTTCCTCACAAACGGAATTTTTTTTTTTTTGCTTATAACCATAACTGGTGAGTGAGCCCTCCCTCTTATTCCTCTCCACACTTGAGCCTTTTCTATTGTCTCCTCCTCATCCCACCAGAGCAGGTTACGCATCAGTCAGCAGTTTTGCAGTGCTTTGTTGCAAGCTGAATGGGTCTAAACCATGGCAACCTTATAGAACTTTACTCATTTAACACTGTAGTTGATGGCTGAATATACTGAAAAACAAGTACACTGAAAATATTGTAGCACTTAACAAGAAGTCAACATAAAATGGACGGGGTATCAAGGGGGAAAGACCTATGTATTACAAACTGGTCTTGCAATCTCCACATTTTTTTCATATTAAAATAGTCTTATTGTTTCAACTGATTATAACATAAGCTTTTAGTTGTCACTTTAAAGGTTTTTGAGTTTTGTGATATTCCTCTTGACACCACTAGTACATCATTTCGCAAGCAAGAAAGCACGCTGTATTCAACATGAGCTGTATGTTTCCTTGCTAGAACATAATTATAGAATTTCTAACGAAAAAACATGAGTAAGTATCATGTTGTATTTCTTTGACTGAACACTGTACTAAGTCTAGTGCTGGTGTCCTCACCTGTCTGCACTTTTCTGGTTTAAGCAAATTTTTTGCTTCATAAAGGCATTAGATACCTTCATACTTAACACTTGAAGGATATCTAAATAGAACAGTAGAGTGGAAAAGCAGTTTAGTAACAGTAAATGAATCAGTTTGCCAGAAACATGATTTGCATTGGAGGTTTTTTGATGATTAATTAGCTTATTTCTTCTGTAAAGCAGAACCCAAAAGCAATTAGCATTTGCTGCTTCCCTCCCCACCTCACTTTGTGGAGCCAACTACAGACTTCCTTCTAGACATCAAGGACCTCTAGCACGCAGTACAACAAACACTCACCTTTAGTTCACCAAGCACAGTTTTATGCCTCTTGCTACATTCTACTTTTTCCATTCGAGTTTTCAAGTCTGCAAGAGTCTGGTCAAATACAGCACACTGTAGAGCACCAAGTTTTTCTTCTAACAGTCTCTGGATAATCTGCAGGATTATTATAAAAAAGGGAAAGATAACAATGCAGTTCCAGAATTTTGGAGACTATAAAAATACTCTCAACTGTTAAGAAGTACCCTGTTACAAACAGAGCAATGACAATGGCTGTCCCCTGGCAATGAAATAATTCAGTAGGCATGCATGGTTGTACAGCTAAGAAAAAGTTTCTGCATCTATTTTGGTAGGCACAGATGGTCCCTCTTCTTTGCATTATTTCAATACGTTCACTTCATTGCACTATGGCACACGTATAAAACCTTATTACATATAAACCAAACCTTAACAGCAGAAGATACTTGCATACAATGCTGTGTTTACAGAAATTCATTTTCCCTCTTGTCAGTTCGTGAGAGGGGTACTGGCATTCAAAGAATGGAAACTAAAGACATCTACCCAAACTTTATTTTTGAGATGCCATTGACCCTATTAGAAATGCTGTGTTGATTTTCTTGCAGAAGGGGAAAACGGAAAGAGACTGACTTCTGTCAAGGCAGAGTAAAATTATTTTTATTTTCTCTCCCTCATACGCCTATTGCACTGCAAAAATTGTCCTTAGGAAACAAAAGCAAAACATGCCACAAACTTGGCACACTTTTCTGCACCCTGCATTAACAGAGTTATAATACCTACTAGTTAACTACCAGAAGAAGGGCACAATTCTTCTAATTCAAGACCAGAGGGCATTTTACACACCAATTCTGCAATCAGGTGATTAACAACTCTGTAAAACTCTGCAAAATGCAGTGTTCATTGTGCTCTTATTTGGAGACAGACTTTCTTTACAGGCAGGCACACAATAAAGCATGCCCCGTACAAAATCTTCACCACGCTGAAATACCTCCTTTGTTAAGATTCTCCACCTATAGTCACATGAGACTTAAGAGTTTAAATATTTAACACATTTTAAATATAACTTTTGCAGTACAGTTTTCAAATATTTGGTCTTTTCTTAAAAGTAGGGCTACATGGTACTTCATAGGAAGCCACCTTTGTTACTTGAACTGTGTCCAATTTCAGATCAATAAAAAGAGAAAGTGTGGTTGCAAGAAAGGACAGCTAATTCAAACATGTAAGACAAATGACAGATGCACATTCACGACCTGTACTCAGCACCTCCATTCTACCTGTTGCATTTTTTGGTCAACATCCTTTCTGGCTGTAATTTTTACTTGGAGTTCTGCTTCATAATCTTCTGTATACCGACGACGCTTAGAATGAACGTTGTCTATGTCTTCAGATTTAGAACGCTTTCTCCTCAACACTTCACCTGGAACAATTAGATATAACTGCTCATGAGGAACCTTTGAAAAAACAGGTATCATCAAAATCCTGAGATTACTACGAAGTTTCATTTGTCCAATTTAAGCTTTTTTTTCCTAAACCAGTAAGAACGCCTTTGAAAAAAATGTTTGTTGCCATCAGAGCAGATCAACAGTCCCTTTGGTCTATGTATGCTGTGCTCTGGTGATGAGTTGTTTTGTAGCTCACCAAAGCAGTGCCTCAAATGCAACATGACCCTAGTATCACCATTCCATTCTCCAGAACTTGCCTCCAGTTCTTCATGCTCCTATCAGATCATCCTATAAAGAAACATGGCTTCTGAGAAGCAAAACAAAACTCTCCTGAAAAAGGGATCTTCTAGCTAATTAAAACTGCATCTCATTTTGCCCATATCATGAATGAACTTTTTTCTACCTGCCATGAAGTTTTGACCCATACCTCCAATCCAACTGAAAAACATGGAAACCCTTTTCCCTACATCTTGGGTTTGAATGAAAGTAAAAATCTGGCAAAAGAATGAGCTCAAAACAGAACTGTAATGAAAGTTATTTACTGTAATGAAAGTTATTTACATCACAGCATTGAAGCACAAAAGAACCAAAGAGAATTTGTTGACTCCTCCACTTCCTGACACTGTATCCTTTACAGATCCACACGCACAATAACACACCTAGGTTAGTTATCAGGAAGGGAGGCTACAGAACATGTTGTAAGACCCGAGTATGATAAAAGACAGACAGGTGTACATCATTGAAGATTCACTGAAGCCTGAAACAGCACAGCAAACAGTTGCTTTCTACTGATGCTGTTTCTCTTTATTAAATGCCTCTGTGAATGTTGTATTTCTAACTTAAATTTTTTTAGTCTGATTTTTTTTGATGAATAGGTATCTGATGGCTTCAGTCTGATCTGATTTGCTAACAGTTTTTGATAAATTTTTGCAAGTTGCACTAAAACCGCTCTAATGCACTAAAATTATGATGAGGTAATACTTAAAATATGACTGTCATGTAAATTTTCTACAAAGTTTTGAAAGATTAGGTCCTCAAATTTGAGCTAAGTATTACAGGACCACAGACTTCACAAAAATTCGCAGAATCCAAGCAATATAAATGTCTATGGTATGAGTTTTGAATAAGTTTTTTTCTTTTAGAATGACAGGTAGCAGTGGAAACAAAAATTTTCACAAAAGAGCTATATATCTTCAGATTTATCTAATCCATTGGAAAAAACTCACAGAAATGAAAAATAAATAAATCTGAATTGATAGAACATTATTCTGAGACTAGTGAAGATATGTTTATTATGGATTTTCCATACAACTTTTCTTTACTGCGAGTCAGTCTCTCTAGAAAACGCTTAACCACTGGATAGTACAGGTAGTTTGTAACACGCAAGAGCTACTTGTATATTTAACAGGACATGCTGAATGATCAAGTTATTTGTCCTGAAGCAGATACCACAACTAATTTTTACTAGTTCGATTCTCTTTCTAGAGCTTCAGGGTAATTGCTACTAGCAGGTTATATGAGAAAGAAATTTTAGCAGGTTCTAATGAGCTCTGTCAGCTGTTCTTGCTGATGACACCAAGCTGTGTGTTGTGGCCGACAAGCTGGAAGGAAGGGAGGCCATCCAAAGGGACTTTGACATGCTTGAATACTGCATGAAGTTCAACAAGTCCATCTGCCAGGTCCTACATCTGAGTGAGGGCAACCCAAGTACAAATACAGGGTGGGTGGTGGATGGATTGAGAGCAACCTGAAGGAGAAGGACTTGGAGGTGATGGAAGATTAGAAGCTCAATATGAGCCAGCAATGTGTGAGTGCAGCCCAGAAGGCCAACTGTATCCTGGGCTGTATCAAAAGTGGTGTCACCTGCAGGTCAAGAAATTGATTCTCCCCCTCTATTCTGCTCTTCTGAGAACACTGCATCCAATTTTGGAACTCCCAATATAACAGGGATATCAAACTGTTGAAGTGAGTCCGGAGGAGAGCTACAAGGATGATCAGAGGGCTGGAGCACCTCTCTTATGAAGACGGGCTGAGGGAACTGGGGCTGTTCAGACTGAAAAAGAGATGGCTCCAGGGCAAATTTATAGCACCCTTCCAGCATCTTAAGGGGGTCTACAGGAAAGCTGGAGAACTTATGACTGACTCTAGTGATAGGGTAAGGGGGAATGGTTTCAAGCTAAAAGAGGGTAGATTTAGATTTCACAAAGTAAATTCTTCACTGTAATATTGCTGAGGCCCAGGGAGGTTGTGGATGCCCCCTCCCTAGAAGTGTTCTAAGACAAGGCTGGACGGGGCTCTAGGCAGCCTGGTCTAGTGAGTGGTGTCCCTGCCCAGGGCAGGGAGGGTAGGAACTAGATGATCTCTGAGGCCCCTTCCAACCAAAGCCATTTTATAATTCCTGATCAAAGGGTGCTTAGTGCTTACGTTCCAGCTGATTCCTCACAGAAGCTCAAGCACTCTTTATGCAAGTACTAGGGTGTCATGGTCTCCATGCATGGATTTGGTCTTCAACAGCCAGCGGAACAACTCTCCTGGTAATGTCAGAGCTTCCACCCAGACTGGGCTCTTTTGAGAGGAGATATGGTTTTGCAAATCTTGCCTGCAGGGATTATCTAGGGCTTCCCACTGTGGCTGAGGCTGTGGCAGAGGGAGATGAGCATCTTTACTACAGAAGGTGCAAACTAGTGGGAGGGCTGAGTCGCTAAGTTCAAGGACCTAGGAGGGGAGGTCAGGGAATGGCACAGGATCAGTAATTCAGAAAAACAGTTTGACTAAATACACTCCATGATTTTGCTGCCTCAAAAACTGCAACACTCAGCTGTACAAAAGGATATACAGTCAGAGTCTGAGTTTAGCCAGATGGCGAATAGTCAAATCCATGATGACAAAGGCTGTAAGCACCATGACAGAGAGACCCTGCTCTGTGTGCAGAAATACAGGACAATAACAGATTTGCTTCAATGACCTCAGAGCAGATACAGGGCTGGCAGCTGTGTATAGTGAAATATCTGAATGGGTAAGCCTGAGCCATGCAGTAGCGCCACTTGTAAGTAGCAAGTGACTCCCCATCTGCAGATGATGGAAGCCTCCATCTCCTATGGACTAGTGACCTATGAGAAAGATAAAGGCACTATGTGACTGGGAATAGGGTCAGGAAATTCAAAGCTCATCTTAAGTTGAATCTGGGGAGGGATGTGAAATGAAACAAAAAGGCTTTTAGAAGTATTCCATACCAGCAAAAGGAAAACCAGGAAAAATATGTCCCCACCTGGTGATGAGGCAGAGGAGCAACTGACAACGGACATAGAAAAGCCCAGGCACTCAATGTCTTTTTGCCTCAGACTTTAGTGAGCAGACATCTTCAAAAGTGCCGACCACTTGAGACCAAGTCTGAAACAAATGCAGACTTGGTCTCAGTGGAGGAGCACTGAGTTAACATTCAAAGAAACTGGACATGTACAAGCCCATACAAACCATCAGGTCTGCACTCACCAGGGCTGAAAGAGCTGGCTGAGGTGAGAAGGGCATTAGGGGAGATTTTATAATGAGAGAAATGGATGCAAATTGAAATATGAAAAGTTCTATTCAAATATATAGAAACTTTTTTATTTTGAAGTTAGCCTAATACTGGAAGTAAAACACTAGGTTATGAAGTCTCCATTTGTGGGGATACTCAAAACCTTTCTAGACACTGCTCCAGTTGACCTTGTTCTGAGCATGGAGTTCAGACTAGATACTATCCAAAGGTCCCTTCCAACATCAACAATGCTGTTTCCAACATGTGCCATCAGTGAAATGTAACAGTTTTAACATTACGTACTTCTTTCAGTTTGTTTCTCTTCTTCGTGGACGTCTTTACTCTCACTCTCCTCTTCTCTCTCCTCCTCTGCCTCTTCTACAAACAGAAGAAAAAACCCCATGTATTACTTATGCTGACCCACAAAATTCTTGTTAGAGTCCTATTTTGACTAGCAAACTTAGCACAGTTATGAAATGGCATGTTGGTGAAGGTAAGATAAGCATGACACAGAAGGAATGCAGAGATGAAAAAACCCAGAGAATAACTTCAGACCAAAAGTCTCAATTACCATACAACTGACAGTTAGATTCAGTTCTGAATTTGCTTAGCTTTAAAAAAATCAACAGAATGCCTCAGAGTTACCTCTGAAATGAAATTGTATGATTTATTTTTAATGTAGCTACAGTTTTCAACAAATTCAGTTTATTTTTCACTGAGAAAAAAAATATAGAAGTGTCAGTAACAGATACTAACATGTTTATTTATTTACAACTGGCAGATTCACTCACAATGTTTATGGTAGAAACATACATACATACAATCATCTAAGTTCCATGTCCAGGGATGGTGAGTCAACCACGATCCTGGGCAGTCTGTTTCAATGCCTGAGGACCCTTGTGATGATGAAGTTTTTCCTAATGTTCAACCTAACTTTCCCTGGTGCAACCTGAGACCATTTCCTCTTGTCCTAGCACTTGTTACTTGGGAGAAGGAACAATTTAAGTCTAGTCATTTAAAAAACATACATCTTAAGAAATTATTTAATAAAAAATTTGAAATAAGGGTGGGTGTTAGGAGGATGGAGCCAGGCTCTTCTCAATGTCATCTAGGAAGAAGAGCAATGGGTGTGAGCTAGAACATAGGAGTTTCCACATAAATATGAGAAGGAACTTCTTCACGGTGAGGGTGACACAGCACTGGAACAGGGGAGTTGTGGAGTCTCCCTCACTGGAGACATTTAAGACCTGCCTGGATGTGTTCCTGTGTGACTTGGTCTAGGTGATCCTGCTGTGGCAGGGGGATTGGACTGGATGACTTTTCGAGGTCCTTCCAATCCTAATGATTCTATGATTCTACATATTCCATGAACTTCCATTATACATTTTGTACGGGCTGTATTTTGAACCTTCTGTGCATGCTAGAATCAACGTGAAACTATTATTGTCAGGGGTACATTAAAATATCTCTGAATGTAACAAAACATGTTAAAAACATCCCGACCTATACACTTTCCAGTTTCCTATTTTTATTCTGTTACTACAGTAGGGTTTGCCAGCTTTTCTTAGTAGTAGTTCTGGCTGCAAATATATGCTTGCTGTTATCTTAACATGAAACTGAACTTCATAATAATGAACATCTGAATGACTTAAAACATATTGCCTAATAATTTAGACAAAAGGAGGAGTCAGAAAACAGAAATAATTAGTTTTTCAATTTATCTTATGCATAAAATTATATTTGTAACACAAACCCTTCAAAACAAACCTGATTTTAGGAGTAATTTCCTTACTGAAAGGGTTGTCAGACATTGTAACAGCCTGCAGAGTTTTTCAAAACTTTTGAGCTGCCTTATCTAATCTACTATTGTTACTTTGAGCAAGACACTGGACTAGAGACCTCAAGGTCCCTCCCAACCAGAATCACTTTATTATTTGGTCACAATTCCACCTGCCTATCATAAAACGTATTATGAAATAATTGTCAAGTGATACATTATCTTCTTATTTAGTTATTACATTTTTAGTTGGAAAAAATAAGTCATGAATCCAACATCTGTTAATCGGTTCTCCAAAGTCTGTTGGACAGAAGCATGCTCTTTTGCTCTGGTGGAGGGGTTCGACTTAAGATTGTCTTTTGAGGTCCCTTCCAGTCTCTAACATTCTGTGATTGTGATTTCTCATTTGCAAAACCCAGTGGGTCAAAAGTGCAGCCATTCTGTATTCATCTGCTACATTAAAGAAACCTTTTCCACCATATTTTCAGCTCTCATTTGAAAATATTATAGACCTCCTTAATCTTCTACTGGATGAATAAAACTTACGTTCTTTTAATATTATTATATAATAAACTTTATACTTACAACCAAGAATAAACTTAATAAAGTCTTTTTTCCCAAATACTGAAGTATTTTTTGCAGCAACTCCCCAGAACTTTTATTACCCCTTTTTGAAATAAAAATCAGAACTATAAATGTTATTGCAGCTAAGTGGTTTCATCAGTAGTATTTAAGCATAACTTACTTTGTGAGTTTAAGAGTCTTGACCACTACTTCTATAACAACACAGGAACAAAAGCACAGGCTTAGTTGTTTATCTGCCATTCACATGCTCTCAAGTTCACTTCAAACACTGCTTCCTAGAAGATGAGCTACACTTTTAAGTGCATCCTTTGTTCTTAAAAGGTCGCTCTTGAGCATGCCTATTTATTTCAGGCTGAAAAACAAAGATCAGTAACAAGTTCACTGTTTTTCAAACTATCCCTGGAGAGCAAAAAATACCATTGCTGCAGAGAAGCTTAGAATCAAGTTGCCTGCAATTCTGAGAAAGAAAGAAAGACTCCATTATTTACTTTTCATCTGATCAAACTTGAGTGTACAGTTTATCATAGAATGGTCTGGATTGGAAATTACTTTAAAGATCATCTAGTTCCAACTCTCCTGCCATGGGCAGGGGCACCTCCTGCTGCTCAAAGTCCCATGGCCGTGAACACACCCCGTGATGCAGCACTGTCAGTTCTCTTGGGCAACCTGTTCCAGTGTCTCACCACCCTCACAGTGAAGAGCTTCCTCCTTCACTGTAAAGCTACCCTCTTCCAGTTTAATGCCATTTCCTCTCATCCTATCACTACTGCTAGCCTCTGTAAGAAAGAGACACACACTAACCCAATTTCTTGTAGGCCCTCTTGATACTGGAAGGCTGCAATAAGGTCAAATTGTAACTTTTCTTTTCTCAAGGCTACACCCTCAGACTGTCCCAAGACAAGGGTTTCAGTCCTCTAATCATCTTCATAGCTCTCCTCTGGACCTGCTCCAACAGGTCCATGTGGTTCTTTTATTGAGGACTCCAGAGCACTACATTGTACTCCAAGTAGGATCTCATGAGAGCACAGCAGAGAAGCAGAATCATCTCCTTTGACCTACTGACCATGAGAGTTTTAACTCAACCACCACTCTGAATTCCTCTGCAGGGCTACTCTCCAGCTATACTCTTCCCAGTCTGTCCTTGTGCTTGGTTTAGGTAAGAAAAAGAATACAGAAACAGCTGCACTAGGTAAAACCAACAATTGATCTAATCCAAGATCCTGTTTCCAACACTTCAACAGCTATTTCTGAAAAACTGCTGTTGGAAAACCTTCAGGAGCCTCAGGGTTTCTAAGACTGATAGCCCTCAAAAAAATTCCTCTTCCACAGAAGACGAACCTACCCAAACTTTTAGAAGTCAGTGTTGCATGTTCCACATGGAAAACCAGCTCATTTTCTATGCCTTGATCCTGCTTCTCACTTTGTTTCCTCCATTTGATACATCATGTTCTTGTAGAAGAAAACATAGCAAATACCTATTCTCCATACCACTTACTGTTTAAAGATCTGTCACATCTCTACTCCATTTCTTTTTCAGGCTGAAAGATCCTACTCTAAAATACAGTCCATCCTTGTCTGAAAATTCTCTGATCGGACTGGATCAGAGATCTGACTGGGGTCAGAAAGTGAAAAAGCTGTAGGAGATGAGCTGACTGCATAGAACAGACTGTGACAGGCTAAACTACTACCCTGCACAGACAAAAGCACCACACTCCACCGTACAAGAAAATAGGGACACCTACAAGCTGTATTAAAAACAGTAAGAAATGTAGTTTTTCAAAATAAAGTAGGTAACAAGCCTGGGATTTCCAGCAAAAGAATGAAGATTCCTTTTCTACCTACAAAGCTACAGTTACTGAACAGGTATAGCACTGACAGAACACATTGAGAGGAAAATCTATTAACACAGGCATCAGAGCCAGCAGAGTCTCAACCACCCACCTGCACAAAGGAGAGAGACTGGTTGACAGTCACTAGTGACTCCCTCCCACAAGAGGTAGCCACATAACAATGTGTCCTGATTCATAAGGCAATAGCTGCTGGCTGTGGGCCTGGACTCCCAACGCTGCAAAGAAACTACCAAGGCTCCTCTGGCCCTCACAGACTATTACCTCTCGCTGTTTATCTATATGGACACCAACACTACTACCAGAAGTAATTCTAAGCATTCCAAGGGTGACAACGAATCTCTGAAGGGTGAAGAACCCAAGGTGGCATTACTGATAATCCTCCCGATGAACTGAGACAAAAAATAGCACACGAATGAATGCTGCAAAGGAAACAAAATATGACTTGGCTCAGAAACTTGGTGGGACAGTTCAAATGATTGCAGTGTTACGACAGGCTGGAAAAGGTGTAGAGCAGTGGCATGCCCAGACCTCTGCCATGCGACAGGTGAGGAGACAAGTGAATGCTTGTGGGCAAGGCGAATAGGGGACAACAACAATGGGAGGTTTTGTGCTACATACTCACTACAGACTATTTGATCAGGGAGAGAAAGTCAGTAAGTCATCTCACACAACTGAAGCACTTAGAACTGACTCAAGGGTACACTTTATTAGGAAAGGCTACATGATTGGGTAGTTTCTGGACTGTGCTGGAGAATTTCTTGACACAGGCAATTCACGAGTCAATAAGGAGAGATGCTCTGATTTGTTATCCACAATCAAGAATTAGTTTGGTATGTGAACATCAAGAGTAGGTCGTTAATATCCTTGCCCTCAGGACAACAGATTTCATGTTATTCAGGGCCTATTTACAGAGAGCTGCCCTGAAAGACAAAAGGACCCAGGAGAGCTGGTTTTTCTTCAAGGACATCTTCTTCAAAGCATTAGAACAGGTAACTTCAATGTTCAGAATGCAGAGTAGACATGGAAGAAAGCCAGCACAAATGAACAGAGATCTCCTACATAAAAAATAATTACACAGGAGGAGAAACTAAGAGGAATACAGAGACATCATCCAGTTGTGTAGAAGTGGAGTAAGAAAAGCCAAAGCTCAACTGAAATTGACAACACCAAGGGATGTGAAGGGCAAGAAGGGCTTCTGTAACTACAACTGCCAAAGAAGGAAAGCTAAGGAAAATTTTTCACTGGCAGTTTCCCTTTTGAGCTTGCAACAGCAAAGGGACAGACCCTGGCAGAGTATGCAGACATGACATAAGTGCTATCCGCAGTCAAGGACATAGAGCTAGGGAACACTTCAGCTATGTGGATATAGAGAAGTCCACCAGAAAAGATGGAAGTACCCAAGACTGATGGTGGAGGTAAACTGTTGCCACTGGGATGCCTCTCTGTACTGTCTTCATGGCAACCATGGGAAGCTCCTGATGACTTGGAAAAGGGCTATTTCACAGTAATATTCAAGACTGTCAAGGAGGATGATTCGAGGAAACTACAGCCTCATTGGCCTCACCTCATAGGAAGCCATCACCAGGCACACAAAGGAGAAAAATGTGACTAGAAGTCAGCTGGGATTTAGGAAAGCAAATGTTGTCTGACGACCTGGTACCTTTTCACAATGGGCTCATTTTATTTGCATCAGTGGCGTATGTTACAGCTTGCAGCTCAGTAAAGACAGTTCTCAAGGACTAATACTGGGCTGGTGAAGTTTACTGTACTTACTAAAGCCATGGACCTGTGGACAGATCACACTCGGCAACTTCAGAGATACAAACTGGGGGAATGGTAGGGCAGAACTGCCATCTTAGAAGCACACTGGCAGGCTGGAAAAGAGTTAACACAAAGTGCAGCAAATGCAGTGAGCTGCTTTTGGGACAGAATAACCCTATTGTTGTAGTTTGAAACTTTGGATTGCTTGCCTGAGGCACTGGGATGTTGCTGTAGCAACTTACGATTTTTGACTTGGAATTCCAAGCTGAGTTATTTGCAGCTTTGCAAACAAAGAGAAGAGGTTTGTAGCTTCTGGTTTTGGGTTTCTGGTTCCTTCTTTTTGACTTCACTTTTGTCTGTTGTTCAGAGAGGATGCATGGCACTAAGCCAGGCACTGTGGCCATCTTGCCCTGGAAACACAGTGAATAGAGAGCGTGGCACCTCAAGGATCAGGGAATAGAAGATTCTGGCTGAATTCCATGGTTTGCTGAAATGGAGAGAATTCTCCCCTCATTTGTGGCCACCGGAATCAGCATTTTGGAAATGGAGGAGTGTCATGGAAGTATATGGAACAGCGAAGTGGACTTTAACATGCCCACTGACACTAAGGGATGTGTGTACGGACTGGACAGATTCCATGGTTCCTCAAGAAGCAGGAACTGCAGGGAATGTCTTCTTTTTCAGGGGCTGGAGACTGCAGTTTGGCTCAGTTAAATACGAACATGCGATTAATCTCTGTATCTCTTTGTGGTGGGGGATTATGTGGGGTGAATTAAATGTGTAATGTTTCTCAGCATAAATTGACTTAGTTTTGGTTTTGCCCACGATCTAAGCCTTCCTCATATTGTTTGTTTTGTCTCATTAGCACATTAATGAAATTGGTTAATTTGGTGTCAGGGTAAAACTTTTGACACTTACGCAACAGGACAAGCTAGAGTTTGGCTGGCTAGAACTTTGTTTTGTAGAACAGGGCCTTGATTTCTGGAGAAACACACTGAATATTAGTCAGCAGTGTGAAATAAGTTTGACAGCATTTCATATCTTGCCATAATAGCTAGAAATGTGTTTAACAGGATAAAAGAAGTACTGCTGCTTTGTTCAGCACTTGAGAACCCACCATCTAGAGCACTATGTCCAGTTTTTGTATCCCCGGCACTAGAAAGTACTGACAAAAACACAGCAAGTCCAGTAGAGAGTTACCAGAGAGGTCAAGGAAATAAAGTACATGCTATATGAGGAATGAATGACAGAACTGGCTTTACTGAGCCTTAACAAGTCAAGACTACTTGGAGATTGTATCACTGCCTTCTATTATATGATGGGAAGGCAGAGACCACGTGCACAGCAACATGACAGAACATAAATTACATAAGCTGGAGTGCAGAAGATTCCAATTAAGCAGAGAGGTAGGTTCGAATAAAGACTACCAGAGGGTTGTACTAAACCTCTCCAACAGATGACTGGAGGTATACTTTCTGTTCTTCAATTTTATTTTCTCATGAGGACTTTCCATCTTATCTGAAGGCGATTCAGTTTCCAGAAGCTCTTGGTAAGAAATTGCTTGTGTCACCAAGGGAATTCAAATACATCAATCAGGTCTTCCTTGTCATGTGCTTGTTTACTTACCTGAAAAGCTCCAAGGTCTTCTAACGTATGATCTTCCACCGCAAAAATTTAGAGTGACAACACAGACACAATACTTACTAACTCTACTCAAGAATAGGATTCTTCAAATGAGATTAATAGAGCCAATGAAAGAATCCTTGTACGGTTCATACATTTATTTCTAATGTATATTTTATAAAATGACTCGTAGCACTACAATTTTAATAAAAGTACACATTAAGTTATTTTTCCATGCCTCTCCCCATCTCCCAAGTAGTTTCTGGAAGACTGTAATTACACATTGGTATCACTTTTGTAATCTCAGTGCAACATCTAGTTGTTTATAGACTAAAGACTCAGAATTCTGATTCTATGATTCTATGAATGCAAAAATATGTTAGTGAAAGACAGCTCTACGATTAGTGAAAAAGACAGTGAGACACTATGGATACTAACTTCCCAGAGACTGAAAGACACCCAAATCCTGTTTCATCTGTGGAACTTCTACCCAGTCAAGTATGTTTAAACATACTGGGGTCACCATTTCATGACAAGCTATACAATGGAGTGAAAAAACATAAAAAAACCCTCCAAAGATAATCCGAAAAAACATGTTCTAGACAAAAGATCAGTGTCAACTTATCCGTGAATTATTTACGTTTTCCTTTCAGAATTGCACTACTGTCACAATGAAAACCCTACATCAAAAGCATAAATATACTTACAAAACTGCATAACAGTAGGACTATAGAGAACATCCATTCAACATAAAATCTTCTGCTAACTATGGAAAGGGACTAAATGCTAACTAATTAACACTTGAGCTGGTAAAGTCATCTGATATAATTTAAGATTAAAACCTCTGAAAGTTAAATAACTTAAAGCTATATGGCATGGAACCCATATATGACCAGTATTTTTCATTAAACCTCTCCAAATCTCTCTTTTGTGGAAAGAAATTTGAAACAAAAGGGACTCGTGGCATGCTTGGATTACCAGCATGTCTTCATTCCTACTACGAATTTGCAGGTTAAAGAAAACAAAAGCCTTTCTTCCCTTCGATAATGATAAATGAGCATATTTCTCCTCCCACAACTCCTTCTGTTCTATGTCTGGCAATTACTTACACTTTCTTCTTCCAACCGCCACCCTACTCCAGTTTGCAAAGAGTATGAGGTTAAAAATTCCCAAAAACAAACCCAAAGCAGATCTTGAGGATGACAGGTTTTTGGTGCGGGGTGTGGTATTTTTTCTAGGGCTTAACAACATACAGAACAGATAGGCAAGACTGACTTTTTTGATTTAGAAACACGTCATAAATGTGGCATTCTAGAACTGAGCAAAATTGCACTCTTGAATCAAAACGAACAATTTCAGAAATTCTCACCTGGAAGCCTTGACTTGTTTGATAGTATCACTTCGGTATGTTCTTCCTTTTCATCACTGGGATCCTCTTCATCAGACAGCACTAAGAAAGCCTCTTTTGGCAGATTTTCATTACTTTCCTGCTTGGATGGTGAACCCAAACTGCTGTCTACCTTCTCCTCTAATTCTGAGACTGTGTCATCCACTGGAATCAAAGAACTTTTAGAAAAACAGCTCAGTTCATCTTCAGCAGGAGCTAGTTTTTCCAAAATTGGAATAATTTCATCTGTTTCCATACAATCACTATTGTCCAAGATACTTTCACTTGGCTCATCTATTGCCTTCTGAATAGTGGTATCTGAATGATCTGCAGTGCTGTCTTGTTTGTCCTTTGGTTCCTGATCAGCTCCCATACTGCTTGAGATGGTTTCTTCTCCAGCATCTTCAACAGTTACTTCTTCAGTTCTCTTTTTCTCAACAGATGAATCAGAAATAACAGTTGAGTCATTTGTTTCTCCTTTCTCTTGAGAACAGTCACTAGTATCACAAATTGATTTACTTTCACCTTCTGATGGGAAGTCTTGCTTTCTTTGGTCCGTATGATCTTTCGTACCACTTTCTTCATGAAAGTTACCTTTACTACTGCCAAGCACTCCATTTTCAATTTCATTATCTAAAGCAGTACCAGTATCTTTTTCTTTCTTAGGACTAGCATTCTCTGGAGAGAGCACTGGAGGTTTGGGTTCTATGTCATTGACTAAGATCCCTGCCCTGCTTTCAGGCTTTTTTGCTTCACTAATTTCATCAGAAGCTGTTTTTCCTTCTTCAGAGTTAACACACACATCCACTACACCATTAACTTCCCTCTTGTTCTCCATACAGTCTGTATTGCTTATAGGAGAATTTGCATCAGAATCTCCATTCTCGTGTTTTCCATTTAATAGTTTAACTTCAGTTGTCTTCAACATCTCTTCTTTAACCTTATAGACAGCTTCAAGTTGCTGGCGATCACTTGTTCTCATTGTTTTTCGTGCTTTGAAGACTTTTTTCTGAGGTTCATCTGTGTTATCCATCTTGACCCTTAAAAAAGTTCAGAAGGAATTGTGAAGGTTAACAATTTAGTATCATAGTAGAGTGCTCATAAGAAAGACAGCAGCATTTAAAGCAAACCAGTTCAACACACTTAATCTATCCTCAGGAAGAAAGCATGCAAGTTTCTGCATGTGTACATGTGTATGTACAGATCGCTGAGATCACATTATAACATTATGTAGCAGTATTCCAACTACACATTTTAGGCCAGTTATGACTGTATTATTACAGCAAAGACATATAATGAGGTTTTCTAGCTGGAAACAGGCTGTGTGCTAATATAAAGGCCAGAAGCCTCTCTTTTTCAAAAAGAATAAAAAATATTTTTAGTCCATCAGTTGATATTTATCTGTTCAAAAACACATAGTTTCATGACTTTTTAAAAAGCTTAATATATTTAAAGAACTTCTGAATGTGTCCTCCATATTCATATAATGATTAACGGAACCTGGGTTTTTAGAGTGTTTTCATTCTATTTGCAATAACATCCTAAGAACATACATGTACATAAAAATTACTTTTTGTAGCTCCTTTTCAAAAAATTGCCTTTTTCAAGGAAAAGTGATGGTTTTGCCCTCCACACAATTTTATTCATTCCATCCACCCATGCAAATATTAATAAAAATAGGAACATAGATATAGTAAAAATAATATTTGAAAACCTCCTTTTCTCAAGTCCATCATTGTCTAAGACATGAAAAATAATTGCATTGAAATACAAAAAAAATATTTGTTTCCATTAACCAAAATAAAATCCATTTTGTTTTTTAAACTGTATTTTTTCCCCATTTGGTCTTCTCTAAAGATCCCACTTTAAAGGGTTAGATATGATAATACTGTTTGGAAGCAGAAAGCAGTTAGGGAACTTGTTATATGCTAAATTAAACAAAGCTCAAAATCTTGAATCAGCTGACACTAAACAATTTAGTCCTTCTCAAGCTATTACACCATCACAAGTTACTCATGTCCAGGACACGACTTAAGTTTCTTAGAGCATGTGAACACTCACATGGGTAACAGCAGTTAAAACATATTTGCAGCACATAAAGAAACAAAATATGAGGCAATTATCTCTATATAAATTTTGTTTTTTTCACAAGCAGCAGACAAGCAAATGTTTATCCCACGGATACAGCAGAATTACTACACAAAGGATGCATTTTAAATATTTAAATATTTGCATCTTCTCCCAACCCACTTTCATTCAGCGTACTGAGAAATTAATTAATAAACTGATTTTTGTGTTTTCAGGTCAAGTGTAACTTTTTTTACCTTTTTTTTAATTAAAAAAGCAGGACTATCACCAACATCAGTTCAGGTCAGCGATTATTTTGTACAACGAAGTCGTAAAATTCACAAAGCAGATTTTGCAGCCTCTAAGAAACAGTTTGGCTCCACCCACACTGTAACCAACCCTACCTACAAGTTTTATTTAGGCAGCTGTAAGATAGCGCTTTAGCTTTCTCTTCAGCAGATTAAAATCCTCAAGTCCCTCAGCATCTCATCATAGGTCACATTCTTTCGGTTCCTATCATTTTGGTAGTCACAGCTGAACCCTTCCTACTTCACTCAGAATTAAGGAAATTACGTAGTATTTATGCATTGCCTAACAAGAATTGTCTACAGTGGTACATGAACGCATACCCTAAGGTACAATATGAATTCAAGTATCAAGACAAACACTAAATCTTACAATGATTACACACATTACTATACAATTGTAATCATTCTTTGCACTTAATTAACATGATCTGACAAAAACCATCAGTGAAAGTTTTGTTGGTTTTTTTAAAAGGGTTTTTTCCTCTGCTTTCCATTTCCTAGCAACGGAGAGATTTCCTTTCCACTTCATTCAGTTCTTTTCTATGTTACAGTGTAGAATCCTCATGTTTTGAGTAACTGATGGTGCTTAAATAAAACTTTGATTCACACCTCAGGAACAGATTAACAAAATCTTGCCAAAAGTTCTATCTACAGATTCCAGTTAATACCATCAAGAAGCAGATTGTCACTGGACTGAACTAGATTTTCTGAACAGGACTGCCTCTTACTGCATTGCCACTAGTGGGAGCAAAACATAACACTATAGAAACACTGATCTGAAACACGTTTACTTGTTTCTAGAAAATGTTCTCATTACATAACCATTTCCAGTCAGATGAAATATGAACTCCAGGTGAGCTGTTAGTGTCCTTCCAGAGCTGTCTACACACTAAATACACTGTCTTCATGTTCCTCCAGAAGAAAATACATAGCAACTCTAGTCCTCAAGTTAGAAGCATACAAAATATGCCTCGGATTTCAAAAGTGCTTGTGTAGTTTTTGAAAGCACATCTCTTCCTTGTTCCCAAAAACTTAGCATGTAAAAAGCATGCTTTTGTGTAGCTCTATAAAAGCATACTGCCATGTAACAGTGCACTGATCATCATACTCCTGACCCATGTATATAAACTCCTACAACCAACACGCATGCTGTTACACACACACACACCTGTCATGTTTTAACCCCAGTCAGCATCTAAGCATCACACAGCTGCTCTCTCACTCCTTCCCCCTCCCAGTGGATGGGGAGAAGAATTGGAAAAAGTTAAAACTTATAGATGAGAAATATATTTTAATAAAAAAATAAAATAGCAATAATAAAATACATTAATATAAGAATATAATGAAAATTGAGATAAATAAACCCCAAGAAAAGACAAGTGATGCACAATGCAACTGCTCACCACCCGCTGACCGAAGCCTAAGCAGCAATCTGCACCCCCCACCCAACCCTCCCCAGGCCAACTCCCCCCAGTTTATCTACAGAGTATGACGTCCTGTGGTATAGAATATCCCTTTGGGTAGTTCAGGTCAGCTGCTTTGGCTAAGCTCCCTCCCAGCTTCTTGTGTACCTGCACATTAATGCAACATGGGAGGTTGATTTCCTAGCAACAACTGAACACACCAGTGTATAATGAACATTCTTCTCATACCGGTTTCAATAACGAATCAAAACCAGAGCAGTATTCTAGCTACTACAGAGACAAACAGCTCTATCCCAGATGAAACCAAGACAGTATCTGGTAGGGCAAATCTGGAAAAAAATAGGAAAGTCCAGGTTTGGCTAAACTTGAACAATTCCAAGAGATCCTAATAGATGACAACCAGCTAGTCAGTCTTCTGTTACTGTATTACAAGTGTATGAGGCCTGAGAATCAAAATTAAGACAGACAAGTCTTAATTACTGGACTATGCTTTCTTTTAAAAGCATTACCTAGAATTTCACAGTTCTTGTATCAGAAAACTTACAATTACAATTTCATTTTCCTTACGGCTGAAATACACATTAATAGATTAATGAAATGATTACAGGCAACTTAAAATCACATTTGTAAATACATCACTGGAATAATCATAAAACATAAATTAGTATTTTCTGCTCATTTCCACAATAAGCACTTTCATTCATATTTAACATAAAATACAGTAAAATGTTCTCTTCTTAAATTTGCAAAGAACAACAAAATCAAGCATCAGAATACCTTTATGGTGATGCATCCTTATTTTTTTCTGTAAGAAAAATTACTGAAGGAACAACCTTGAATTTCTAATGTATTTCAAAATATCAAAAATATAGTCTAAAAACAAAGATCTAATGCAGTGCTATAGTGAGCCTGTAAAAAACAAAAAAACTCCACACCAAAGAAAAGCATCTCAGAATTCCATTGTTAGATGGTTTTTTGAATAACTCATGCATACTTCAGCTCAATCCCACAACCTTTGCTGTCAAAAGATATCCAATAAAAGCTATTATGACAAAATTGTAAGTATAGATTAGATTAAAAAATGGACACTGAATGCTAGTTAACAGTTTAAATATCATGCACCACTGTGAACCAGCCTCAAAGCATTTCCATCCATACCCACAAGGGAGCACACTGCAGCCAAGTAACAGATCTCATGCGAAAGCGGAGTACAAGAAGCAACAAATAAATCGGTAACCGGTCCCGGCAGGTTTGGTCATACCAGTGCAAGCCAATCAGCAGCCATTTGACTAATACTGCCTTCCAGGCTTTCAAAGCTAGTGAATTCAGTCTTGTACAAAACATTTTAAAACTAGTAGTGTTCTAAGTGAATGTATGTTAGTAGTATGCCTTTACACTTAACTCTAAGTTTAACTATAACTGCTATGCACTTCCCTCATCTGATGCTTGGCTAGTTTCAGTTTTTATTCATCATGTGACCAGGTCACAAGAAGGAAAGGAGTGGCCCCGGCATTAAGCCAACAGAATGGCATCTTTTATTTCAAAGACAGACATTTGTACAGAACAGCACAAAATGAATCCTCCATGTAGAGCTAACTGTGTAAGGGTTAAATGCTGTAAATAAGGCGGTAGATTTTAGATTGTTGGTTATCTTGTTTTGATTTTTAAACACATTTTTTAAAAACATCAACATGCACATATACATATTTCCATACATTAATGAAAATGTCTTTTTCCATTTTAAGCTGGAAATACATACTTCAACATGACAGAGACCATTAGGCACCTCCCTCCAATAATATTCAGAGAATTTTTTCTCATGACCGAAACAAAAACATGCTGATGTGGCTAGGAATACACGAAGGACTACTCTCAACCAATTAAAAAGTTTTCTTGCTATTTCCCTATTCTTTAACTATCGTTACTCTATGAAGAGATCACAACTCTAAAGCGACAAAGGAGGATATCAGCTTAGCTTCTATGGATTAGCCTATAATCGTGTGCTCATATGAGCAGCCCAGGAGTTGATCACAACGGCAGCCAATCAGCAAGCAGCTGGCTGAATCCTGCCTGGTAACAGGCGGCAGACAAAGAGAAGGTCATGGAAAAATGTGGGGGAGGGGGTGGAGAGTGGAGAGGGAGGGATAGCTGCAATCTAAACAATAGTGCACAATAGGATTTGTGTAATATTACCGGTCTAGAACAGCCTTGGCACAGGGTTTCTGGAGTGCATACAGTGCTAGCCAAGAGCCACAGCCGTAAACATTTGCCAAAGCACAGAAACTGCATGGACGAAGTAATGCCTTTGATCACGAAAAATCACTGCTGGGATACACACGTCGACTTAGAATGCAGCACAGCCAAATAAAGGAAATTGAGGCAACAAATGGTCATGAGTGTTTGGTTCTAGATGGAGAATTACAGGGAACATAAGTGATGAACAGAACCTACCTTTTAAAAGTAGCGGTTCATAAAACGCAGTTTTCAGTTGAAATCCTCTATAGCAATGTTGATACTGTCAGGAATTTAAAATTTTCAAAAGGAAAAAACCCCCAAACCCATTTGTGAGCTAATCTTACAAAACGTGCTCCAAAACAGTGTGCCAATAATTTGGTGTTCCACCACTAACGTAAGTCTACTTATCTGACTGAAGGCAAGACCTTGCGCACCACCAGCCTACTGAGGTCCACATACAGTTATGCCTTCATTTTAAGAAACAATAAATGAAACAGACGACACATGATAAGCGGAAACAGTATTTCTTCTAGCACACCACAGACTATTTGAGATTTCCTGTCTTTCAGGCTACAATTACGTGAGTGTTGGCCAGACAAAATGTGAGAAGATTGTGCCATTTTCTAAGGAAAAAATTACATCACCATCCTGTCCTGTTTCACCTAGTGCTCACAACGGCAACAGAAGGTTCTCTGCAATTAAAAAAAAAACCCATTAGCTTGTCTCCCCTAGCCCCACGTTTCACCTCCAGAGCTGAGGCGCGCGGGTGAGAGGCCCCCGTAGGGATCCCGCCAAACCCCCGCCTCGCCCCTCCCCTCCTGTCTGGGCACCGCGGTGCAACGGGCTGTGCCCCGCACCCGATTGGCTGGGAGGAGCGAGCTGCATGGCAGCCAATCAGGCGGCAGCTACCTCAATTCTACCCAGCAACAAGCCCCCACGAGGCTAAGGCATGAAGACGAACGGGTCCCATGAGGCCCAGGGTGCAGGCGAGCAGGGTTCGTGTGGAACTACTGAAATTTCCCCAAGGAGCTGGTAAACGGCACAACTCTGTGCTAAGGGTTTGAGACCTGGAGCTGCACAAAAGCACGAAACCATGGGGTGTGCAACCAGAGTAAAGGTTGGGTTCTTAGCGTGTGGGAGCATTTGCAGATCTTTAAAGGCTACTGAATTAAATGAAAAAAATCTGTTGTGAACCAGCCTGGGTTCAGACATGGCAGCTGGCAACCATTCCTTTCTTCAAAGCCTGTGCTTTTCTAGTGTCCCAAAAGAAGCATCAAAAATCAGAGTTTTTCTTTAAGTGCTATATGAAACCATGAGGCTGTTCTCCCTGAACCTTCTGAAGTGCCTTTTGAGAAACTAGTTCAGTAAAACATTAAATCCATGCATGTACCTATGTCATCCCTAAAATGAGTTCTATGCCTGGTGCACAAAAAAAAAAACCCAACCCACACACTGAGCCAGGACACTTCACAGAATCACACAACATTAGGGATTGGAATGGACCGTGTAAGTTCATCTAGTCCAATCCCCCTGCTACAGCAGGGTTACCTAGATCAAGTCACACAGGAACGTGTCCAGGAGCGTTTTCAACGTCTCCAGAGAAGGAGACTCCACAAGCCCCCTGGGCAGCCCATTCCAGTGGTCTGTCACCCTCGCCGCCATGAAGAAGTTACTTCTCCTATCTATGTGGAACCTCCTATGTTCCACCTGACACCCACTGCCCCTTGTCCTATCATTAGATGACACTGAGCAGAGCCTGACTCCATCTTCCTGACACCCACCCCTCACACACTTATAGACATTAATGAGGTCACTCGTCTGTCTCCTCCAAGCTAAAGAGACCCAGTACCCTCAGCCTTTTTGGTCTGTTTCCATCCTGCTTGAACAAGGTGCCAGGCATCCAAGGCCAGCCAGCACACCCTAAGTAGCAAGGCACACACTGTTGAACAGCAGAAGAAATCATTGGTTGGCTAGTTTCCCTATTCATCCTAGGACTGGACTAGATGACCTTTTGAAGTCCCTTCCAATCCCTAATATTCTGCGATATGTACATATACTATCTAATGATTAAAATGTTTTGAGGAAGTTTGCTAATTAGCATGCTCAATTTTACCTTAAAGGTGAGTGTTTTAGTGTTGTAACTACTCAAGGTTACTCCAAGATAAACTCTTGGCTCCTCTTTGGTCTAAAAGTTACATTTTGTTATGCCTAAGTCAGCAACAGCAAAAGAACACACAAGGCACATTGTTTTGTTTCTGCCTCAAAGTTGGGTACTTTCTGTGATGCCTCAACAGAAACTTCTTGATAAACTTTTAGCCTTGTTGTTTTAAAAAAAAAAAAAAAAAAAAATCACCCAAATGTATGGTCACAGGCTTGGTAAGTCAGACTAAGTTTGTAGTACAGTTTCAAATGTGTTGTACAGTCTTACGTACTGTACTTGATCAACAGTTTAATGTACATACTTGAACAATGCTCTCGTTGCTTTGGTGTCACAGTGAATTAAGCAATTGTCCTGTGTCCTCTCTATTTCCAGCGGGTAATACCAGCTTTGACTTTGGCTCATAAACCTGTTTCTCACAATAAATTAGTAATTAGTTCTTTTCCCATTAGGCTACTATACTTCATGGAAAAAGTGGATTCCTCATGAGAAAAAAAGACTTTCAGGTCCATTTACACAACCAAAATCTTTCATCTGATGCTTTTGCGGAATTGCCCTTAAATGGTTCATCGGTTTATGTCTTGGTAACTACTAGACATGAACAGCTCAGAAAATGGAAGAATTGAAAGCATAGTTCAGATCTCCCCTAGACAATTTTTAGTTAAAATACATACTCCAGTTAACCTTATACAAGCAATACAAGGGCCTCAGCAATACCTGCTCTTCAGCGTGTGAAGCTTAAGCTCATTCTCCAAGAAGAGATTTATCTTTTTAAAAAAATTTTAACAGCTATTTAGATCATTGCAGCAGTAAAGCTGCCTGAGCAGAACTCAGCTCACAAGCAACAGTGGTAGATACTGTTTTCTTACTTTCCACAAGCATTAGGGGTTTCACCTTTTACCAACAACGTGGGGTTTCATTTCAGTTGTTAGATCTCCAAGCACTAAATAAGTACCACTGTTTGAAATACCTATAAAAGCAAAGTCTACCTTTCTTACAGATTTATTTAGCACAAACTAAATAACATTTCTATAAAAAAAAAAAAAGGATTTACCAAAGTTTTATGCAAATTTGCATTTGCACAGTGTGAAGACACACTTGTGGAATATTTCTCTTATATGGATTTTAAACATCATAATGTGGTTACGTACGCACGCCTTCTAAAAGGTTTTGGCGAAGATTAAGCCTTCTTGGTAATGAAAATGCAACAGTGTAGAATGGATATAAAATAGCTGTGGGAACCTGCTGCTTTGTAAGTTGTTATCAGTATTTGCTCTAGGAAGTGTACTGTTTCTCAGGAGAGCAATACACCTGCTGCCTTGCTTGCTTGTTCCTTACTTAGAGCAGTCCTTCCACACACAGAACTAAGTCACTGCCTGAAACTCCCCTCAAGCACAACCCATCGGACTGGAGGAACATCTTCACTATGTGAAGAAACCGACAACACGTTTTATAATTTCAGCCATTTCAAGCCTGGTAGGGACTGTTTGTGATCTTTATATTTTGGTGGCAGGAAGACTATTTCCTTTTTGCCACACAAGATGATCAATTTCCTTCTGCGCATGCTTGAAGGGAGGGGAGACCAGGAGGCAGCTCCCGCCGCCATTTTACCTCCCTCAGTGACTGCCGGGCCGGCAGAACCCAGCTCGCCCTGCCTGATGGCTGCGGACTGCAGGTAATTTGCATACCCGCTCGGGATTGGCTGCAGGAGAGTTGCAATAAACCAATCCGCAAGCGCAAGGCGGAGCCACCCCAAAAGGCCTGTGCAAATCCGCCCGGCAACAGGCTAAAAATAGAACGGTGAGTCTCCGAGCAGGCAAGCGGCTCCTCCTCCCGAAGCGGGCACCCGGGACGGGCAGGGACACTCTGCAGACACGAAGGAAAAAGAGACACCCAATCTCCAGGTGTTACGTTGGCGTGCAGCACACTCCACTCTCCGGTTTTTGTGTGGTTTTGGAACTGAGTTTTTCTAACAGTAAAAAATTTAAGTCATTCTCTTTACAAATCAAGCCATAGACTACTATAACCTGCACCTCTTCTTCCTTGCCTTCGCTTAACAAGGGAGCAGGAGCAGAAACCATCTGACTTACTCGGATAGCACATGTCAGTGTGGTGACATGAAAACCGAGTCACCAACAACATTTGCCGCTGATGTGATCTCATTAAATACGGACTCTTACACCCGAGCTGGCAGACCAGCGCTCTTTAGCGCCGGAGTTCCCAACCCTTGGTGAATCACACCTTGCCAGAGACACACCCGTTCAAACCATGCACTCACACTGTGCCAGTGCGGGATCCGGGAGGGGAGCAGACTGAACCAAGGGATACACTCCATAGATAAGGCATGTTTAGAATAAAAAGCAGATATAAACTGGGGTAGTAAGGCACACAACATTATTACAGAAATACGAGCTCTATTATGAGTATCTTAAGCTATGATCATAATGCTTCACGTTTTACCATTTTCAATCTACAAAAGCAGGTATCATCTGAAGCGGGTAACATCTAGACAGGTTTGATTTTCACTATCACTGATTTGGCAGCATAAACTTCTCAGACTGCAGCAGAAGCAAATAAATCTGTTTCTGCACTTTTCTATCCACCAACATCTACGCCCAGGTTTCTGTTTCATAAAACTAGTTAAAGGTCAGTGAAGGCAAACACAGTGAGATGGATGAGTACAGCACCTAATGCACATGGGGCATACATGGCTGCCTATCCCAGGTCTTTGGCAGCATAAAAAAAAATACAAATAAGCACCTCTGGTACATAGAAACGTGTTTTCCACAAGTTTGCCAATATTAAGGAAAGAAGGAAGAAAAGTAGTCAATTTCTCATTACACTAAGCATACAACAGAGTAATATTTATTCCAGTAAAACTTAAAATGGCAAATTAAATTATCTTGGGTCAATGGGCAGACAATTATTTTTCTGTTATTTGCTGCTAGGAGAAGATTTGTCCTGTAACTCAAATTTGTGAAGATTTCTAAGAAAAATTATTCAATCTGCACTGTAAATGTTTCATAATTAAACATGTAAACAACCATAACACAGATGATTCTTCAAATTAAGCATGCTCAGAACAAGCTCTGCATACACCGATTGCCCGGCTTAATTCGTTGCAAACTTAGTAAGGAACAGGAAGCACAAATCAGACCCAACACAAGATGGTTTCTTTATGTAGTTCTAATTATGGACATAAATATTAAGAACACTATAATTAGATTTGAAAACAAAAAGTAACCTGAAAATATTGCCCCCTTTTGTCATTGTACTTCAAACATAGTCAGCAGACTCATGATCTCATTACACTCTGTTTGTCTAAGTTATCTTGAGAACAAATGCAACATCTTAGATTTCATTTTTACTCTGTAAGAGACTTTTTCTCATTAGTATCTTCTTGGCAGACTTGTAAAAATCAAAGCGAGTATGCACACTTTATGAAATAATGTGTTGCTGGTTAGAAGTGCTACAACAGCACCTTAAAAACATCAAAGCATGATATGCCCTATGAGGTGCTGACTTACACGTAATGCTAATGTGCTCATCTCATCTGCTGTAGCTATATACTGAACAACAGCAAAGGAGGACCAGAAGAATGTCCTATGAATAATCACTCAACTGACTGGCTCTTTAAAAAATAAAAGTGTTTTCTCCCAATCTGAATTTTTGAATGAACATCAATAACAAATTTGCATCCACTGCACGCGAGGTGTGATGACACTACATTACACATTATGCAGCCATGTTTGTGGATGTAGGATGAAAAAAACTAGAATATGATGCAAGTGCTGGTGAGGCTGTATGTAAATTCAGATCAGGGACCTCAGCCACATTAAATCCATCCTTTTAGTTTAACCAGTAAATACAAAACAACCCAACAAGGGGAAAAAGAGGCTCGGCCCACATCAGAAATGCTATTAATCATGGATCTGTTTATAACACTTAAACGAGCACAAGACAGGGGCAGAAGGAGGAGCAGAACAGCTTCAAGACCAACAAGCTGGTGTTGCAAACCAGCTTTTCTACACCAAATTATTTTACCTGTACAACTACAGAACTGAGCTCAATCAGGGAGCCTGACCTCCAGGTATGTATTTAGTAGGATTGGTGCTTTGTTAAACTCAGATCTTTGAACTGTCTGACAAAACAAGAACAGGAATGTCAAGGCATGGCTGCTGCATCAGAACATGCAACAGAAGAGCCTTGGGTTGTCTGCATGTGATTGTATGAGTCAAGAACTTGCTGTATTGGCCTTGCAGAGTTTGACAATATCAGGTGTCCCACAAAGTCAGCTTCATCTGGTTATTCAGGTTTTTTAGAAACAGAACAAGGAGGCTGTTCCCACAATGAAGTATATTTGGAATCAAGCGTGTGTCATCATAATTATTTTTAAGTGCTCATAAGTATTCCTCTGACATTCAAACAATAGGCACAACAATATTCATTATGTATATAACAACATGTAGTTAGTTATTGAAAGCTTCAAAACTAAAGTAGTGTAAAGGGGCAAGTTAAAGATCTAATTTAACTCCTGGTTTAGGACTGTACTAGATTATACAGTAGGGGAAGGACACTGAAATACACACTGCTTGTGGAGTGTTAAGAAGAATGGGAGACAAAAATCTGCCTCCGTTCTACAGACAATACACCAAGCTCCTAATGTGAAATTTCATTTCACTATTTCCAGATGTATTAACTCAATTACAGGTAACATGTGTTGAATATACTCTGTATTATGAACTTAATACAGCAAGTATTAGTATAGAAAATGTGGAAATCCACAGTATCCCATCCCTTTAAAAGCATTTCAGTGAACATCCTGCAGTATATGTGAACATTTTATTCTCTGTTTAATAAAGGAAAAATTATTGTGAAGGCATATATAGGTATACAAAGCTTTTTGCGAACTGATTTGCATGGTGATGCTATTTAATATTTTACCAAACATTACTTTGGTGCTTTAAACTGGAAGACAAACTTTATTAAAAACATTCTCAAGTTTTCCTGGTCACATGAACCCAGAGCTAAAAGCCTCATGCATTTGAGCTGTAGAAGTCTTCTTGTGGATTATCCATTAATGTGGTGACTTTGTATCTATTTTAAACATACCAGGAAAACAAATTTTAAGGAAGAGTATAACCCACAGCTGGTTTGGATGGCTCTATTTAATATTAAATTATCCCAAAGAAACACAGTGTCATCATCACAAAGTTGATGATTGCATCAATTAAAAAGGGCAGACTGCTGAGGAAAAATCCATGTCTCGTGTGCCATAGTATCCTTAAGGGATTATTGCTATTGAAGCTTGAAATGGCTTCACCTAAAACTAATTACATCTTACATAAACATGACTTGCAAGATTCATGTGGCTGTATTTGATAATCAAAAAGAATAGTCATTTGTAAGAAGGATCAACAGGTAGAAGTAACCACCTTTAAGGGGTTGCAGATTATCCCAAAACTCAAAATTTCTTATCTTTAGCAGAGGCTGACAGCACTGAAGAGCTTCCCCCACCACAAATCATTCTTGCTACAAAGACAGAAAATAGATTTCTTTGTCCCTACTCTTTCCTGAACAAGAAAATGATTGAGAAACAGTATTAGGAAAAGAATAAACAGCATGAACACCCCCAAACACTAGCTCCTCTTGGCATATACCAGACAACTGGAGCGCTCTCTCTCTCATTTAAACCTCATCACTAAATATTAAAGACAGCTTACATTTACTCATCTGTGGGTTTTAATTACATAGTACAGCATGACTTCCCAGTAAAAACAAATAATGTAACTTCCTGTGCAACTTAACAGCATTTAGTATGTAGAGTTTAAAATAACTTGTAGAGTTTATAATTTCCAAGATGATTTGAAAATGCACAGAACAAAGACACTAACCTAAGAAAACTATCGTGTAGTTGTATCAAGTTGTCAGAAGTCACCTTTACAGTAATTTAAATTTGATGCAGCTTTCCTGTCTCAGAAGACCTACTATCCACTGTCCAATCCAACCATTTGAGGACACAGGCGTCAAACAGTAACAGATAGTGAAGTTCAGACC
This sequence comes from Phoeniculus purpureus, assembly GCA_028565055.1. NCBI lineage: Eukaryota > Metazoa > Chordata > Aves > Bucerotiformes > Phoeniculidae > Phoeniculus > Phoeniculus purpureus. The sequence goes on along the minus strand of JAOXOE010000001.1, from coordinate 34,832,195 downwards.
ACAGCATTCCAAATACATCCACTGGTGAACTAGTGTGAATTAGATTACTCTTGATTTTTGCATACATTTATATTTGCAGCCTATTACCACTACCTGTATTGCATCTGGCCAGTACTCTAATGTGCTTTAACAAAACAACTCACAGAATTGAAATAGTTTGGGTTGGAAGTGACCTCAGAGTAATAGAGTTCCAGCCCCACTGCCATAGACAGAGATAGCTCACACTCAACCTGATTGCTCTAAGTCCAACTCAACCTTGTCTTGAACAGATCCAGTGATGGGGCATCCCCAACTTCCCTGGGAAACCTGCTCCAGTGCCTCACCACCTTCATAGTGAAGAACTTCTTCCTAATTTCTAATCTAAACCTAATTTCCAGTTTGAAGCCAGTACTCGTCATCCTATCATTGCAAGCCCTTGTAAAAAGTCCCTTTTATTTATTCTATTTCATCTTTAGATTTATTTCATTTTATTTATTTCACATGGTTAATACAAAAGGCATACACAGAGAAGACTACATTTGGCAACAGTCCTGTGCCATTTCTTGATTTGGACACCTTTTGTAGCTGCATGTATTAGAAGCCTAAAAAGAAGAAATTGTTTTCAGAGTATTTTACCTTGGCGGAAGGGAACAGGGATAAACTTTTATGCCCCTAGCACTTAAGCTTTTCTGGAGCCTGATTCCTAGGCAGCTTTACAATTAAGGCTCCTAGTTATTCTACATAACAATTGGTAATATTTACAAACTCCTAAGGTTTGCTTTTATTAGCAACTCTTTCAGAAAGGGGAAGCTGACAACCCATTGTTGAAAACCAAATAAGCCCAGTACACTAAATTGGTAAATAATGAAAGATCAGTAATGGGATCATCACCAGTACCTTCCCAAACACATTTAAAAGTAAGCAAAACCTGATAGTATAGACAGCCTCAAGATATGCATGATAGGCCTAGATAACTGAGTCTTTTCTCTTTCAAATGAAAGTGTGTGTTTAGCACAGCTGAAATACAACTGAAGCAGCCTGTGGGAGTTCCACCAATGCACAGATTTAGTCTTTGCTAATGGGCAGCATCACCTCTGGACAGGTCAGTCAGTACTAAGCAGTTCTAAAACAAAGCAACACAAAGATGAGTCTAGAAGTTTCATCCAGAAGGTAGAACTTAGGCATCTACACTTCCCTGGCAACACCCTGATTGAAAAGGCAAAAATGAAAGAGTGTTACTGCTGTTGACAGCATCGCAGGCTACCTTTAAAAAATGATGAGTAAGAAAAAATAAGCAGGCCAAAAAAGATCCATCCATATACACACACAAAATCCCAAAGTCACTTCTACATAATTTCACATTAAAAAAAGTAACAAGAAATACTACGAAAGTAGGCAGCTATTCTAGTGCTGCATAACTTGTTATTGTCAACACTGGCTTTCTCTCCCAGGAGAAAAAGAAGGCATCTCCTCTGGCTTGTCTGAAGTTACCCATGTGCCAACTGATGAACTGCTACTAAATAGAAGCTACTGTATGAGACCCTGTCTCTACCTCAGTAGGAACACTAACATGAGATTCCTTTTACTTCTGTCCAGCTACAGTCATAAAGCTTGGAAGACCCAAAGCCAAGGTTTCTATACCTTGACTCAAATCCATTGGTGGGTAAAGAACTATGAAAAGGAATAACTGTCTCTCTCAATACAAGGAATGTTTTTTTACAGTGAGAATGATTCACTGGAAGGACCTCCCCAGGGAGGTGGTATAATCCCCATCGCTGCAGGTCAAGATGGGGTTGGGCTGGGTGCCAGATAATCTCATTATGGCTCCCTTTCCCAGGGAAGGTTGGACCAGATGATCTTTTCAAGTCCCTTTTAACCTGGGCTATTTTATAAACTTAGTTTTAAGGCTGATTTCATCTTCAGGGAAAGAACATCAGCTGCAGAGTTGAGGAGGTGCCCTTCACAGAATCACAAGCTACTCAATCTTCCACCAATAAGATAAAGTGTTAAAAACAAAAAGGACTCCTCTTTCAATACATTCTATACACGCACACATAAAAAATACTTTATATACCTTATATATTTTGTATTCATTACATATATTGTTGGAAAAAATATGTGGCTTACATAAGAAAAATCTAAAATATGGTAATTAGGTTGTGAACTTAAGGCTCTAGCTTTCTTTGCATAGAGTTTTAGATATAATCCTTCTATGGAAGCTGAAAAACAGATGCAAGCAGTTGAATGTCAGACTGAAATAGGCAGAAGTGAACTTTAGCTACCTTCTTCCAGGAAAATAGTTCAGCCTCTCTAGCATCTCTGATCAGACACAAGCACAATTCATACAACTGAAGTAAGGCTCTGTTTCTCAAACGTATTTTCTATGTTACGACACAGACTTCCATCAGAACAGAGATACGAACTCCAAGTATCTAACTTCCATTTCTTTCGTCAACCAATGGGATTACAGCTTCTTAAGTTCATTTTTTGACTGTTTACTTTTCTCATGTGGTGAGATATTTATTCAGTAAGTGCTGCTGATAAATTACAGCAAAATCTACTTGAAGACACTGCAAGAAATAACAAGTATGACAGGATTTTACAGAATTCCTCAAGAGTAGATAGAGTGACTTTAATATTAAAAAGAGAAGCAGAAGTAAAGAAAAGGCATGCACCAGGATTTGTTTTCATTTAGGAATATCATACATAACAGTGTACACAAACAGGATGTCTAATGAGTGCTACTACGCATGTTTTTGTTTTAAGAGTAAGGTACACTACACCAGGCTTAAAGATTCCCTTCTAAGAAGGGAGAAGGTTATTTCAGACAGTCCAGACTAGGAGATGCTAAGCAACTGACAAAAGACTTCCAAGTGCCTGTCAAAAACACTGCACATTTTTTGGTGGCTGGTTTTAATTCAAAGAATTCAAGTGAAAAAAACCATCAGGATACACTTGAAGTACAAGTCGAGGCAACGTATTTTTTATTTAAAGCCTCACACCTACAAAACTTACTGATCAAAATTAACACTGTTAAAACTTCCACAAGTTTAAACCGTGCTTTCATAAGTAGGTTTAAACCTTCACATTCCATGTACTTATCTATTTTCCACATGCAAAATTTCATTTCAGAACAACATTCAAAAGAAGTCACATTAGCAAGAAGTTAGATTTCAACATATGTTTGTGCTATGAAACCTTTAATGAGAGGAATAAACGAAGCCACTGCAAGTAGGGTTTGCAGAACTTCTCTAAGAATGAATGCACAATACCACTGAATAAACGTACCTACCACAGGGAGCACTGCAAGGGTCACACAGATCATGAGGGCTGACAAAACAAGAAATATTGAAAGCAATATTTTTTAAAGCAATTATTGAAATATATTGTAACCAATTTCATCTTCAGCTACAATGATATACTTTTTCCTCCCAGTTCTCCAACGACAGTCTAAGCACAACTAACCCAGTATGTGCTTGTCTCAAAATCTGAAGACAAGCCAAGGAACAGAAATACTAGAGCCTATTGCTACTGTAACACCAAATACAATACTCAACTGTTTGTTAGAAAGTGTTGTTTATGACTAAGAAAATAACAATTTTAAAAACCATTTTTATTGCCAGGTTATTGTTGCGCATCCCCTCCAAAGGGAGTTTGAATTTTCATCAGAATAAGGAAGACATTGGTAGTGACTTTTGAGAGGAAAGATACTTTCTTTAGACATCCTTCTTCAAAACAACTCACTTTCCAGCAGTAATGCTGCTGTAAACTCTCACAGCATTCATGTGCGGCCACTAGAGACTTACACAGTTGCCAAGCAACATCTCTTAGTTTCATCTCAATTTTTGACATCTGCCATTTGGGAACACTCACTGGAACCTAGCACTCCTTTAATAATCCCATCTCATTCCTCTCCTTTTTCAAAGATTTATAATGCACTGATTTCACAGCATCAGATACCAAATGGAAAAATTAGTTGTTTTATGAAATTAACCAAGTTTTCAGGGACTAGAGAGTGCTTTTTCTTTATATATAGGACTGTGCTTTTACATTTCTCTCTGGTGATCATTTCCCTCACATACTTCCTTTGCCCACAGCTGCATATCCATCCATCAAAAAAAAAAAATGAGACACAGCAAAATAAAATAAAAAAATACAGTAAAAGCCCATTTTCTGTTACGTATTTCTAAATATCTGTCTTCTAGAAATAAAATATCTCAGAATATCTGCATGTGACATGAAACTGTTATCACAGCACTAGAGAAACATCACTCGGTAGTTTCAGCAACTGTTTTACCTATTCTGATTTCTAGTTTCTCCACTTAAGAGAAGCAAGAACAGAAAGTAGAGACTTTTGTAATAACAGTAACAAAAATTCAACCCAGAAAGCTGTTAGCATATTGTCTAGCTTTATTCTACTCTTTGAATACTCATCATGTCAGTCAAACAACATCACGCATAAGCCTATACCCTATCTCACCAAAAAACGACCAAACTTTCATTGACTTTAACAATATGCAGACATCAAGCAGAAGAAACCACAGCGGCAGAAAAACGAAACAGACCGCAAAAACCTATGTGGCCAGCATGTTTCTGCAGATAGTGTTTTTATGAGGTAACTGCTCCTTGAGAGACTGCCCTCACACATTTTCATCTAACCCAGAGGGGCTTCCTACCAAACAATGCCTACAAGATGGTTACTCTACATGCTTTGAATACGATAACACTCAAAAGATGCAATGAATTTTCCACAACTCTAGCAGAGCCATGTTAAATCTTAGTCAACATTCACACATAGAGTCCTGTTCTCATAAACACACTCATGACCTTATTAAGTAGCACTTAAAGCATTAAGAAATCTTCCTAACTGTTTTGTGTCAGGGTTCTGTTATGTGACCTGTGTGCCATGACACTTCCCTTTGGGACTAAGGACTGAGGAAGAAAGAGGAAGATGAAGTTTTAATAATTAGGTTTCATCTCTTGGGTTGAAACATGTATATATTTTTATGAAACACTTACTAAGTGGAATCTTGTATATGCTGCATGTAGCAGTCTTCAAATTATAGCCTCAAACTGATCAGCAGAAAAACAGGTGCTTAGTTAACCATTTGCAGTAGATGACAAACCCAAGTAATGCTACTCAGATGTCTCAAGGATGCGAAGTAAAAAAAAAAAATCCAGCTCTTGCACTTTGCCATCTTGTAGTATGAAACTTAATAAAAGGAGCCAACTAGAAAGTTTTGTAATCACTGTGTAACAATGGATGTCATAGAAGATTTCAAAGCACAGTATCAGGAAACACTGCAAAGAAAGAGGGTGTTAGTAAGTCAGGCTAGTTTGGGATTTTCAGTAAAACCTTCTGGGGGATATGCCACCAGACCACATCGCAAGACAGACACTGAGAATGAACTGTTAAGTTTGCATGTACAGAAACTGCATGACAAAATTTAAATCTCTTCTGATCTTTTGTTTCAGGATCTTCTGTACCGACAAGCATGTATGAACTGGAGTTTTCAAGGAAAGTGATGTTTTAGACTCCCTGAAAATACCAGTCTGCAGACACAACCTTTCTTCAAAATCCAGATGTAAAAATCTCTCCAGATGTAAAAAGAACAAAGGTTTGGTTCTTCCTTTTGTATAAATGTATGAAATCCACTGCTGATAACAGTATCAGTACCTTCTCAGGGGAAGGTAGAATCTACCTGGCAGACGAGTTAGATTGCTTTACTTCCCCAAAACATTCCTAAACATCTTCACAAAAAAAGAAATCTCATTATTTACAAAGTTTAGATGCACATTTCTAGCTGTAATTATCCTTCCCAAATGCCTTGATATGGGTAATGGAAGGATATGTCATGCATATAATTTTTTCACCCACATGACAAGAGAGGGTTAGATGGGATGCTTGCAGCTGACACTCTTAACACTGTCCTCAGTCTAGCTATACAATCCACTCTAAGAAAATTTATCCATGGAGGCACTTTGCATAGGACTTCTGAAGTCTGCGACACTGCTTCATCCAAGTGCATGAAGAAACCACAAATCCTAAATTTAACTTTTAGCAATATCTCTTTATCCAGCCACTTATCGCCCAGTCTGTAGTGCTGCAGTGAGTTATTATGGCCAAAGTGTAGGACCCTGCACTTGCCTTGTTAAACCACATAGTGTTGACCTCTGCCCGTTCACCCAGCCTGTTCATGTCTTTCTGCAGCCTTGATCTGTTGGAGGGGAGGAAGACACTCCCCCCTAATGATGCTGACTAATAGACAGTAAATCAGAGAAATACATCTAAAAGACACAATCCTTCTAGGACCTATGCCTCTTCTGCTGCTCATAAAGAGTGGGTCTAGAGCCATCTCCAATGTCAACATTGAATGCCAAAGCATGGAAGTAAACAAAAGCAAAACTAATTTCTTTCACTAATGGTGTCATTGTTTTGCTTGCTACTGCAAATCTTTAAAAATAAAAACAAGACAACATCACAAATTCATGAAACGTTGAGAGAGCTTCAAGTTCAGCTATACCAATTTGTTGTCTGGCAGTGATTTTGCCAGAATAGCGCATAAAAAGTTTTTGAGCATAAATCTATAAACAACGGCCATTCTACAGTGAGACTGCCAGCACTTTCAGTAGTGGTTATTACTTGGTATGTAAAAACTTCTCCAAGCTGCAATCTAAAAAGCTCAAAATAGTTCTACAAAAAACATCCTTAATTTTACCATTGTGGGAGGGAGAACAGCAGTTGATGAACCAACAGTTCAGGAGCACCATCATCACAAACACAGAAGTATGTGAAGAATTTATACAGCTATTTTAGACTGCTTGTCTTCCCAAGCGCCACGTAAAATTATATGGAGAAAAATACATCTGCACAGTCACTCAAGAGTGATTACCTACAAGAAACTTAATTTTTCTTGTCTGGGAAGCTTCCCTAAAACCACACAGAATGAGATGCCAGCAGCAGACAATATGAATTACACTCATGAATGCCTCCACTGATAAATGGTATAAAAGCCTCAAAAATGTTGACAATCTATGTTTAGCTAGAACAGCTCAACCTCCAGATAAGATTCTACTCACAAACCTCCAATATCAAAAGGAATATTCTGAATGCAGCTCCTCCACAGGCAGACTATTGCCTGGTGAAGCAACAAGCTGTTTGTTTACTTCCTATAAAAAAACAACTATACCTTTGCAGAAAGCTAAATTTCTCTTTGAATGATTGAGAGTATCAGTAGACGTTATTTTCTTCATGTGCTAGCGCGTAACATAGCTGAGCTGTTTAGAAATAATTTCTGCAGACCAACTCCTGATTGTCCCAACTAACTCTCTTATAAAACTATTTTGTTTATGCACTCAAAAGGTGAGTATTAACCAAGTCATGTTCATTTGTCACTTCTCCGTGAAGAATTTAAATAACAGAACACTGAGGAAAGGACAGCACAAGCTACTGAAGTGGATAACCTCCTAAGAATCCTTCTAATCTGCTACTAGCTTCTTTAAAATCTTGTACCACTCCAGTAAAAACTGTTTGCACAAGAAACTACTGAGCCTTGAAAGGACATTTTAAAAAATATTTGTTTTGAGAGGATAAATGTCCCCTGTAAGTTTTATCTTTTCCTTTGAAGTAAGGCAAATTTCTGTTACATTTTCTGTGAGTACAGAAGACTTAATGTGCTTGGATAGCATTAAAAGACACACTCTATGCCCACTGTAAAGAAAACTAACAGAAGTCTTCAAAAACAAACCATCTGAAAGGATGGCAGTAAGGTGTTAACTGGCAATACTACCTACCTCTTAAAATGTTCATAGTGCTTTTCCTCAAATGGCAATGCCTTGTAGGTATCGTAATAGCAAAGAAATGGTTTAAAATTGAGTTGACCAAACACAGGATCCGAGGAGTATTTTCTGGCATTGAGCCTACATAAATGTTTAAATTTTTCCCCACCTTTTATCAGACGCTAGATTATTACATATCCTAGTGTTGGTCCAACAAATGAAATGGTTATCACAGGAAGTGTGGCCACAACCACATTAAGTGTCACATGTAACCCTTCAAAAAACAAAGAAGTCCAACGTACGTAATTTGGCAGTAGGCCTTATTTCTGTACCAGCGTATCCATGTTATGGAGGGATAAAGAATTTTATTCTGAACGAACTGTGTAATACCTAGCAGCCTATCATTTTTGCATGGAAGAAACCTTCATTCCAAACAAAGTTGATGTTTTTCCCCTAAAAATAATGATCCTGAATAAGAATTTTACCTCAGACTGGACAAGCAGAATATTTTTCTCCTTTTGCGGAGATTTCCTTATCAACGTTGCTTTGTTGTTTTATTAGGGAACTGAGTATTTTGATGGCGACAAGACACCCTCTCCAGATCTACATAAAAACAGGAAGTAGCTATGCTTTCTGATATCAGGAGTATTAATATATATTCTCTCCAAAATCCTAATACAGAGAAACAATTCTGCTTCACATGTTTTACTGAAACAGTCACATGACAGTGACAGAACACCACTTTCTTCGCTGTTTTTCTCACTAAATTTGTCCGTCAGACTTTGATGGATTTTCTCACTTCGTAGTTAAAGGAAGTGACAATCCTATTTTTGTATCCTTGCTGCTCGGGTTGCATATTTTTTGCTTCAGAGCAAAACATAGAGCAGAATTCGGGATGGGTCCTTTAACAGTAGTACTCTTGAGTTTACTCTTTCGAGAGTCTTTTTAACTTGAAGGCCTAATGCATGTTTGAAACACTGACTTCACAAGGTACCTTCTAGAGACTTCTGCTTTGTTCAGTCGAAATTCCTTGTTACAGCTGGGAGTGTTGAGCTTGGGACCGGAGTACCAGATGCCAGACCAAAACTAGCTGGTGGAGTTCTTTCTCAATGGAGACAGACACAACTGTGCTGACACTGCTGGCATGACACAGCACTGCACTGCTTCACTTAAAACTGCACAAAGATGACGAAGTTTGATAGGAAGAGTGAATGGTGAGTTTTACTTTCTGTGTCTCAGAATCCTGTTGGTCAATGCCTTAATGCCACAGTATGTCCAGAAGAGCTGAGTAACTGTTTCAGGCCGTTCAAGTTCTTCCATTTTTATCCAGGCAAGGAAGAGCCACTTCCTTTGAAGCAGAAGATGTTTTACAACAGACCGTTTTGCCAACATTTCTGAGCAGCTCTCTTGTTCAATGGCTGGTGTCAGAGAAGACTCTGTCCATTCTGCCTTTGATCCTAATCCATGCATTCTTGAATCCAGTTCCAGAATCCAGCTCCTGAATCCAGTTTCCATCTGTCGATGAAACCAGTTTGGGACCTTCCCAGCATCTGCCCACAGCATTAGTGGCACTGGTAATAATTACCATTAGGGCATTGAGTTTGATATCGGGTTTGTATGTATTATTATTTTTGTAAAAGAAGTTTTAATTTCCAAACCGTTATGACTATTTTTCTTATTCCTTTTCTCTTCCCCTTCAGGTACAGAAAGAGGTTAAACTGTTGTATTACAACAATTGGTAATACAGTGGAAAAACAAATCCTGCTCCAGTCTCAATACAAAGGACCCGAGACTTCTCTAAGTAAAAAGAAGGGAGAAAAAAAGGGATATCTACATGCTCGAAATTAGGAAAAGACAACATCTAGTTTGTTAGTTTCTCCATCTGTTGTTATTCTTCACATCCTCGAGTGTATTTCATTAAGTCCTGAAAACAAAGCCAGACCTAAGGCTGGTACAATTTCTGAAGAAGTTAGACTTGAAAATGTAATTGGGATTATTCAATCAGACTAGATGACAATGTAAGAAAGAACCACCTCGTGTTAAACCACAGTTTCCAAACACTGATAGGTCTTTCTCATTATTATTCTACATTGGCACAGCTTTCTGTATAGCCAACACAGGATGAGTACTTTCCACACTCAGTAAGAGATTAGACTTTCACCTCCTTGAAACCGAAAGTAAAACTTTAAGACACAAAAAGTGTGAAACGCTGTTACATACAAATGGTAATTTGGCAGAAAATAACCCTCCATGCATTCCTGATTGTCCTCAGGTATCAGAGGGGCTGGGGGTTTAAATTTGGAATGACAACCAATTTGGTGCTGTAAGTCCAGTTGCATTCATCTCACATTCTCCCTTCACCTTCTCCCTGTCTTCAGCCATATTTATACTGTTTTTTACCTTTCCGATAGAGCTTGAGTGACTCTAGTCACATATACCTTTACTAAGATTGGTGTAAAATTCTCTAATTTCACAGTTAAAGGTACAGATTAATAAAAACACAGAGCGTAAATTTAGGAAGGAGTGGTCACACCCTGGAGGTGAGTAGCCTTTGTGCTGGAGATGTGTTTGGGTATTACAATTAATATAATGCTCAAACTTAGCACAAAGGACAGAATTGTTGGCCCAGCCTTGGAAATATGCAGCTTATCAGGTCCACAGTACCATCAAGTTCCCATCTCTGCAGTGACATCACACAGAGCCTGGCCATAGTGTCTCTCTCTCCACTCCACTCCACTCCACTCCATCCCTTGTGTTGCTCCAGTAATTGCAGGTTATGTTACTCAGGAAACAATGGTGGAATAGATTCCTTGCATACCAGCTGCACTTCAGCCTGGAAGCTCTTTTAATGTTATACTGTTCTTTAACGTGTGAACGCCACCATAGCTTTAATAGAACTTTAATTTCCAAGTAATCTCCAGCAATCATTCTTTTTCCAAAGGCATTTGCGAATTTAATTTTTCTCTATCCTTGTGAAATACAGTCCTACACCGAAACCATCAAAAATTCTGTTCTGTAACCACATGTATTTCCAGGGTTGTGAACACACAATGAATGAAAGGATCAATATGCATTTTTTTTTTCCAGCAATGATCCCTGCACCCATATTCTTCAGGCCCCTCATTTCCACTCTATCCTATTTCTACTACATTGGCAGAACACTAAAAAACACAGCAAGCATGGTGAGCCAATGAAACAGCTTCCCCCCAGCAGCCTTTCAGATTAGTTTTCTAATCCAGTTCCTTACTGTAACAGCATAATGAACAGGATGGCAAAGGCTAGCAACAAACAGCTAGAACCAGGAAGTCAAAAGGGCTGCTTAAACTAAGTTGATGGAAACATCAAAATCACATCTATTTTACAGCTCATCTGCAATCTACTCAGTCCTGAGCTCACGTACTTTATAAGTTAGTGATGGTGATTTTACATATGTGGTATGTGTGTCTACCTATTTGTGAAGTTCCATAAGCTACACTGTCTAGATGAGTTTTCACTCATGTATGCCTCCTTACTCATAACTGAGCTCAGTTTCATCCTCCCTGTACACATAGCTGTGCATCCCCCACTCTCCCTGCATTTAATACCAAATAAGTTTAAAAAAGAAACCACACAGCAAAACAACTCATGCTTTTGGCTCATCATGGCAGTTTACTGCTATAAAGATGTTCAACATTATGAGGTATTCAATGATGAGAGCAGCAAAAGATTTGTCTTTAAGTATCACTATAAAACAGAAAAAAAATCAGAAATCTGTCAAGTAAGTAAAAATCTGCAGCTGAACAAATGAGAAAATACCAGCTGTCCCAGACAGCCATCATCATTTTAGCACTGACCTCTGTCTTTCTTTAAGACTGCTAGGAAGTTAAAAAAACACAGCCAGACACGGTGAAAATCTCCTTCTCAGTTACTTTGAACTATTGATAAATTACCAACCATTTAGAAGTTTTACGAAGTCCACAATCACCCCACCACTTAATCACTTTTAGAGCATAACACAGGCAGGTTCTGAAAAGAATATTCTGTTCTACCCACAGAAGTATATGACAGACATACTCCAGAGAATAGATTTGGCTTTCAGTGTACAGAGAAGCTCTGACTATCCTTAAATGATCCAGCTCTGCAAGCTCTGGCACAATCAAACATCCAACTAATCAGTTATTGGACAGATGCAATGTTGGTGAAAAACAACAGTTGAGAAAACTTCCACAATTGTTATCTGTGCCAAAAACAAACTCTAAAGACTCTTCTCATACCAAATGTATGTACAGGTGCTTCAGCACTTGAAACTAATGCTCAGGTAAGGGAGAAACCTACCAAATAGTGTTTAAGTATAGTGACTAAGAAAAAAAGAAAACTCAGAATAATTCCTCAGATCTCAGTGAAAACAGAGTATGAACTACATAAATGCCCACCATACCTCTCCTCCCTCACCTCAAACTAAACAGCCACACATAAAAAACCTCCCTGAATTTAAAGATTTGGAGTCAAGCTGCTAAATTGTTACTGCAGAGACTATGTTTACATCTCATTAACCCATCACAACTAGAGCAGAGGAAATAAATTGGTGAAGTACACAAAAGCAATTCAACACCATGTGGCGAAGACCTGATCCTCCACAGGCAAATAACACAGCAGGTAGCTTTTTTTTTTTTTAAACAATGCAGCCAACTCAATTTGCTTTGGCTTACCAAGTAATTTGAGAAAAACAGGTAAATTATGAGGAATGAAATCTATCACAGCAGCATCCCAAAAATGTGATCTAGGAACACACTTATTTTTCTGCCCAGTCTACTGTCAAAAGCTCCCCTATCTCTAACCTCAGAAACAACACAGAAGTACCATCCAGCTGATCTACCTTTGAAAAAGTGGCACAGTGTTTGTGCCACTCTTTCATAAAGCAGTAAACCCCAAACATCTGTCTGGCATTAAAAAAAAATTTGCTCTCCTGCATTGTCTGGGCTCAGGAACCAGCCTTGCTTCTGGCATTGCCCAGAAAACGCGCACACCCCTGCACAGTAACAAAGGAGAAGTCCATACGCGTAACAGCATTACTTTGAGATAAGGAAATGTTTGAAGGCTTTAGACAGGTGTATGACTTAGTGACACATAGTTGTGTGTCTGATTCCAGGTGAGGAAGGCAGCACAAAAATTATGAAGTTATATGAAAGAAGTGGATTCTCTCTCACGTGGGAGAGAAAGACAAGCAGTTTGTGTCTAAAGAAGCATCTGATAATCCTCTTCATACCTTAAGCTTTAGAGTGATGCATGTCCTTAGTGTGACCATTCTAAAAGGTATCCTTGAATGCAACTCCGAAGAACATCTACAATGTGTCTTAGGACAGTTATCAAGAGGTTATGATCCACTTCTCTAAGTCATATCCTGCATAGAAGCACATAAGGAAGGAACAGTCTCTCATCCTAAGAAGCAAATCCTAAAAAAATAATAGAATATTTGGCACCACTGTGTATTCTGGAGAAGAAACTTCCTTCCATCACACATTTCCTTCTAGAAGTTTAACCTCCCAGAAAGATAATCATGAGGCTAGGCAGTCTCATCTAAAATTGTGAAAATGCTCATATTCTTGCATGATCCCCTGGTCTAGGTGATCCTGCTGTGGCAGGGGGATTGAACTAGATGATCTTTCAAGGTCCCTTCCAATCCCTAGTGATTGTATGATTCTGGAAACTGCCTTCTGCTTTTGGAAATGTGTCTTTTTCATTCTGTTAGAAGTTTCTTCAAATATGAGACTCCATAAGAAAATATTTATAGTATTATGGATCTTTGAGAAACATTGAAGTTTATAATATTTCAAGTCATCCAGACAGTGAAGGTGAGATGAAGCGGACAGCATACATATTGGATTCAGCTCTGAGTAGAGTCAAATACACTCTCATCATCTGTCAGTCTGAAGGGATGTGTGAAGATTTATACTAGATCCAGATACAGTGAAAACCAAAGGCCTGGAGGTTCCAAACTCTCCACACAACAGGAGCAGAACTTCATGAAACACATACCTCAAAACACATCAATAAAACAACTTGGTAAGCAGTAGCTGCCTCCTTTCATCTTTATAAAATACATGACATAGAAGACATGTAAATCTTAATCGTAAATTAAGATTGGTAAATCTTAATTTGTAAATCTTAGATATGAAGACTGACCCTCACACTGAAAACTTGCTTTATAATCATCTCTGTTCCTTCGAATTTACATTGCATTGCAAACCAAGAAGCAATTATTTTAGCAAGCTATCACGTTTAGAAAGTGTCTGCTTAGTATTATGTCCACAGGAAAAAAAAAATACTTTCTCACTCCTACAGCTTCTACCTAGACACACAAGTCTAGTGAAATCTCAACATTATATGCAAACTATTTTCTTGTAGGAAGATTTTACTTCTTTTAATCAGGTTTCTGTATTTTTCAAGCCCCAACTCAATGTCATTTCTCACCTACCAGCCTTGCATGTAACACTTCACAGACAAAGGAAGGAGAGGAGCTAGGTCACTTCCTTCATATTGCCATAAAAGCAAGACTAATTTTAACAGAATTCGCCCTTTATGGAGAATTCTGTAGTTGTTAGCTGCAATTTTTAATGTAATTTATTTGGGGAAATCCGCCATAAATCTACTTATAAACTTTCTCACATGCACACATCCCCAACCCCCGCTTTTTGTACATTTTTAGCTTGTACATGCATATAGCCAGACTTCTAACTGACGCTCAAGACTGTGTCCCATATAAAATCTTAAAGTTATCACTTTTAAATCTTTGGTATCTTTTTAGTAACTGAGTTATGCACAAAAAAGTAACATTTAGCACGGGCGGCTGCCATGAAGCATTTTACACTGCCATTTTGATACGGACATTTACCTACCTCGTATCATTAAACCCACCCCTTCCATCAATCCACTGTTGCTCTCTCTCTTATCTGTGTCTTCTCTATTGGCCTTAATACATAGTCCATTTCTAAACAGCTCCAACACTTTTAGTTCCTATCAGTACCAATTTGGGCTCAAACTGTATACCTCTTTACTTTATCCTTCTACTTTAAAAATTTTATTATGACTCATCTCAGAGGATCAATATTGTCACAGCAGACTAGGTTGGAAGGGATCCCAAGGAACACTGGGGCCAACTTGCTAAATTAAAGAACTAGCCTAGCATCCCGTCAAGGTGAGCCTTGATTCCTTCAACTGGACGAGGTCCATCTGCCAGTTCCACATCCCTATCTTGACTTGCTGGATTCCTTTAAGTGACTGTGTTTTTATTGGCCTGCTCAGGCATCTCCAATCATCTCTTTTCTCTAGTTCAGGCTTCCCAGATCCAGTAATTTTCTCTTACCACCTCCCTTTCCAGTCTCCCATACTGTCACAATTTTCTGACTTGAGAAATAGTAAACACATTTGTGCAGAAGTAGCATGTCTGCCTCATGCAGTCATTTAATGTACTACCTGCATAACCACAATATATTATGTAATTAGCAATACAGTAATCGTTAACATTTGCTGCTCCAAGTCTGTCTTCTGAGGAGGGAGATTAGATAAACTGTTATCCTGTGAACAATTACACCTTTTTAAAATTTACAAGAATACACCTGACAGTGTGCACTTACACTAAAGATACATAAAGCATTGCACTCTAACAGTTTCTCCATCTCAAGGTGATTCAAACTACAACCATTGATAATGAAGTTTCTTCAGAACAGCACGAAGCCAAAAAAATCACCACTGGTGGATCTAACCTCCTTAATTCTGCACCCTTTCCAGGGGTAAGCTCACAGTACAGCAAAGCCTCCATGTGTAACAACTGTTGTCACAATAGAACAACAATGACACGGTAGTAAAACAATAGAGGCTTGAACCAAACAAAGCCACTAACTCCAGCAGCAAAACCTACATATTCGAACTTCTAGTATCTTTTAAAGTCTTCAGTTTTACTTAATATTTTACAATAACTGCTAGTTAACATTCGCCATAACACCACCAAACCAAAAGTAATTACAACAGGAACAAATTACTTCAGGGCTTCTCTGAAATTCTGAGTGTCTATAAAATTGTCTCTTATATTTAATCCCTGGCATTATGCCAAAGTGGAGGATGGGCATCTAAACTGAAAAGTAACTTCAGAGGCCTCTGAAACACAAAGAGTTGCTTCTCTTACCTGGCACGTGCAAAATGGGCTTCCTCCTCTGAGTAAGCTACTGACGAGTAGCTGATTTGCATAATTATCACAAGGTACAGTGGACTTCCAGGTCAGCCATCTTGATACCAAGACCCTGCTTTGTTTACACAGCCGCTTGAACACTATTTTTCAGCCAGCCTGAGCTAAGCTGTTGTACCTCACAGCTAGTAGCCTACATCTGCTTGTTAAAAGCCCGCTGGAACCTCCCACTTCTCCACACAAGTGGCTGAAAGTGTCAGGAGTTCCCCTGCAGCTCAGTGAGCAAGCCACAGCCTCCAAGCAAGCATTGCAACTGCGAGCACTTCCAGCCAGACTCTTTGTACTGCCTGTTCTGTCTGCCAGATAGTAGCACTGCAGCATCTATGTGCAGTGAAGTACCTCCCACATACCATACAGTATTACTAACAAACATGAATTTATTGCAGTACAAGACAGTACGCACACGAAGAAGAATGCTGAATCTTTCGTAGTGTTTTTTACTTACTAGCGATCTAGTTACACCTGGATTCCTCTGCACTTTATTTTCATGTTCCTTAGTGCAGCTCTCTCACTCCAGAAACCAGAGAGTTCCTGCAGTTCCTGTGCAGGAAAGTCCATGACACATGTTAGCTGCTGCCTAAGATGAGTCAGACTGCAGTTACAAACGAGATGGCCAGTAAAAATTTACATAAAGGGGCCCCATCTCAAGGCTAAACTGCAGCAGGCAGTTGCTGAGCACAGCCCCCAAGAGACTGCTACAGGTTTTGGAATGTATCATCTAGTTATTTGCTTACTAATAATCCAGATATGGGTCAGAAATGCCGTTTAATAAGCCACAATTGACAATATACTCTGCAAAAAACGTCCGCACTCTGAAGCCTGTTCCTAGTAGGGTGATACTGCTACTGTCTCAGCAATTCTGGTGAGCCAGCTGTAGTACCTGAAACACCCAATTCTGTCAGTGCTGGGCTCAACATTCAGCTTTTCTTAAACTCTTATTTACAGTATTTCACAGCCTACCAGTTACAGATAGTTAAGTATCAGCTCAAAGTAGAACAGATCCTTTATTAACCTAGCACTGGCCAGTAATCTGGCCACTTAATTGCCGCTTCCACTTCACATTTTATTTTTCTTTGTTAGGTTGATGAAGAAAAAAAAAAAAATCCCATCTGGATCTGTGGACTCTGTTTTTTTATTACGTAAAAGGTACAGTGACAGGTAGAGGCATGAAGCTTAGATTTCAAAACTCACTCTGACTTCAAATAGTTAATTTCTTAAGTCTTTTATTTTTCCTTCCAGCCAAATACATTAATTACAGGAATCACTGTACTTTTCTGGAAGGAAAAAAAGTGTGTGTATATACTATTACAATGTAGTATTCAGGGTGTATATATAGGACAAATCATCAGCCAATACCTTTTCCCCCTCGTGTGCTGTCTTAGAAGAAATTCTTAAAGCATGAAACACCTATATGCAAATAAACATACTGTTTATTCTACTAATTTATAAACATGAATTTGCAAAACCCTAAACAAAATCAAGCCCACGGTAATGTCTGGCTAGCAACAATGCTGTAGCTGCAGTCTGGCACCCTTTAATGGAAAAGGCAACCAATGGAGACAATGAGGTGTGTGGATCCCAGCAGGGCCCAGACACAGCATCCCTGGACAGCAGAGGCTGCTTTTTGCTGCGGGCCTCTTCTAGTTCCCTGCATTGTTCCTCTTTCAAATGAAGTATCAGAGCTATAGACTGTCAAATTACTTTGCATTTTCCCTTTTCTGTGAGCAAGTTTTGCTGCATCGCTGGTTCTAGGTTACTTGGTAGCACAGTTTGCTCATCTGTAACGTCAAAAAGATACCGACTTTGTGTCTGAAAGTATTTAGTAATGCAAATTACTCTTCATTAGTTGCCACAGTTCATCCTCAGCTGTTGTACCCAAAAGCCTGAAATGATGTGTAATCGGAAATATGTTTCCATAATGACTGTCACAATTACACGACTGCCATTACCTACACAAGCGATCTGATACTGGTGCTCTTTGCATCACAAGCGCCTTCTGATTTACCTTCCTTTGAGAGATTTGGGTACGTTAGCATAGCGAAGTGCCGTGCATTTCAATGCATCTCTCAGTGACGCTGCAGTCATTTGCTGAATGACTCAGGCGAACCGCCTCTGAGCTTAAAGGTGAAGGGCACCAATGCTGCTGCTTGAAAAAAAGCAAACCAAAAATTCCCCTTGTGTTTCCTACACAGAGCCGCCTGCCCCTCTCCTTTCCCGCAGCTCGGCAGCCTTGTGCACAGACACCAGAGCAGCTGTATGAGTCCAACCACAGTAAAACATGCTGCACTATGACAGCTTTTACTGGGAGCACTTTGTGTTCTCGGCTCCAGTCCGCTCAGGGCAGTCCCGGCCAAAGCTTGCCGCCAGCCCCAGGGCGAGCTCTGCGTCTCCCTTCTGGGGGAGGCACCACCCCAACTTCCAGAACGTTCCAGCACAGTCACCCCGCTCCCTCCCTGCTGCTTTTTGCCTCTCCCACCACTAGCTATAACGCTTGTTTTCAAAGGCAACATGTTTCCACAGAGAGGTTTCAGCAGATAGGAGACGCAGCCGCTCGGTTACACAGGGCACGGGGACGGGCTGGGCTACCTCGGAGCCAGCGGGGAGCTGGGGGAAGCAAGGCGGGGGTGGGGTCACTGAGCCCCAAAGCGGCGGCAGCATCTTCTGCTTGAGCTGAGCAGCCGGCCCTGGGGTACCGGCACAGGCGCCGCTTCAGCTGCTGCCAAAATGGGGTATTGGGGTGAGGGGGTGTTTACGGGTTTGGGGTATTGTGTGTGTGGTGGTGTTTGGGGGGTCCGTAAGTGTGCCATGGCATCACCACCTGTGTAATTCAGACTAAAGCCTTCATTGACCAAGTGTCTAAAATAAGTGTTTACAAAACCCACACAAGCAAGCCGTGATGAAATCTGTCACTAGTACGGTGAGGGGAAAAAAGGGAAGACGACGACGACCTCCCACCACAGAACAAAAGAAAATGAAAGGCACTGGGCCTCCTGCAGGCAGACACACAGCGAGACACACACGGAGCCCAAAGCGCCCCTCTGCTCGCCGACTTAACCTCTCCAAAGCATGAAACAAACCAAATTATTCATGGAAGAGTCGGCTAGAAGTTCTCTAACTCCCAGGTTTTTCTCACATTGGTCTCTGAAAGGCAGATAAAACTGTGCTCATTTCTGAAGTACACAACCGTCTATCAGCCAGTTATCTCAGCCAGAGTGATTTCCTTGAAGGCATCTTGCAGCAGAAGCCTCTACCAATAAAAGGAAGGAGGAAGGAAAAGGAGGAAGGCGCGGGAGGGGGGGTGGGGGGTGGAGAAGAGCTGACATTAATTCTGCTTTCCTACTGCACAAAAGGACTGAGAAAGCATTTAAAATGGGTAACTTTAGGGCAGCACCAACCTAACGTTATACTCCCTTTAATAAAGGAAAATGCTCAGTTTGACGATTCCTCACACATTTTACTCCATTAAATTTTACATGAAGAATTTTGTCATTTGCTAAAAAAAATACTGAATATCTTAACCTGCAAATCAAGATGATGTGAAAAACCAAATTAGCAGTGTCATTCCAAAGACACTACATTCTTGAAGAAAAAAAAATTACTGAAGTCTGCAGCTGAAAAATATGGTCTAACTGTTTAACAATATAAGTTTTTCAGATCCAAATCAGTTTTAAGTGCTTGGTAACAATTTATTTCCAGTACCTGGAGAACCAAATCAGCTGTTTGAAAGTTATTTACATGCATTATACAATACTGCATTAATTCAGAGTCCATTCCAGTTTGTTTCAAATCTTGCCTGGAATTGTTTGTGCCCAAAATATCTACAGAAACAGAAGATACAGCTGTGCAAATTGAGACAATTCGGATTTTCAAGATCATAAAAATAATCAAGCCCTGTCAGAATAGTTCTTCATTACTAAATAATGTTTGCTTGGAACCATTCAAATAGTTGCAGCACAAAGGAAAGTAAAGTAGAACATTACGTTTTTATGATCAAAGACACACTTTTCAAAAAAATTTTTAAAAATGCAAGCCTGTACATTCCTACAGACTAAATAGATAGATGCTGTTGGGCATCTATCCTTGAAAAGTCACATGCATTCATGACTGCTACCTTATTCGCCATTTATTTCTTTCTGAAAGCCTATCCTTCAAGTTCATCTGTCAGTGGGAGAAAGCTAATTGTTCTAGAATGCAGCGGGTCTTGTAAGAGGAGAAAATGCAGACATATGAGCACTGAGCAGAGTCAGACAATGCATCTTGCATTAAAAATGTATAGTGATCAATTCAGTTGAAATAATTAATTAAATCACAAATAGTAGTGTATAATGAACATCTAATTTGTGTATTTAGTAAAAAACAAACTTCTTTTAAGCAAGCACTGAAGTATGTTGTTCTCATGCAGGTAAACGTGTGTTTTTCATTTTCTTTTTGTCTACTAAAGAAAATACACCATGGGAGGGAACAGAAAGGAGATCATGCCATTAGCTACCAGCAAGTGTGCTTGGCCTTCAGGAAACAAGGATGGTTCCATATGCTCCACAGGTTTCAAAACCTAGCAAAATTTATGCATTTCAATACCCCCTTCAGGAAAGAGAAAAGAAAACCAACATATAACTCACCCCCACTCCACTTTCTCCTGCAAATGCTAAAACTCCAAACCGCACACCATACAACAAAACACCACAGCTCCCTGCTGGGCCAGTCATTTTGTACAGCACTCCCAACACTGATACTGTTTTTCAAAATAGCTGTTAAAGAGCAAAGTAAACCAAAGCCAAAAGGAAGATGAGACATTGAGAAAGAACTGTGGCAACCTCTCCAAGCCTTTTCTGCAAAATGGAAGTAAGGTTAGTGGGTCAGTAAAAAACCACTGGCAACAACAAAGACACTAAAAGGACTGTATGAAGGACATGCTGTGAACATACAGTATTTTACTGAAAATGTATTGTGTGAAGAACCATTCCTTACAGTGAGTGTCAAAAAATAAGCTACTCTCTTCCTTCTCATGTTTCCATTACAGAGATTAACAAATAAACCAACTGAGGCAGTAACTTAACAATTCTGATATACCTACTGTTTTAGAACTTAGGCTCCTTTAAATATAAAAGCAATGGAAAAGAAAAATAAAGAAGCAAGCAAACAAAAAACCCTAATATGAGTTATTAACATCTGTAATTAACTACAATAACTACCAAAAACCCCACAGAAACCTTAGTAACCATTTAGAAAAACACTAGGGGCAGGATGACTTTGCTCAGAGTATCTTGCAGAAAACCAGAATGAGAAGGAAATCTTACTACATCATTAATTTGTATTCATTAGATGAGGTGAATGTAGAACAAAACTTAACATTTTATCAAGATAAATGCACTTAAAGTAGAATTATTTTCCAAGTTTTCACACATTTTGAAAGATCCTGAGAAAATTCAGGCATTAGCTATCTTACCCAATCAAGAAAATCCACTATGAACTAAAATCTGCTGTAAAGCCACTGAACAAAATTCCACTAGCAATGAATCAAGTAGTAAAACTACCTATTTGCCTGCATCTCATCACCTGTGGCCAACATTTGCGTTATTCCTGTACTGATCTTTCATCCTAAAGCAGGAAAAACTCATTATTTATGAATGTAGTCACCATCAGCCAGGGCTTAAAATCCTGTATTTTACTGGTAATATTTCTTCATATGCAGTGAGGGTGACAGAGCACTGGAACAGGCTGCCCAGGGGGGTTGTGGAGTCTCCTTCCTTGGAGACCTTTAAAACCCACCTAGATACGTTCCTGTGTGACTTGGTCTAAGTGGTCCTGCTCTGGCAGGGGGATTGGACTAGAAGATCTTTCAGGGTCCCTTCCAATCCCTAATGACTCTACGATTCTGCATCTTCTGAGAACCTGCTGTGCACTATCTGCTCAAAGTACTTCATTTCTTTATAAACAGTGTGTTGCCATTGACTGTAGAAGATCATTTATGGGAACTGACTATTGAGGAAGGTCTAAACTCTTACATCATCTGTACTGATTTTCACATCCTTAGCACTAAGTTCAACTTCATACAGAAAAATGTCTTCATGACTTACTCAGCTCTTCTGCTGTTCCTGATAAAATTTCTGAAGACCTTCAAGTAACTCCCTACTTAATTACTCTCCAATTAACTCCTATCCAGCTTAAGAGCCTATGAAGACCTTAACTAGGTATCTAGAACTGACAGAGAACAAAAAAAGTCATCATGAAAGATATCTTTTCTCCTTTTCTCACTCTCCCTAAGAATAAACCCACAGGTCTGTGAGCCCCAGTGAGATCCACATGTGAGCAATGAGGGGGCTGGTCAGAAGTCATTGCTAGGCCACACTCCATCTCTGAAAAGTCTTGGAGAACAGGAGGAAGGTGTTTGAGTACTAGAGAAAAGCCACCCCAGTCTTCAAAACCAGCAAGAAAGAGTACCCAGGTAACTACAGCCTCACCTGTACTTCAAATGTGATGTAACAGCTTATTCTTGGCACTATCTCAAAGCAGGTCAAGGAAAAGAGGGTTATCAAGAATAGTGAACATGGAGTCACCAAGGGGAAGACCTGCTTCTCCAATCAGATAGCCTTTTACAATGGCATAACTAGATGGAGAGATGAGGGGAGGGTAGTCAGTGTGTGGTCTGCTTCGACTTCAGCAAGGCTTTTCCCACAGCATCATCACAGACAAATTCAAGAAATGTGGACTGGATGATTGCATAGTGAGGTGGATTGGGAACTGGCTGAACAACAAAACTCAAGAGAGTTGTAGTCAGGGAAACGAAGTCTAGTTGGAGGCCTGTGTCTAGTGCTGTTTGTCAGGGGTCAGTACTGGGTCCAGTCCTATTCAATATATTCATTAATGACCTAGTGGAGGGGACAGTGTACCCTCAGCAAGTTCACAGTTCATACAAAACAGGAAGGAGTGGCTGAAATGTCAAAAAGCTGTGCTACCATTTAGCATGACCCTGGACGGGTTGAAAAGTCAGGTAGGAAGAAAAGTCAGGTAGGGCAAGTGTATACTGCTGCACCTTGGGAAAAACAACCCCATGTTTTCAGTACAGTTTGAGGACTGACCTGCTGGAGAACAGCTGTAGGGAAAAGAAGCTGGGGGTGCTGGTAGACAACAGGCTGCCCATTAGCCAGCAATGTGCCCTTGTGGCAAAGGCTAGTGGTCTCTTGGGGTGCACTAAGAAGTGTGACCAGTAGGTCAAGAAGGGTTATCCTCCCAGTCTATTCTGCCCAGGTTAGGATGCATCTAGAAGGTCCCTTCTAACCCCCACCATTATGAGATTCTATTAAAAAAGCTGAGCACAGCTTTTCTCCCACCTTCCTGCCCTTGGACACTGACACCGACTGCCTTTCAGTGAGTGTTAAGCATGACAAGGTAGCTGAAGCATCAACTAGTAACACATATGGGAAAAGACTAGGTCACTTGAAAACACACTTTGAAACCAGAACTCAATTAAGTTATACAAAACAAATAAAAGACTACTTGGTCTTGAAACTTTCATGCTATCAAGAGGAATTTCTAGTGGTGATACTGGGGAGTAGAGAGTAACCGCCACCCACAAAACCGTTAACATTTACAAAATCATTACAATTCCAATGTATTTAAGCAAACTTTGTAATTCTTATCTATTACTGAAAAAAGTTACACATTGAAAACATGACAACCGACTGTAAATCTAACCATTTGGCTAGAAAAAAAAATTAATGAAAGTTAATAAAAATTTTATTCTACGTTTTAGTTAAAGTATGAGGCAAGCTTTTGAAAAAAGGCAGCATAAAAGCGAGAGCGCTTCTAGCCTGCTAAGGAAGTACGCCAAAATGAAATCGATTAGCAAGACATATGAATATGATCTTTGACCTCTATCCCACCCAGTCTACCTTGAAACTGAGAAATGTGCGGTCTGTGAACTAATTCAGGGAGAGCAAGGTGGGAAAAAACCCACCAAGACACCAAAAACACAGCACCACAATACATCCTCCTGTTGACATAAAAAGGACAGTATTTTAAGGTATTTTATGCAGCCTAGAACCAGTTCATTTTGTTTAAACGAAGTCTAAAATTGCTTCTCAGCACAACAGAGCTGGTGCTTACCTCTAATGTCTGGAGCACATGATTTCAACAGCTCAGCTCATCTGCATACAGTCAGGCTGAGCTGCTGCACTGAGGAGCACTCCGGCAGCCATTTTCAAACTGCACTGTCTCAGCTGCACTAAGAATGGGATTAAGATGGCTGGAACGTGCATTGAGGACCAGCTACTCAGTTACAACTCTGCAATGGTTGTATAAAACCTTTATACAGCACAGCACCTCCCTGTCTGCCACACCGCAGCAAACTTCACAGGCAGAGGAGGAGGGAGGGCAGAGGGTGATGTCTTTGACAGGCAGGAAATGGTTAATGCATGGCTGCAGCTCTGCAGCTTCTCAGAGAACCACTGGGGTAAAGAAAAAACTAAAATTAACCAAAACCCGCCAAGAGGCAGCCATGCTGGGTCTGTGATCCAGGATTTGTTCTACATACTGCAGATCCCTCCTGACTCCAGGCAGATCAAAATCCATGTCACACATTAACAACCACAGAAGCCAGATCACACTCAGAACTGGCAAACACTAGGGAATACATTTCAAGAGCAGAGTCATTCCAGCCTTAAAAAAAAATTTAAGCAAAAGGCTTAATACCTTTTTACAGCACCACCAACCCTGAAATACTGTGTAATGGTAGTTGTGCAATCAAACAGTTAAAACAGTTTTAACTGGAGTTAAAAAAAAAAAGTTCACTCTATAAATGAAGACTCTAGAAAAACCCTCCAGAACACTCCAGAACTTCAGCGCACAGTGAAATCAAGCACCTAATTCTGTATGAATTATGTAGTAGGTTGCATAATGTTTTTCAGAGAAGAGACATCTAGGATCCCCTCAGCAATGATACTAAGGATTTTGTTTCCAAACCTAGAACTGTTTTGGGAACCTGTTTGGGGGACAGAGGAGCTGTCAAGCATATTCACACTTTTAACACAAGCAAAACTAAACGTAATACAGGTTCCTTTCTTGTATCTGTCCATTAATGCCAGTCACATACTCTTGTCCAGGCAACAGATCAGGTCCTCTACATCTGCATCACTTCATTACAGACAATTCTGCTAAATCCAAATATGGCCATTTTAAAACAAAATAATTGCACATGGGATGAACCTGAAGGAAATTAATGTCAAATTATTTATGATCTTCTACCAAAACCAGGTCCTTGTGAACCAGAGTTAGCCCAACACAGTAAATGCCTCTAAAAAAGTAGAACATGTTGTCCATCTAATTCTTTCAGGGAAATATCTAAACTTAAGTAACTGTGCATGCCTGGTGCCAGCTGTAGCTAGTTATTTCAGGACTGCATCAGCCAGCAGTGCTAGTCTGATGCGCTCACCAACACACAGTATTTCAAACTTTTAAAATGTTGAAATACACGATCCGGTTGAGCACAAAAAGAAAACAATGATTTGCACCACCAGAAAGAGCACATGCCACATACATGTAAACAGCAACAATGATTGTAGTCTTTGATAATACTGTACAGATTCACAGTTCTGCTTACAGGGATTTACAAGAACTTACAAATTTAAAAATTAAAACTTAGGATTTTGTATAACTATATACACACTGATTTCCACAGTAGCAAATTTTTAAATAGAATTCTACTTGTCACTGACATGCAAAATTCCTGCATCAAAAGCTGAATTCTGCTTCTAGCTGAATTCCCAGAAGTTCAACAAAGCCTAAGAAAGTTCTAATCCAGAACGCATGAGCTACACTTCTACAACACTGAATTCTCTAGCACTCAGTATTGGAGCTCAACACATGGAAACTCAAAGACTTACACAGGTCTGAATACGCATTGCTACTTGGCAAAAGCACATTTATTAATCCAAACAAAACAGCACCCATGTCACACTCCAGCTGCTGTAGTCAATCGTCAGAAAACTTCATGAACATTCAAAAGTAGTGATATGTTGATACAGCCATCTAGTTGCAAAAAAACCACTAGCAGAATGGTAAGAAACTGTTACCTATTTATTCAAGAGTTCAGTATACTTTGATTAACATACACAGGTGTGTTACTGTATTTAAACCTACTAACCAAACTTTAAAGTGAAACCTGACATTATAGACAGCATTAGGAGTGGAATAACTCATCTGAGAATGCTTTGGTCCAGGGAACACTAAAGTGAACCTAGACTAATGTGGAATTTCTGTATTGTGTAAGACTACGTAATAAAGACTACATAGTCTTATGGTTACTTAAGGTGGCATCTGTACAGGTTCTCTAAATACCGGAAATAAGAAAATCAGGCATTTAAAGACTCAGGATAGAATTTACACTTAATCTGTTCTATTTCTCTTAAATGCACAAAACTACAACCAAACTTAACTCTGCCCTCTTTTGATGAAACACCAACACACCATAGTATCAGCTCAGCAAGTTCAATTATTCTACTCATGTTAAAATTTAAAAGAGCTTCCATTTTTCAGCCTTCAAGAACATCAAACAAGAAACTCAAGAGAATAGTATTCTGTTATGTCTTTAATTGTTGCCCTGTATCATGCCCCTATACCTCTTTTAAATATCATTATGCAGAGCCAGGCTTTACACATGAGCTTCTTCCCTGAATAATTACGGAGAGGCAGAAAATTCTGGAATTTCTGATGGAGTTCTGTCATTTCACATTGCAAGAGCAGGAAGAAGGTAGCCAAAGCATAAATAATTAATTTTGCTCAAAAAATATGCTTAGAAACCAGTCTGTTACATTTCATCCACATTTACTTGTATACAAAACACATCGCACCAAGTTTTCTCATTTACCCTCTCTTTCTTATTTTTGTACCTTAGTTAACACTATGTGGACAAAACAGTTTTTACTATTAACAAAATAATGAGCGACTACTTGTCTTTGTATGTGTCTGAATTAAAATCTGAATCTGTATTCTCCATAGTTCAGTAATGGGGCCACTCCCATTTAACACCTTCACCGACAGTCTGGATGAGAGAATCAAGCACACCCTCAGTAAGTTTGCAGAAGACACCAAGTAGAGCAGGTGTTTTGATCTGCTTGAGGGTAGAAAGGCTCTGCAGAGCAGTCCAGACAGGCTGTATCAATGGACCAAGGCAAACTGTACAAGCTTCAACAAGGCCAAGTGCCAAGTCCAGCACTTGGGTCACAACAGCACAATGCAATGCTGAAGCCTTAGGGAATAGAGGCTGGAAAGCTGCCCAAGAGAAAGAGACCTATGAGTACTGACTGTCAGCTAAACCTGAGCCAAGAGCATGCTCAGGTGGCCAAGAACACCAACAGCATTCTGGCTTATATCAGAAATGGAGTAGGCAGAGGATCGTCACCCTGTACGATCCTCTGGTGAGGCCGCTCCATAGGTAGTGTTCAGTTTTGGGCACTTCAATACAAGAAAGACATTGAGGTGCTGGGTTGTGTCCAGAGAAGGGCAACAAGGTTGGCAAATGGTCTAGAGCACAAGCCTTCTGAGGAGTGGTTGAAGGGAGATTCACTGTCTGCAACCACCTGAAAGGAGGTTGTACAGCGCTGGTGTTGGTCTACTCTCACGGACAACAAGCAACAGGACAAAAGGAAGTGGCCCCAAGTTGAGGTTAGACATTAGGAAATACTTCTTCATTGAAAAGGTCATCAAGGCACTGGAACAGGCTATCCAAGGAAGTGGTTAAATCTTTGTCTATATATGGTATTCAAGGACATGGTTTAGCTTGGTAGACATAGGTTAACGGTTGGACTCAATGATCTTAAGTCTTTTCCAACATACATGATTGTGTGGTCTACTGAAACTCTGTAATCCTACATTTGCATAGGCCAACAGGCAGACTTCAAGAAACATCTAAACTTTTGCTTAGGATTACAAGAACTTTGCAGATAAAAACTACTTAAGATACTGATGTAAAGAAAGGGTCCATGATGATCATGAGACAATGAACACTGGAGCCAAAAAAATTAAAGTCTGCACACTATTTAAGGTCCTCACATCACTCCAAGCCACTTGATGGTAGAATGAAGGAAACTTTCAACATATCACTGAAGTCAGCAAGCAAGTATGCTTATGTGCTACCTTGCTACTAGACAAATTACGTATTTTTAAAAAATTAGAATGCAATCTCATTTTAAACTTATCTTCTAGAACTTGGAAGCAAAAAGTAGATGAAACTTTCTTCTGCATCAGTTTTTTGGGTTTTTTTAACGTACTATTTCGTTACATGACTGTGAAACGAAGGATAATGCTTAGGACAGCAGAAAATAATGGAACAAATATACAGTCTATCTTCAGAGCCAGCTACCATGTCCACATAATTCAAAAAGTCTGTGCTTTGAACGTGTAACTATACTAAACAGCATTTTCAAAAATTAGATCTAGGACTGAAAAAAACATTTTTCCCCCCATTTTAAAAACACCCAAATTACACACAGCAAATAAGTTGTAATATTTTACAATCTTAAAAAATACGTATTTTTTTAAAAAATACTTTGTAAAGCCATTTACTGTGATCTGAGATTTTATTTCTGCTTGAAAAAATTAAGGATTAGTAACTCATGAATACAGTTTTTAGTAATTCATAACATGCACGGCTCAAAATTTAAACATTGTAAGTGCACTGGACTGTAAAAAACCCAAAATCCCAAAGAAATGTAAAGACTATTCATACAATAGGCTTTACATATACATAGTATTCTGGATTCCTCCACAGTTATATGCTGGAAGTTAACACACATTAGAGGATCAAGCATTTATTTAATACCACATAGTTACTGTTATGCCTTCAGCTCTACTGCCAAGGAAACATTACTAAAAAAGAATTAAAAAAAGAAATTAAATGGGGGAGAGGAATAGGGAGGTAGGGCAGACAATGCTAAATACACCAGCCACAAAAAAATGTATGTGCCAGTGGTACTATGCAAGACAATGAGTGAGCAATGCAACCCATGCAACTACATTTCCTGCGGTTTTATAAACAGTCTTGCTACTTTTTATGAGAGGAGCCTACAGACTATCACACTGGTGTGGCCTTACCACACTGGGCGAATGCACGCACACATCTAGACCGATACTGCATGTGGATCTCACAGCCTCCATACTGCTTTCACAGACAATACTTACATCCTGACTAACAGCAAGTTATGCCTCTGAAACAATGTGCAAATGCCAACACTCTTCCTAGGGACAGTGGAGCCTCTTCTCATTCCAGTTGCTCGTTTTCACAAAATCTGTAGGATTTTTTTAATCTCTGATACTGACTACTCTGACAAATTTTCTGAGAACCAAAAAGCCTTTCTCTTTAAAATAAAACCCATGAACAATGATCAGGTAAACAGGAATACTATAACACAACTGAGCAGATTTCATTAAAAATTGTAGGACTGCGCCACAAATATTTTCATTGTATCTGTTCTTCAATTTTCATTTTAAGAAAAAAAGGCAGTTTTTATTTGTTAAACTGTCATCCAAGTGGAATTCGTAAGTGCCACTTAATAATCTTATCTATGCATTATTTTTTCAGTTTCATACCATAATCTATTTTCCATTAGCAGTGCTCTGTTTTTCGTTTAACATTCTCTAACATAACCTCAAATTAAAACATTAAGCGCAAAGCCACATAAAATTCAAGCATAGCTGAAATTCTACTCTTAACGTAGGCATTTTGCACATGTATGTATCTGCACACAAATAGTCAAGACAGAACAGAGAGAAAAACTAGATCAATTAAAAACAGAACATGCAACTAAACACAAAAAACCCCCCACTCCAAACAAAACAGATTCACATTTCTGAATCACACCGTTCAACTGTTTACATCCTGAAAAGCTAGAGAACCTACTGATTTAGTTCAATTTTTTTAATTCTAAAAAAATACTAATGCACGCTGCAGATCTAGTTTCTGGATAATTAACATCAGTACTTTATATCTCTAAAATTTACCGCACTCTTTTTTATAGGCTGATCCATAGGCTTGTAATAAACTTTAACAATGCAACGCTCTGTCAGAGACTTAAACATTCCATGTATGAACTCAAGGATTTTGATCCAAACTGCTACAGAAAAAGAAAAAAAATAGCATTGCCTCCCCACCAACATAAAAAGTAAGGAATCTAAACATGCTATGAATAATACCTAAAACTTCTGAGGTGAATGAAAATTATCCCACAACATCATGCAAACTTTTGCTTTTAAGAAGATAATCAGAACTCAAAAGCTGGTACAATTTTATGTTCCAAATCCTCCTCTCTAAAAATCTGAAAACTAGAAAAATTTACAGTTATTCTTTGGGATCAGCCAAAGATCCAAGACAAGACTGAGCTACAAGAATGTTAAGTAAGAAATACCAACCAATTTGCACCTAAACTTTATTCAAATAAGACAACATTCTGTAACTGTTCAACTTAACAAGAACAGCTGATTACAGAGATTGTTCTTTAAATAAATCTTCCTTTCTGCTTCTTAAAAAGATGACACAAAGAGATACGGTTTTTGTATCCTTACGCAACTACCCTATTTTACGCTTCATCCTGCATTTCGGCAAGTCACTTCTGCTTGAAAACTTAAATACAGTATGCTGGAAACAAGAGTGTGTTTTTCATACAGTTTATGGTGCAGTGAGTACAACTGAAATACTAGAATTACAAAAATACAACGTGAAAGCAGTCACTTGCATTGACTAGGTATGAGTTCTCAATTGCTTTGTGTTTCTAGGTAAATCTCTCAGAAGTTAAGTTGTATAATAAAGAGAAATACAATCCAGACACAGATTTCACTGAAAAATGTTAACAATCTTAGATTTCTCTACATTTAAGAGAAATGTTACATAAAAGTATATTGGACAGGGGAAAAAAAACCCAGCCCTGAACAATGCCTCCATTTTCACATATTGTAATAGTTTTAGAACTTAAAACTTACTTTCCTCACTTAATTAATATCTGTGTCACTGCAGTAATTTTCAAAATTAACTCACAAAGTATAACTGGCTCACAGTATAAGTAAACAGGTAGAGAGTAAATGTTCAAAAAAGCATTTAACTTGCAAACTAAGTAAGAGCACCACAGCAGTAAAGAATCATTTGGCCTTACTATCTCCATTTCATTAGTAACGTTGAGATTTTTCACGTAATTTCTGATAACAAGCTCAGACACAATTAACTAATGATTATACTATTGAAAATGTTTACACGAGGGGAAGTGTTTAAAAGTTTGTTGGTATTGGAAGGAAAAGAGAGCATTTGGTTTAGTTAGCATTTCATTGTGGAAATACTATACGTGTGTAACAGGTTAAAAAAAACCTTCCACCAAAAATCACCAAGAAAAAACACCACAAAATTGAGGATTTAGTAGTTACTAGTTAAGAACCAGTTAGTGGAAAAGCATTTTTGGAATTGTCTGACATGCAAACTATTTCTCTTTGCAACAGATTCTATAAAATGAAGTTATTTAAAACTAAGCTGTTGTTCAGTCTCTTGGCCTCCAAGACCACCTCCCAAGCTGGGTGGAAGGCATGTCTGTATTACACTGCAGTTTCTATCTAAAAGAACCTCTACAGGAAAACTAACAAACTACAGTTAACATAGGCCTAATAAATATGGAAAATGAGCATAACAATACAAGTTAAAGCAGGAGGTTACCAGCAAATGCAGCAGAGTATGTGTGCATGCATATCTGCTGGGATTAGCGTGTTCTTGCAAACAGGCTTCGTAATAGATAGGATGTGAGAATTAAGGTCTCTCAGTAAAAGCATCAAAATGACTATTTATGCATATAACTATTGCAACCTTCAGTGAATCAATTCTGTTGTGAACAGTTTCAAGCCTACACAACATTCCAGATTGTCTTGTTAAATTAATTCACACAGCAAAATACAGCAGTGTTCCACATTATCACAGGAAATACAAATTCAGCACTGCTACACTTGGTAGCAAAGCTGCAAGCTGCAATTGATGAAAAGCCTTGTACTCCAAACAGTGTACCAAGTCTACAAGACTAAGAACATAATGATGAGAACACAAAGATCTCTTAAGATTATTTGAAAAAGAACATATGGCAGTATTAATACTGACAGTAAACATTTTTCTGTGTTTTATTTAATTGGCATTTATTGATAAAATGTACTGCCACCCAGAATTATTGGTCTAACACTTTTCTGGATTATATGTATATAGGAACTTGATCTCAGCATAAAAGAATAAAGATAAATGCCAAACTTTAGGAATAAATTGTGGGTGAAGTTGCCATAATTTATGAATTCTGTAAGTCCTCAGGCAACCATTAATGAATTCATTTTATGATGAGCCTGACAACCACTGTTAACCCCATTTCACTGATCTGAAAACTGAGAGATTATTTACCCAAGATCACATATCAAGTAACAGCAAGTTTTGTGTTTGGATTTTTTCCCCCTTTCAAAGAATTTTTAATACTCAAGGCAATACAACCCTTCTTACTTTACTGCAGGACTACAAAATCCAGTATCAGAAAAAATTACTTATTTCTTACATTGATGTTTACTGTTTGTGGACAGAGTTCATATTTTACTTCATTAATTTCAGGTTTAAGCAGAAATTAAGAACATTTGCCACATTTTTATTTTTAAAAAGCTAAGCAGTAAGAATTTAATAATCATAACTAGATAAAACCAGTGTAACTGATAACGGCCCCAAGTACATTTTAACTTAAAAAAGAGAGCCAAACATAATGCTTGCAGAATATCCTGATCTTACAAATAAATTTAGTTGTAATATTATTTTATTTGCTTGTATGATCTGGTATACTGACCTAACATGTTTATTAACTGTTACTTCCACCAACTAGCACATGATGTAAGCTGTCTAGATGCACAAATGTTACTTTTCTGTGGCTGCACGAAGGATGCAGTTATAAGCTCATCGACTACTGCTGAGAACAGCTAGAGCTGTTCACCTCTTTAAAGGAATACCTCTCATCAACAATTCCATACAGTTTTCCCAAACAAAACGTCTGCATCTGGTAAGGGTCGCACTGACATTACCATAGATGGATTTATTTAAAGAGTAGCATAATGCAACAAATTATTATAACACAGGTGTTTGCACTAGAGATCTGCCAAACATCAGACCTAGTGAGAAGGACACACCTACATGAAAAAAACACAACAAACTGCTGGAGGATAATGCTTCAACTCTGACAGACCTCACTGTCACGTCAGAATTAAGGTGTGAAATGACATGAGAATTAAAACGTGAAACAATAGCAACATTAAAACGAGAAATGCTTAACCATGAACACAGTTTAAATGCGCAAATAAAAAAAAAACCCCACACACAAGAAGTTAAAATGTACCTTATTTACATGAAGGAACCGCTTCAGCTCTTAAGGTCTGACATGTGTTTGCTGAAGGCCTCTTCAACTTGGAGTAGCCACACAGGCCTTGCTTACTGATGACATCACATAGATAAGGCACAACTTGGCCTTTTTTGAGTTGTTTAGCCACAGAAATACCCTCATTTCTACAAAGTAACATGCTCCTATGCTTCAAAACCTTAAGCTGACGGTACTCGGCGCACCAGCATGCAACATGGTTTCTCCTTTCTGCTTCTACAATCCATCCACGACAACATTCCACACTCGCTGCATTCACGAGGACGTAATTTGGTGCCTTGCTGTGCCACCCAGCTCCCGCCATCCCCAACAGCATGAGGAAACACTTTTGAGGCACCAGTTGGCTCAGTGTGCCCCTGTCTCACCCAAAACCACACCAGGCTCTGACACCTCACCCTCACCACATTGAGGCGCATGGCCAGGCGCAATCCGACCTCAGCCGGGCAGTGCCCGGCTCTTCGCTCCTTCCGTGCTCCGCAGAACGCCCCAACGGTGCCCTGACCCAGCCAGACGTACCTGGGATCCAACGCGGCAGCCACAACACTCCTCCGTGAACCCTGGACCCCACCTGCCGCAAAGCCGCGCGAAAAAAGGCAACGCGCATGCGCACCACTCCTGCCGCCTGCACTGGAGCTAGGTCACATGCTCCCATGCAGCGCGCGCGCCCGCGAACGAGCGAGCGTGCGTGCGTAGGTGGGAGAAGCAGCGGCGGCGCGCGTGCAAAGCTGCAACCCCGGAGCATGCGCGGTGTCGCCGCCGCCACTACCGCCGCCGCAACCACCGCCGGTGCCACAGCCACCGCCGCCGCGCGGGGCAGCGTTCGGCACGAGTCGCTGCCATTGCCCGCAAGGGCCGCGCCATACCTGTGCCCCGGCGTTCCGCAGCGACCTCTGCCCCGACTGCCGCTGCCGTTTCCGCCTCCCCGCTGCTGCCGCCGTAGATTCAAAATCGGCACCCGCTGTTGGAACCAGCGCCACCTCCCCGAATCGCAAGCGCCGGGCCGCTATGCAAATAAGATCGTGTCCCCGCCCCTCTCCCGACTGGCCCCGCCCTTTCCGCGGGCACAGGGGCCGGCGATGGGGGAACTGCTCCGGAGCTGAACAAAGCTTGGGCCGGCCATCTTGGCTGCATGCAAATGAGCCCCCAAGTTATTTAAATGAGCAGGTGTCTCCGCCCCTCGGCGGGGAGTGGCAGCTGGTTATTGGCAGGAACAGGCTGAGGCCCCACTGCAGCCGGGGCCGCTAGGGGGCCCTGCGGCGGGGCACGGGGCAGGGGCAAGACCAGGGCCCGGGCCAGGGCCAGGGCCAGGGGCACGGCAAGGGGCACGGCAAGGGGCACAGAAGTGGCACAAAAGCCCTGCCTCCTCTCCTGCTTGATCCCACCACTTCTCACTGTGGGCTGGGTGGCTCAGAAGCGTCTCAGACACCTTTGAAAGCTTCCCCGAGGTCCGCTGGGCACCTCCCAAATAACCGGTCTTACCAGGTTCCTGCATGGCTCACTGCAGCTCCCTTGATGCTCCTTTTGTGCAGGTTCTGGGCAGTGTGTGAGGTGACTTAAAGTATTCTCTGACAACATCCTGTGACTGCCCAAAACACCGAAGTCTGGAGGTTTCTGAATGAGCTTTAGGTTTCAAGAGGACTAAGAAACCAAACAGTACCACTGGCTGTGATTTAGGTGGATCTGCAGCTTGTCATGGGCAAGCTACAGGTCAAAACTGAAACTGGCCGTTACCCACTGTCATGGTTTGAGGCTGGGGCAGCCACAAGACAGATGGCAGATGCTGTTAGCCCTTCTCTCTCCCAAAACAGGAAGAGAACGCAAAGAAAGGAAAGGGAGTTACGGATGAGAAAAAAAACTACAAC
The DNA here is from genome assembly GCA_028565055.1 of Phoeniculus purpureus. NCBI lineage: Eukaryota > Metazoa > Chordata > Aves > Bucerotiformes > Phoeniculidae > Phoeniculus > Phoeniculus purpureus. The sequence goes on along the minus strand of JAOXOE010000001.1, from coordinate 34,796,937 downwards.
AGCTTTAAAGCACGGAAGGATACTAACAAATACATACAAAATCAATACCAAACCAGAGCACTGCTTGCAATTAATTACTACCACCACTGATGCAAATGCTGGTCAGGTCCCAGACTGGACTCAGTGGCAGCCAAGAACTGAAAGCAGGAGGTGGATTCTGGAATGCAGAATCCAAGGCAGAAGAGAGTCGTCATTGGATATAGCCATGAAAGAAAAGTCTCTACAGCTGCCACACTAATAGTCCATTTGTACCCTTTTGGGTCTTTAAAGTGGCCTCCTTGCAAAAAGTCAACGCCCAGTTCTGCTCATTTCAACCTCCAATTTAGTCAGTCTTCAGGAACCTCCTGTAATTCCAAGGGTAGTTACAGACTCCAGTTCTCTAAACTTTGAAGGTACTGGGGTGCATTCTGCACCAGTGTCCACTAAGGCTCTGTATTTCTTGGCTTTAGATACGCCAGGCCATCAAATCTGTATGTTCCACTATACTGGACTATCCCTGTTCTCAGTTTGGCTAGAGACCGGGCCCCTCTAATGCTTGAACTCCCTGACACAATCATGCTGAAGATTGTTTACCTTGGTTTCAGAGGACCACTTCTTTCAGCCATTGGAACTCCTGAGCTAGTCAAGCAGTCTTCCTCCTAGGCAAATTAAGTGTAGCCTATTCTCTCTTTAGCACGTACTTCAGCCTTGCACTGACAGCAGCAGCAGATTTACTGTGCCATTTGGTCATGTCCTCCCCTTGGTCACTCAGCATTCACCACAGCAAACCTTGAAATTGGTCTTGGACCAGATTCTTTGGGGGTTGTTTCTTTTGTTACATCTGAGACTAGAGTCCAGTCTGAGGGGCAGGTATTATCCTGATTCTCTCTTTTTGATGTCAGCTCTCTTCAAGTCCCTATTGTAAGCCTTTCTAAGCTGAGACTCAAGCCAGTTGAGTGGCACCATCTTTGGTTTTCTCCTGAGTCAACTCCTCAAGCTTCTCCACTCTCTCCTCTATAGGTGAGACCCAAGATGGGCAGTTGACACTGTCCTCAAATTGTCTCAGGCATTCCACAACTTCATCCACATTTAGGGGTGTTTCACTTTTCCATGTTGTAAGCCATCCTACTAGAGTATGGGAAATATGCAAAAGGGGCACACTTTATTTTTTTCAACAGATACTTCCAGCAAAGCCACTCATCCAGGTCCATATGCATTCCAATTTGGTCAGAAGTTACTTCTTGACAGGCCACCCTAGACACTGAATGCCCTGCTCTGAATGTCCATTTGACAGGACACTATATCAAGTCGTATTTGGTAGGGTATCAGTATTTTACAGCTTCGGTCAGGCACTCCCAAAGCAAGTGGCTTCCAGTTTGTTTCCCAATCTCTTTATCAATTCCTGGATCACTGCCCAACTGCCTCACCTTTTTCCTTTCCATATTACAGAATCACAGAACTGTTGAAGCTGGAAAAGACCTCTAAGATCATCAAGCCCAGCCTATGACCTAATATAATCACAATCACCTAGGCCATGGCACTAAGTGCCACATCCAATCTTTTCTTAAAGACCTCCAGGGATGGGGACTCCACCACCTTCCTGGACAGTCCATTCCAATGTCTGATCACTCTTTCCACTTCCTAACATCCAACTTAGATCTCCCCTGGCACAGCTTCAGGCCCTGCCCTCTCATCCTATCACTAGATGCCTGGGAGAAGAGCCCGACACCCACCTGACTACAGCTTCCCTTCAGGTAGTTACAGAGAATGGTAAGGTCCTCTTCTCCAGGCCAGACAACCCCATCTCCCTCAGCCTCTCCTTGTAAGACTTTCCCTCTAGTCCCTTCACCAGCCTTGTTGCTCTTGTCTGGACCAAATATCTTTGGAGTCACCTTCTTTGGAGATGTTTAAGACCTGCCTGGATATGTTCCTGTGTGACTTGGTCTAGGTGATCCTGCTGTGGCAGGGGGATTGGACTAGGTGATCTTTCGCTAGAGATCCCTTCCAATCTCTAGTGGTCTGTGAATCCATGATTCTGTAAAAACAACAACATTCTCCTTTGGAAGCACCGACTTGCCTTTTCTTTGAAACATTGACTTTCTATCGAACAGCTTGGATCCAAGAGCAAATGTTAGTGAATGGCTTTCAATGACCTTTCAAGCCCAACACTTTTGCAGGCGGACTCCAAGCAGAGCAAACTCTTGTTTGCTTGTCTTGGTGACAACCTGAAAAGAAAAATTCCAAGTTTGATTTATTTGGAAACAAACCATGTTCTGCAAACCCTTTAAAAACAATTAAATGACTCTTTGTCAAGGTGAGTTGGAAAACAACATCACTTTAACTTGGGCTAAGGGAAATGTACTGGAAGTTGAACTTAAAAGTAGAAGTATGTAGCGTAAAATTAACCCCGGGTAATTTTTCCATTTGAGATCAACACACAGTGACACTTTGCTAATGACATGCAGTTTCCCTTAAGGTTACTTGAATGTCTGAGTTGAAATGGGACCTGTGTATTTTTTTTTTTGGTAGACTTTAATGCTAATTGATGAATTTGTTAACATCTTTCAGTGATTTTTATGGCTCGAAGCTTTTCAGAATGGACTTAATTAAAGATGAGATGGAATCAAAGTAAATTTTTAAAAAGTCTGGTTTATTATTCCCCATTAAAATTCTCCCAAATTACTGAGCTGTCAGAGATGGAATGGAATTTATCATTTAGTTATTCACTTAGATAATTAAATGAACCTGCAGCTTTAGTGGAAATGGAAATGAAGAAAGGCAGCGGGGTGCTAAATGTGATGGGTTCGCTTCTTGGCAGGCTCCTTGGCATGATTTGATCGTCCACCCATAGTTTGAGGAGGGTCTATTGAGCTTCTGCTTTTGATATTTTAAATCTGTAATAGCCTGCAAATACGAGAACTCCCAGCAGCTTTTGGCTCAGCTCTTCTTTAGATTTGATAGTAGGAAAAATTTTTTCACAGGAAGGGTGGTCAGGCACTGGAATGGGCTTCTCAGGGAGGTGGTTGAGTCGCCATCCCTGGATGTGT
>JAOXOE010000001.1:34753155-34793811 GCA_028565055.1 Phoeniculus purpureus | reverse complement strand
CAGCTGCCTGTAGAAGACCTCATCAACTTCCTCATTCTGATCTGGTGGTCTGTAATAGACACCCACAACAGTGTCACAGCCTGCCCCTTAATCCGCACCCACAAATTCTCAACTCTCCCTTCATCCGGCCCTGGACAGAACTAATACATTCCAGTTGCTCTCTCATGTAGAGATCAACTCCTCCATCCTGCCTTGCTGACCTGTCCCTCCTAAAAAGAACATAACCATCCATGACCACATTCCAGTCATGCCAGCTGTCCCACCAGGTCTCCATAATTGCCAATATCCTGTAAGAAGTCCAGTATCTGACAAACTCAGCATATTACCCCTTTTCTTCTCTGAATGGAGTCTTTATTAACCCAATTAAAAGTCTATGTTGAGGGGTGAGACACGTTTGCTCATAAGAGGTGTTTTAAATGTTTCCAGTGCATTCTTGTGCCTGGTGCTTGTGCCACGTCTATGGACCGTTGCTGGTGTGAAATTATGACTTCTGGCCGGCTGTTTTCTATTTTCAGTGTAGGCACCTTGTGACCTGTCCCCTGGCAGAGATGTTGAAACACAAAAGCAGTCACAGCATCATTATCCTGTGATGTTTCCGACACTGCCAGTATCTCAAACAATACCTACAAGTTGGTGGCCTGCATAATTTCTTTCCTGGATATCTTCTACAAGACAGCATCCTCCTCTCTGTTTCATTCTACTGCTGCTTCTTGTGATGGCACAAGATCCTGAAATGCCCCTGTTATCTTTTTGCATCCAAGGCAACCAGGGTCACTGGATACCAAGGTGTAGCTGGAATTTTAAGGACTCAAACTGAATGAACACCAGACTGACACAGACCTAGGGTACCAGTAGAGAGAAAATTGGCTTACAGAACTTTTGCACTGGGTAACTGGGATAGTGGGCTGCTTAAGCAAGTACTTCTCAGTGACATATCTCCTTTCTGAAGAGTGCCTTATGTAAACTGTATCAGCCTTATCAAAATTACCACTTCAAGTTATGAACAAGGAGATAGAACTCAGGAGGACAAGGCAGACTGTCTGTTCCCACTGTATTGAGAAATGGAATAATTTAGCTTCATTAAAACAACTGATGAGGAAACAAACAGCCTGAAGATCCAGTTCATCTATGTTTCTGTGCCCAGGAACCAGAGCACATAAATGGCTCAGCAATAGAACTAGACACTGTGAGTCACTCTTGCTCTCTTGCTTGATATTAAGGGATTAAGCTTGGACAAGGTCTGACACAGCAAGTGATTACAGTCCATGCATGACATTGCTAAAAACGATCTGCTAAAAATGATCTGATGGCCATGTAGTTACCCTTGACAAAGGAACATCTGTAATGCAAAATAACTTAGCAGTCCTTACCAAGAATGTGTTTATCTGACTTTCCTCTTTCTTTCCTGGAAACAAAATGAGCAAGAACCTCTGGATGGGACACTTCAAAGTCTTTATTTCTCTCTCCAGGGGAAAATCTGCTTCTCTCTGTGTTTTAAATTAGTTTTGCTTCCCCCTGGGGCTGAGGGATTTGAGATCATTAGAGAGAGATAACAGGTGTTGGAGTGGTCACTGTTAACCACCAGCTTTGGAGCTCAGTCATCCTGAGAACCTTTATGAGGAGGGATTTATCCCACAGCTCTGCAGAGCAAATAGACTTTGCTCTCTTGTAGCTGCTCTACACATCTGTTGGCAACCCTAGTACTTCAGTGAAGCAGTCAGTTCTGAGTTTTAGGCTGTATCACCCAAACTGAAGAGTTCTATATCACCTTGCTGCTGTAGACTGTCTGGAGATACAAGACAACAGGCTGTCCATAGGACTGATTTGCACTGATAATTGTTAAGGCTTTTTCCTTTTGATTTGGTCTCTTGTAGTGCTGAAGATAGAGCTGAGGGTCCCCACTGGAGTGGAGGATTCTTTTGTCAGATCTTACACTTTGGCCAGATCTCTTTAATCTCTCCATGCATCTCTGTCAGTTTCAGTCTGTATGTGTTGCTAAATACTAACTTTGCAGTGCCTCAACTTTATTTCACAATCTGAGTTTCCTACAACCTTTTAAGGATAACATTTGCAGGTTAAAATGTGCTGAATAAGGACAAATGAGAAATACAAAAGTGAAAATAGTCAGGTTTTAAAGATTGTCTTCTGTCAGCTTTGTTTGCTTATGTGCTTATTTCTCATAAGCATTCAGAGGCTCAAGTTTCCTGTTGCTAGTGTACGCGGAAAACAAATGTCAAAGCTGCACATGGCTACTTGCCATAAATTAATATTAAATGTGCACACGCACTTCATCTGGAAATGCTCGTATACTCTTATTGTCAGAAAGTAGAATAAATAGTGGTCAGAATCCTCACCTAAAGCTAGTGATTTCCATCTAAGTATACGAAAATGCTCTACAAGGAATGTCAGGATCATAGCCTCCCATTTTGCAAATGGGATATGGTTCTGTAGTAAAGTAACTTGTCTGGTAGTCACAGAGCTTCCACCTCTCTACCTAACTTGCAGAGGCAAGTGAACATACCCATTCGATTATTTTCCATCCTTGACTGCCCCTTTTAAAAAAGGCCACTCACTCTTTCATTTACTGCACAGGGCATGAAGTTATCCATCACCATGTAGCACAGGCTGCCATCCATCCTGGCTGTGCATGTGTGCTTATTGGTGTGTATTTTCTCTCTGTCTCTCAGTCTTCTTGCCGTGCAGACATTCCTCGCTGCTTTCCTTCAGCTCATCTCTGTTTCCACCTTCATTGCCCCTCACTTCTCCCCTGCTAGGCTCTTCTTTCTCTTCTGGGCTGACCAGAGCTCTCCTGCAGCAAGTTTCCTTGCAGAGCAGATTTGACTGTGTATGTGAATATTCTGTACCTCTCCTACTGTCTTTGTCCTTTTTTCAAGGGTTTCTCATGTTGCAGGACTGGCAGAAGAAGATTTATAGTTTACAGTCCTCTCTCTACTTTCTTGTGTGGATTTTTATCCTGACAGCCCCCCAAACTGTGTGCAGATGCAGGATGGAGGAGCCTTATAAGGTGAGCATGTTGTTTCCTGCCAGAGTGGCTTTTAATAATGGGTTTTACAAGGTTCTGTGGGAAGATAGACTTGGTAGTGGTTTTAGGAAATGAAATTTAGTGAGAAGGGACTTGGTCAAATTGTCTAAAGAAGTCTGTTGACAGCACATTTTCTTTATGTCTCCAGAAACCAACAAAAAAGATCTTTCAGACAACAATTAATAAATATAGTACTGGAGTACCTCACACAATTCAACCACAAGGCATATTGTCACTGGGTGTTCTGGAGGCTGCAAACTGAAGTAAAAATCCCCAGTAGCACTGCAGAGTGAACTAGTTTCCAAATTTTAGGAATTAAAATGTTTATTGAGCCTCCTTCTACAACTTTACAGGTCTCTGAAAGCACCATCAGCCCTGACTGCTGTCCTTGTCCAGCATCTTCTTGGGGGGTCCCTCCACCTTGTTCAGATCCAGGACTCCGTTTCATCGCCTCAGGGCTATCAGTTCGCAGCCCAGTGACATTGCAGCCCTGCATTGACTGGCCATGAGCCCCACTGCAACAGGAAGAAAACTGATGCCCAGAACTGGGAGTGCTTGGGGTGCCCCTTAACTGCCCTTCTTCCTGGTTGGGGAGCCCCTAGTCCCCCCAGTGCCCTGACATATTTTAAACAGTTTGGTGTGGACACTGCTAAATTCTGTTGTCTTCATCCTGCTCTATTTGTGTGATTTCTCTTAAGTCCTGTACAGTCTACACCATCACAATCCACAGGCAATAACATCTTTAAAGTGGATGATTCTCTCCCAGTATAGTACTTTTATCTACAGCAAGAGTGTTAACACCTGCCAGGATATAGAGCTGATTGTGGAGACTGCAAACACAATACTTGGACTAGTAAGTCATTTTACCAATGCACTTCCTCTTAAAAGTGACCATTGTTAGAAATAATTGATCTTTTCCTTGTCCTCTTTGTCCCACAATATCACAGCTCCAAAATGGGAAGCCTTGTTGTGTGAACAGAGATACACAGATCAATAACCCTTCTCATGGCAGCAAATGAAAATGAGTGGTGCAAAGTTAGCCTTCTATAAACGTGTTAGCAGGAACAGTTTGGGGGCAAGCATCAAATATCATGGCAGTTGAAATGAAGGGAGTGAATATAGACGTTTATAACATCAATCTGTCTTGGTTTGGTGTTTAAAGATTATTATTTTGAGGATAATTGCAACATTTCATTGTAAAACTTCAAAAATTTCTAGGGAGAAGGAGGGGAAATAATGCTAGAAACAGCTGTTGAAATAGCTGTAATCTCAGTACCCCATGTTTGGGTACATGCCTTTCAGAAAGGCAGGTAATCAGTCAAAAAAAGACTAAGGGACCCATGCACTTGTGAACATAACATGTGCTCCTATGCACACTGATACTTCAAGCCATGCCATCTCTGTTTGAGATTTACCAACAGATACAGTGCAGCTCAACAGCCCAAGTCTCCAATACAAAATCTATTAGCTGAAGTATATCCTTGGTACAGCTTAGGTAAATTTGGTTCTGGGTCTTCCATTGATGAGATATTTCAGCAAAACTTGTTGCATCCATTGTGAGGATTTTCTTGCCCTGTGCAGCGCAGGGAGATCATGGGCAGACTCAGCTCTTTAAAAAAAGGAAATAACTTCTCCGATCAAAGAGGTAAAAAAGCTTTGGTGTGCTGATAACCATCACCTCATTGTGTTTGATTGAGGAAGGGGAGATTTTTTCCCCAAGTGTGAAGAGGCTTCTTACTCTTTCCAGTTTCAACACCAAGGTCAAACTCACAGTCCAGCTGCTTCACATGCTCGTGGGTGTAGGTGCATGATTGGGCTGCCTCTCTTGCATACTGCTTCATGGTCAAGTGGGACCTGACTGTGTATCAAGTCGGAGGGATTCCATAGGAAGCCTCCACAGTGAGGATTTAACTTGTGATTAAAAGCAAGACAAAGATGCATCCGTACTAACCTCCTCTCTGAAAAAAGCAAGAAGGTCTCCCAACTCTCTCCTCCACAACCCCTTCCCCCCCCCCCTTTCCTCTTTCTTTGATTTTTTTCAGCTAAAAATAGGGTGACAGAGGGACTGTGGGGTAAGCAGCTGGAGTAGAGCGGAGCCGGTTGCCATAGAAACCAATGAGCCACTTAGCGGCACTTGCCTTCCTCCTTTGCCTGCGAATTTTTTCCCTCTTTTGCGTGGAAGGGCTGTGTGGAGGGAGCTGGAGGAGCCCCACATGCAGCCGGCACCCACCTCACTGCCCCGTGGCCACTAAGGATGCATGTGCTCCCGTGGTATTTGCTTCCAAAGTGAGGAAGGAGAGAGGGAGGATGGATGTCAGAGGGAAGAAGGGTTTGGGCATCACCACTCAGGCATAACTGTGAGTCTCTCCTTCACCCTGGCACCTCATTTTCCTCTCGTGGATGGCATTTGGATGGTGCCCCACATATTCAAAGAGGGCTCTCTCTCTTTGGTGCCCTTCCTTGTCTCTAAAGATGTCAAATAGCAATGAAATCAGGGGTTTATGTATTTGACCATGTGCTGTAGTACACCCCAGACTTGAGTAGCCAAGACAGTAGTTTGGAGGTGAACAGAAGGTTTAGAAGAAGAAAATGATCCTCTCCTCTCAGGTCTTCTTTCCATCATGAAAAATTAACATTTGGGTGATTATTTAAAATAGATATCCAACCTACTTTTGGTTCACATGGGGCTAAAGTTTCTTTAATTTCACTGCATATACATTTCTCAGTGGGGAAAACCTATTTCCTTGAAAGATCTGAAGCTCTAAATGGGGTACCTGAAACATGGTGAGCTGCAATTTGGTTATACCTGATACTGGTTTGCAGTGCTTGATGTTCAGTCTGTTTTTGCTTTCTTTTTTTTCCCCCCAAGATTGAAGAGACATACATTGTTAGGTAGCACATACTTCACTGTGTTTATTTTTAAACTTAGAAAATATTATCGCTAGCAAAAAAGTACTAGATTGGCAGCTCTTGGAGAATGAAGTCTCTTCAGCCCTGAAGTGACAGTTACCAGTTTTGGTAAGACCTTCCCACACTGCTTCTCATCTGTGCCCTCCAAACATGGCTTCCTCATAACCAGAGTTGCATGAAAAAGCCCCAGCTGCTCACAACTGCCTGCAAACCCCAGGTGTCTGCTTGCAGGTGCAATTTTCTTTCTCATGCTGTGCAATGTAGAAATAGTAGCAGCAAAGACAGACATGCATTAATGGGTGCTGCAAGCACAGGAAAGCTTGTAAGGAATTTGCCAGCAGAACCTTGCCTGGTAGAGCTTGTTGGTGTAGTATTTCTTCAGCTTGCAGGTTATCAGCATTTCTGAAATGCAGGAGGGAAGGTCTAGCAGGTAGAAATCATGGTAGATAAAATTGAAAGCAGTTGCTAGAAATTTGGGCTTGATAGTCTTCCTCTTGGTTGTGTTTGACTTCTTTCAACGTTAATGGAGGACTGAAAGATAGTAAGTGGCATCACCCAGCAGTGCGTGTAGGGAAGTGTAAATGTTAAATAATGAATCCTTATATCTGCAAAGTCAAATGTATAATTTAACTTCTGTTCATCAGAGAAGGTCAGGCAAGATGTGTGACAGAATCAGGACTGGATCAAAGATATACCTGTGCAGACCTAAAGACCTCTTTTGCTGGGATGTGGTCTGGCTATTCCAAGGATGTCATTCTGCAGCTGCTTACAACAGGTCCATGGAAAGATGAGCTTTGACTGTTGGTGCTGTGTTGTCTTTTAAGATCACTCATCTGTACTAACTAAATCAATGACACCAGCAGGACATACCTCTGTTCTGAAGCACTATGTGAGCACTTGTGCAGCTGGATAGGTTCATTTCAGAGTTGTACAGACCTATAATAGGGAGTGTGGCAGAAGTACAGACAGGATCATACTGTATTCTGGTAGTGTCCTGGTTTTTGCAGCCCTTGCCATCAAAACAACACAAAATAGCCTTGGGGGCTTGTTAATGGGCCATTCATTTAGTTACCCATGCTTTCTTTTCTCTCCTCATTTCTGCACAGGGTCCTGTGCAGTCATCTTACATGCAATTAACTTCTTTCCAGCATTTAACTGAGATTGTAGTGCAAAATTTGGAGCTGAATTAAAAAATGCTCTCAGATTTAGGCAGCTTGATCCAGGTTTGGTGGTGGCCCATTTCTCAGTGAAATGTGTAACAGCAGCCAAGTGTCTTCTCTTGTATATAATTGTTCCTTAATTTCACGGTGTGTTTTCTTTGTTTGTTGTAGTAGCCTGAAGTCATGCATCAAAAATCTTACTGTATTCATGAAAACATACCAAAGGCAAGCTTCACTGGCTAATTAATCTTCTGTGTTGCACACTGGCACAGCAAATATAGATTTAAAATAAACGTAATTTTCTATTATAGCGCTGCTCCTGTTCTATTCACCTGATGTTATCAGAAGGGCCTGGCCCAGGAGGCAGGATGTGCTGAATGTAATGTGGAAGGTTGGAGGAGCAAAAATCTGGGGCAGGTGGGTACAAAAATAAAGGGGTCTTTGCACACATTGGAATTCCTGTATGTTAGCAGAAAAAGATAAAGGTTACAAAGCAAATAGTTCCATCAGCAAGATCAGAAGCTGCATATATTCTGTTCTCTTTAGGAGTCATTCAGAGCTGCAGCTTGTTGGCTGCAGAAAGCAAATGAGATTTGGGATGAGAAGAACTGAACCCTACAGCAACAGCTTGTGGTGGAGGGGAACAGAGAATTGTCAAGCACACTGAACATCAACAACAGATGTTTTTTTCTGCAAAACATGGTACCACAGTTCAATGGGAAAGGAAAATGATGGCTTTCCATCTCAGCCTCAGAAATTCCAGGAGGAATAGGTGTATTCTTGATGGTTTGAACTGAAAGGTGGAAATTGGCTTGTTTCTCACTCCTATATATCTTCCTTCTTAAAGAAACCTTTTCACTTTTCTGTACTTCCTCTAGGACCTTCATCCATGCAGAAAATACTATCTCCAGCCTCCAAGGCAACCTCTAGCCCGTAATGCTACTCACTACTGCCAGTTTAGCTGATCTGAGCTTGATGCCCTTTTCTTCAAATACCCAGGCACTGGTGAAGAACACATGCTAGTAGATGGGAAGTGCTGGATAAGCAGAAGAGACAAGTGACTGAGGAAGAACTGACCAGGCTAGATTATTTCCAGGAACCAGGTCTGAGGTGGCCTCACCACCCAGCTGCTAGAAACAAAACTATTTCCTGTTGACTGGGTCTTAACTCTGCTGGAAAACTCTACTTTCCAGAGTATGTGCTGTTTTGTAAAAGAATTCTAGAAAAATAGTAATGTGTGTTTACATATAAAATGATAATGTTCGGGTTAATGTTGAGACTTTTTGTTAACAATGTTGAGACTACATTGATTGCTTTTGCATAGCTTCTATGTTTTCAACATGGAATGAGTTTTTGCACTGGTTGCAGTTCAGTGCTGAACTGGCTGATGGGAAGTCCAAGAGAAAAGCAATGATAATGTGAGGTTTAGGAAGTCAGACACTGTCTCTGCTGGGGCTGTGGAACCCCAGGATTATTTAGCTATCTTCTCCATTAATATGAACCTAATAGAGCTAACATTTTTTGTTGTATTAGGATTAGCTACCAGAAAGGAAAAAGGAATGATTTATGCCTTTTTCACAAGTGCTGAAGAGGCACAGAGCTGGCTCAAGCATAAACCTCCCTGAAAGAGAATGGAAGAGAATGCTTCTGTGCTGGCCATGGATTCAGAAGAAAGGGTGGCATCAGATTAAATCTGTTTGATATTTTAAGGTTTCTTTACAACCTTAAGGTAGGGTGCTATTCTCTGAAGAATGCAGTCCTGCTGTTTAAGAATAAACACTGGTATAAAATATATTTCATAGAAAATTCTGTTGCTGTGGAGAATGTGGGGCCTTGCCAGAAAATCTCCCACCCAGGAGAGAAACTGAATCCCAGGAAAGTGGATAGACTCCTTGATATTAAACACTAGCAGAATGGGTTCAACTCCGTTGCCCTTTTCGGTGAGATTGCAGCTGACAGTTCAGGCAGGAGGATGTGTGCAGTGAGTAACGTGAAGTGGGATAATGCATGCAGAACACTGTGTGCTGGAAGACTTACATACGTCTCTTGCTCAAAATAGTGTCTTCAGACACAGACTGTGGACTGTGTGCATAGTGGTTCCTCGCTGGAGTTTTTGTAATGTATGATCTTTGATGGGAAATTGAGGCTTTGCTTCTGCACAAAACTGCATCTGCCACTGCAGACTGCTGGGTGTGTTCTGTGCTTAATGTTCTGGTATTACGGCGTGTGCAATTGCACAGAGATACTCCCAACATGATGAAGGTTTTTCCTTCGTTATGATCTGGTGTAACAACAGTTCCTCACAGAAGAGTCAATCTCAACTACTTGCACTTCAGTGCAAAAAGATCTGACGAAATATTTGTTTAAAGGCAGCAAATACACTGTCTTGCCTCTCTCTCCCTTTTATTCTCAGATAACTCAGGCATAACATCTTTGCTGCTATTTTCCTGAGGTTTGCCAAATACTTCATCACTAGGACAAGGCACAGGTACCTGCAGTCGTGTTTCAGAACCAAAGGAACTGTCTGAGACTTTGTTCACTTTGCAAACAAAACAAAGCCTGACTGCTTGCTGTTGTTGGCTTTTCTAGTCTATTAACTCTGGGTATTGTTCACTGTCAGTGCTAGCAGGAAATTAATAAACTTAAAATATGGCTTCTTTGGGCAACTGAACAGAGAAATTTAGAATGAAACTTATTTTTAGAATGAGAGCCTCAAATTTACTTACTGCAAACCATTCAGAGCTTGCTAGACTGCTCTCTGTGGTGCCTTGGATCGTGACAGAAAGGCACCGTGTAAACGTAAGATATTATTATTAGCTCTGTCCCGTGTTCAAGCTGGCTGGTAACAGTGACTGCCCTCTCCTTTCATTGATGTACTTGTGAGGTCCGTCAATCATGGCTGTGTCAGCACCACAAGAGGGGGAGGGTGCAAGTGTGTTTATTTTTACTGTCAATTTGCTAATGAGAGAGGAGTCCATTACTAGAGAGGGAGCCTACGTGAGTTAGTGACTGAGTCAATTTGTTATCAAGTGCTGGCTCTAGCGCCAAGTATTGCTCAGGAGAACTGAAAATCATAATTCCTCCACCCCCAGCTCCCCTCCGTCTAGCCTTTCACATTCACTCCTGGTATTAACTGGAAATTGCAGCTGCTGGGAAACTGGCAGATACAATTTTACAAATGCATATTGTCTGATGTCAGCCTTCCCCATCCCCTTCCCCAAGCATCTGACATTTCTCAACCAAATGGACAGACAACAGAGCAAAACTGAGATTATTTCTTTATGTTCATAACAATAATGAATTTATTTTTAAAGTGCTTTTGCTTGGTAAGGAAGGGTGATAGAACAGAGTTTATTCAGCCTGCATTCTCCCATCGCATCTCATCTATCTGCCTTTTTTTTTCAGTGCTCAGCAGCATGCTTCTTATTCCACTTGGTCTCCGTTTTCTTCTTCCTTCTTCTTTCCTCTTCATTTCCTTCTTCCTTTTTACCACTTCTGGTCCCCTGTACATCATGTTGCTTAGGTGACGGCCCCCTCATCTGAGACCAGACATGGTCTTAGTCTGCTCTGACTTTACAAACTACTCCTCTGTGCTTTCTAGTCTCTTTCATGAACTGAATGTTTTCCTGATCCAGCCTGCTCTCCACAGGGCAAATTTCATATTACCAGGAAGACATGCTTCATCCTGACTGGAAACAAGTGTGTGCTGGCTGCCTTTGGTGTGAGCAATGTTGCTGCTACCTGTGAAAGCTGTAGGGAAACAAGTCTGCCATGCTGAGAGCTCTCTGAGCTGTCTGCCTCACTACTGCTTAAAGCAAACGAATCCTCATTTTGCACAAGTCAGGACATCACAGCCCTAAAAAAGATGAAATCATGACAAACTCCGAAGCTTTGGGAAGAATTTGGGGCCATCTGGCAGACAGTATCTTCAGCTACAGTCTTGCAAGGAGGTAGGTGCTCATCCAGAGCTGTGTCTGATGGCAGCGCTGTCTGCAGACCCATCAACACAGATCCTGCTTCATCTCCTTGTGCTGACCAAATCTAGGCCAAGCTATTTCTGTGGGGACAAACCCTGCTGTGGAGTCATTACAGATGGGTAAGGTGTGTGAGGTACACATACCAATTGTCTCAATTCCACCTCCAGAAAAGTCCTTATTTTTACTTCAGGTCCTCTTTGTCCATTGCAGTACCTTTTCTCCAGGTTTGGTCTCCTGTTCTCTCCAAAGGAGCAATTCCCATGTGATTCAGGAGCAGAGTGTTGCATTGTTTTCTTACTGTACACCCTTCCCTGGCCCTGCCCAGCCCACCCACCTGGCCAGTCTGTTTGGAGAAGGTCCCCTAATCATCTTACACTGTTTCTCTCTGGTCCGGGCTTGTGGTGCATACCTCTCTGGCCAGGTCATGTCTTCTTCAACCATGAACCTTGTTTCGCTTAGCAGGTGGCTAATTTTTGTTTTAGTAGATTCTGAAAAAAAACCTGGAAAACTGTTTGTAACCAGGGAGGAAGGACAGCAGGGACCTCCTGTCAGCGGACAGCGGATGGAGCAGATGTTCTGTGCAGTGCTCCTCCCATGTCACCTTCAGGGAAATTGGGTTGACTTTGTTTTGCTCCTCTCACTTTTAGCATTGTAGTACCAGACTTGGAAAAGGCCAGAAGTGAGATTCCAAACTCTTTTCTTCCCTGGTTAAGAAAGTTGTAGGAAGGCCTGAATGCTGGTGTGGATGTGTTGTTTTACCTTGCTCTATTACAGTTTGCTTCACTGCAGTCCTCCACAGAATAGGTTCTGATAGGGGTGGGAGAGCAGTAAAGAGTCTCAGCAGAGGTGTGCCAGTGAGTAAGGGGGAGAAATGGGAACTAGCTGCTGTGAGCCAGGACAACGGAAGGAGAGGTGGGGCTGAGAAGTGAAAATTCACTGTTGGTTCTGCAGATGAGGTAGGACGGGGGAATCCTTCATACTTAAGATGAGAAGCTGTATTTTCTTCATCACTGAGTGGCCAGAGCAATGCACAGATGATCCAAAATCACCACCTTATTTTAGGAGCTGGGAATAAGATGCTCTCGAGGCAGTTCAAACACATTTCCAGAACAAAAATGTATGAAGGCTTTTCTGCTGGTTTTTTTTTTCACTCCTTGTGGACAGCTATGCACGCTCTTAATCCTCAGAATTCACCATTTGTAAGATCTACCTCCCCACTACAAATGGAAAAGCTGCCTGACAAAGGAGATTAAAGGATTTGCCCCTAGACCCAGGGTGAGGCAACTTGCTCATTCAGGGTTCTTACTCTTGTCTACAGTATCTCCTAGACCATAACCTGCTTCCCACCCCTTCCTTTGTGTGTATCACCTTGTTTCTCTTCTACTTATCTGCCACAGTTCGTGTGAAACCCTCCTCAGTGTTGGTTCAGCCATAGAAGAACACTTTTGCTGCTTTTCTGCCTCAACTAATTGCTTTTTAAAACATTTCAGCTGAAAGTGCATCTTCATAGCCTACGCTCTTGAATTTTTCTCTTCCTCTGCAATTATTTACCCCTCAAAAGTAGTTTTATTTAGCTACAGTATGTACATTAAATCTGAAAACGTGGTTGACTTTTTTAGAATAGTTATTATTGGATGATTTCAGATTGCATGATGAACAAGAAATAAATTAGTCTTGCTAAGTAGGTAGGTAGTGTAACAATCAAGGGTCACTTCAGTATCTCACAACCATCTGGCTCTAGATGCCACAACCTTTGAGGACATAGGCTGCAGAGTAAAGTTGAAGTGTCATTTGCCAGTGAGCATTTTTAGGTCTTTGTTTTGTAGTTTCTTTAGCTGCTATCTGTTGTATATTGTGCTCCCAGCATGATTTATGGCACAGCCCAGAAGGTAGATTGGTGAGGACTGAAGTCTGCAGAGGGGATTAAAAAGCAGTATTTTGTACTTATCTGGGTACATGAGTACAGAAAAATCCAAACATCAGACTTGGAGTATATGCCTCCAAAATTCAAGGTAGTTAAAACCTCTGTTCAGTTAAGCTTGATCTAAAATTTGCTGGAGCTGTAATTTAGATCAGATTTAGGTAGTCAGAGCCACTTTTGCTGAATGGTTTCAGCTTCACATGGAACAGGCTTTGTAATGGGCTCGACAGAAATACAGCAAACATCTGATTTCTGTGGAAATGAAACTGATTCTAGAATCAATTTAGCTGAGCTGAAACTGGTTTGAATTATGAACAAGCTTTTAATACTCTGATGTAATGACATGTCATTTAAACTGTATTTCTTTAGCTTAAAGAGTTGGGCTAGATGATCCTTGGGGTCCCTTCCAACCTGATACGCTGTGATCCTTCAATAGTGGGGCTGACATGGTTTGTCCCAATCACACTGTTCTCCTCAAGGTTGGTTGGTTGCCATCCTGTCCAGCCTTCTTCAAAAGCCAATAATGTACTGCACGTACTGTTCTCGTTAATGTTTGTATAACGTGTGTCTGTATACGTTTTTCTATACTGCGTAATTTTCGGTGTTTCAGCTTGTAAGGCAGCAAGTTTCTAACCCTCTCTTTTATTTGGTAGGATGGAAGGACTCGTTGACTTGGAAAAGAGATGTCTGAGTAGGACAGGACAGAAGTCTAGGAGGATCACAGAGACGGGTAGGAAATGGCTGTTTTCTCTTGCTATGAAAAGTAGGAATCCCCAGTAAATGTATCAGTCAAAGCAAAAAGAGGCACTTTTTTTTTTCAACTTGTGCATGCTTAAACTGTGAAATTCACTGGCTGGTGTGGAGGACAAAATTATAAATAGTTCTAAAAGCACCCTGGAAAAATACCCGGCCATTAAGATGTATTAAAGACATTGACACAGATGTAGTCTTTGGCTCGGGAAACTCTCGGCCACAGATATGTGGCTGCTGAGAGAATACAGTAGGAGTATCACTAGATATTTTCACTGTCTTTGGTTAGGTCTGTACTGTTTCCTGTTGCAGTGAGAGTGCTGTGCTGGATGGTCCTTTGGGTCTGGTACCAGCCATATGCTCTGAAGCTCTCATCAATATTTCTTTAAGACATGCAAACAGCTTGTTTGGAGTCAAGTGAAACATTAGTGTTTAACTTCATCAACAGGGAGGTTTTTTCACTATCTTGTCAGCAGTCGTTCCTAGATACGATCAAGTGACAACAGCAGCACCTCTAAAGTTAGGACAGTCAATAATAATTTGAAAGAAATGTTAACACACCTTAATTAAACATTAATGTTATGAGTCATAGGGAGATCTTGGAGACTGGGGAGAATGGGAACAGGGCTTGACTCTCAGTGGAACCCTGTGAGGGAACCTTGCATTTCAGGTAATCCCATGACATCCCATAACGGTAATAACACCCCATAACATTCCAGTATGTGTGTGAGCAATACCCAGGATAAGGGTTTTGGATCTCTGATTTGAAGACCGTGTTCTCACATCTTTTAAACTGCATGAAGCAGAGAATGAACTTCTGAGAGCTTCACTATAGCAAAAATCTCATTTTCTTTAACTGCTGTATGCCTGTCTCTAAGCTTAGTAATTCTATTTTTACTATACGAATTGTAGCAAAGACACTATATCTTTAATTTTAGCTTAACCTCCTTGTCTGTTGTTACAAGTGCCTTCAGGGAAAGTTGAACTCCAGAAGCTTTGTGCCCAAGGGAATGTTGAACCATAAACAAGTCTAATAGTGCCCTGGGACAAATTCAGGCTCCCTCATTAAGCTTTCTGGAATTGTGTGAGAGCTGGCAACACAAGATGTCAATCTGGAAAAGCTGTTTTCCATCAACAAAATTTACTCAGACTACCTTTAGCATGAAGTGAAACAATGAGATGTGTTCCTGAACCTTAAGGCTCTTCCATGAGTTTACAAAATCAGGCCAAGACATTCTAACATTGGAAATGGTCAGAAGCTGTAGTAGGGGCAAATCTTAGTGAAAATACGTGCAGTTGTAGGGGCGTAATGTGTGGTTTTGTTGCTTTTGATTACTGCAGTGCCTTTTGCTCTGACCAGAAAAACCTTTTTCCTTACAGTTACAAAGGCATTTGTTCTGAAGCAAGGGTGCCAGTGTTTGTGTTGATAGGGATCAAGAGAGTAAAGTTTCAGTAGAAAGAGAGACAGATTTTGTAAACTTTTATGATGTTCCTGATGTCTGTTTCACTTGAGAGCTGGAATAGGTTGCAAAAGTAATGAACAATTCTTGACTACCAGATTAGTCAATGACCAGAGTTTTTATTCATGGTCATGGAGATGCTATGGGAACACCAAAACCGCATACAGCTCATTGCCTCCCTACCTGCTTTCAGCTTTGATCTCTTTACATTTCCCACCAAAAGGGCTAATCTACATGACAAGTGGTTGTGTCTGACATGATACCCAGCTTCCCTTCCCTTCCCCTTCCCCTTCCCTTATTCATGCAATATAAACTAAGCAGATTCTCATTATTGTTCTCTGGTAACTAGGCAACCATGAAATGTCAGCTTGGCCTAAAAAAATAAAAAAGGGATACATATCTTTGTAATATATATTTATATCTGCATGTGTGTAGTTACCAATATATGTGGATATCTGAGCATGTCTATACCTGTGTGAAATCCCACAAAATATGACAATATTTGCACTTCCTCCTGTGATCTTGAAGCTTTTTGTTTAAGCATACCCATGCTCTTGTGATGGAAGTATTATCACTCCCTCCAAGTGACGGGTAAGTAAGCTATGGTATAAAGAAATAAAGTGACATTTCAAGGTCACAGAAGTACCTAGCTGAAAATGCAAGAACAGCTTCTTGAAATATGTGTGCATGGATTTCCTGTACCAGATCCAAATTCTTCATCCCATCTCTTTTTCCAGTCTTCATACAGCAGACTAGCATCTCCCTGTCTTTTCTCCCTGCATCTGCTCTTCTTTTCCTCTTATTTTTCTCACTCATTGCATTGCTGTTGCTTTTCCTCAAATCTTTCCCATTGTTTCCCAGCGACTGTTCCCGTTCATCAGAGGTCCTTTTACTTAGTATAGACAGACTTTCCTTAGACCATTTCTGGCTTGCTGTGCCTCTTCCTTTACTGCCTGTCATGTCCCAAACAATCAGAGAAAGGAAAGGGATTCATGGATTCGCTTGGGTCAAATTAAGAAGTCTTATACCATGGGTCCACATAAACATCAGATTTATTAAAGTTACTAGATACCATCCTCAAAGAGTAGATAATAGAAAAGGGAAAGGAGAGAAAAAAGGTAAGAGCACCACTTTGGGCTGCAGTGGTGTCTGGTGTGGTTCAGCCTCCTTGGCTTCACAAATTCTCAGTGTCTCTAGCTGTCTTCTTAGTCAGTCTTTGCAGTGTAGTTGGCTTCATGGATGGGGGGTAGTGGCAATGGGTTATCAGCCCCACTGTATCTGTTAGAGTCCCCTTTTATCCCTTGCTGTGAAGAGTGTTTTCTTTTTGAGTGACTTGGGTTTTGGGGACTTAGACAAAACAGCAGCATGGTGGGGCTGTTCCTGCTTTGATGTGCATCTGGGATGCCTCAGCCCACCACATAAGCATGGCACACATGGCATCTGGGATGCCATGTTCCCACCACATAAGCATACCTCTGCAGATAGAACAGCGGTGATTCAGGGCTGTTTGTCGTCCTGCTCATTCTGTTATCACTGCTGAATGTATATCTCTTTGCCAGCTGCAGTGGTGGGGTCCTGGAAGCTACAAGCTGCCCTCACTTTTCTGCTTCTCTCTGCTTACTATGTTTGAGCCATTCCACTTGTTAATCAGAGTCTGACACTGCTATGTCTCCTTTCTGCTCTACTCCAGACAGCTTTTTTTCTGCCCTTTCCCAAATAAGCAGAACTTGACAAGATGCAGACAGTGGTCACTCTAAGAGAAACTGGTGGCGTGTTCTTGGAGCTATAGCTTGCAGAGAAAAGCACTTCCTGAGTTAGAAGTGGTGAATTCCTTTTGATGAGAATGAGAGGCACAAGAATTACCTGGTGTGGAGGAAAGAAAAACCACCAAACTTTATTGTTCTCCATAGCTCCTCTCCTTTCCAGGTGAGGAGGATTTCAGGAAGTTTCTTCCATGTGAAATGCATCTATGCAAATATTTGTTATGAGCCATACATAAGTCCTTGCTTTGGCACTGCAGGATAAGTGCTTTGGTACTTCAGTCCCCACCAAGGAATTTCATGATGTAAAAAAAGCCCTGTAGAGAGATGTGAGCTGCTGTCACAGCTTGAGATAGTCCATTGTCCCCATCCTGGAATTTTCCCAGTATTAGTTCCAAAATCAAGCTCATTCCCCAGGGGCTGCCCATGTCTTGCTGATTTGTGTCTCCTAGAGGCTTAACCCAAGCATTGTCTGGATGCTGTTCAAGACTGGGTGCAAAAACTGAGTCAAGCAAACATCAGGTCTCAGTGGATACTTTGAGCTCTTCCTTGATGATATAGAGAAGAATTCAGGTTTCTCAGGCTAAGGATCACTGCTTTGAGTTGTTCAGCACCAAGATAAACCAAATTCCTAGTCAAGGGCTGGGGAGTCCATTTTTTGTTTGTCCATATAGGATACACCTACAAACAATAACAGCTGTATGCTCAGGGTGCTGAATTTTGTTAGGGATGTGTTTTTATGCAGTCAGGAATTTTGCTTTAACATCACAAATACAACAGCTTATCCTGGGTAAGTTGAGTGGGAGAAAAAGCCTGCAACATAACTGGAGGGACTTTTTAGAAGGGACTGTAGAGGTAGGACAAGGAGGAATGGTTTCAAGGTAAAAAAGAGTAGATTTGGATTAGATTTAGATTAGATTAGATTATAGAAGATATCCCTCAATCTGAGGGTGGTGAAGCACTGGAACAGGTTGCTCAGGGACACTGTGGATGCCTCCTTCATGGAAGTGCTTAAGGCCAGGTTGGATGGGGCCCTGGGCAACTTGGTCTAGTGAGAGGTGCCTCTGCCTATGGCAGGGGGGTTGGAACTAGATGAGATCTGAGGTCTTTTGCAACCAAAGCTGTTCTATGTTTCTGTGACCTTCTCAGGGCTTCAGTCAACTCCCATTGCTGATGACATGCCAGCAGCAGGCTGATGGGTGCTGGTGGGTGGACCTGGTAAGAGGTGCAGTCTTTACAGTGAGGCAAACCTGCTTGTTCCCCCAAGGTGTTGTGTTTTCTCATCCATCCGCAGTGAGTGCTGAGAGAGCAACCTACCCTCTCATCTCTGCTGGAGTAGGGGAAAAACCACAGGGGAGTCTGAGTAGACTGGGCAGGGCCAGAGCACTGGCTGTTATGTGATGACTCTGACCATCACGTTGTTAGCACAGCCTCTGGCACAGATTCAGCCTGTGTCAACTTGCTGACAAAAACTGGCTCCAGCTCAGGGGAAGCTTTGTCCAGAGACTGATCTCAGGAGGTGTGAAGAGGCAGAAGTGGAGCTAAAGGGACATGAGCCACACTGTACCACTCGCTTTGCTAATGGGCCCTGGCCTGTTTCAGCTCCTATGATTGACTGAGCCAGCTGATCACTAGCAGCAGAGAGGCAGGACAGGTATAGAAATATTTCCCCTCTAGATCACAAGGGAAAGCAGATGAACCTCGTCCCTGACTCAACCAGTCAGGCTAGGTCACACAATGATGTTAAATTGCTCAAAAAAGGGAAGTAATGGCTTTTAAGTTCCCTACAGTAATTTCTCTTTTGCCTTTTACAGGGAAAGATTCAGGGCAGCTGGTGTTGTAGCTCCAGCTACCAGGAAGCAAAGAGTCAGGCTCCACTGTCAGTCACAGATGGTGTAATTAATTCTTCTAGGTAGTGTAATTAGTTCATCCTATCAGCTACATATTTTCTCAGTCAAGATTATGCTAAAGCTAATAATACATAAAACACAGAAAACAAAAAAGAAGCCCCCAAAAAAGGGAAAGCAATAATGGGAGGAGAAGGGATTAGAACAAAATTTACCAGTGTATAATTTTTTCTTGTTGTACATTTCCTCTTCCCTTCAGCTTCAAACACAATTCAGAACAACTGGTGAATGTAGCAAGCAGAATGAATACAAATTGGCTTACTTTAAATAGCAGCATGTAGGACTTAGCCAAAGTCTTCTTTCAGATGCTGAGGCAAGATAAGGCACAGATCCTGCAATGAACTCTGTGTGGGCATTGTGTCATGGCTGGGCTTCTGTACCATGCTGTACCCGAAAGTCTGGGGTGCAGGGAAGGCAGTGCATCTACTGCCGATGTTTGCTTTTCTTTGACAGGTCGCAGCAGGGCAGATCTCCTGGCAGAGCTCTGTGGAAACCTGCATATAGCTCCCCTGCAACATGATGTCGGTGTGCTGGATATCTCTTCTTCTGAGTAAGGAAGAGATACCCAGAACTGGGAATTGGTTCCCAAAGCAGGGAAGGGCTGGGTTACCTGAGATGGCAGCTGTGAATGGGGTTTCATGGTCACCCATGGGTGAGGGAACTGTTGCCCAGGAGAGTCTTGCAGGAATGTTTCCTTTACAGCTCAGATTCTAATGCAAAAAGCAGCTCTCTCAAAAGCAGTTAGGCTGGTGAGAATAAAGAACCACCTCAAAATGTAAGTGCTGTGCAAATTTCCTTGGGGGTCAGATTTGAGGGTAGAGCCTAGAGATAGAAAATCTAGAAGGTGTTGTGTGGAATTGTCCTCTACCAAGGCACGAATCGTTCCCTCGAGGTTGGGAGGAGGTGGTGACTGGCCTGAGGAAGGTGGAAAAGGGGTGTGTGGAACACTACAATGAGGTCAACCTGTTGTCCTGTTACTCCTTCTCCCCCTTAGCTGTTTTCATCCCTCCAGCTTGCCCAACACATCCCATGGTTTTGCAATGTCCAGCTGGGGAAAGGATGGAGAGGGATTGTGTTGGGGGGACAAGGATGCTGTAGTGCAGGTCAGAAGGACTTCTGTGAGCAGAACACCTCTGGCTTTCTGTGGTGAGAGGAGCAACAAGTCTTGCAAATAGAATTGGTTCTGAGAACATGAAGCTATTTTGGGCGGAGAAGAAAACTCAAAACAGGCTGCACAAGTCAGTCTCAATAATGACAGTCTTCTGAGAACGGTCAGTCTCCGTAAGGACTCCAGGTCTGGGTAGGCTCATGAAGGTGCTGTGGTGATGCTGGCTCCAACATAGAGACCAGCACGTATGACCTTAGAAGGTCCTGGGCTGGTCTCATGAGTCAGGTGCCCCACAGTGCCTGCATGCCTCAGCCTTGCTGCAGAGTGACCCCATAGCAAAAGGAGAGGGGGAACTGGCTGAGTCCCTGCAGGCCCATAAAGCTTGTTTCCCTGGAGATAGAATTATCTCTTTCCAAGAGTGAATTTAGCCCAGATGGGAAAAAAAATGCTGAGCAGGAACAAAATCCTTTTTTTAGAGTTTGAGGAGGCACAGCCCTCATTGGTGCTGACCCCTGAGTCTCTGAGAGCATCCTCTCTTCTGGGAAGAGGTGGTGGGGCAGTCTGGCCATTACTCCTGATCCTAAGTTTGCCACCAGCAGCAATGGCTGCAGTGTGGTGTGTCCTAGGAGAGGGTACAAGACTCTAACCCCTGACAGGGGTTATCCTCTGGAAAGTGTTTGATGTCACAACTTCCAGTCCTCCCAGTGAGCTTCAGTTCACCTAGCTGAAAACCAGCCATTGCAGTACTTACCTGACATACCTCAGTGAGCATGGTGAGGACTGCCTTGTAGCTACCCTCTGACACGGTGCCTTTGTTACCACCTGGTGAGAAGCAAGTTTATGGTAAAATAAAGCCTTTTGGTCACAGCCAAGCTGGTGTAGAGCTTCTAACATGCAGACCAAAACATAGTAGCCCAGAGACCTGCAGTGTGTCTCAAGAGAGAGCTGGATGTGTCCCTCACCCCATGAAAGGTGGTCATGTCTTCCAGAAAGTCCAAAGTGCAGAAAGGGTCTGCTACCCACAAATTTTAGAAATTTAGAAATTTTTAGAAACTCAAGTAGCTTCAGGCACCACACCTGATCCTTAATCTCCCTGACAATTTAGCTTCTGCCTTTCTCATCTCATTTTCCTTCGACATCTCTCTTAACACTCCCCCATCCATCCGTCTCTCTTGTTGCTAGGTGAAAAACTAAGAGCAGCAGCCATGGAAGCTGATTCACAGCCCATACATGGGAAATGGAGACACCAAGTATTGACTAGTGCCCACAGAGAGCTGCGTTCAAGGCCTGGCTGCCCTCGCAGACTGTGTCTGGTTTCACAGGCTGTGACTGCCCTGAGCGGGCTCACCTGGGACCCTCACCCACACACCCACTCTGCTCCTTGGCCTGGGAAAACCATGTATAGCCTTAGCCTTGCTCCATACCTGAATTAGGTGGTGGGTGGATCTGCTGCGCTTTCCTTTTCTTCGTCGTGAGTACTTCTCACGGCATTATTGGAAGTGGCACTGGTACTTCCTTGGCTTCCCTTGAGCCAGTGCAAGAATGCTCATGTACCAGAATATAACTATAATGAGATGGCCGCCTAGCTTCTTCCTAGAGACCAAAAACCCCTGTAAACCTATAAACCTCCTACTGATTTTCTGATCTTGGTGTTCTTGCTAATTCAGGATTGCTGTCCTTTTATGCTAACAACCTGAAACTTTCTGTGGCAACGTGGAGGATATTCCACCTCAACCCATGTTTCTCCCACAACAGGGTGGTGCAAAGCGTCTCACTCACCTCGTGACAGTGAGTATAAGGGAGCATGAAGAGATAGGACTCAGGACACTGTCATACTGAATGTTTCCAGAAGAAATATGCAAGGCAGATTGTGGTGGGGGGTCATAGCTAGTAATCATGGGATTTTCAGATTTTTCTGGTTTTATTTTAGGAAGTATGCAGCAACTTATAATATCCATGGTGATCTTCATTCACATTGTTAAAGAAGATCTGATCTCCAATTAGGCTAGTATGGCAATTTTTATCTTTGGTACATGATGACGGGCATTTAGAGTGCTGGATCTGTCAAGGTTTTATGCATTTCTAGAAGGCTGCTGTGACAACTATCCACCAGCTCTGGAGCTGACAGCTTGGTTTATGGAGGTTATTGAAGAGGAAGCAGGGTCATACAGCTCTCAATTATACATTTCCAGTTCTGCTTCTGATCTCATCCAAATAGTAAGGGCACTTCAAATTCATACTCTTAATCTTCATAGAGTGCAGGACAAAAGGTTTGATTTGGAGGCACATTAATTTGGCAGAATACGTGCTTTTCTTGGGATCATCGGGGAGAAACTAAATTATATATGTAATTTTGAGGCTTTGTCATGACTACTCATTACACAGGCTGGGAGCTCATGACATGATGTTGAAGAAGCCTGGGCAGAACTTAAGAGAGATTTGGACTATAATAGGTTACTTTAGGGTGTTTCCCTAGTCTGAGAAGAGCAGTGCTAAAGTGGCTAGAGTACTTGCATAGAGGCTGGGTTAGAGTGCTGAGAGTAGGACCAAAGAGAAGATTCATTGAAGAAGGGAAAGCCAGTTGACTATCACCATAGTGCAGAGATACTAACTTAAAATATGTTCCACTCTAAGTTTTCTTCTTTCCCATGGTTAGTTCTCCCACACATTGACTACAGCTACTAAAATGGACCAGACCTTGAGTGTTGGTCAGCTGTGTAGATTAGGACAGGATCTATTCCTTGCTATGAGCCTTAATTTGGGTCTCCCACACGTTCCAGTATTGTGATGTATTTACTTACTACATCAATATTCCTTCTCTTACTTACGTGTATAGTGTGCTGTTTGCAACAGTAGGTGTTTTAAAGTTTGGATCGCTTTTTATTAGAAGAAAATGGAAATGGAAACCACATTTCTTAAATGAATTTTATCTGTATGGCAGTTCCAGCGATTCAGATCTGTGTCAGTGCCAGTTTATTGCAGTCTATTTTCTCCTCAGTGAGCATCTGCTTAACAGTTCAGTGCAGATACAGACAGATAGGAACATTCTAACACGCACCTAACTCCACCCTGGGGCATGGCAGAAGTTACTTGGCGTACTAATTCATCTTTTTTCAAGCAAAAGGATATTGGTCAAGCAAGATGTTTCGTCCACCAAACAGGTTGAAGTGATCTTGGAATAACAAAAAATTATGATTGTGCTCTCCCTCCTCCTGTTTTTTTCCTGAGCTTGTTGTGTTTTTTTTTTCTTCTTCCTAGCAGCAGTATTTAGAATAAGTTTTATAAATTTTATATTAGTGTCTGTATGCTTTACCCTGGTCTACATATCATATGTTTTGTGTCGTAATGTAGCCTGACTGCTATGAGCTATTACTACAAGTTGAAGAACAGTAGCTCAACTCATGTTTTTCCCCTTCCTCTTTCTTCCCATTGACTACAGGATTAAATTATTAAGGTTTATTCACTCTCAGATCAAGAAATGGCTCTTAGTATCAGGTGGAAAATAAGTACAAGATTAAAAGCAAAGTGCCCTTGTCTGTGTTTATGGAATTGTCTAAGAATTGCCACTTTGGTTAAGCAGAGCATAGAAACAGATATAATTATCCATGTTATCTAGACTGGAAAGAGTGCTGCAAGGGAGGAGGAGGATGGCTTCTTGCTCCAGTAAAGGCAGAGCAGTTTCCCACAGTGGAAGGACTGTCCTTGCTGCTGAGTGGAGCCCAGTCAGCCATAGACTTGTGGAGCAAAATGAGGCCAAGGTTCGTAAACAATAAAGCACAAAATAAGTCTCCTGTGTTCTTTATGACCCTTGAAGAAAGAGTTATTTTTGAAATGTTCTTCAGTCAACAAGCTTTGGCTGAGGAGTGCTCCTGGATGGGAAGTGTCTGGTTCTAAGGGTCCTGCTGCAGGGTTGGGAACCACTGAAGGGAACTCTGAGGTCACTGGGCTCAATCCCCCTCTCTGACTTACCATACCTTGTACAGGTACACAGATAGGTAGTTGCTGATGGCCGTGCTGTTTCTGGCATGTATGGGCATAACTGTGTTTAACTTTAGGGTTGCTAGCAGAGCTGGTGCCTGTGTACTTGGTGGGGAAACAGGGATGTGTCCAGAGCAAATGGACTCATTTGATGTCAAACAAGAATTGTTTTGCCAGATAAAGTGCTCAGACTTTCTACTGTGAAAATGTATGATGTACTATACTCTGTCTCCCATTTGTGCCTCAGATAGAAGATTTCAAAGTAATTTTCAGAATTCCTACCACTTTGTCATGATCTCAGCTTGATGAAGGGAGCTGGCTGTTCTTTCCCAGGAGACACCAGTGTAGCGACGCAGCATTGTACTCACCAGTGGAAGGTCTGGCTACTGGAGCCAGGAGCATATCACGTGGGTGACTTTGGACCTGTTCTTGGCAGCACTAATGCTGCCAGGCCAAGGTTTTCTGCTGTACCTTGTTGGCTTCTCAATCCCTCCCCCCCACACCTTATTTTACTTTATAGTTTTGGCTTCTGATACTGAGAAGCAGGAGGGAGTTTATTCAGGTTTCATACGTTTCCATCACTCCCTCTTAGTCAGCTATGCGTCTTCCTGTCAGAGAAGCCAGATACCTATGCCAGTACTTTGGTGCTGGTGTAGTCCTGACCTTGGGGGTGTCTTCTGGGCTCACCTTCCTCTGGCTTCTGACAGAGCATTGCCTTAACATTGCCCACACTTCAGACTGCTGCCTTAGGAACACAGGAAAGGCCACCACCCTCTTCTCCGCCAAAGGTTTGATCAAGCAGTCTGCGAGAATGATGAGGCTAGAAATCCCTCTGGAAAGGTCCTCACAGAAGAGGAGGAGCACTCAGAGCATGTATTTTGGGCAAAGGGTTTCCTCTGAGAGTCAGTGGTTGGTTTTCATAGGTGCACTTTGCGAATTGAAAGTAATTTCACCTAAGAACCTTTAGCTAGCACTCAGTCCACAATGACCTGTAGTGGGAGACTGGTGTAGGGAGAAACTTCCATGGGAGATGTATGGAAACCTAACCTCCAAGCATTTCTGGCTGAGACTCTAGCTCTCTTAGAGTGAGAAAAGTCTTTTAGCTCCTCATGTCCTCGTGACCTTGGTTTGGCACAGAGTGACTACAAAGCAAGGAGCAGCTTAGTGCTCAGAAGTGTAGCTAGCTAACTAGAGCTGTCTTAGATCGCCTTTCTGCAAGATCTACAGATTGCAAGGCAGAAATGGGGGTGGGGAGAGAGGATTTAGTCAGCTGATGAGCCTGGCTTCTCTGTCTCTTTTAAGAAAGCGGATTTATTGGTATTAAACATGTCTCTCTTAATGTGGGTGATTTAAAATGGAAATTGCCTTTGAAAGGGGATTTCCTATTAACTAGCTGGGAAGGAAAAATAGGATAATACCATCATCCTTATACGGGGCCCACAGATGAGATGCTGGAAGAGAATGATCTGGTTAACTGTGGCGTCTTCAGAAATTATAGCTTCTCTGTGAGAGGGAGCCTTGCTCAATCCTCTGTGAAGAATCACAGAATCATTTTGGTTGGAATAGACCGTTAAGATCATCATGTTCAAAATGGTTGTATAGATCTTTCCATAAACTTATTTTAATGGAAAAAGCAGAAATCTTGTTGGGTCCTTTGGGGTTCATGTAAGAGCCTACAAAATACAAATTCTAAGGGTAAAATCAGGAATGTGACCAGTGGAGACAGACACTAGAAAACTAGACTGAGGATTCACATTTGTTACCATGCAGTTAATACCAATCAAAATTTGGATTAGTTAGTGATTTTAATAAGAAACAGAAAGCTTTCTTTATACCAAAATTTGTACTAGTTTAGTCCAAGTTGGCCCAGTTATCAATTTAATTAAGTCTATGCAGCCCCTTTATGTGGAAGAATTGATTTACTTAATCTGAACCCTTTCAGTCTGCTTTGGTTAAAAGGAATCTGTACAAAGGAATGTCTGTACAGCTGAGGGACATGGAGGTGGATATATCTGGATCGACCAAACACAGAATTCCTATCAGCAGGCTGCTGCACCCAGGCTGATTCATAGCAGGGCAATGCTACCCTAGCTTCATTATCTGTCACAATTAGGATTTTTTCATGTCAGTGTACTATGTCCTGGAGCAGTGTAGACATGACCTGTCAAACCTAGCAATCAATTTGAGGACCAAGGCCCTTTTTCAAGTCCCTCAGTCAAGACAGAAGGGAGCATGCACTGGAAAGAAGCAATCCCTAGATTAGATTGAAACACCTTTGCTTTGATTACTCATGTCTGTGAGTAAGCAACAGGTCTTTCTGCATTTCATAATTGCCCTCCCTGATTGTGCAGATGATGCTCAATGTCCATGACAGGATGATCTTCCTCTTCCTACTGGGCCTGGAACTTGGGCTATGTATGGTATTGCATGAAATCAAACACAAATAACTCTAAGAGAAGATGGTGCTGTTGTTACCCACCTGAAAACTTCACTTAAAACTGCCTGGTGCTCAGAGCTTGTGGCTCAGAACAAGAATCACAGAATCAGTTTGGTTGGAAAAGACCCCAGGGATCATCAAGTCCAACCATCTACCCTACCTAAAGTAGGGTAGTTCACACCTAAACCATATCCCTCAATACCTCATCCAAATGATCTTTAAACACATCCAGGGATGGTGACTCAACCACTCCTTTTGTGAAAAAAGTCTTTGTAATATCTATGAAGATAAACCTACTCTGTTGTAATTTGGATCCATTCCCTCTTGTTCTATCACTAATTGCTTGTGAGAAGAAACCAGCACCAACATCTCTACAGTGTCCTTTCAGATAGTTGTAGAGAGTGATGAGGTTTCCTCTCAGCTTCTTGTTCTTCAAACTAAAAAGCCCAGCTCTTTCAGTCTTTCCTCACAAGATTTATTCTCTGGGCCTTTCACCAGCTTAGTTGCCCTCCTCTGCACCTGCTCCAGCACCTCCACATCTCCCTTGTACTGAGGTGCCCAAAACTGGACACAACACTGAAGATGTGGCCTCACCTCATACAGGGGGACGATGACCTCCCTACTCCTGCTGGCCACACTATATCTAATACAAGCCAGGATGCCATTTGCCTTCTTGGCCACCTTCTGGGCACACTGCTGGCTCATGTTCATCTTCCTGTCTATTAGAACCCCCAGGTCCCTCTCTGCCAGACGGCTCTCCAGCCAACCCTCCTCAGGCCTGTAGCATTGCATGGGGTTGCTGTGGCCCAAGTGCAGGACCTGGCACTTGGCCTTATTGAAGCTCATGCCATTAACATTAGCCCATTGGTCCAATCTATCCAAGTCTCTCTGAAGAGCCTCCCTACCCTCTTGCGCTCCCGCCTAACTTGTTGTCATCTGCAAACTTACTAATGATACAGTCTGTGTCCTTATTGAGCCCATCAATAAACATGTTAAACAGAGATGGTCCTAATACCGAGCCCTGAGGCACACCACTTGTGACAGGTAAAGACCTTCCTCTAAGCCGCCTGTCCTTAGACAGTTGACTTGGAGTAACTGTGCAGGTGCTCACAGCCTCTAATGGTGATTGCCTAGTATAACCAGTGTGTGTAAAGGACTGGGCTGCCTTGTATGCCACAAACACCAAACAGATGGTGCCAGCATGTGAGCCCTTGAGCTCAGTCTTCTCTTAAGGTGGTTTCTGAGATTGCCAAAGGCAGTCTGGGAAGCATCTTTCTCATGTACTCTGAGTACAGACAACACTTGATCTCCACTGTGATCTCCATCTCCTCTGAACACAACCAATTTCAAGGAGCAGGGCTAAGACCGCAATTTCTCCTGAGTGCCATGAATGCTTTCCAAGAGTTTATTGCCTCCCAGTATTCAACAGCCTTGTTGAGGGGAAGGATAACAGGAGACAAATGGTAGGCCAGTCATATGTGGGGGATCTGACCCTTGGTATGTAGCATGTTTATGGGGAGGGCAGACAGATAACATCTAGGCTGCAAACAGTGCTAAACCACTTTCTTGGTCTCAGCCCTGGCCCTGGAAATACTGGAGGACAGCCTGTAGCAGCTGTCAGAGTGTGGAAAGCCCAGTTCATTAATGAGGGGTACCAAGTTGCCTTCACTGATATTCTGCATGCATGCAGACCAGGCTGGTCAGTACACCATCTGGAGAAGGGACAGCTCTACTGGATGATATGGGCCAATGACCTGACCACTTGCAGTGTGTGACCACTAGGCTAGCAGGAAGAGACAATAAATTAGACATGAGACTGGTAATCCAAGCGAAACAGTGAAGCGCTCGGTGCCTGGATCTGGGTGGATCTGGGTAAATCTTAGCTATAGCCAGATGGAAGAGCTGCTGAGAGACAAATGGTGGCAGGCCCACCAACTTTCAAGTTGATCTGCAATGGGTTGCTATGATCTGTCATGGTTTGTTGCTTGGAAGATTTGTGTTGCTTGGCAACCCTGTTGTCATGGTTCAGATGGTGATATCTGAGGAGGGGGTACTTTGAAGGATACTGCTACTGGAGGATAAGGGGAAGCTAGGAGAGGAGGGTGAGTACAGTAACCACAGTAGTCCTCACTGGTTGTGCTTTGCTTATGGCTGTGTGATGGAGCAAGTACTGGGGCTGATTATGTTTTTGCATGTAGTCCCTCATGAATTCAATGAGGATAGGGAGCTGGTGAGCATCTTGATGATGTACTGGGATGTGAGAAGAACAGCTGATGAGGAGGCTGGGCACCCTGTCTTGATACTGACCAGGATTTTGAAGAGATATATGGGAGGTCTCCCATAACCTTATAAAGGCATGCTGGCAAACGGATGGGCTGTAGCCTGTCTGGCCAACATGCAGTTTCTCAGAAATTCAGGCTCAAAGAGCCTGCAGACTGTACTTCCATATTTCGGTAGAAATTGACTGAAGACAGAAAAGAGGTGGGACAGATATGGTTTCTGTCCTTGGGTATTTTCAAGACTCAGCTTGTTAAAGCCCTGAGCAACCTGGTCTAATGTCACAATTGAGCCTGTTTTCAGCAGGAGGTTGGACTAGATCTTGCTTAGGTCCCTCCCAGACTGAATTATCCTATGATCCTTTGACTTCCTGCTGTCCTCTGCCACTGCACTGTAAGATGCCCACAGAGCCAAGAACTTCAGGTCTATACAGCACCTCTGCAATTTTCAACCCTTGCACCCATCAAGAAAAGTTTGAAGTCAAACATGTCACATGCAGTGACAGCTGGATATGCAGTTAATTGTGAATCAAATTGTTCCTTTTCACCTTTTGAAGGAGATTACACTCCTTTCATTGTAGCTCACCAAGACACCAAACAGTTCTGATCTCTGGTTGGACTTCAAAAGAAAGAACAGATTTCTAAGGAGCCAGTCCTTTCTGATTCTAAAACTCTAAAACGGGTCTTTTGAATAGTAACTCCAGGGGACATTTATCAGTTGTACCTATGCTAGATGTATGCAATCACAGAACTTGAAGCCTACCATTATTACTTGAGATTGTGTGATTAGTTCTTGGGTTTTATTCAGCTGAGCTACAACTGCTGGTAGCTGCATAGAAGAGTAGTGCAGATCTTGGTGACAGTTTGAGGAGGATGAGGTTTCCAGCAGCCTGTTCTGTGACCCAGGAATTTAGCCAGTATCACTGGTCTTGCCATATCCTTTCCTCTAATCAAACAAGCTGTCTGTACAATTCAGGTATACAAATACTGTACAACCAAATTATAATAACCAGTTTCCTTCCTCAAAATTTCCATGGCTGCTGAACCAGCCAGCTGTGAAGTCAGGAGATAACTAACTTTGCTCCATGCTAGTTTTGTGCTCAAGTGCACCAATGTCTCTTGGTAAAGTTGTCCTTTCATAGCATCAGGTTGCAGAGACCTTTTCCAGAGTCGTATCTTTGCTCAGCTCTGGGAACTGGTATATCTGGAAATGCAGAAAAACAAATTGTGGTCCCACCATTTTTTGGGAGCTATTTGGATTTTTTCCTGATTGCAAGTGACTAGCAGATTCTTGCCTCCCTCCTGTAGAACACCAGTTCTGGAAGACGGACTGACACTCCATGCTACTCTCTGGCTCTGAGAAGGTCAGCAGCAGCAAACACAGGGAAGGTGTAAACATGTTAAGGTCTTTTGACATGCTGTGCTACGAGCTTGCACACGCCTTAAACTGTCAGCATACACTTTAAGGCCAAGGGTGCAGAGGGACAGCCATCAGCTTCTGTCAATGAATATTAGACTAATCTGAGGCAATGTTCATCACTGAAGTTTTCATAGGAGCGGTAGGCACTGCCGTGGTGTTTACTTTTTGCTGCTTTGTGATGTGCTTCATGGCACTACAACATGGTGTCCCAGGGGAAGCACATTTTTACTCAAATTGGTTTCTCCAGCTACCGGACCTGTGGCTCTACAAGCTGTCAACCTTAAGTGATGGGCCACCAAATGAATTAAAAGGGACCCTATGCCATTGTAATGTAGGAACTGGTAGGTGATTGGGTAGAATGTTTGCCATTGCCTGTGGACATTACCACTTATGATATTGGATGTGTGTTGCATGCTGGAGTCTTCAGAAACTGTCTTTGCGATCTTGGCCAGGTCAGGATTTTTCTGCCTGTGTGACAAGAGGATTTGTAGCACACGATAGCAACCTGTATCCTGAATGGTGGCGCTTGTCTGAGTTCTTAAATCTCTTTCTGGACATGCCTGGCTATTACAGACATTGTGCTAGGTCTTCATCTCCTGCTGAATTGTTGTAAGGTGCATGCTCAACCAGTTACTTGTGACAGCATCCCAAGGCTTGCTGACATTTCTGCAGCCTGTTCCAGATAACCTAAGACAGCAACGGCCAACAAGGAGCCGTTCCAACAACATTGGATTTGCTGGAGTCAAATCTACCTTTGCTCAGCCCAACAGAGCCACCAGCACTGTTTGACTCCCGCTGAGTAAAGAGTCTTGATAAAGGCCTTGTGATGATGTGTATGTCCATGGCAGAAAGGATTGTAAGAACATGATTCACAGTTAAACTTCACAACTGGCTTTGCCAAATGCTTCTCCATCCTACCACTTGTTACTCTGTCCTAGTGTGCTTCTTCCTCTTTCTCCGTTATCTGAGGTACCACAAGAAACAATATACCTGAGACACAGACCTCCCTTCTGAAGACAAAAATACATGGTAGAAGTGACACTAGTGATATCGCCTTTTCCGTGTGCTTTTCCTTCGTTAGGTCATTGATTGTGCCTTGTGCCACTGAGACAGAGTCCTCTGCCAAGGCTGTGCTCCACCAACAAAGTTGTCAGCAGGCAAAGGCAGGAAGATGGAGACCTGTGGAAATTGAGTCACATGAGAGATGCAGATTAGTTCATGAGAAAAAAGTCTAATTCCTTCAGGTAGCACTAAAACACAGTGCCATCCTTGACCTAGAATAAGGGTAGGAGTGGCAAGGACAGAAAAGCCTGCGAGCTCTTTGTCAGCCTGGTAGCATGGCAAGCCCAGAATACCAACTCCTGACCGACATAGGGGCTGGAGCAGAGATGCCCAGCTGCTCTTTTGACAGGGGAACAAGCCGCATCTCCACAGGAGGTTTATGTACTTGTGTCTAAAGGGCACAACAGAAGACAAATGGCCTTGTAAAACCAAAAAATGCGACAGCATAAACACAGGAGAATGGCACAAAAAGAGCACAGAAGATAATCACAGATGTCCCCCATTTCAGACAGACCTGTTTATGAGGGCCAGAGGAAGCCAAAATTTTCACTATGAACCACTTTGAGCTGTCCTTCCAAATAAATGTTGCTTTGCTTTAATGCTCGGCCTCTGTCCTTGGACTGGGAAGGTTGCCAGAGTGGTCAAAGCTCTGGGTGGACATTTTCTACAGATGATGGTGGGAGAGGGCCAGAATGGTGTGTGCTTTTCTAAATTCAGTGCTTGGTGAGGGATGAGAAAAAGGCATAGTCTGTGCATGGCAAGGGTTTGCACTTTCCATTTTCCCACTGGCAGGCTATAGAAACACAGTGAGTCCTTGCAGTAACACATCCGGGAGAGTGCAACATCTCAGGCTTGCTGGAGCGTGGAGGCTGGCCATTTGAAGCCAGACCTCACTCTTTTGAGTTCATAATCACTGTGGAGGTGGTGCTAGGTCATAAGCTGGACTTCATGATCTCAGAGGTCTTTTCCAGCCTCAATAATTCTGTGATTCTGTGATGTGAATCACAGAGTAAGGTCTGGTCTTGGGAACAGGTTTGTAGCTGATGTGTGACAAAAAAAAGAGTAGAGCATGAAGCATTCTGTGAATCGTGCATGCAGTCAAGATGCTGGCACCTGAGTTTGGGTCAGACCTAACATGAGACAAAAAATGGACTTTTGGTCTTCTAAGCTGTTGAGATAAATGTCCTCCATTTCAGTTTGGTGGTAGATTAAAAGAAGCAGCTGGGCTGTACTAGAGGTATTTTGTTTATTGCCTCTTTCTACATGTCTAAGAGGATGTCTAAGTAAAGGAGAGAAGAAGGTGGCAGTTTTCTTTAGAATATAGAGCAATCTGACAGAAATCTTAATGCTTCTTCCAGCTAGAGTGCTGAACTATTGAGTCAGCTGGCTCACTTGGAAACAGCTCAGGCAAAGGAAATCTATCTCCATCTGCATAATTTGCTAGGAAAATGTGGTGGTGATGGGGCAGCATGATAACCTGAGTTGCTGAGGGTAGGTATTTTCTCCCTGCTCTGTGAATATTCAGGTTTAGCACATGTTTTTCTATCTCTTCTGTTAATGAGATTACTAAATAAATGGGCACAGGAGCAGGTGATCCTGATCCTGCTGGGTCTCAACTAACCATGGACGCAGTGGTTTTCAGAGTCTTATGAACATCTCTCTTCTGTTTGCCCCTGGGCAAAGAACTATCACAGATGCATGCTAACTGAAATAGTTTTTCACTTTAGAATGTGTCTACAGAAAACACTTGTCTTAAATTAGGTGGTCAATACAAATGTACAATAAATACTAGAGTGAGCACCTAACCCAAACCCAGTGGGAACATCCCCAGCTCACAGGCTCTTCGTTCACTGGTGAAATGATTTTTACTTTTGTTTCAAAGATGCTGTAAGACCCACATGTCTTTGTTAGAAGTGTGATCTGCCTTTCTAATGTCATGCAGCTCCTAGTTCAGAATCTTTGTCAGTACAAATAATATTTTCCTTCACTACCATTTCTTCCCCGCTTGGCGAGTTGCTCGCAGTACCATCTGCTTCACCTGAAGGAGGAACGAGAGGAGCAAAGAGAGAATCGGTGCTTGTATAGACCTTGACTTTTATGAAATAAAAGCTGGGTCTGTTAGAAGTTTGTGAGTGATGGGGTTTGCCAGAACTTCTTTGCCAACAGGGAGCCCAGCTGGTAACACTGCCCAGTGCCTCCACTTTACCATATTACTATCAAAGTGAATCCACTTGCTGTGTAAGCTCCACTCCACATACATGTGTCTGTATTAAACATTATCAAAAGGTCTGACAGAGCTTGCAGGTGAAGGAAGAAATGGGAGATGGGTAGGATTTCATTTTGACTTTGCATACATCAAGTAATGTGGTTATGGAGCTTAAGGACATGGTCTAGCTTGGTACACCTGGGTTAATGGTTGGGCTCAATGATCTTGAAGGTCTTTTCCAACCTAAATGATTCTATGATTTGCCTGTGTTAAAGACTGTGAGTAATCCGTGAAGAAAATAGATGAACAATATGTTTGGGAGGAAAAAAGTGGTGATGCTTTGGTGGCAGTATTTCTAGATCATAAGGTGGTTAAACAAAAAACCACATTGTTCAGGAGAAAACCAAATATTTGTGTACATGCTCTGCCAGCTTTTGCCTCAGTGATGACATGTATATTTTTAAGAGGGAAGGATTTATCTTTTACCCACAGTAACTTAATGTTCTGAGTGCGTTTATAATAGCACTGATTAACTGGTAACATTTAGTAAGAGTGAAATATCATCTCTGATGTCTGTACTCCTCTTTGCTTCAGACACTTTTATCAGTTTCAGAGCTATTTAACTTTACTTATTCCTTCCTCAGAAAGTGGTTCATGTTATAGCAAGCTTCCATTGAACTAGCATTAAGGGTTTGAGGCTGGGTAAGTGAAGGTGAATTTTCTAGGTAGCCTGAAGAAATCTGTGAAGAACTCAGTATATCCTTCATATGTACTTCATCTAGACACCCTTTGAATGGAGAAAGGCTTGTCTGCTACTTAGCTAGTGTGTAGGCCCTCTATGTGAGAAAAATAAATGTGCTTATTTATGGTAGCACCAAGACTGTAGTACTTTAACCCAACTATAACAGAGAGAGAAAAAAGGTGTCATATTTTTAACTATTCTAGTATCTGCAACAAAGTAAGGTAGAAGATGAAAAGCAGAAAGTTTAAGAGACTGAATCTTATTGCCCTACATTTTTGTAGTGGACAGTTTCACTGTTAATACTGGGAACTGGGAAGCTAATTTTCTTGGAATGTGGCTAGCTGAGCTTTTGTCTTTATGTGGATATTGTGTTGAAGATGAGACTGGCTAGGTAGAGACATGATATCCAGTCCCTGAGGGTGTGTGCAGCAGCTCTGAGTAGCATGAGCAGTAAACTAGATAATTGGTGTGTTGGTTCTCATCCAATAATAATTTATTTCCTGGGAGCAACTTCAAAGCTTAATCCTAGAATTAAATCCCCTATTCCTCCTTGGGATTTTAATTTAGTTTTGAATGCTCTGATGGATCTTCTGCTAGAACACTGAAGAAGGCTTTGAGACATAAGGGTGATTTTCCTGATTGCTCTATGCCCTGTACGGAGAATAGGTGAATGCAGGCACTTTCTTGAAGAGATGTTTTCTTAGCTTTGCATCATGATAAGCTGGCAAAAGCTACACCTTATCTTTTACTGAAAGCGGTTTTCCAGTTTCCTTTAAACCATGAAGGCAATCTGCCTAATCCATTTTGCAGCTCCTCTAGTAAAGAGAAGAAAGAGTGTCATCGCTTAAATCTGGAAAGAACCAATAAGGTTTTAATCAAACAGAAAGTTGAGTTTTGAGAAAAGCCCAGATAATCTGTTTGTCTCGTTAGGGTTGAAACAGGATGGAAGCAACTGCATGGAGGCTTATGGTTTCCCTTTCATTGAAGTGTGTCAGGAAACTGCGCCTCGTTAGGATCAGCAAGGTGGGACAAAATCTCCAGCCACCAGAATGATCTTTGCACCCTAGAGGTGGAAAAGAAAGGCTTCTTTCTCAGCGTGGTGCAAGGCAGTGCTCAGACCTTTCCTTTGTGTTTCTGAATGGCACATGAAAAACGAAGGTAAATATGGCGACTGTTTATACCATGCTTTGATATAATACAATCCAGAGGCTGATGATAATTACTGTTTGTTATTAGATGCAGTGTTTTTTGACAGATAGGTTTTTCAGTCTGGTAGAGGAGCCATCTATCATCTTAAAAAAAGAGACAATGTCATTTTGAAATCTTATCAGTGCTTTTGCAGTTTAAAAATAGCACATTTCCATTTGAAAGAACTCCACAGCTTCTTAGTTTGATGTGTATGTGTTTCATATATAAATGACCATACAGGAAAACCAATTTTAGTGAGCCTGACATTCCATACTCAAAGAACAAAACAGTCTATACAGTCACACAGAACCACAGAACATTAGGGACTTTGGAGATCCCTTCCAACCCCTCATCTAGTCAAATTCCCCTGCCAGAGCAGGATCACCTAGACCAAGTCATACAGGAACATATCCAGACGGGTTTTAAATGTCTCCAGAGAAGGGGACTCCACAACCATCCTGGGCAGTCCGTTCCAGTGCTCTGTCACCTGCACTGTGAAGAAGATCCTTCTCATATTTATGTAGAACCTCCTACGTTCCAGCTCACACCCATTGCCCCTTGTCCTATCACTAGATGACATTAAGAAGAGCCTGGAAGTCTCCATCCTCTGGACACCCACCCTTCACATATTTATAAGCATTAATGAGGTCAGCTGTTTCTCTAATCTACTTCACACTTATTTTGGTTCTATGTGACAAAATACTGGTTCTGCTAGTTGCTTAGGATTTCTGGGGATGGACTGACCATGACACAGATGGTAGGGCGTGCTGCAATTATTGTGATGTAAAGGAATGAGAGCTCAGGCAAGTGTCCTGTTGTGACAGCTAGGAGAACATGTGTATAACTGCAGAGCAAATGCAACTGTGGTCATGATTCTCTTCTTCAGGGCCATTGGCAGGATGAGTGTCTTCTAAGACAGCAAACTAAGTGATCGTTCTCCTCGTGTGAGGTGTCTTTGCAAGGAACTGGCTAGAACCATTCCCAGTGTCTTCTGGCTCAGCCCTGCTCTAGCATCTGGTCTTGAGGAATGTGCAAAGGTAAGGATGAAAAGTTTCATGCCAAAATTCAGCTGAGTCTTTCAGCCAGGTGATGGTGACACTACCAGTTTTGTGTGCTTTTTTTCCTCTGTTTTATTGGATAACATGTCTTCATGCTGTTCTTTATGCAGCATGATGTGACTTCCTTGCCTGTGGACCTGTATTGACAGTGTTAGGATGATCTTCCAAAAAACATTATAATACCTAGTTCCTGAACACCAGGACTTTCCACAGGGTCTCACACTGGGGGAAGATCTGGGACATGGGCACAGAGGTATTTAACCACTTCATAATCAGATAGGCTGAGTGGAGCAGGGCACAGCACACTGTATAAAAGCAGCTGGAGGCTTGGTTGTCGTGTTCTGTAGCCAATATGCAAACACACAGAAGAATGCTATTATGCAAAAAACTTATGATGCTGTGAATTGTCCAGTTGATTCATTTCATTGATTGTAAGGAAATAGTCTTCACAGAAACTGCTTTTCTTACACTGATGCAACTGTGCCAGTGTTTGTGCAGATGACCTATGAGTTTTCAGTCTTTTCACTTAGCTGCAGACCCCATTTATCTGGGGATATGCTGCACTGGAAGTGAGCTCTGATTTTGTGAATTCATCAAGACATTTAGTGAAGGTTAAATATACTTTATGATCTTTGGTACATGCTGGCGCTGGCAGATGCTGTTCTGAGGTGACAGAATGGTTTCATTGCTCCACATCCTTCCCAACACTATCACTGCCACATGCAGCCCTGGCTGCGTTTGATACAAGAACTTTCATCCCCATTCTTTTATCTTAGGCAGGACAAGAATAATATGGCCCTTAATTTATAGTAAGCATGGACACACTTAAAATAAATCCCTCAATTTGTCTTACAAATAACAGTTAAGTGTTTTTGAATTGAAGAGATATTTGAAAAACCAATTTCCCGTCAGAGATACTGTTTGTTTCATTTTATGCAGTTCATTCATCTTAGCTGATTGGAGAAAAAATAAAAGCCAACCCCAGCTAGCGAGTGTAAACCCTGTCGTAGTACTCCACTGCAAGAGATTTTGTAACAGTTTTATTTGGAGCCTAGCTCCACACCCATTATTTACAATCAGTATTACATCTTTGTGTAAAATTAATTTAGGAGTTAGATGCCGTGCAGAATCTTGAGAAGATGATTCTGAAGGAACCGCCCTTTCTGTGTGCCAAATTTCAGACCTGTCATTGAGCCTGAATTCTTCAGTCAGGGAGAAGGGACCATTTTCTCTGAAAAAAACAACAAATCAGGCCCTAATCACTACAGGGAATTTGGCCATATGATTTATTGACGAGGGAACTATAAATATACATGTGGATAATGTTTATGTAGTATATACATACACATCTATTAAGTAGAAAGGCAACTAGCCTTATCCTTTAAAGCAGTCAATAACACAAGCTGTCATGCACCGTGTAACTCTGGAGTTATGTAGTTTTGGAAAGGAAACTTGCAGCTGATTAATTCCTTCATCTTAAGGTCACAGAAAACGATCCTCTTAAATATTGCTGACTTGCTTAAGATAATTGCAGCTGTTCTCTTCTGATTGATAGGCCCCTTTTCAGAAATTGTTCCTAAGATACTTCTATAAACCTCCATTTTGTGTTTCTAAGTAATATGTTGGATGGGAACCATTCCCTCTCTTTTTGTCAAGCTCCTTCTCCTCTGTTTCTTCCAAAAGAATACAGGACCTACACTACCCTAGTTTATCCCTTCTTGCCATACAGAAAGGGAAAACATCCCTTGGTCAAACCCTAATATTCTTGTATCACTATCATCAGTGAAAGGAATAGGAAAATCAAATGACTAATCTCTTCAGCTGTTAGCAACTTCTGTATGTAAGTATCACTCTGCATTTCTTTCCTCCAACTGTTCTGAGATAATTTCAGAATACTTCAGGCTTCAGCTAATGTCTTCCATTTTTACTCAAATTAGAATGAAAAAGATCACAGTCATTTTTTTTAAGCATGCCTAAAAATGTTAGGAAAATCTTTCTAACAGAACAGAGCTTACCAGCACCCTCAGGAAGATCCTGGCTGTTGAAATGAAAATTTTGGTGTCTTTTTTTGGCAAGGAACTTAATCACAGATTGCTTTTGCTTGTGGTCACTGCAGTTACGTGAAAAATACCATTGTACACCCACTATACATGGACATAGACATTTATCTGAGCCCCAGATGGCATTTTGATATATGCATGTGATGCTGCAGCCACGTTGCCATCCATAACCTCCCCTGCAAACTCTGAATCATGTGAATGGATTCTGAAGTACAAACAGGCAGGATGTAGGGATCGAGAGAAGGTCTGGAACTGCTGTGGTTCTTTCAGGGGTCTTTCCCCCATTAGGAACATTGACCATACTTGTATTTTGCCCTACAAATGCATATCTGCAACAAAGGACCAGTAATGGGTGCTTGGCTGCTTGCTAGAACATACCTCTTCAACACGTGGGATCCAGCCCTCCTTTCTGGCTTTTTGAGATGTACCTTCCTCACCGCTGCTGGACACAATGCATGCCTAGGTAGGCACAGGCTACTGCGTTCTCCTTGGAGGATGCTCTTAGTGAGAGAGATGCAAAGGCTGGACAGTGCAACGCACATCAGCATTACAGCAGAGTATGTGTTGTTTGGCTTCAGGTTTGATTTCCTGAAGATGTGGGGGGACTTTCCTCATTGCTCTTGTCTCTAAGGTGGCCACCAAGGCCTGTTGGAGCCCTTCAACATCTTCTACCAACACTCCACTAGTGGCAAGACTGTCATTTGAGACCCTAGTGTGACTGCACATCCTGAAGGGTACATTTGGCATGTCCAATTGTAGGATGTTTGCTTTGTTTTCCTCTCTGGCTTGCCCTTGCTTTGGGGCAAAGTTGTCCCAGGGACATTTTGCACTGCTGCAGAAGCCACCCAGTGCTGGACCCAGGCATGGGAAGGGACAAGCGCGGATCTGTGACCACAGAGCAGGTGGTATTGCAGGGGCGAGGCAGCCAGGGTGGTGTGCGGGACGCACGTTGCTTTCTGCTCAGACTGATTTCAGGTTGCTTGGCTTCCAAGGGGCTCTGAGAACAGCAGTTAAACCACCGGCCTTAATTGTGGAGTATCCAATTTGGATATTAGCATTATCTCTGTTCTCACTTCTTATTCAGATCCGATTCCGCTGCCTGCCTGCTGGCTGGGCGCCTGCTTCGTTCTTCCTCTTATTACTATTTTATGGCTATTGTTACTTTTTTTTTTTAAAGAATTTTTAAAACATTCCTTCTCTCGATCTCTTCCAACCACGCGGGTCGCTATGCCGAGGGGCAGTACCCACGAAGCCCCCGGGTGCTCGCTGCGGTGTTGCTCCGGGTGCCGGCGGCTGCGGATTGGCCTCGATCCCGGTCCCGGTCCCGGTCCCGGCATCAGGCTCGGTGCCCGGCCCCGGGCTCCCGCTTCGCCTCCTCCGGGTGTCGAAGCCGAAAGCTACCCGCTCAGGCAGCTGAGGGGGGGGTTGATCTCCCGTTCTCTGCGCTGTCTCTCCTCCCCTTTTCCCCTCGTTTTCCCCACTGCTCATTCGGCACATACCCCTCCCTCCAGAGCCTTGTTTTTTCTCCCACTCTCCCCTCCCCATTTTCCGCATATATATTTTATTTTATTAATGATTAAGCTGCTTTAGTAGTTTACCTTTCCGTGCTTTTTTTCACCTCCTAGAATCATTCTCGAAGATTTTTTTATATTGCAGAGGAATTTTTTTTTTCCCAAATGTATTTTTAGGGTGATGCTCTGAACACTTCCCCCTCCCCGCCCCACATCTCCTACCCTGGCAGTAGCAGAGAAGAGACTGAAGAAGTTGAGCGTGTCTGAGGTGGATCAGCCTTGCAGGGGGAGAGGGGGGCAATAGCTGCTCAGAGCAGCCCGATGGCTTGAAGCAGGATTTGCTGGTATGTATGTGGGTCTGTATTTTATGACAGCTCTAAGTGTGAATTCTTTCCATGCGAGATGGGAGGGGAAAGGGAAAAAAAAGCTGTCACCCCTGTCCGCGTGTGAGACCCCCACCCATCAACCCACTCCTTAGGAAGAAAAATGTCAGAGCCCAACCGAAAGCTCAGAGAACCAAGGGGGCAATTAAGGGGGGGCATAGTGCAAACCGGCACCGTCTCAGGTGAAACACCCCCCTTCTCCTCCCTTTGCCCCCTTCCCACCGGGGCAGTGCGTGTGCGCGGGGGCGCGCCCGGCTGCCCACCGAGCAGAGCGCGGCGAGCAGCGGTGCCGGCAGCACTGCAGAGGGGTGGGCACGGCCCTCGCCAGCCCTCCGGGGG
>JAOXOE010000001.1:34728004-34751603 GCA_028565055.1 Phoeniculus purpureus | reverse complement strand
GAGCCGCCTCTTCCTTCGTCTTGTCCTTACAGCAGATCGGAGGCCTGGCAATGGGCGGGGGGAGACGACACAGAGCGAGGGACTCACCCCACAGCAAGAAGAGGAAGGAGGGGTGTTGCCCGCCACCCAGC
Source organism: Phoeniculus purpureus (assembly GCA_028565055.1). Taxonomy (NCBI): domain Eukaryota; kingdom Metazoa; phylum Chordata; class Aves; order Bucerotiformes; family Phoeniculidae; genus Phoeniculus; species Phoeniculus purpureus. Next base: position 34,751,472 of record JAOXOE010000001.1, on the reverse strand, counting down.
CCTGCCGTCGGGCGAGCCGAGGGTGCTCCAGCCCTAGAAGCACTCGGAGCATCCTGCGGCGGGGCCGCGCCTCTCCCGCCCCCTCCCTCGCCTCTTTCGCACATTTCTGAGGCGGTTTCATCGGGCTATTGTTAAAAAGCCAGGAGCAGTTCCCCGCCGAGGGGTTGGCAGCCACCTTTCCTGCCATATTCCGGCTGCGCTTCTATAAATACCCACGGCTTCCCAGGGTTTATCCGCGCCTGGATCCTCCCTGCCAGAGCGCTCGCTCGCTCCCTCCCTCCCTCCCTCCCGCTCCCTCCGCAAGTGGGAGTAGAAAGTTTACCTGTGCGGAGAGGAGGCGTGCGGGAGCTCTTTATCGCTTTTCGGGAGGAATTTCTCAGGCTCCGCAATCTCCTGAATCCACCCAGGACCCCAGCACCGCCCGAAGTGGGGGATTGTAGCCTCCTTCCTCGGCTCTCTGTTAGAGCCCCTAAAAGCGCAAGCCCCAGGAGGGAGGGGAGGGGATGCCAGCGGGGTCCGGGGGAGATGCACAGCAAGGGGAGAGGAGAGCAAAGGAGAGCTCGGCTCAGCCCCAGCCCCTCTGACGCCCCCTTCGGGTTTTGCAGACAGATCGAAGGGAAGAGGAAAAAGTTGCCCCCGGTGTCTGTTGAAGGTGGCTCCCCCCAGCAGCCGGGCAGAACCCAGCACTGCCCATGTGGTGTCCGCTAAGCCACCATCCCTACCTACAGTGCACTGGGTCAGAAGCGGGTGCAGCATCCCTGCCATGTCATTCCCATCCCAACTGCGATCTGGGCCAGGTTTGGGCAAAGGTAAAATAAGGTGGATAGGAACTGGGGAGGGGTCTTTCAGCTTTGATGCTCATCCATGGGGGGCAGGAAGCATAGGCCCACATCCTTATTCTGCCTTTACCTTTCAGTCTCTCTTGCTGCTACCTTTACCTGGGACTTTTCCACACCTTCATCGTCAGCTGCAGCACGGACAAAAGGAGGTGCCCTCTAGTATTGCTCCCCCACCATTAAGCACTGTACCACAGGCCTTGCAAGCAAGTTTAGGGAGTGAGCTGCCCCTTGGGCAGGCAAGGAGGGCTGGGTATGCAACACCTCCAGCTCATGGGGCCACAGTTCTGCCCCACTGCACAAAGCCTTGGGGAGCAGAGCAGAGACCTGGCAGTTTGGGGCGTGGGGTGACCTGGTGTGCCCCAGCTGCAGCTCTGGAGAGATTGGTGCTGTGTGTGTGGGTGCAGGGTGCTCTGCAAGAGGGGAGGTGTGGGCATGGGTGATTTTCAAGTGCTCGCCCACGTTGCCTCAAAGCAGCAGCTTGAGTCGCCTCCACATATCCTGGTTTTCTCTGGTTCCCCACCACACCTTCTTGTTTCCCAGTCATGGATGAGGGTCTTAGAGGTTTGGCACTGGATGGAGCAGGTGGAGGGATGAAACAGCCTGGGCAGTTGTGAGACCTGCTTCAGCTTTCTGATGTATTGGAGGGGCAGATTTCAGCAGGGAAAAGGAAAGAAGCGTGATCAAAGCCACTACTCTTCCCTGGGGTCCCTGGGCTCTGATCTGGTGACACACACCTGCTGCGCTGGCCTTGCTAAGCCTGCACCAGTCCTGATGCCTCTTGTGATCCCTTTGTAATGGACAAAGGAACATGCCAGGAGCAGTCTCCAGCCATCCTGGGGTATGGGCAGGGTTCTCAGGATACCAGTGTTGATGGCCGAATTGTATGTTGTACCTGTGCATGTAAGAGCACAAAGGGATCACAGAGAAGTGGAAAATACATAGCAGGGGCAAAAATCCCAACCTTCCATCTCCATGTAATGGTTTAGGCTTTGACTTATTCTATCCTCATTTTGGATTACCAACTGCCCCTGTGTAAAACCCCTATCAACCTGTGAACCATCACTCCATCTTCAAACTCCTGCCTACAGGAGGAAAAGATGGTGACATTAATTTCTATCTTTCATCTGCTGTTGGATCTCAGCTGGGGCTGTTTCTTGTGCTTGGTTTGGCAGAGGGCAGGTGGACCTGCCAGGTGCCAGAGCCATCGTATGCTAGCACATGGAGCTGTGCTTGGATTCCCATGCTGGACTCACATTGCCAGAGCTGGCACTGGGAATCGATGTCTCTGCAGTACAATGTGGGAGGTCTGGATTTGATTCCCATTGCTGTTTCTCCAAGCTGGCAGAGGATGGGAGTGCTGTACAGACAACATTACTTGTCTCTGCAGTGGGCTCCATTCCTTTCTCATGTCTTTTGCTCCTTAAGATGTGTAAAAATCTGCCTGTGAGATAGTCCAGACTGAGTGCTGGTCCATAGAGGTTTAATCTTCTTGGTCTTTAGGGAGGCCTCTGGTCTTCTCTGCCTGTAGTCATCAGCATAGCTTTGTGGGCAGTGTGGAAAGAGTTACCTTGCAGATGGAGGATATGCAGAGGGTTTTCTAAATATTTTTCCTTTCTTTGTGTAAGCTGTAATTAATCACAAAGAAATAGATTAGTTAATAGGAGAGATGGACTAGATGATCTCTTTGAGAGACATGACTCCATCATGACTGCATAATGCACAACAGGATACTGCTAGTATCTACCTGACAGTAGGGCTCTAGCACTGCCTGACACACTTGTGATTCTGTGATTAGCCTTTTTCAAGACATATTTATTCTTGATATGAAAGCAGGGAGTGGTTGGGAGAAACATGGCTGATTGGTTATCTGCTGTTACGCTGATGTGTCGTCCACCTACCCATCCACAATAGTTCTTTAAACCACAGTGAATCAACTTACTTATTTCTTGCTTCGCCGCAGTCAGGTGGACTAGCTACTGCCCTGGGTGCCTCTCTGCGTAAGATGAACTGGCAGTCTGAAAATCGCAGCACTGAAACATGTAGAAGGGAAACCAAATGAAAATAAGATATTTAAAGCTAAATATGACTCTTCTGCTATCACTGCCTTGACACTTCTGAGTTTTGTGTTTGTTTCTGCTTTGGCTAAGCGTGCTGCAATGGGAACTAAAAAGATAATTCCTCCAGCCACAAAGGGGGTTTCAAAATCCCTCTGACTTACTCGCCTTGCTCGCCTGTTCATGTGAAGACAGGAGAGGAAGTTCCTGGCTGATATGGGCTGGTGCTTGCTCTGGAAAAAAATAGAAGCATGGTACTAACTGGTGCTTGCTCTGGAAAAAAATAGAAGCATGGTACTAACTGCCTGGAAACCAGGAGGTGGGTTAAAAGTCAAAGCTTCCTTTCATGTTGGCAAAAAAGATTCCAAACAAACCCATCCTTTGTAGTTCATGGAAGCTCATGAAAGCTTAAGGAAGCTCATGGCTTCCTTAAGCCACAAGCCATCAGCCCTCAGCTAGAATAATGCATTGGCACATAACCAAGTGCACGATGGTGATCTGTGCAAATCAGGCAGAGTATCTCCATGCACCTGAGGTCAACTACAAAGAAAAAAACCTCTCCGTGCTTTCAGAAACAAATGCATGGCACTAGGCAGTGTGAAAATTGTACTGCAGTGAAGTCGGTTCAAACCATGGCTGATACGGACCTTGCAAGGCAAGGCTGCTTTTTGTTCAGTGTCTTAGAAGCAGAACACAATGCTGGCTATGGTTAGGAGCGTCTGGCTTATCTTTCTTTAATTTTCACACATACAGTAGGTATGCTTAATGTGAGTATAAATAAAAATATTGTTATTCTGTACTCGGGACCACTAAAAAGGGGGAGAAGGAAACTCACTGTCAGTTGTCACTTTCTGACACAGAGGGTATTTGCTGACTGCAAAGTGTGCTGGGTGGCTTTCTTCCCTTTCTATCACAAGCAATCAAGCTCTGAAACATGTTTCATAGCCACCAATATAGATAGATTGATCAAGCTTCTGAGGAAAAAGAGAAATTATGAATGTGTGGCTTTTCAAAGTGCTAGGGGTAGTAACCTGAGACCTCTGCAGCATTCATTCCCTGCATGACTCTGGAAAGAGTCGCTGAAAGGGTTCAGGTAAAATGTTGCTTTGCCAGCTTTAAATGCTGAAGATGTTCTTGTATTCTCATAGCAGATACAGTGTCATTAGTATCGGTGTGCATGCCTGTGCTGAAACATTTACGGAGAAGAAACACTTTTAGGGGAAAATGGGCATTTAGTCTTCATGGTCTGTTTGGTGGCTTGTCTCTGCTCATCCACCAAAGCACATGTGGGGCTACGAGTTTATCTAACCTGAGTAATCCATGGGAGATTATCTTGTGAGTCCCACTCACTCCTGATACTGAAGGCACGTTAACCAGTCGTCCAGTTAACCCTTAACAAACTCCCAAGTCACTTCTCAAGGTAGTAATTGGCCTACATTACTTAATCCATGTGTAGCTATCTAGTTGTCACATGGGAACAGTTCTGGCTTACTACACTCCTCGTTTGAATTTGAGCCACTGATCAAGAAATGCTTCACTCTAGCTGCCACCAACCTCAACTAGACCTGCTGTCCAGCCCATGTATGAGCTCTGTATGTAATTACCATTTGTTCAAAATGGTGAAATTATATGTGTAGCACCTATTTGCAGATGTGTTTAAGCCTTGCTTATATAATTGCATTCTGTTTGGGGGCTGCACTTCTGAGAAAGGGAAGGACTGGGGAGAGTGTGGGGGAGTGAACAAAGACAATGATCACAGATCAGAGAAAACAAGATGTGTAAAGAAAGGTTGGAAGAACCAGGCAAGCTCAGTCTGGAGAAAAGACAACCGTGGGTGGATACCTAACTGTCTGCAAATGCATAAAAGATTGTTACAGAAAGAGGACAGGGGCCAATTATTCTCATTAGTCACTGAGGACAGATCAGGAAACAAATGAGTTTAAGATGAAACAGAGAGAATACAGTTTAAATATCAAATGAAATGTTTACTGCATTAATGGTTTAATGACAGTAGAAGATGCTGATAAATGTGGCAGAATGGCTGTGACTGAAGACACTTAAAACTGGATGTAGGTGCTGAACCATCAGGATTTTGTATCTGATAAAGTATGTCTCCAGTGAATCAGTGATCTCAATATTTGCATGCCTAACCAAACACTGTTTTAAGAAAGATCATGAGATTGATCTGTTCTGTGTGCAGGAGGGAGAGAGTGACTGTCCTATTGGAGGAAACCCTCCCCAGCTGAGTGAGTTTGATCCTGTGCTCCAAATCTTGTACCTGTAGGAGTCAACATGATGGCACTGACTGGTGGCACAGGTTGTGCATATCAGGAGCTCCCCAAAGATGTCTGGTTTTTAAAACCTCTGGTATGTTTTGATGGCATGTCTTGTTTGAGGATGGCTGGAGCTTCAGTGTAGAGAGATCAGTGCAGAAGAGACTTAGAAACCTGTCCCATGTGAATGAACTGTTAGCATTTGCAGGTGCAGTTCTTGACTCCTGGGATAAATTGGGCTATTCTGTATTGAGATGACGTCCCTCTCATTAAGAAGCTACACCCGTCTGTAGCCATGGCTTTCAAGGTTTTTCAGTACCACGGCATCTGAATAGCTAATGTGCCAAAACCTGATACTGCAAGGGGCTATGTGTTATAGCACGCTGAGTGATGTGAAAGTACCTGCCTTGCTATTGCATGATGTCATTCTTTTGTCTCGCAAGATGAGCTACAGTTTAAAGGTGCCTTCTGTTTACTCACCTTTGCTAATTCCACAAAATGAAATGGGATTTGGTGAGCCATGAGCATCGTGATTTCTGAGAATAATTGCTTCAGTAGCCAGTCTTCACAGTCACACTGCTCTGAGCTCTGAGTTGGAGAAGCTTCCTGTGAAGAACTGGGATTTGGATGGCTGGCTATGTTAACATTCAGAGAGGGGTGTTCATCATTTGAGTCAGCAGAGATTCCTCTGCAGGTAGCTGTGAGGGCTGAAAGTGCCATTCTGAGACTAATTTTGGCCAGCATTGAGACCGTGCTGTGTGGCTTAAAGCTTATACCAGTTTATATCCTCTTGTGCTTCAGCAGAGGTAGGGATGGTGGTGCAGCCTTGCTGGTGGATTGCACTATTTTTTAGCAGAGCAACAAGCATGTATTCCTGACCTCTGGTGTTTTTTGTAAGAATCAGGAATTATCTGCACAGGTGTCCAGGGTAAACTGAAATGGAGGAAACGACATGATAAACTCTCATTTTTATTATACTCAGATCTAACATTTTTATTTCACCTCTTCCCCTAACGTCTTAGGGATGCCATGCATTGTTAAGGAGCTGATGTGCGCGACTCTTTCCTGTGGCTGTAGTTTCTTGCATGTGTCACCTCTGAAGAATTTGAAGGACTTTGCAAAAGGAAGCAAATACAGAACTTGTTAAGTTCACTATTTTAAACAAGACTACAAGGTGAGATGGTTACTGGGAGCCAGCTGAGACAGATAAGATTTGGTGTCATGAACCCACTGATAATTTTCTAGCACAAATGCCATGATCCACATCATAGCTGGTTGCTTAATGAATAGAAAATTGTTTTCAGGTGATTGGCATAATAGCTTGATGATGGCTAAAGACAGCAGTGGCCATGCACTGCCCCTGGCTGTGGGACACGAACAGCACGTCGAGGGATATGTGTAGGTGAGAGGTTGCAATCTGCCACAATAAGGAACCGTGTTTTCCCTCTGTCACATGAGACATCTGCTACTCCAGCATCCCCAGCTAGGAGTGAGGTCCTGGAGATACAATGGATGTTTGGAATGTGAAATGTGAAGGCTCTAAATGAATACCACCTGGAAATGTATTGCAGATTTGCTAGGAGTACAAAGCTGGCTCTGATTCTAAGGGCAATCTTGGCTCTTCACAGCATCTGGGGGCAGGTGGTTTTGAAGCCTGTGCAGTGAGAAGAGTGGCTCTGCCATTGCATGAAAAGGTGTAGGGTTGCTGCCAGCTAGCTGCTCCGAGAGGATGGTGGAGCTTCTATGCATTTCTTACGCCAGCTAAAGTAGGATGTTAATTAATTGCACACGACTGAATTGCTGGAGAATTTCTGTCATGGGGCTATGCTGAGAAATGCATTTGATGTGAAGTGTGACAGAGGAAGTGCATAAAAATGCACAAGCTCGTGGCTACTTCTGCATAGGCATACGTTTGTGTGGAAAGCACGTGGCAAGAATCTGCATATCCTTGCACCTCTCTCTCTTCTCCTCTATAATTCTTTGCTGGCTGCTGTAGTCAGTGGCCTCAGCATCTCAGGGGAGATTCCCTCATGTCAGATGTGTTGCAGTGGAGGCAAGCTGAAACATCAGAGGCTGACAATCCCCAAGGGAGAGTCTAATGGAAGTGACTGAATGACATAATCTGTTCTCACAGTCTCTCCTCTATAGCTTTCCACATTTTTAGTGCAACTTGAAATTACCCTCTAATTTATTAGTGGAAGGGTAAATATTATATACAGTTAAAATTGCAAACATAGTGTCCTGAAACATTGAAAGTCAAAGTATAAAAGCAGCTTGGATGTGGTCTGAGGTACCATGTGTTTGAGCATTCTGAGAGGAGGCTTTTAGGACTCAATCTGGAAGTAACAGTGCTAAATGCCACAAAAACATTAATGAAATCTCCGAAAAGACATTGCAATTATTTAATTACATGATGGGGGGCCTGTACTCTAAACAGGAGGCGATAAAATAAGTAGCTTAGAGAAATGAGATAGCTGAGGGACCGCTGCCTTGAAAGACACACGGTGACTCTTACAGAATGCTCTCTTTGATTCTGTAGCTTGAAAGTTTGCAAACTTTCAAACCAGAGGTTTAGAGACAGCTCTAAGGATCTTGCTTTATCCAACTTTAATTTCCACCATTTCAGTGGGGAAGAAAGGCTCTCTGAACTTCAGGGCTCAGAAAACTTTCCAGAAACTGCGTGCTTGTGCGGTGGTGCTTTCTGAAGCAGATACTCAATGCTCACAGCAGGTGTCTTGCATGAGCAACAGTGTAATTCTGTGCAGTGGTTTTTGAAGTCTTTTTGGGGTTTTGTGTTTTTTTTTTCTTTTGCGCTGCAGGGAGGAATAAATTTCAGAAACCATGAGACACACAATAGGAGACGAGTGTTGTTTAATGACATACCTTGCCTTAGTACTCATAATTTTTTTTGTTAGGACATTGAGATGAAATCATGTTCCTTGTTCACATTTTATCTGGGAGATCCGTGACTTCAGATTTTGACATTAGAGATGGTGATTAAGGTTTTTGACAGGAGAGGTTTGTAGTGGAGTGAACGTAGCAGGAAATGGGTTTACTGCCCCACCAAAAAAAAAAATAACATAAAATCATAGATTTTGCTAGTTCTGCACTGAAATTAATTAGAGCATTTGATGTGCTTTTGTGAAAAAGTGGAAAAAAGCTCAGAATAGCTAGCAGCCTGGTAAGCACAAAAGTAACTGGGTTTTGGGTGACGCATTCCTATTCTGCATACTTTGGAGAGGGGACTTGTCCCTGAGGCTGTCCTAGCCAATATGAGGGCTCAGACTACTGGGTCCTCTGCAGTAATGCTTTCTCAGTTGGAGCTTTTCCAGTTGGACCTGTTCTACTTTATATAAATGCCTATTCATTGTGCTGGAGCGGGAGTGCTCTAACAACTGGGCTGTGGAGGTAGTTTACTTCTTTGGCCCAGTACAAAGTAATTACTTATATAAAGGTAAATAACTTCAGGATGAAAGAAGTGGAGAAGCAGGCTCCGTAGCCCAGAGGCTGTGGAGTCCTCTGAGATGTAGGAGACATGGGAGATAATTCTCCTTCCCTCTTATTCTGCTTTGGAATTGTGTTTCCCAGTGACAACAAAATGTTTCATTTAGCATCCAGCTCTAGTACTGTCTCCAGGTGGGAGAAAAATGGACATGAGGGGGTGAATTCCCAGGAAATAAAGACCTAATCCTCAAGCAACTGCTCTTGAACAAAGGGTGAGGGATGAGAGCTATAGAGACTGTGACAAGAAACCAGTTATTGCCTCAATGAAAATTTTTATCATTTCCTATAATGTACAGGTAGCTCTTTAAAGTTGTCGCCAGATCTTTAAAATTACTTGGGATTTTTATTCCTGCAGGTTGTATTGCTTGATAGATCCCCTCTCATTGTTCATTAGACTTCTGCTTTTATAAGCTGAGTGAGATGTTTGACTTTTATATGGAAAGGGATTTTTTTTCAGAAGGGAACACTGTCTGTGAGAGACTTGTTACCAGAGGATGTCCAGGGAGTCAGTGGAAAAAGAGGGGATCCATCAAAGGGCAGCACAGAGCAGGAGCCCATAGGACGTTTTCCAGTTTGCCCTTTAGAGAAGCTAATCCCTATTGATTAGGCTGCAAAGGCAGCCTACATAGGTGAGCTTCCTGAAGGCTTTTAATTCTCCCATTCATCTGTGTATATATGTTAAGGATGTACAGGGTTGGGAGCTGGAAAAGACAGGAATTTTGTTAAATTATCCCTCTTTAATCACCCAGTTTGGAAAACAGCCCCAAACAAGGAGGAATCCAAAGTCTCCTAGTCCCTGATCCTTTGTCTTGTGTTTATCCACTGTAAGAAAACTGGCTAGATGACAGTCCATCCCTTTTTTGAACTTGAATGCCTGGAGATCCCTCAGTCTGCACCTGATGTAAATGGTTCCCAAGCGTGATTTGAATTTGCAAGAAACAGCAATGTCCATGTAGCTCAACCCAGCCATGATTGCTGGAGTTCTCAGACCTCAATTTCCAGACAGAGAGTGGCAAGTTGTCACGTGAAGTCCCTTGACGTTACCAGGTACCGTGCCTGGTCCTTGGCACCCCGCAGAGAGCTGTCCCTCAAGATGCCGCAGAAAGGCTAAGGAGAGATGGCCAGGGCTTGCTTCTTCTATAATCACCATGTCCCAGGAGGGAGCTGGTGTAAGAATGACATTTAATTATACCTCTTTGTACATCTTTGCCTGCATGAATTTAAAAGCATGACCCATCTCCACCAAGGTGGATCTTTCATAAGAAAATACTCATTGCATGATGAAGCATAAAAGTCAAGCAAACCAGAAAATTAGAGAGAAGGTTTGCTCTGGCAGTGTAACTGTGTCCTGTTAAGTACACGGGATAATACAGAAATCCATGAGTCTTCTCTGACATGACAATCTTCTGTGATACTGTAGTTCAGCAACTGTAGCAGGACAAACTGCAATGTGTTCACAAGGGTTTAGCTGCAGCCTAGAGGCTGGATCTATTGTCCATTTGAAATCAGGCAGAATCTTGCACTGGTTGTGTTAGGATCGAATGAACTTTAGATGTTTGCTCTGTGGTATGAGGCACAGAAGCTTGGAAAATTTCCTTGAATCAGATTCATTTCAAAGTATGATCGTATATAAACTTGTTCACTTTAGTCATCCAAGGAGCACCTTAAAGAACTACTGAGATACTGCCTGGTTTGCTATTTTGATGCCTGCAATGAATGCTGCACAATTCCTTCATTTTAGTTGCATACAGTGGGTGTTCTTCTTTGTCTTCATATTTCATTGGTTCCTTGTTTTTCAAGCGTTAAATGATGTGATTGAAAGGATACCAACACATTCCTCGGCTTTCCTTTTGCTGTGTAAGTTTTCAGGTACTTTCTTGATTCCTTAATGTATTGCTTTTCCTGCAGTAGAAAATGGCATAGGAATAGAATCTGGTTGACATTTGGTTTTGGGATCAGATTAAGTTGTGTCGAATTTCCTCTCCCCAATCCTCATGGACTGTGCCTGGAAGAGAAAAATCAGTGACTCTCTGGTAAGAACTGCTTAAAAAAGCTGTATTTGGCATAGCTGAAATTTCCATTTGAACAGAATTTGAGACTCTTAAAGCAACTTAATGGTGTTTTCTCATAATCTGAATAACTGTAAGAGTAATAAAAACAGTGGCTTAAAAGATGCAGGACAGAACTTAATGGGAAATCATAGAACTTGATTTTTACACATCCAGAGGGAGAGAAAAATGAAAGAGTTAAAGACATAAATTCCCCTTTTAAAACTCCTCATTTCCTTTATTATAAGATGTCCAAATATTAGTGAACTTAAAGGAGTTGTCAGAAAGATATGGTTGGTCCAATGTTCCTCCTGGAATCTAATAAATCTACATGTTCTTAAGGTGAAGCCTGGGGATTTAGAGAAGTTTGCATCCAAAAGACTCAACTTGAACCTTGGCTTTACTGAAATACCACACTGGCTAAAGCAATGCAGAACTTGGATCTGGAAACAGTCTGTTCAATGAAAGATCAGCAATGTAAAGAGAAGGCAAATTCCACTTGGGAGCAGCCAGTTAAGCCGTGTATCTCTGTGTAAGTGGAAGTGAAACATCGTACATTCATACCAATAAATAGAAGAACATACTGTGGAACAGCTATGCAGTCTTGAACAGCACTTGCCTTGTGCTCAATGGATGGAGCTCCTTGCTGCAAAACTGGAGAGCTTGGGAGGAGACATATTTGAGATTTGTCTCATTGCTTACTGGAGAAAGATGGTAAGAGCCACATGAAGGTTTTTTCTTGGCCATAGTCAGCTCCCAGTTGGCTGAAGCCAAGTTGACCTTCTCCATCCTAGCTGAGCTGGTCTAGTATATGCTGATCAGCATTTGGCAGGCAGTGCCTATCTTTGGTCTGTGCCAGGTGATACGATCAGATTGTTTGGCTGGAGCTCCTCTCCTCTAGATGTATGCATAGGTCTGGCCTTTTTTTTCAGGCTAATGTCATCCCAAGATCTTGTAGAGTAGTCTCCTGTAAGACAAATCCGTGGCCTTCAAGTAAGTGCTAAGTGTAGGGGTGGGAGAAGTGCATGTGTGTATCTGCCCCATCTTTCCTTCTTTGAACATCCAAAGGATAGGTACTCTGTGGTTTAGTACTATTCAAGTCTGCTTTGTTTTTTGTCTGCCCAGACTGACCTCGGTGCTTGTAGCAAGGATCTCTGTGGTTGTTGCACTAACGACTGTCATAAATCCTGCCCATTCACATCGTTGTGGCTTTTCAAGTGATTTGAGTAGTGCTGAGCCTCTTCTCTGTCTTCTTTCTGTTGGCACATGAGACTGGAAAGTTAAACAGAAGACCTTCTCTTGCTGCTGGTGAGGAGGGAGTGGGCTGACATGGGACATGAGAATAGGTGGCGGCAGGAGAGCAGATTTATACACCTCGTTGTACTTTCAATGGCAGTAAATTGCATTCCAGTCCTGGGAAATTCTGGACCGTGAGGGACTGAGAGAGCTGATCATAAATTTACCTGCAGTGGCAGTACATATGCATGGGAGAGGGTGGGAGGGAGTAGCTGGTGCTTTATTTTTCTTCATTTTCTGGGACAAGAGAAACTGCTGCTACAGTCTGCTCAGTATGGGTCAATCTGCCTCCTTCATCTGGGGCCCAGAGAGCAGAGAGGGAGCAGGTACAGCCAGAGACAAGGACCTGGACAGACTTCTTGTGAAAGGTGTTTTCTTCTGCATCCTAAAAAGTCTTTGCACCTGTGTCCTGCTTCAGTGACTGGTGCTTGGACAGCACCTCGAGTGCCCAGGACTAATGCAATGCCTCACAGAAAGGCTTTGAAGAGCCAGCTTCTCCTCCTATGCTTTGAGAAGAAGGAGGAGGGGAGCCTGTGACACCACTGTTCAGAGAAGCCATATACACACTGTAAGGAAGGTCCCATGCCCACTTTGAAGGTTTGTGTGGAGAAAGGCAGTGTACGAACACGTATCCCAGCAGTGCTACGTTTGAATGAAGCTTAACTGGCACCTGCCCAGTGCTACTGGTTTTTCTCACAGGTCCTTGCATGGGTCTCCAGGGACCACTGCTCTTTCAGAGAGCAGCAGGGCCTCGTGTACAGCTGTCACACAGAAGCACGACGTAGCGATGCCACCAGAGCAGCATTTGACAACCCCTTGGCAGTTTTTTGTGAGGGACTGGTGCTGGGGACAGGTGTGTGAAATCCACATTGTCTTGTGAATTTAGGGATGTGCCTTGACTTTACTCTGATGACAAAACCTTTGCCTTTTGCTCTATGAGAGTATTTCCATTGGAAATCAAAGAGATTTGAGATATATAGCTGGCTAAGCAGTCATACCTCAGAATAGGATTTGAGGATTAGCAGAGTGGATAATAAATTGAATAGTAGGAGTTAAAATCAGGCTACACTCAGAAAGAAAGCAGAGATGAGAGGTAAACCCCTGGAAAGCAGTAATGCTAGAAATGACACTGAAGTTATACCAGTTAGCAAATGAGATATGGGCTCGCAATACAATGTGGCAGCAAAGAGGCTGATGTGATTTCTGGATTGCGTAAACAGAACTGTTGCATCTCGGAGCAAGGAAGTATTTTCTGCGTGTTTCTAGTTGTGTTTTCTTCATATGCCTGATTGGAGTGTACTTAGGCTACTGAGTCCATTTCTGGAGAACTCGGTGCCCCAAAGATGGCAGCAAATTAGAAAAAAAATCAGTGGAGCAACAAAAATGATTAAGAAGCTGGAGGGATTGATCTAAGAGGGATGATTAAAGTAACTAATTACATTTAGCTTGGCCAAATGACAATTAGAAGAGAGATGTGATGACTGCCTTAAAGAGTGTGCTTAAGAATGTAAACACTGAGGAGAGAGAAAAAGAAGGAGGGATTGTTTAGTGCTGTTTGAGTGGCTCTTGGTTACATGCTCCTCGGTCTGCACTGCTAGGAGAATTGTGTAGAAACCTAACCAGAACAGGAGAAGTAGCCCTAACCAAACAATAGCAGCAAACTGAACAAAAGCACTTGCTGAACAGGCAGCACAGTTCCTGCTGTTGAGTGTGGCAGAGGCTGAAGTAGCATTCCTGGGGAAGTGAATGAAAGTAGCCCTTAGACCATTGCCCCAAGGAGTGTCCAAGATCCTCTAGGAAAGGAAGGAAAAGGATGTGGTGGTGTTCCCACAGGCATCCTCTGCCTTCAATTTGCAGGATCTATGGATAATTTCTGCCCAGTCCTTTTGGCTGTGATTGTGTAGTGCAGCATCCGTGTTGGGGTGTAGTGTTTTAAAAAACAGTTTGCAGGCTGGAGTGGGACCAAGCAAGGGAATAGGGGTAGATGTCAGTAGACACTAAGGCCTGTAAGAAACGCTAAGAGAGCCAGGCAGGTTCAGTCTAGGGGAAAGATAACTGTGGATGGAAACTTAACTGTCTGCAAATCTGTAAAGGGCTGTTATAAAGAGAGAACAGGGGCCAATTACTCTCTTTAGGCACTAAGGGCAGATCTGGAAGACATTGGGCTCTTAGCTGAAGCTGGGAAAAGTGGCAAGTGTATGAAGGAGAAACCTAAGTGTGGGGTGGCAAGGAGGCTAGGACAGGACAGGGAAACTGCTCTGATTATAGATGCCCAGGGATGGCATTGGGTGGTCAATTATCAGGGGATGACATGGCCACCAGGGAACTGATCGATCTTGTTTCAGCAAGATTTCATATGATTTCACAGACTTTAAAAGGTTGTTGAGCTTCTAAATGAGCTAGTGGTGCTTTTTCCTTGCAGCTTATTTGTTCAGGATGTGTTGGTTAATGTTTCTGTTTAACTGTATTTTCTTATTTGATGGTGGATCTGTGCGAATGCCTTCTTGTGCAATGGGTGGGCTACAGAGGAAATGCACACTTCTTATTAAAAATGCAATGAGAAGCCAGTTCCAGCTGAGTGTGGGTTAGGTGGAGTTTTTGCCCCTTTGGTGTGAATGTTTTTTAAGGTATGAAACAGCTTAATTAGCTCTAAAAAAAAGTCTCTCCTCATTTTGACAAGCACAGGAAAATACAATGAAGCAAGAGTTCTTATCACTGTGTTTCTCATCCAGTTGTACTTAAGAAATCCTGCACAATTTTCATACAAAGTCCGTATTCAGATTCTAAGAGGATATTCCATACCTGAAAATTATAATTTCCTGATTTGCTTTTAAGACTGAGCACATTTCCAAGTGAAATGAAGGGGTAAGGATAAGAAACAGAGCCATGAGCTGGTGCGGTATCTCAGCTGGTGGCTTCAGTCTCTCTGGTGAAATGGCTCATTCCATTGAACCTGATGTAAAGAGCACCTGAAATTAGTCCTTTTGTGACACCTGTTTGGAGGGCTGGTTGAAAAATAAATGCTTGAGCTTAGTTCCCTGTATGATGGTTTCTGTGTCCTAGTGACACAGCTTGTTTCTGGGCAATTTTAAGCGGAACTTCAAAGCCCAGGGTCAGAGGAAAAGGTTCTTGCTGTAAACTAGGGAGAGCACCTTTTAAGGTAAAGGCTGAAGCACTGTATACAAGTGGGGCACAAGAACAGCTGTTCTGGGCCACAAGAAGGGGCATAAAACCCAGCAAGACTCACCTGTCTCATCAGGCAGGTCAGAAGGGTTCCATATCTGGCTTTTCCATGCATTGGCTCTTATTTAGTCAATCAACAGCCTTGGTCACTAAAGTCGTTTTCCTTCTCTGGCTCAGCAGTTTGTTCCCACAGCAGTTTAGTGGTCTGGCAAATCACTAAACCACTTCATTGCTGGTTGAGGGTAGCATGTCAGGCTCTTGACTGGAGTGGCTGAATCGCAGGCATGTCTTCTACTGCTTTGCTAGCTACAGAGAGTACCTTCTCACTAGCATGGAAAGCTGTAGCTGGCCGAGTCTTAAACAACAGCAGGGGTTGTTAGAACCCCTGAGCAAGTCACTTAGCATACTTGTTTGTCTGTGAGCTGGGAAGATGGACAGGCACACCATACAAAGTTACATTTTCTTTTGTCTTTGTGAGGTGCCCTGAGACTTTTCAGATGATGATGCCATAGAAAAATACTCTTTACTTGGTCATTACTTTCAGAGCTCTACCCTTGGCATTCTTCAGTGGTTTGGCACTTACTAAAAGAAATGAGGCAAAAGCATTGTACAGAGCAGAAAAAACACTTCATAAAGCATATTCTGAAGTCAGCTTCTTGAACAGCTGTGACAGGGACAAGGAAATGGCCATAAATACAGAAAAGGGAGTATGAAGGGACACTTAGGCTGTTGAATACCGGTCTGCGACAATTCCTGCAAGACCTATGTTTGGAGAAGATGTGAAGCCTTCATCCCAGACTCCCAAGGTTTGCAGCCAGTGCTAGATTTCCTGTATTACATGGGGGCTTGGATATGGTAAAATACCTTGTCCTCTGTGAACCAAGTATAGCTTGTGTTGCTTTTCCCTATGTCAGCCCTAGTTCAGTGAGTCAGCTACATGCCCTGAACCTGTAGAGTCCTTAGGAAGAACTGCACTCCTGTTGCTGGAGTAATGGATGATGGTGAGGAACTGGATCGGAGTCTCTCTGCAGCAAAATAGACTATTTGTTAGTTTAAGGTAGCTTTTGAAAATTTAAACCATTACATTATACCTACATAAATAAATAACCCCCCCCACCTTAATTCTAGAATTCTAAATTGTTAATTCTAAACTGTAACTTTTCCCAGAGTATCTCAGAGTGTCTGGAGAATAGAGCTGTAGTTTGAAACTGCAGAAACCTTGTCCAAGCATGATTCTTCTCCTTTGCAAAGCTCCCAGAAGAGGTTGTTTGGGAGCACAGGTCTGGCTCAGGTGCTGGTTCAGGGAGACCAGAGCTGACATGGGCAACAGCTGCTCTGAGGTGTGGGTAGAATCAGCATAGTGGGAGCCTGCAGTGGATGCACAAACGTACTCACATATATGTCCCTGATAGCAGTTGGCTGTCCTGTCCCCTCCCTGTGCTGCACTACCAACTAATGAGGTTTCCTACCCAAAGGGCTACCTACCTGCATGCCCTGCTGCACTCTCGTGTGCTGGCATTAAGAGACGCATATATAGGACGTTCTGACCTGCTTCATGCTTGACAGACGGTAGAAGCTGATTGCTGGAGGCAGCCTTTGGTCTGCTCGCAGATTGGCTTCAGGGATTATGTGCAGTGTGGGCCATTAGAGCTGCAGTCTCAGTGTACCACAGTTCTGTGTGACTTTGTGGTGCTTAAGAGGCATGAAATACATTATATGAGATCTTTGTAGCAGTGTGTTCCACTTTCTGAAGACACTCAGCATGTTCATCTTCCACTTGTGTCTAGCTTGCAGTGGGAGCCAGGGTACCTAAAGAAATGTCTGTCCTACGACCTGGTTCTGCTGTTAGTATCCACTGACACCTTTTTGTCTTGCATAACGCTGCAGGTTGGAAAGGCTGATGTCACTCAAGGTGAATCACTACATGTTGATGTATTTACTTTACCTGTTGCTCTGTAGAAGCCCGAGATCCAGACACTGAGGTTTTAATGGCTTCCTGCCAATCAGATTAAATATTTAGCAGCAATAGGTTCTGGGCATCACATTCCTGACAGTGTATTTCATGCATCATTTGCCTTAAACGTTGGGAAATTTTTAGCTACAGCTTGCAAAGTAACTCCCTGTCTGTGCTCTCTCTCCCATCTTTATGTCCTCTTCTCATAGTCCTGCTTGCCTTTCTCGTTTGTTCTTGGCCTCACTTTCTCTGCCCTGCTGTTCCTTTTAGCTTTTGTCTCTTTCTCTGACTGTTGTTCTTGGGTGTGTTTGGTTGTGCACATTGCACCTGGAAGGAGTATCAGCCTGTAATGGAGGAAAGGAGGCACTGACTGCATCTAATCGAGCATTCCCACCTCCTCAGAATAGGACTAGAGGAGGGTGCAGACTGATGGCCTTTTTGGGAGTGGGCATCCTTTGACTCAGAGAAGCAGTATGAGGACAAGTAGAAACATCTCAATCATCCCTCTTTCCATGATGCAGCTCATCCATCTGCTAGTACTATCTGCCTTGCTGTTTGCACATGCGCCACCTGCTCTGGCACTGTGACTAAGGGGCAGCCTTTTTTCTTTTACTTCCTTTCTGCCTGAAACCTTTGTAGGAGAAGAGCACATGGGCTTGGTCATCTAACTGAAAGCACGGCTGCATCCATTCGCATGGATTGTCCTTCCAGTTATAGGCTTGCAGCAGACTTCTGAGCCCACACAACTGTCCAGCACCCACAGTGCTGGGATGAGGCCTGTGAAAACCAAAAGTCCAGTGGTCGTTGAAAACACAAGTATCTCTATGTGACATTTCAATATAGAACGGTATTTTCTGTACTGGCACATGGTTGCCTCATGGGACACAGCAAGCAGTGTGAGAGGGGCAAGAACCTTCCTCCACCTCCTTGAGTGTGCTACATAGCACCAGGTTTCACCTGTACAAAGTACAATTGTCTCGGGGTCATCTGAGTTTTCAGGCATGATGTCTAAGGAGATGGCCCTTTAGAGGGATTATGTGAAACAAGGGTGATCACTGGCAGTAGTGGTGGTTCTGGGGTAATACTGGATTGGGGAAGGTAAAATTTCCCAAGAGCTCCGTAAGTAGGTTGGTGCACTGCATGCTTTGTGTTGCTGAGCCTTCTCTAGAGCTTTCTCCTCTTCTTTCTCCCATTGCTAGGGATGTTTTGGTGCTGTTTGTTATAAACTATGCTCAGATGCTTTGGCTCTTCATTACCTTGCTCTCTTGACTGTTTGGTGTGTGCATCTTTCCTGTGCTCTTGCTCCAAATGCACTGCCTGCCTGAACATGTTGCAGTCCCAGAGGAAGCCTGTGGTTCTCATAGCCTCCATGTTCACCCCGTGTGATTGCAGTTCTGCATCCATGTCATCTTGCAGCTGGTGCTCACCCCAGCTGCTTCAGTGGTGCTGTGCTACCAGTGCAGGAAGTGATGATTAGTGCCAAGGCCAGATTTTTCAAGTGGGTTTCTCTCCCTGCTGTGACAAGTCTAAAGCCATCTGGTGCAGCATCAACCTCTTCACATTTTTGTTGGCATGGGACATATCCTGTCCTCACGCGATTGCTGCTGTTGTACCAGTGCGGGCTTGAGGGCGTGGGCAAGACAGGACTATTTCCTTACAACCACTGCCAGAGGGATAAGCTGGGAAAGGGATGATTTGATTTTGCAAGAGGAGTTGTGTGTGGAGTTTTTTTGTTTGTGAGAGAAGTGAGAGCCTTTTAGGTAGAGGGAAGAGGAAAGAGGGTTCATCAGGTCACAGTGACTGGAGAAGATGGCTCTTCTTTGCTCTGCTGCAATAGGCACTGAAGCGTCTTTGGCTGGGAGTCTGTTGGGATGAGGTGTGCAGGGATAAGGAGTGGAAGATGCCTGTAAATTCTGTAAAGGCTGGCTAGTGATGGGTAAAATCCAGCCTACATAATTTCTTCTCTTATTTTTCTCTTTCTCTGCCACTCCCTCCCTCCCGTCCTCATTGCTCTGGACCCCTCCTGTCCATTCCTCTGCATCTGATGGCTTATTTCCCTACAGGTGTCATCTTGGCAGAAACTCAAGCCTGAGCGCTGCCCTTAAAGAATTTTTTACACTACCTGAGTGTTTTTTCTTTCTGTAATGCCGGGGGACCTGATGTTTTGAGTTCGAGGGTTCAGTTTGGGTTGGGTTTTTTTTGTGTGTGTACTTTTAGGCAATTGCTTTTTATAAATAAATAAATAAATAAATGTTTTTAGCTGTAATGGGGGTAAGTCAGGTGAGTGTGGAAAGGACACAGTTCTTTAGCTGCATGCCAGGCCAGCCTGATTAGATGGATTGGCCAGAGGGGCTGCACCGCTCATCTACCAATTCACCTCAGCTCCAAGGCCTCCTAGGAGCAAAGCTGTGGTCTGATATGTCCTCTGATCTTTTTAGTTAGGAAAGGAGGAGAAACGAGTATTGCCTTGGTCTCACTGAGGTACCCTGGCCTCTGGATGAGGTGGTAACAGGGCTGTGCTAGGAATATGGTCACGGAGGTGATTTAGGGTCTCTGTAGCTTTGCAGGCTCAGAAGATAAAGTACAAGCAAGAGGAAGGGGATCACAGAGCGACACCAGACCGTGTGGTCAGGTGGTAATGGATTTGTCTTGTTTGTTCCAGCTTTTTCCTCTCTCTCCCGAGACAAATATCACAGGGAACATGACGAGAGGCTGCTCTCTGTTTGTGTGCTGTGTTTATAGATTATGAGCCCCCTCCCGTGGCATCCAGTGCCTCACAAAGGCGCTAACACCTGTGCAAAGTGGATTTAAAATGCTGCCACAACAGATCAGAGACCCCCTTGGCACAGAGCTAGTGCAAACAGATAGTACAAAGGCCTCCGAGAGTTTTACTGTACTTGGGGATCTTCATATGTGTAAGAATTGACACAGCTGCATGCTGCTTGGAAATGGGATCCTGTCGCTCTGTCATCCTGACAGGACATCAAAGCAGGAGCTGTGTCAGAGGAAGCCAGCATGGCATCTAAGGGCTGGTTGTTTTTATTGAAACTGAGGACTCTCTGGGTCTGCGGTTCAACCCTGTCACTTGGACCTGGCCTGGAGAAGTGTTTGAAACTGCAATGAAAGGAGAAACAAAAAGTCCCAAAGTGAATGTAGCCCCAGTAAATTCCAGGGGGACAAGTGTGTGCTCAAGGCAGTGTTTGGAGAGACAGTTTTTAGAGGAAACCTGGCTTGCTTTCTCTACTTCATCCTAGGGGCTGGATGATAGTTGCAGCTTATAATCTTTGCCTGTTCAGGGTGTCAATGTTGTTGCTGTCATACAGAAACAAAGGTGAGACTCTGTTAAGGTCTGCAGCCTGTTGCTAACTGACTGCTTTAATGTGATGGTTATATGGTGCTATAACCTCAAGATTGTACAAAAGCCCTTCACAGGACTGGACTGGCACCTCAGTGCACTCTAGCACTTCAAGATGGGCAGTGTGAAAACATCCTTGACACTATATGCACTAAACCCTCACCTCCTGGCTAAGTGGTGCCTCTCAGGAGGGAGAACTGTTTCTCTGTGCCAGAGTCTGACCCCTGGCACGGTAGAAGGGTTTGGGTTTCTGTCTTGGAAGCTGATTTCTTACAAGGACTAGCCTGGATGTTAAAAAGACACAATGTGAACATTGTCTTCATTCTTTTTGCTTTATTTTTAATTCCCTGGGGCTGTTTTTGAGTTTTTTCTGTTTTCAAAAATACAGGGATTCAGTGTGTTTAGCAACTGGTGCCAATTCAGGTCTGCCTGAGAAGGGGTAACTGGCCATCTTGCAAAGAGCTGCTTCTCCCACCTGCTTTCCCCCTTCAAAGAAGTGCAGCCCAGTCTACTGGTCCATGATGTGATGGAGTGCATATGTACTTATTTTTTATTATTTATTAAAAAATAAATAAGAATAACATCTAACAAGTCAATATACGTATTTAATATTTTAAATATATGCTGTGGGCATATATCACTTTTACCTCTCCTTTTACCTTATCCTTAATTCTGCAGTGGGAATACACTAGTCTTTCAACATTGCTCGGTGGCAGTGTAACCCAGAAAGTGATGGGAACTGGAAGAAGAATTTGCTTTGGAGTGGGCTATAACAGTTTTTCTCTTGATCAAGAAAACAAACCCCCGAAAGGACAGCAGTTGCTCTCATAGAATCAAAGTGCAACAGGCTGCATGCAGGTTTTCCAGGCAAGGGGATGTTCAGAGGCAGAAACTTAATTTTAGTTTGAATTTAATTGCAAAATTCCCTCTATCTCCATGCAAGTATTAGGAAACTGCAAGTTCAGAGGAACCAATAAAAGGGACTAATAACTGCAGTGAAACTGGGGCACTTCAGCTCACGGCCTGGCTTGAGGCTATGGGCCTTCAGAACTACATCTAAGGACCTCTTCTCTGTGAACCACGGATTTCTGGCACCTCTGGCAATGTAGTCTCTGCCAAGACTCTCAGGGTCTCCAGATTCTGTGGTGTAAGACCAGGATTTTTGTTTAGGAGGGAATCAGAGCTCCCAGGACTTTCTGACTGTTCTACAAAAGTGAGTCTGGTCTATCCACCTTCTCCAGATCTGTTTAAATGAGGGTCTTCCCTTCTGAGATCTATGGCTAGAACATCTTGTGTTTTTATTTTCTGCAAGTGCATTAAGATGGAGCTGAGCTTTACATTTCCTTCCAAAAGCTGCCGGAAGCAGACTCCCTGGAGCTATGGCAGACCCATAGGGCAGATAGCTTCATGAAACAAGGGATTTCTAGGTCTGAATTAAAATTGGTAGTTGGACGTGTCCTAGTGCTGCTTCACTCTCCACAGCTCTGTGTTGCTCTTCCTCTTCCTTGCCTGCAAGGAAGCTGCTTTGGAGTAGGTGAAAATGCGTCATGAGTTGAGATATTTTCATGAGAATAGGCTTAGCAAACCATCATTTGCTGACAACGTGTTGTTCCATCAGAAACTACTGACCAGCAGTATTTTGCAGTTTGAGTCAATGTGACAAAGTCGATATTGAATATCAGGGATTTTGCTTGGAAACCGACAACTAGTTATGGTATTACAGCAATTCCTTCTTCTCTGCTCCTAGCTAAACCCAGATTTATTGTCCTGAAGATCTTGGACATACAGGTTTTAATACACTCTCTTGGGATCCTGTGAGTAATGTTGGGTATGATCTCACAAGAAGACATTGCTGCCTTCAGGGGAGTGCGATGGAAAGCAATAGTAATAATCTCAGCTCCTGTGGCTTCTATCGCTTGAGAGACAAAAGTACTTTAAATATCATAAATAATTAAACATTCTAACTCTATGAAGTAGAGAAGATGTGTCTCCATCTTTCTGATAAGGAGACTAAGGTGAAGAGTGAGGCAGAAAACAATGGCGTTTACACTTTCAAAAAATGCTTATTGATTTTAGATGGTGATATGAAAGATTAGAACAAAGCTTCACTTGTGGTTCATTCCCTCCAAGCTTTCAAGATCTAAATCCGGATACCTAACAGTGTGACTACAAGTGAGCTAAGAGGTACCATAGGTGGACCGAAAACGTGACAGACCTTAAACTGAGGAATGGAATGACTGCGGGAGCCATGAAGAACAAAAAGTGCATTGGAGATAAGAATGCTGAGAGGGATGGTAGATTAGGGTATGTGTTGTGTCTGGAAGGAAGTTCATGGGCGATATCGAAATTCTGGATTTTCTTTTATACTAAGCTCCTTTTTGTTGTTTTAAAAGTGCAAACTGACTATAAAGCGTAAGTAACAGTGTAACTGCTACACTTTGTCCATAGTATTGATTTTTACTTACTGGTAGGGTATTCTTTATTGTCAAAATGGTCTGCCTTGGGTTGTTGTTCTCTCTTGCTACTAATGTACTTTTTCCCTGCTGAAAATGTAAGATGTAGTGACTTTTGTGTAAATGAGATGTGGCTCTAATGGGCTCAGCTGCACCCTGAGGAAGCTTGTGGTGGATCTGAGCTGGGAGGATGAATGGGCTGCAGCATCCTTGTGTGTATTGGCTGGCATATGGAAGAATAAACAGCTAGGTGAGCTACAAGGAAACGTGGCTAAAGCAGTGAGCATGAATGAATTTGAGAAGCTGAGAACAGAGGAAGCAGAGAACAGAGAAAAAAGTGCATGGAAATGGCATTCAGTTGAGCCAAATCTAATCTGTTTCCTTGCATTGGATCAGGCCTTCCTCTCTCTGTCCCTGAAGCATCAACAGTCAGTGACCTCATTAATGTCTATAAATATTTGAAGGGTGGGTGTCAGGAGGATGGAGCCAGGCTCTTCTCAATGTCATCT
>JAOXOE010000001.1:34708113-34726362 GCA_028565055.1 Phoeniculus purpureus | reverse complement strand
GGTGATCCTGCTGTGTCAGGGGGATTGGACTAGATGATCTTTCGAGGTCCCTTCCAATCCCTAATGATTCTATGACTAGCCGTGGCTTTGCCTGTGTATGTTTTCATCATTGCAACTCTATAAACATGATCGAGTGTTTAGCCAAGAGGGAGGTCAGTGGCTGCTGGGCTGGGTCCTTCCAGCTGGGAAAGCTTTCTGGACACTATTGATTGAAGGTCTTGGTAAGACGAATTGGCCCTGACCTGTCATACAATTGCAGGCACAGCATGGTCTGGTGCACAACACTAACGTACTGTGAAGGCATATTGTACCCGGTGGCTTTGTGGCTGGTGCCTCACTGGTCATTGAACTCAGGGACAGAAAGAGGGAAAAGGGAAGTGTTGTGTGGGGAGAATTAAGAGGAAAGGAAGAGAAAAAGGAAACCAGAAAAATAATCCTGATCTGCGGTTGTCAAATGTCCCTTCATTCTGGCTTTAGTATTTGTTCTGAGGGTCAAGTTTTTCTAAAGGGATGAATGTTTTTGGAGAAGCTTGTGGGCTGAGACTGTACAGCTCCAAACGTAATGAATGGCACTCTCTCTGGTGTCACACACTGGGTTTCTCACGTTGCTTCTTCTAGGTAGACTTTTTTTGTTCTTGTAAATAGTGCTAACAGGAGCATAGAAGTCCTTTACCAAGGGTGAGAGGGAGGAAAAGGGAAAGGGCAAAGGACAGGCAAGTACAAGGGGAGAGACTCACAATAAAGTTTTCTGGGTACTCATCTGTTATTTCCAGTGGCCTAACTAGAGCCAACTTTTGACCCCTCTTGGCACCAAATGCTGTGGCATGCCTTTTTGCCTGAGTCCCTGTTTCATTTCATTTGCAAGGCTGGTATTTTCATGGGACCTGTAAATCCTGTTTTCCAAAATGCTGCATAGCAGTGGAAATCAAGAGGTCACCAAGCTCCTGAGGGATGCTGGCAGTTTGTGAAACTTGGCCCATCAGTGTCTATAGCACTGCAGCTTCATCTTGGCCCAGCTTGCAAAATGCATTTCTCTTTACCCTGCTGCTTCTGCTTAGTGTCTTTGCCCCTCCTGGTTCTTTGGGCATCAAGCCACTTACTTTGCCATTGCTGCTGTCTGTAACACCTTTATGAGAGCCTGATCAGGTCTGGTGAGCTCTGGCACTCTGCTTTAGGGCTATTTAAGATTTGCTGTAACGGTGCCACAATGAGCAGAGACAGTGCAAATAGTTTCTCCTGGCTTGACCTTGCTGCATGGACTGCAAGACTGAAATGTGTACCAGTAAATAATTTCTTAAGGGTTGGACATATTTTATGCTTTATGGACATGTTTTAATGGTTTGTCCCACACCAGACACTACATCTGAGGAGATCAGCAGCAAACTGGGTGACTGTAACCAAAGTGCAGGTGTAGTTTGAGGCTGTCTCTGGTTCAGATACCCTTTTGGTGTTTCTCAACATTCTGGAAGGACTTATTCAGTTTCTGCCTAAAAATGTTTTTCTTTCCCACTTACAGTATGCTTTAAGAAATCTTTGTGATTTGACTTTTATGGTTTTTACATCTAGCATCCAAAGAGCTTAAGACTGTCTCTTGATAGGAGTTACTTCAAGTAATCCATGGGATTTGAGCAATGGTGTGGTGCTTGGCAGCTGTCTTCAGCAGACAGTGCAGACTCCATCTGCCTGCTCTGTGTTTTCCCTTTAAGGAAATGATGCAGGGAGTGAACAGAGACTGAGTGAGACTCATGAGAAAGTCTGGGGAATGGGAATGTCGTTCCACCCTTGGAAGTAAAAATTGTCCAATATTTTTTGAATTTTGAAATATAATCTAGCAGTCTGCCAATGCACAAACGCAGCATTGGTTAAGTTTGAATAGAAAGCCTCAAATTAATATAGCAACTAATGAGAACTGTCGATAATGCGCTTCTCCAAACCATCCAGGAGAAGTTAAATATGTGTTCTCGTGGATATCAGTGGGTTTGAGGTATTTAAATACCTCAAGCTTTTGGAAACTCCAGTCTTTAGTGTCCTCTTGTCATTCATATGCTGTTCATTCCTGCTTGAAAATGAAAACTGGAAGTGGAGAATTAAGAAAGGAAAGAAGGGATTGTTGCAAGGATTACTGAATTGTTCCAGTGTGATTTAATTGGCAAAACCAGTATTGCTCTGGTATAGTGTTCTACTACCTGTTTAAACCTAGTCTTCAGGAGGCAAAGATGGTTTCAGCCATGCTGAAATCCCTTTGGAGGGGCCATGAGCACGCAACAACAGATTCCTTGCTCTTCCTGATCTTGATCTAAGCCTGGATCTGTTTCTGAGATGGGGCAAATTATAGTTAGAAGTGGGAAATGATGCACACTTTGTAAGCTTTGAAACCTCTGTTTAAATGGACCATGCATGGAATGGTATCTGTGGCAACTGAACCCTCCAGGTGGTGAGAATATTTCAGTCTTTGGCAGGGAGGGCCTGTCTCATCCCTCGAAACTTGTCCAAGTGGGATGCTGAAGGGGGTGTGAGATCCTGGCATGGGAATTGTGGCTCCAGCCTGGCTCCACAAGCCAGGCTCTCAGAGAGCGATGGCTGTGCCAAGCCTCCGTGCTCTGGCTTTTAGAAGTTGGCACTGGGCAATGCCAGACTGACCTGCTGTCTCATTTAATGGCTTTTGTGTGTGTGACACCGACTCCTGCAGCTTTGCATGTGTGTGCCAGCCTGAGTAAACAGGTCAGACTCACTCCTGCTCTCCCTTGCTCAGCTGTTACCTTCATCTTCCCTCACTTATCCTGATGAGGATCTGTGGGGACTCAACATATGAACACTGCTGAACTTCAGCTGCAGCAGAGGAGAGTCCCAAGGGGTGATCAGATAACCATCTACAAGCATCTTCAGGGTGGAAGTGGTGAGTCAAGAGGGAGAAATTGTTTAGGCTGAATGAAGGAGATGATACTGAAGTAACAGGATAGCTGAGCAAAGGGAAAATTTAGGCTGAGTTTAAGGAAGAGTTTCTAAATGTGAGCCTTGGAGCTGTCTTCTAGCAGTGGTAATCCTATTGTTTCATTAGTTTCTGAGCAGGTAGTGTGCTAAAGCAGATGTCATAGACAGCAGTCCTGAAGTGACTGGGCAAGACTACTAAGCAAAGGATTTTAATTTCTGTGAATCACTTGGTGTTGGTCTCAGCAAAAGCTTGCAGACTGTGGCTGTATCAGCTATAACCTATGATATGTAAAATACGTGGGTGGGAGGAAGTGGGAAGGACACTGGGAACTTACCCTTGGGCGAGCTTACAATAATGAGACATAGTTCTTCATCTGTTGGGAGTGATATGGGTCTAATTGATGATCAAAGCATTCTTTGTACTGCCTTAAGTGTAGGGAGAGAATTGCTCTTCTCCTTTGCATGGAAGCACTTTTTCACCTTATTCTTGGGTACACCTGTTGGATAGACAGAGGCAAACGAACTCTTGGAGATGGGGAGGAATGAGTGTGTGGTGTATGTGATGCATCTGATACCGCCCAAATCAGGGAGGAGTTTGTACCTGCTTTAAGAATAGGTTGAAAGACAATACACAATAGCAGTAAGCATACGTGCTGCTTTCTACCTGGTGTCCATGGAAGAAAAGCTAACAGCAAGGTGAAGACTGAGCTCTAAGAGCTTTGAAGGCTTTGGTTGTGGGGTTCTGGTGTATTTCCCAAAAGAAAAAGGTGGGCTGGGAGAAATGAGGGAAAAGGAGAAGCGTTTTGTAAGTTTAATAGAAATGAGTCTATGAGATATTACAGGCATGGACAAGGTACATGTTGGAGATGGAGCAGTTGTAAAGAGCAAAGGCCCAAAAGGCCCTAGAATAATGTCTCTACCACTGTCATGGGAACATTTGTATAGCAGAATGATAGTATAAGCAATGTTGAAAGCTACTTAAACTAAAGTGTGTCAGTTCTCTTACGAAACCACTGAAATGCCCTTGGTGACAGAGTCACCATAATGAACATTTTTGGTCCAGGTACAGGATTGTTTTTGCATTCATCCCTGTGCATGGCACTTCCCATAGTCTCTAGTCTCTGCCATCTTCCTATTCTGAATGTACAGAGATTTTCCTGAAGCAGCATTCATTCTGTTTATCAGCATCTGAGGTGTGCACGCGCTTCCGAGACACATCCATTGTGCCCCAGATCCATCCTCCTCTTCTTTGTCTTTGTTTACAAAATTTCTGGAACAAGAAGACTGTGAACCAGAAGATTTAGGGGCACTTACGTTACCTGCTTGGTAAGTGGTAATATGGAGAACAGCAGTACAAGAGCTATCAGTGTACAGATAGCCTGGACTGAAGGTATGGTGGGACAATGGTTGAAGCAGTGTCAGAACATGAGGAATGCTTCAGAGGTATACCATATGTGGTGTGTCTGGAATGGGGAGATGGCAGTCGCTGTAGAGTGGGAGACTGACCTAGGCTGAAATTGAATTGCCAAAATCAGAGAATTGGAGAAGCTTGAGTGTAAGTTATGGTGTGATTTGTAGCTTTAAGCCCCAGGTCTGGGAGTGACAGTTTGAGGGTACAATCAGTTCTGACCCTTTCTTCACACTGGCCTTTTTAGCTCCTGCAGTTTACCTGTAAGGCAGGTAGTAGCTAAGTTGAGCTCTAGCTGTTCTTTGGCCCTCCTGATTTTCTTTCTGCAGAATTTGCCTACTTCCTTAAAGTCTTCATGAGAGGCCTGCCCCCTCTTCCAGCGGTCATAGACTTTTTTTGTTCTTGAGGTGCAGCCAAAGATCCCTGCTTAGCCAAGCTGTTCTCCTTCCCTGCCTACTCATCTTTTGTCTCATGGGGACAGCCTGCTCCTGTGCCTTTAAGACTTCCCTCTTGAAGTATGTCCAGCCTTCCTGGACTACTCTATCTTTTAGGGCAGCCTCCCAAGGGACTTTGTCAATCAGTCTCCTGAACACACCCAAGTTTGCCCTCCAGAAGTCTAAGGTAATGGTTTCGCTAGTCCCTCTCCTTGTTTTTCCAAGGGTTGAAAACTCAATCAACTCATGATCACTGTGCCCTAGACGATCTCTAACCTTTACTTCTCCCGCAAGATCTTCCTTGTTCACAAGAAGCAGGTCCAAGAGGGCATCTTCCATGGTTGGCTCCCTCACCAGTTGTGTCAGGAAGTTATCTTCCACACACTCCAGGAACCTCCAAGACTGTTCTCGCTCTGCTGTGTTATATTTCCAGCAGATATCAGAAAAATTGGAGTCTTCAAGAAAAATTGATGTCTCAAAAAAATGAGCTGTTGAAATCTGATTCCATGGTTTGAAGTCCTCTAACTTTGGACATCATCAGAGCTCCCAGTGAGCAAAGCCCAGAAAGCTGTGGGATATGAGCTTCCCCACAGCTCTCCAGGGCAATACTGGGAAAAATGTTGGAGGTAGGTGCTGCTCTTCTTCCTCCAGTATGGAACCAGTGTCCTTGCAAAGTTTCCTTTGCTAATGGCTGATACAAACTGTTCAACCTTCTGTCCCAATCGTTGTCTTTCTCCGTACTAGGAAAGCTGCCTTCAAGACAATTTTTTGTCTGGGACTGCAGTATTATAGGACTTACTTTCCTCTTGCTATTTTGAGCATGGAGATAGGGCTTTGGGGGCCTGCAGGTAGCCTCCCAAGGGTCTATTGCAAGGTTGCCCTACCGTCACAATTGCAGCTGGAGGTACCAGCATGTGATGGAAATGCTCCAAAGCTCCTGGGATGAGCCCCTGTTGTGCCTCAGTTTCTTTATCTGACCCTACGAGTGCCTACCTTTGCGGTGCACTGCCTGAGTGTTACTTTATTTACAGTTAACCTGGCTGAATGCACAGTGACCTATTTGTGTATTTGGAAATATTGTCCAGAAATAGCTCTAAATGCTGAGCTGTATTTTGCCTGTACAGCCTAATAATTTTCTATTAATACTTATCTCAGATCTGATCCACATAAAAATGCAGTGTCAAATAAGGTTCCTATGATATTTTTAAGCAATCTAACCTTTGCTCTTGGCCAAATTCCAATTTGAATAATTACTGTCTGACTACCTACATTCCTCTTGCATTTTCAATTGGAGAAGTTAGATTTCCCTTCCCATTTTAACCATGATTGTGTAACTTTGCTCTGCAGCAGTAAGTAGGTGCTGCATTCCTCTACAGCGGTGAATATGTTTTATTGGTAAGTAAAATGATATTATAGAGGTATAATCATTCTACAGGCATGTTTATACCTAAATATAGAGACATCTGTAAAACCACTTTGTCTGATGGCCCTGTCATCTATTATTTTCCAGGGAGTAAGGGACAGTATAATTGGTAAGTAAAATCCTTTTACACGCTGACTGGTGTTTGGGATTCGCTGAAATAGTTTAGAGTGGCCAAATCAAAGAGAAGACTCCAAATACTGTGGTACCCCACATCACCACAGAGGTTGAAACCTGCTCATGTGAAATACTTCGTAATAAAATACACTGACACATTCTTGACTGCTCAAATTAGACTCCAGCAATATTGAAGTTACTTGAAATTGCTGAGGGCAAATGCCCTGTTTTACAACTGCAGTCTTGTGAAGCGGTTGTGAATTTCTCATCTTCTCTTCTTCACTGGAACCAAAAACACCACTCAGGAGGAAATCCACATGCTGCCTCCAGTGCTTCCTTGACTGGGTGCCTTCAGCGTTTGCGTTTCAACAGTGTAGAAATTAATGGATAAAGCTTGCTGATGTGTATGCAAAAACACATTTTTACAACAGATATGGGGTCACCTTAATTTGATCAGAAGTCTCTGCTGGTTCACCCTTGCCTTTCTCCTACTAACACACATTCCAAAGGAGCTTGTAGTGAGATAGATAAGAGAGAGAAAGAGACAGACATGGTGCTGGGACATTTGTCCGTTTCTCTAACAGCCAGCACTTGCATGTGAGCAGCAGTGTGGGTAGTGGTTACTGCCTGCAAATCAGGCAGATCAGACCAAAGAAAGTAAAGAAGGGTTTATAACACCAGGAGAACACCTGCTGCAGTTTGTGAGCAGCTCAGCTCTGCACTGTGAACCTGCTCCTTCTTTGTGGGAGCTGAATAGTGGATAACACCACTCATCCCTGAGTTGGGTGTGATTTATGACCCTGCCTTATCACATCTCTGGGTCGTGCCTTATGAAGGAGCCCAGCCTGATTCTTGTACCTGCTGTTACCTGAGGACACTTGTCTCTGGCATTGGAGATGCTAGGTTGACTGTGAATGCACTGATGACCGACCTCTTTGCATTAGCCTCTGCCTAGCCTTGGCTGCTCCCTGTGTGTCTAGCCAAAGCCTGAGGATCTGGCATTGCACAGGGAACCCGGTCATCTTATGTCGGATGGAAAATTCTTCTTGAGGGGAGCACACCCCATGAACTAGACACCCAACAGATTGACACCCGTGTGCTCTTCAGGATCTGGGCACTTTTGTGTTGCTTTAAGTACATGCTAGAGATTTATTAGCTTTGGTGCAGGTCAAGAGAAGGGAATGGGTTTCTTAGCCAACATTTTTTTCAGTAGGAGAAGGCTGTGGGTGTGAAGGCAGACAGCTGCCATAATCACCTGCATAGCTACTGCATTGCTGCTATCTGAGCCCTGGGTTGGAAGGCCCTGTAAAATATTTCTGGTGGGAGAGAGGCTGGGGAAAACCTACATTCTGGTCCCCGGGCACTAGCTGTTGCCTAAGAAAGCATAATATACCATGTGAGTCTATGCTGTGGGATCACTGGAGACATATTTGAAAGAGAACAAATATAGCATTAAAATGAGTGAGCAAGAGAGTGAGAGACAGAGAGCATACAGAGTGCATTAAAGTTAATAAAGCATTGCGGTAGCGGGGACTGCATTTTACTGTGAAGGAATCTAATTTAGTGACTCGTAATTGGAGGATAACAGTCCTGCTGGAATGAAGTTAGCTGTTCATTTTGCCAAACTCTCAAAGTCTCTTGGTTCTCCTTGTGAGCATCTCTCAGATAGTGGATCTGTCAGAGGGTTTAGAATCGATTGTCGCTTCACACTCG
This sequence comes from Phoeniculus purpureus, assembly GCA_028565055.1. NCBI lineage: Eukaryota > Metazoa > Chordata > Aves > Bucerotiformes > Phoeniculidae > Phoeniculus > Phoeniculus purpureus. The sequence continues at coordinate 34,718,339 of JAOXOE010000001.1, read as the reverse complement.
TGGTTCCTTTCAGACTTGTAAGTGGATTTGGTTCCTCCAGTGCATATTTATTATCTACTTTTTTATCAGCAGCTTATTTATCTGGTAATATCAATGCAGGATGTGTTCTCTTTGCTTAGAATGTTAATGAGGGAGCAGGTGCTGACCCTGTGTTCTCCTGGGCAAGATGGGGCCCCTTGCAACCTTTCCCCATGTGTGGCTGGTGCCAGGTAGGGCTGTTTTTATGGACTTCCAGCTTTTTCAAAGTCTTGCTTGTCCTTGCAACAGTGGCTTCCCTGTTCATGTGATCAAAACATGTATAGCAGCAAACAGCATGGAAAGGTCCCATTCCTGGTCCCCCAAGACCAGAGGTGTAATGTAAGGAAGCACATTATTTATTCCAAGTGTGCCTGGCTACTGAAGGACAGAGTTATGGGCATGAATAGCTGAGCAGGACCTTTTGTGCTCAGAGAAAGTCATCTTTAGTTTAAAATGCCTGAAATCTCCTTGGGACAGCAGCATGGCCCTGGATAAGCATACCAAGCAGTGCTGCCTCCCAGAGGGGTGGTGGGGGATGCCGCTCCAGTTTTGTCCCTGAACCAGGGTGACCAGGTTTGGGTTCTGATATTTACACTGCATAGGTGCTGCAAGGATTAAGTTGTGTTTGTAAAGTGCCTTGAGAATGAAAAGTGCTGTAGAAATGTGAACTATTATTAAAACAAGACTGAATAAAGAAGGAACTGGGAACAATTCTGCAGGGAACAGTCCCACTCAAGCAAGGGCTGGAGAGATGACCTCATTGGGTTTTTCCATTTCTGCTGTTATGATTACAAAATAAAGTGGACGTGTTCAGGGGAAAAAAATTGTGTTAATGTTCCCGTCTGTAGTAGCCGAGGGTGAACCTTTGTTAGTTGTGGGAGTCTTTCTGCTTCTGGGTAAAAAGAGCTGTCATATGGGCTTGAAGGAAACGTCTTTCCCACACCGTGCTGATCCACTTTTGGCCATGACCACCAGGAAATTGTGTGTTCCTTGCTTTTTTGAAAAATACAAACCAAAAACAACCCAAGAAGAACCTTGTATGGGTGAAAGGCTAAATGCACTGCAGCCTGGAGCTGTGCGTGTTCTAGGGGTAGGAAGGGTGTATGCAGTGGGCGCAGACATACACACACCGTATACATCCAATGTCTATCTGGAGGGGCTGTGCTGAGAAAGTAAAAGGAAGTCCTTGTCTGCCTGGTCATTTCAGCCTTCCTGACAAGATGAACACAAGCACCAGTAATCCCTTTGTGTTGAGATTGAGCACTTAGACATGGGCTTGACATAAGCAATTACTTTTACAATGACAGCTGATCAGCCATCAGAGGACGATTCTTTATCACTTTTGACTTGGGTCTAGAGTGAGGTGGGACCTGAGAGATGACATGATCCCATCTTCCTCTGGCAGCTGTTGCATGAAGTGACTCCAAACTCTGAAGTAGAAGCTGGACTGGTCTGACCCCCAGCTGAATAAAGCCAAAGGGCTGGGCATCAATCAAGGACTGGTGGGGAAAGGGCTAGTGACGGAGGAAGTTCAATGGATCTGCCCTGAAGGTTGAGTGCATGATTGACTTTTCAATTATTCATTTTTCCTTACCTTTCCCCCTTTTGTTTTTTTTCTTTCCTTCCTCACTCAGGGAGTGTAAGAGCCAAAGATGAGGCCCAGAGTGGAATGCTACTCTCCCAGGTTTTGGCTGGTGCTGGTGATCCTCGTGACAACTGGGAGCTGGGGCCGTGCCCAGAAAAGCCACCCGAGCATTGGCATTGCGGTCATCTTGGTGGGGACCTCAGACGAAGTGGCCATCAAAGATGCCCACGAGAAAGATGACTTCCACCACCTCTCAGTGGTGCCTCGGGTGGAGCTGGTGGCCATGAATGAAACAGATCCCAAGAGCATCATCACACGCATCTGTGACCTCATGTCAGACCGGAAGATTCAAGGGGTGGTATTTGCTGATGACACAGATCAGGAAGCCATCGCCCAGATCTTGGACTTCATCTCTGCCCAGACCCTCACTCCCATCCTGGGCATCCATGGAGGCTCCTCTATGATCATGGCAGATAAGGTAAATTTTAGCTTCCTTCCATTGCAGACCTACAAACCAAAACTTAAAACAGAAAGAAAGATCTTTTTCTGTGATCCTCAGGTGTAGTCTCATGGGGCCAAAGGGTTGGGGAATTAGAGAGTCTCAGATTCAAAGAGAGATTAAAAAAGCTAACTGTGTAACACCGCTGGAAGGGACTATTAGTAGTCCGGTATTATCTGCAACAGAGACAAACTGAGGAGAGAAAAGGGCAAGTAGAAGAGAGCTGCAAAATAATCGGCTCTTTTCTTTCTTAGGAAGGGTAAAGAGCCCCTAAACACTGTGATAATTTATTTTTTTAAAGGTTTTATTTCTGTCTGTGTTTTACCTTAGAAGAGCCAAGTATACTAGCTTGGTTTTTCTGCGTGCAGCTGGAGGACATTGTGGTATTTTCAGGGACATTTAATACAACTCGTGTCTTAATTGGAAAATAATTGAATCTTTAATAAAGCCATCCTCTCTCAGAAGTGTTCATTAGCTCCTGAAGTTAAATAGGTGTTAGCTAAAGCAACTAACCAGTCTGAACCAGTCCAGCTAAGGTCTTTTTTTTTCCCCACTGCACTGCTTTATTCCTTCATATCACTGACATTTCACTGTTTTCCCAGGCTCCTGATAGTCTTCTGGGAAATTACTTATGCAAACAAGCCTTCTCAATACTACTTTTGAGCAGAGCAAGATGAAGCTTAGGGGAGCCTTCATAGGGTCTAGGGCAGCTAGCCTAGTCTTCTCCCATATCAGGAACAGATGCTCCCCCAGCAATTCACACCTAAGTGTGAATTTGTCCAGGTGATGTGGCTAACAATGGCCTCTGGGATGCTGTGAGCCAGTGGCAATACCTGAAGGGAGTGGACTGTCCTTTTCCCTGCCAATTTAGTGTCAAAGAGCTGGGGCCAAGCTCATTGTGAAGTAGACCCTCTTGGCCACGCTTTGTGCATCGCAAAGGAGTAAACAGGTCCACAAGCTCACAGCCTTTTTCTTTTACAGGTGACTCTTAAGCAAATCTCAGATGTTTAGCTAGGCAGAATTTGGTCTAATTCGATGAAGGGGGATAATTAAGCTGGCCACTGTGGCAGCTTTTCCTCAGAAATTTATCTAGTGGGCTGAGAAATTCAGGCAGTTTCTGTTTCATTTACCTTGTAAGTAAATAATCCAGTGCAGGTTATGATAGGTGAGTAGATGGGAATAGATTAATCACAAGTTATTTTCTCACTCTTTGGTGAACTCTCCAGCTGCTAAATAACGTACAGTTAACATGCAGCATTATTTTCTCATCTCAGCCTTTGAACTAAAGCAGTTCCTGACTGAAAGAGTCACAGAGTGGTTTTCTTCTCTCTCCTTGAGTAAGTCCACATATGCTAAAGTAATTCTGCCCCGTTCTACACATGGTAAAGCCTTTTTGTCTGAAGAGGACAGTTGGGCAATAATGCATCACCTTGACGTCCTGCCTGTTTCGCTGCACGGCAATCGATGTCTGTGCAAAACTGGTCTGAAGCATAACTTGAGTGCTACAATTCACACTTTTGGTGGCATTTTGCATCCACTTTGAACAAGTGTTTTACTGATGCCAGACCACCTAAGCACTGGGAAAAGGTCCTTGAATGTAGCAGGCCAAGTTGTGATTTCAGATTCCCGCAGTGTGGACCCAGCAGAGCACCACTGCCTTTGGGTTAGATCAGATTTACGCTGCTGTAATACAAAGAGAAACTTGGCCTATTGAACTTTGCAATGGTTTTTCTTTCTATCTCTCTCATCTCTCCTTGGGAAGGCAGTATCTCCCACAACTGCCCTGTGTATCCCACTGTCTTGCTTCTAAAGAGTGTTCTGGCAGGCAGGCAGCCCACAGTCAACTCAAAGGTGGAAGTCTTATGATTGGAGACCTCTGCTTTGTCAAACTCCCTTTTTTGTAGTTTTGAAGACAGGAGAATCAGGTTACACATAAAGATCTGCAATTTTAGGAAAGGCCAAGACTTTTTTTAAACATAAATTAAAAAGGCTGACCTTTACAGTTTCTGATTCACAGGTGCATAAATCTTTAATGGATAATATTTATTTGAAGAACTGAATTAAAATATGGTAGAGAGTAAATACATTGATATTCTACTAAAAATACTGAAGTCAGCCTGGTAAGTCCTTAAACAATTTCTCTTCCACAGAGGGTCTTGACAGAGGCTTTGCTTTTAGGGACTCTTAGTCATGTTCTTTGCAGATGAGTTGTATGGCTGGGGTTTGATCCTTCAGACGTGGATTGCTTCTTTCTGCATCCCCTCAGCACCCACAGTAGTCAGCTGTGATCGAACTAGCTCAGCATTTGACAGGTTCAGACCTGCACTCATAGCTTCGTTGTGCTCCTTGTGTGTTTGCAATCAGTAGTACCGGTGCAAACTTAAAGAACACAACAAACCACCAATGCCTTGGTGTGACAGATAAGCTCCTCTTCTTTGGAGGTTAATGAAAAAAAATAATCCTCAGTCAAACCACCTTGCCCAGAGTAGCATGTGAAATTCTGTTTCAACTTCAATGAGGGTTTACTAAGTGTGTCTGAAAGGAAATTCAGGTCCATGTGTAAATGGGGCTTTGTGATGTGCTGTGAAGGTGGTAAACGGAGACACAGATGGGCCGGGGGAGAAAAAGAAAATAAAAAGGATTTTTAACAAGATTTCTTTTCCTCCTGTGTATATAGCTAGAAACACTGTATAATGTGCACCATAAGCTGGCTTCATCTTAGTTAGCATGCATCTGGAGGTTTGCTACCTTCCAGCTGGAGGTCTAGGCGTCCGTATAATCACTGGAGAAGGGGGAACTACCTGACAACAATTCACCACACCCACCCCAGGGTGCAGTGAAATGCTTGTGACATAGTCCCGTGTCTTGCCACTCATTACTGAAGAAGGCTGTACCTTGACTTGCTTATGATGACTCAAGTTAAGTGCAAGAAATCTTGCCCTAGGTGTAGCAGAGCAGGTGGAAACATGCTGAAAATGGAAGTTTAGCATCTGAACTTCCTGATTGTTTTGTTAAACTCTTGCTCTTTGTTATTGCATTTGATTAGATTTTGTAGTTAGTGTTTATATCTTATTTTTTTCCTCTGAAAAATAACTACTTAGGAATTTGTGTATGCTTCTGCTGTTTCTCTCCTCTGGCTTATGTCTGCCATCCCACCTGTTCCGCTGTTACAAAGTGATACCCTTAATCTCTGTCTATTTGGCATCAGGAGAAAACTGCCAGGTGATCTGTGTTCACACTGCGATCTGCGTTCAGTTCCAGGAAACGGTGAAGCACAGACACATGATATGCCTCACTCAAGCTTTGGAAGGGAGAAGTCTTGTCCTGGCTAGTTCAGTCCCCGTAGTCTCTAATGACTGCACCAACAGTGATGCCAAACACTTTGAATGGCAGCAGTCATTTTGTCAAGCCTGGGTGGTATGGAAGAGATGGCTGAGGGGGTCCAGCGGCGTTGTCTCCTCTCAGAGGAGCAAATCCTGCAGCTGTGGGGCAGGGTACAGGAGTCACCACACTGTTTAAGCTCTACAAGGAAGCGACTGGTCCTTGTTTTGGTGCTAACACCTTGAAAAGGGACTAGTATGATAGCATGGAAAGGGAATAGCACAGATCACTGGTGATCTGTGTTTAATCTGAAATAGATGAGTCGGAGAGGAGAGAAAAGTGCACCAAAACCAATGCTGGATCCCTGTGTTTGAAGAACTTTTCTTGTTGAAGCTTTCTGGTCTCTTCAGTTTCTCTGAAAGCACTGCAATGACCTTTCTTTTTATAGCCTTATATTGCCTGATCTTAAGCATGAATTTGAATTGTCCAGCGGACTGCAATGCACTCGTGACCAGTGAGCACGTCTGCTCCCATTCCAGTGTTTAAAATAATTTACTGTTTCTCCCCAGTAGTTTTGAAAGCAGAAATTCAATCCTACCACAGAGTGGAAATAGCTGATGGATGAGGATGTCCTATGTTAGGAGACTGATGGTAGAAGGAAACCTTCAAGGCTGCAAACCAAGCTTCAGTTTAGATAAGCACACAAATCGATATCTTGTGTTTGCAGACCTGAGGCTGCAAATCTGGGCTGGGCTTTTCTTAATTATATTTTCAATATTACCTAAAATCACTTCTGCCCAAAACTAGGAGGTAGAGAAGCAGTCACAGGGAACGAAGTAACAACAATGATGTACATTTATTGGTACCTTAACAGAAGAGCAATTTGTAGTTTGGATTTGGGACACACATTGTGTCGGAGAAGATTTAGCGTCTTGTCTAAAAATGACCACACCAGTCGGCTGACTGGTCTGTTTTGTAACAATAGACTATTTATTTTTTTTAAAAAAAAAAAAGAGGAAAAAAATTAACCTGGTGATAAAGCAAAAAAGGTAGGAGTGGAAAAATGCCCTGGGTTCTCTTATAGCACAGCTGGTGATCATAGTTTTTTGGTGGAACTGTCCCTCACTATTTGTCCACAGTCACATTATTTTGCCAAAGCTTCTTGACCTGTGCAGCTTTACCGTAACACAATGGTGCACAGGCAGCACCCAGGAAAAATATAGAAAGAAGAAGATGATTATGTTTTCCTAGCTGGAAATTGTTCTTTTCTGCCTTTGCATCTCTTGCAATTTTCTCCAGAGCCTGCCCATGCAGGGTAGCTGTGCTGGTGGGATGAAGTTCTAGGACAGTTTCCCCTTCCTTTCCTTACACAGCATAGAGCTGATTTTCTGCTACTCTCTCCACTACCTTGCTCTTTATTCCGTGTTCATACCAAAGCTGCAATTTCTTCTCTGCCTGTCCAGCCCCGCTTCCTAAATTCCTGTTCCCTTTATTCTTGTTTTCTGTTGAGGTTTCCAAGACATGTTGTCTTTTCTCTTTTAATGCTGAAGGTTGCAGTAATCACCTCATACCTGGACCATGCTGCTGCAGCAATAATGTTCTTTGGTATTTTGGTGGAGATCGAGTCCAAACTTGAACAACAGGTGAAAAGCAGCAGGGAAGAAAGTTAGTTGCTGATCATGGTGTAGCAGTGATGCTTCAGGTACAGGGAACCCGAAACTGGTCGGATAAGCTGAGCACCTAGATACACACTGAAACCAGGACAAAGTCAAAGACACTGGGACAGTGCTGCTAAAATCAGAACATCTGTAATTAAAAAGAAAGCACTTTTACTCTCAGGTTTCCAAAGGTTAAATAATAGAGATGCATGGGGAATGCAAACCTCATTTTTCGGATGTAAATTTGTTTTATTTCCATTAGGGATGACATCTGAAACTTTTAGAGTCCTTGTGTGAAGGAAGTTCAGTAAAAAAGCACAGAAGGAAAAGTTCCCTTTGAATGGATTATGTGAACTGAAGTGAAATAATTTCCAAACAAAATGCTGCTTAGGAGGGAGGGCGGGGGTGGGGGAACTCGTTTTGATCTGCAAATGTTGAAAGAGTGTGGTTCAACGTTGTTAGAAGACTTCCATCCTTTTTTCCTTCCAAAGCAAAATTATATGCAGTTCATGTAGTTTCACAAAGCCTTTTCATTTCTCTGAAACTGCGTTTGATTGTAGTAATAGTTTAAATGTTTCTTAGACTAAGCTAGTGATTAGCAAAGATGAGCTTGATTTTAAAAAATAGAATAAATACAAAATTCAGCAGATTCCCTTCAAGCTTTTAATAATTTTATTGAGGATGCGATTAATATATTTCTTTCACTTTTGGTACTCAGCTTCCTTTTTCTTTCAAATGAAAGCCCTGTGTGGCTCACAATGAACTAAATATTGTGTGTCCTTAAACTACGAGCCTGCTGCAGAAGTTGGGGAGGGAGAAGAAAGGTAGGTCACAGCGATACAGAGGATAAAACCCAGTGTTTTCTGCCAATGTTGTTTCTCTCTTGTGCATACATACGTAATAACAGGCAGATCCATATTTTATGTTTACATATTTGCGCCTAATACGTTAGTACAGTTACAATTTTTCATATAAAGAAAGGGAATATAGGTGGTGTATTTCTGTGGAATTTAATTACCATCTGCGAATTTCCCTAGAACACATTTTATTGCTTTATAAATAAATCAGAGCACTTAAAATCCCTCTGATGTGGGGGAACCTAAAAATGTACTTTTTAAGAGCTTTAACCTCTCCCCAGGGTTATTAAATCCTTCAGTGTTAACTCTTACTTCCGAAAAAAGAGCTCAAGCACTCTTGAAAATTTATTTCATTTTCAAATAAATGTGTTGTCTATTAAATATCCCACTAAAATACTCCGCATTTGAATTTGTAAAGCTTTCCTCTTCTGTTTCTCCTGTACAGTTGGGAGAAGCTCCATTGCGAGTCCTTAACTTTTTTAGCTAGGTTGCTTTCAAGAATTACAAGAAAGAAATAGTTTGATTTTAAAATTGTTTTTTTCCACTTAAAAAAAGCAACAAAAGTCTGCTGTAACCCACTTAATTTCCCCTGAAATAGTGCCATAACTTTTTCTCTTCCTTAATAATTTCTGCTGAATGCACTTCATCTCTGCCCTGGCCTTGGAAATGCAGAGCCTTGGACATCTGAAGCCTGAAGGTTCCATCTGAGACTGAGTGTCACAGGGTTCTGCAGGAGGTTCTGTGGAGGGTTGCACCCTGCTGAGGTGCCCTGGGGTGCTTATGGGCAGTGGCAGTGCTGGAACAAGGCTGAAGGAATGACGACCACACAGTGGTGTGGATGTCTTGCCTTGCCAGAGGTGGTCCTGGACCAGTCAGAAATGAAGCCTGACTCCTTTACATCAGCCTTTCATAGCTATTTATAGCTGCTTTATTGTGGGTCGTAGAATTATATTACCAGTGTTATTTAGTTTTCCTCTGTTGTTATAGTGATGTTTGCTTTTGAGTGGTAGATCTTCTCCTGCCTAGCTCTGAATGTGACCACTGCAACCTATCTCATAGAAAGAGACTCTAAATTACCCTCTTTCCTACCAGTGTTCATACACTGTGTTGCTATTGTCTACTTGGAAATAGAAGCATCGGGACTTCTGTGAAAAAGTTGTTTCTTGCTGGATTTCTAACCTTGATTTTCACACTGATGATGCTTAGGTGGAACTCCAAATCTAGGAGTGCAAATCTAATGAAAATCTGGGAGCTAGATGAGATCTGACCCACAGTTATTTGTAATCGTTACCGTAACCCCTTTCTTCAAAACAAAAAAAACCTATTAAATCAATTTGTGCCATCCCCAGCTGGACAAGGAGATTAGTTTTTTCATTCTAGAGCAGGCAGTCCTTTATTACAACCCCAAGCAGTTACTTGTCTCACAAAATCTAAATTAATTACACTCAAATTTGTCCCTTCCCTAAACTGGCCTCAAAATGAAATTGAAAACACAGAGTGTGAAATTGCCCGATGCTGCTGCTTTAGATCCGCGTGTCATTCCCCAGTAACCGCAGGACAGGGAGAAACAATTCTTTTCAGGGAATCTCTTATTCTCTTTGACTTGTATTTGCCTCATTAACCAAGTTTGGAGGGGATAGATTATGAAGGAAGTTAAAGGAATGACATATACCCTGGTTGGAAAGAAAGAGGATACAAAAAATGGTATTTTTTTAGTCTGTGGCTAGTTAAGGGTCTGATGCAACAACAGATATGAGAAGACTGAAGCAGCTATACGTGTGTACCATAGACTGGCTGAACAGTGAGTCCCAGTATGGTTTATATATGCAGTGAGTAGAGGTAGACTAAGGTTAGAGAAAATTATGCCTTAGTGTAGCTGCCAGGCATAGAGCTAGGAGTGACAGGATAAAGTTGTGAAAAGACATTAAACGATTGATATAATTAAATGATGATATTATAGTGTGTGTTTGTATCCAGAAAAAAGGTCAGACGCCAAGTTTTGTTAGGATGTGCACTAGTCTGCTTAGGGAAGAGTGTGGAAACCATGTTTGCTTCAGCTGTTTTGAAGCAGGGCTGAACTAAACCCTGGAGAATGTGTTGTATAGCTAGTATGGAGAGGAAAGAATGAACATTCAAACCCACCTGGACATGTTCCTGTGTGATGTACTCTAGGTGGTAACCTCATTAATGTCTGTAAATATTTGAAGGGGGGTGTCAGGAGGATGGAGCCAGGCTCTTCTCAATGTCATCTAGTGATAGGATAAGGGGCAATGGGTGTGAGCTGGAAC
>JAOXOE010000001.1:34671425-34708013 GCA_028565055.1 Phoeniculus purpureus | reverse complement strand
GTTCCTGTGTGACTTAGTCTAGGTGATCCTGCTGTGGCAGGGGGATTGGACTAGATGATCTTTCAAGGTCCCTTCCAATCCCGAATGATTCTATGATTCTATGGTCCTCCTCTGTCAGGGAGGTTGGACTAGAGGATCCTTTGAGATCTCTTTCAAACCCTTTCATTTTTTGATTGTGTGATTCAGTGAAAATAAGAGGCAAATAGGAAAAAACTCTTCTGAATCTAGAATCAGAGTAAAAAAAAAAAAGAGAGTTAGTTCTGGGAGTGACTGAAAAGAAATTAGCCAAAAGGCTCTGTCAAGGCAATTTTTTTCTGTGCTTTGGCAGTAGCTTCTAGCTGTGTTTCTGTGAGGTTCCTGGTGATAACAATAAATGTATGTTTCAGAGGAAAGGGGGAAGCAGGTGTGAGGGACATAGGGAGTCCAAAAGCAGGTAGGAGAAGAGCAAAAAAGGCAGGTACACATGGGGAGCGGGGCTGATCTGAAGAGTGTCAGCAGAATCAAGCAGGTCTAGCAGACCCGAGTTCTCACTGCAGCTCTGCGATAAAACCTGACTTTCCAACAGCAGCTCAGTTTCTGCCTACAGCAATTTGCCCTTTGCAAGATGACTGTAACAATGTTTTTGTAAGGCACTTTGAGCTCTACAAAAGGCAAAGGCTACCTAATTGCTAGAGAGCAATTAATGGATTTTTCTAGCTGAAGTAAATACAATGCTTGATATGAAAATCTGAACTCCAGGTGGAGAAAGCTGTAACCCCCATTAGACGTGGCTGAATAGCTGCGGCATGCAGGAGAACTTATTGTGTGCAGGGCTGATAGTACTGTCTGTTGTAAGCTTGCCCAGCATTCCCCATTATAAGAGCCTCTAGGGACTTTCCTGTAACTTTGCCAGACTGTGACTGTTTGAGTTTAAGTTTCCTATGCCAGGTGTATGCCTCAAGCTTATTGATTTATTTCTCTATGTATTTGGAAAACAAACAGTTTTCTCGAAAACACGGTGCAGCAAGATTCGTGATTTACCTGTGTTGCACGTGTTGGTCTGTTTTTATCGAAAGCTGCTGCCTGACCACCACAGGTCCTCAGACCAAAGGTGCAGGTCTGGAGGGAGTGTCTTGCAGGAGAGGACTTTTAACCAGAAATGTGCATTTGCTCGGAATGTATAAGTTGCCCTCATAAGTTTGGCCTTGTGATAGGCATGAGGAACATGTAGCAGTCTTTTTAGATGCTTGCCATGTATCCTAGAATCTTAGAATCATTCAGGTTGGAAAAGACCCTTGAGATCATCAAGTCCAACCAATAACCCTACTCTACCAAGTTCACCACTAGACCATATCTTTAAGCACTGCATTTAAATGATGTTTAAACAGATCCAGGGATGGTGACTCAACCTCCTTCCTGGGCAGCCAGTTCCAATCCCTGACCACTGCTTCAGTAAAAAATATTTTTCTAGTATCCAGCCTAAACCTCCCCTGGTGCAGCTTGAGGCTGTTCCCTCTTGGTCTATCACTAATTACCTGTGAGAAGAGACCAGCACCTACATCTCTACAATGCCCTTACACGTAGTTGTAGAGGGTGAGAAGATTTCCCCTCAGCCTTCTCTTCCCTGGGCTAAACAGCCTCAGCTCCTTCAGTTGGTCCTCATAAGACCTGCTGTTTGGTCCCTTCACCAGCATTGTTGCCCTTCTTTGCACCTGCTACAGCACTTCAGTATCTTTCTTTAATTGAGGTGCCCCAAACTGAACACAATACTGGAGGTGTGGCTTCAAAATATGATGAAAATACCTTATCTGTGTAAACTGCGCTTCAAAACTGCACCTGGACCTGCACAGACCATGACTGAGGCTCTCCTGTGGGGCTGTGGTCAGATCCAGCCAGGAGAAATGCAGTGTGCAGCATAGTGCCAGGGCTGGAAACTTGAGTAGGGGGCATGCGGGGTGTGATGCTGAGCCAGTGCGCTGAGGAGTGTCAGGAAGAGATCCGAAAGCAAGCTGATGGTGGGAGGTGGGGGTGAGTCTGGAAAAAAGTGGGAAGCAGGAGATGTGGGATAGAAGGCGGCTGGAAAAGAGTAATGCTGCCTGTGCAGGTAATGCTGCCTGGCTTGCTATGGGAGCAAGAGTCAGGGAGTGGAGTCTGGCAGAGCTGTTGAGCAAACATAGGGTATGAAATGAGAGTGGAAATCCTGTCAGGTGGAAATTGGGTGAGGAGCACAGGCTGAGGCAGGGCACAGGACAGTAGAATTGGGAAGTGATGCTTTCCCTGTAAGTACTGCCTTCCCCTCCACGCTCTGCACTGAGCCACAGAGAGAGTCAGAAATGGCTTCTTTTGGGGGTACAGGAACAGCAGCATCAGCATTGGTCCTTGGGGGCAGGCCAGTGTGTCTCCCAAAGTGTGCCCGGGGCTGGCTGTACTGTGTGCCTCCTTAGCCAGCACATTCTGCGCTGGGGCGCCAGGCCTGGTGGGAAGAGGAAAAAGCTATTGGGAGGAGGGAGCAAGCCCCCTGCAGCCTCCACCAGCTGCCAGCTGCCTGGATTGGGGCCAGCGTGGTCACTGCCAAGTCGCTGTGCTGGAGGGGACAGACAGAAGCTGTTAGTTAGGAGGATGCTCTGTGATGGAACAGTTGGCTCCTCCAGGTGTGTGCTGTGCAGCACAGTGCTTTATCCTGGCTCTCACTTGGACGCTCACTTTTTTTCTCATTTGTGGAGACAGGGCTATGTCCTTACCATCCTAGCTTGCTGCACCAGTATGGAGGCTTGGGCTGAAGAGACACATGGCATGGGACTGCCATGGGGCTAGGCAATGTGTCAAGTGGGCTGCCAGGCTTGCTGGGTCTCAAATCTGACTTCATACCTGCCACTTTTCTCTCCCTTCTTCCACTCCCCTTCCCCTCACCCTCTCCTGTCTGTCACTTTACCCATTTCATAATTATTGTTTGTGCTGTGCTTTGAAAATGCAGTGTGCTTTGTAAGTGCTAAGTGTTTTTATTATTTCTTCTTTTTCATTTGCATCCCTCAGCCTCTTTTCTCTTGCTATTGTGGCTTCCGGAGAGAATGTGTGGGCTCACATTATTTATAGCTATGTGAGAGTAATTACAGGAATGATTTAATTACTCAGTTAATACTGTTCTTCACTTCACCAGCTTGACAAGCTGGTGATCCTCTCACTGCAGCCAAACATGCATTCTAGCGTTGTCTATACCATGTCATGGACAAGCAGGTAAGGAGAGGTGAAGCCTGGGGGAAGGTCTGTGGGAGCTTTGCATGTCACTGGTTACTTTCCCCCAGGCTAAGGGATGAGCTGCTGAGCTCAGGTGAACCTGACCAGGAGCAATGTCTGGTATCTCCTCATCTGAGGCAGAGCTGCCTGTGAAGATGAGGTGTGCAGTGAAGGTTCATGGCTCCTGGCTGATGACATCTTCCTCAGACACAAAACTACTTAAGCTGAAGTTTCAATTTTTGGTGTGCTGTATCAACTAGCATTTCACATTTATCAAAGGTCAGAGATGTGAGCGGGTTTTATTGTCTTAAATTCTGTGTAAGCCTACTAAATCATAGGGTTCACAGACCCTTCATAGGACTGAGCGCAAGGTAAAATTACTATCACCAGAAATATTTTTCCTTGCAACTGGCTGCATGTAGCTCTGACCCTCTTGAAATAAATGAGTTTTCCCTCTGAAGGGGATGGCCTTTTCTTGCTGAGGCTCACCCCACTGGAAATACAGTGTTTCTATCACCTCCAGTTTACAAAGTCTAGCAAGAGAGCAGGGACTTCCCCATTGCTGGTGCAGTATGGAATGAGATTGAGAAAGGAAAGCACGTGCTTTCCTTTAGAGGACACACCAGGCAGAGAGTTACCAATACCTTGTAGTAATATCTAGTTATTTCCTAGACATGGTTTTAAAAAACCTGCACACAAATCACCTAGTGAACTCAGGATATGTGCAAGAAAGACAAACCTCTTCTAAAGGTGCTGTAGATAAAAAAGGAAGGGTCAAGGGATTCTTAACAAAGGAGACAGTCACAGAGGAAGTAGAGAGAGAGCGGCTCTTGCTGGATGATGGCACATTTGTCAGATAACGGTGTATGGAGAGAGCATCTCTCAGAATTGCCTGGCTTCTATGTTTCCAAGTTGCCTGGCTCCATTTGGGCTCCTTCACAGCCTGGGCTGTGGGCCAGGCTCAGCCTGTTCCTTGGTGCGGCAGGGTCGGGTGGGCGTCAGGAGGGTTGGGAACAGGTGGCGTCAGGGCTGTTGGAGTGGAATGTCTTTTCCACGTGGCACTGCCTGTCAAGCTGCCAGGCACAAGACACCTGGTATCTGAATGGACTCTGCCTACCTCCCAGGAAGTGATGGCAATCGAAGAAGTAGGTTAAAGCCTTTTGAGTGTGAACAGTGACTATAGAGGTCTTTTTTTTTTAAGACAACTAACATGAGACAGGTTAAGGCATTCCAAATTTGAAAAAACGCTGAGTTTCTTTTCACCTTCTGGAAGTTGGACCTTTCACATTGTATCTCTCAATGGAACCAGAGCCCCTCATGGTTTTTGCAAATCTCCGTTGCCTGAAAGTGAGTTTTATGAACTGACATTGGAACAGCTTGTTGAGAAGACCGAGTGAGTGGAAGGGCAATGGAACAAGTAATTTTGTCAGCTCCCAAATGAATGAATCCTGTTTTCAGTGGATTCTCATCTCATGGTTAATTGACTCTTTAACTGAATTATATGCTAAGACAGTAATAAGAGCTCAGCTCTTAGTAGACACCAGAGATTCCACAGAGGAGAGAACTTGTGCTGCCCGTGGCAGCTTCAAATATTCAGGAGCTGGCTACACCTTCTCCCTACAATAATCCTGCTCCCTACAGGTCTCCTATTGTTTTCTCCCTGTTTCCACTGTGTCTTTCATACCCACTGGCTGAGCAAAAGAGAGATGTACTGTGGTGCCCCAGGGGTTCTGTGTGCAGGGGCTGGCTGCTCACTACCGGCATGCTGCCAGGTCGGGATGAAGTTTATTTGATTGCCTAGTGAGCCTTTGACTGTGAGCGGGTGAATCATAGATACTGCTGTGGGGCCAGGCAAAGGCTTTGGGAGTGCATGCAGTTGCAGACTGTGTTTTGTTCAGCACTGGAAGAATTTAGTTCTCCTTGAGTCCTGTGTCCCTTTGTCAAATCAGGTGGAAATTGGCCAGCAGGTTCAGGAGTTGCTGGGAAGCTTGACTCACGTAAGCACAAATACCCGCCCCCCCCAGGTTTCCAAGAGCCTTGTTCCCTAAAGAAAACAAGGTAAAAATGCACTGAGAAGGTGGGCAAAGCCTTGCGTTGGCCTGTCTTGGGAGCTGTGATTACCGCACAAGTGACCCATGTACAGCGTGTCCCAAACACGATTGCAGCATGTTCGCCTTCCTTGCCACGCGCTCCCACGGTGACTCACTGTGATTCACCCCAGTGTGGTCCTGCTCTGTGATCGGCGTAGACGAGCGTGCAATGTGAGCGGCGCTGTCTCTCGGGGCTGGACGTTCAGTTCACACTCGTGCTCAGCGCACATGTGTGCATTCCGTGATTCATGCTACTGCACCGCGGCGCCTTGGACTGCTACAGCAGTGAGACATAGTCATGAAGAGGCACTTGCTCAGCGCTGCGTGCTCCTATCGGTTAGCTTCTGAAGGAGAACGTGGCACAAGGCTTGGGGATTTTAATGTTTCTATCCAAAACCACATCTCTTGAGAAAAGAAATTAGCCTGATGACGGCAGCTGTAATTGGATTATCCTGTTAGTATCCTCTGTGGAAGAGGAGGGCACGTGCCTTTAAGTGTATTTTCAACACAGAGACTTACACATTGCACTTAAACGTGAATTGCCACCTTGGTTTTCGTCATAACTGACAAGCCGACATCTGTTTTCTGCCCCAGTTTTTTCTGGCTTTGTGCTGCTGGCTGAGCTTTCTGTCTATCCTTATTCTAGCCTTGTGGCAAGGCTACAGCAAACTGTGGTGGTTTGGGTTCCTCACACAGCGCTGAAGGAGATCAGGGCATGCTCTAACCAGTGAGTACCTTGGGTGGGCTGAGGAGAAACCGGCCTGAAGGTAAAATAAGAGAGTACGTATCCCTTGATCTCTAGAGGAGGGAGTATGTTGAAAGAGCTGAAGCCCTGGGAAGGGGATAGCTGAGAGGGTATGATGAGATGAGTTGTGGGGCTGGGAGGTGCATAGCCCACTTTGGACTTTTATCTGAGCACTGAGTTCTCCTTGGCTCTATGGGCTAATCTGCAGATGCAGTCTGAACACCATAATAATTTATAATGGGACTGACAATGTTTTGGAGTGTGTTCATGCCTGCAGAAGACAGCACTACTGAGGAGGGAAGTGATAGGAAGGAACTGGACAGGGGATAAACTGCCAGCCTTCTCTTTCTGCTAGTTTTGGTCCAATCACAGAATCACAGAGCATTAGGGATTGGAAGGGACCTCAAAAGATCATCTAGTCCACTTCCCCTGCCACAGCAGGATCACCTAGACCAAGTCACACAGGAACACATCCAGGCAGGTTCTAAAAGTCTCCAGAGAAGGAGACTCCACAGCCGCCCTGGGCAGCCCCTTCCAGTGCTCTGTCACCCTCACCGTGAAGAAGTTCTTTCTCATATTTATGTAGAACCTCCTATGTTCCAGGTTACACCCACTGCCACTTGTCCTATCACTAGATGACACTGAAAAGTCATCTGATGTGCTTCCCAAATTCATCTGTCTTTTTTGTTGCTGTTTGTTTTAAAAATCTCAGATTACCTTTTGGTAAACTTTTGCCTATTTGCAGTTTGCCAGGTGAGTTTTGCTGAGCTGTGGGCACATCCAAATGTTTGATACAGCCACTACCTGGCTAGAGTTGTAATTTTTTTTGTTAGTCAGTTGGTTCCTTAATTTAGACTTAATAAGTCACTTTGTGCTCCATTAATTAGGCCTTCATGCAAAATGTTTAATGCCATAGTGTGGCGTAATGCTTGCCTGCAGATGGTGGAACAGCTTCATTTAGGGAATGGCTGGAGACCTCACCAGGCCCATGGTCCGTTCTCCCCCAGTGAGCCATGCTGCTGTTAACCTTCACTGCCTCCATGTCCTGGTGTGAAGCCATGGGGCTCATCTTCATCAAAGCCTGTCCCAGCCATTCTCTGTCTGATCCCTTTGCCCTTGCCTGAGTACCCTTGGAAGATTTTATGTGCACATACGGATTTTAAGTTTCATCTGCTTAATTGTGCTAAACTGAAACTGTAGCTGGCAGCTTTCTCGCCAGAGGCAAAGTGGGCTTGAAAAACATGCTGTGGTACTGGCCCCCGCAAGGAGAAACAGAGATTCTGAGTGGCATTTGTCTCCTGCTGTGCTTAGGGCTACATTTTGGTTTCATAGTGTTGCTCACTGGTCACTGTACTGGTCCAGTGGTGTGTTGTTCTATGTCTTGAGATACGCCTGTAGTAACAGTAACAAGCTGTGTGGAAGCATTTGGCTCTTCCAGAGTGCCAGTAGCCAGCCAGCAGTTCCTGCCGTGCTGCTGATGTAAAACACCCAAATCTCTCAATCATACGTTGATGATATGGGACTAGAGGAGAGAGTTCAGTTTTCCCATTCCCCCCTCTCCTGGTCTAGTCTAGAATGAAATACTCGGGAAAGGATTTTCTTGCTTGGCGCATTTGGGTTTGTGTGGCCAGGGAGAAGTAGTTTATTGGGGGAACGGCTAACAGCGTGTGTCTGTGTCTCTGTGTAGCCATGCCTGTGCAGAAGCAGATCCCTACCTCCACACTGTGTGCATCTCTGCTCTCAAGGGATCCTTTTGGCTGCATACTTTACTGCCACTTGACAAATAAATTGGATAGGGAAATGAGCTGATGTGAGTAGGCTGGATACAAGGTCACAAGGATCTTCTTGTAAATCTTGCTTGATTTACCTCTGCACTTAGGATTTTGTAGGGAATGGTCTTCAGGGAACACATTGCCCTGAGATTTGTTCCTTCAGTTACAAGGAGTAAACCTCCTGAGGATGAAGTCATACTCTAATATTCCTTCCTTGCTGCTCACCTGGCCTTATTACTTTTTGTACTGGTCCATCTCCACGTGCTAGCATCTTTTGGTGGGTAGCACCTGCAGAAAGGGTGGTACTTCTGAAGGGTGCTGAGAAAAGGTGGCCAAGGATAAGAAAAGGATGCAGAGACCTGTTTTATGGGGGTGTTCAATAAGAGGCAGCAGTGTGGAAGAAGGATTTAGGATGCCCCAAGTGTGAGGGTAGGAGGCAAAGGAGCGATTTGACATCATGTTCAGATTAATTCATAGACTAAAGCAGGCAGAAAGGTCTCAGAGTGAGATCAGATAATTAATTAATGACTGCAGGGATGCATCTTCCTCTCTCAGCCAGTAATACGTGCATTGTGTGACTTGTATTGAGCATATTCCTCCTGCTGCTTCTCTCACTTACCACATGGCAAGATGTACTTAACAGCCCTCAGCTTTCTTGCAGACATCTCATCTATGCCTTCTGAAGGCCACGGTCCAGAGGCTGGTACAGCTGATAGCTACCATCACACTGTATCCTGTTGCCACCTCTTTGGTGACATTGGTGTGGTTCACCATGCATTTCCAGTTTCTGTCTTGTCCTGAGAGGTCTTCATAGGGGACCTTAAAGAAAGGTGCAGGGGCTCCAACTGCCTTTTCTGCTTCTGTTGCCCAGGAGGCAGGATCTTGTCCCACTGCTGTTGAGCACCAGGCTGCAGAGGGAAGGCAGTGCGGTGAGGTTGGAGTGACTCATTCTCCAGAAGGGAAGCAAATGCACAAAAACGTGTCTGCACCTAAAGATTGGGGAGGGGGGAAAGTGCAACCGAAGACACAAAAGGTTCACTTCAGTTGCCTGAGTGAGCATCCCTAGAGGAAAACTCTTCCTTGCCATATACTTTGCCTTCCACAGCCCCATTATTATTTTCCCCTTAGTATTTTCCCTTAATGGTTGAATCGTTTAACACCACGTACAAAGTCGGATCTGGCCGCTCTGGGGCGATTCTGGGTTGCCATGGCAATGAGGCCTGTCTCTCCAAATTAGGACATTTTCCCCTCTGCCTTTTCTACGCGAGGCTTTCTCTCCTCTCTTTTTCTCTTACTCTTTCGATGTCTGAAGTGCTGAGCGCTGCCTGCTCTCTCGCTCGCTCCCTGAAAGGGATCAGACTTTGCCCGTCTGAATTAATTCCTCCGAAGCCCGTGCCAGCTTGGCGTGTGCCAGCTGTGTGAGGACCAACGTTCTGCTCCTCATCGAACCCACCACAGGATCAGGACAAGGAGGGGTAGGAGAGGTGTAAAGCTGATGAGGTTAGCGGAGGATGGCAGTGTGTGACTGTGGGTGCTCATTCCCTGCTTGGTATGGCATTGGCTCATCTCTGCCTGGGTGCTGCCAGGGCTGTCTGGAGCCAGGTGCTGGGGTGAGAGCTGTTGAGCTTAAAATACATCTTAGGACTAGAAAAGCTAGTGAAATAAACCTGGGGTGAACATAAATGTGCTGGCATGCACAGATCTGTCGGCGAGCCTTGGCTTCCCAAGGTCTTGTCCTCTGTGGGGAGTGCATCTGAAGTGAGACTGTAGGAGTCACCCGTCTCTTTAGGGCACCGTGCTGCTGGGCTCTGTCCCCTGGATGTGCTGAGCTGTGTCTGCTGCTACATGTCAGTGCGCTGAAGCAGACAGGTGGCTTTACGCCACTTCTGCACCTGTATATTCGCCTTGCTGGCTTGGGATTTGGTGTGAGTCAGACCCACCTCAGTTTATTCTGGCTGCTGACAGACTCCCAGGGCCCCTGTGGCAGCTGGGATTAGTCTGACACAGGGTTGCCCCCAGCCAAGCTGTCTTCTGTGGTCTATGCCTCTGATCCAAGAGAGCAGCAAAAGAAAGGAGTTGGCACAGGCAGCACTTGAAACTCATAGAAATGGTGACAGGCCTGTAGTGGGAAGGTCAGGGTGGCTGGGAGCAGATCTGCTGTCCCAGTGAAGCGTCATCATGAGGATGTGAGGTGATGCAAGGCAAAGCAGTCCAGTCCATTGTTTTCTACCCCATCAGGGTGGAAATGAAAAGGTGATGTGACAAGGTTTCCTTGGTCATTCTTCTCCTGGCCAGTTGAGCTACTACTCCACGATCAGTTTTTAACCTTGTGGTATATTTGGGGACTTGCATGTGTAGCAGAGGGCAGAAAATTGGGGGGAAGGCAAAAATAATGAATTGTGAATGATTGGGGTGGAGATGAAAGTGTAAATTTTGGTTGAGAATATGTTTGACCTCAACACCCATTCTGCCACGGCCATGGCATGATGTTCCTCCTTTTAATAAAAGGTTTCTGGAGCTGGGGCAGCTGGCTGTGAAGTGAAGAGCATAGCAGAGTGATGTGCCATGCCTGAAGTCCTTGGGTTGGATCCCAGGTGCTCTGCACCCTTGCCAGCTGTGGGGCAGCAGTAATGTCCTGCTGTATTGATGTGATCAGCCACTCCGTTTCTCCAGGGCGATAAAAGTCCTGTTTCTATGTAATGGTACAGCATTTTGATAAGGAGGGTGGGCTTGTAAATTAGTTTGACCCATGGTTGTAGGGACTTTGCTACATGGTCCCAGCAGAGTTAAAGTCATCCAGTAAATGCTAATTTAGAAACCTTTTTATGACAATGTATGAACTGGTTTAGTTCAAATGCTGATTTAGTTGAGTATTCTGCATCTATCAGCACCTGATAGAGAATCAGTCAGTGATACTGCCTCAGAATGTTCTCAGAGTATTCTGTGAGTTATGTCTCAGGACTTTCTGAAGGTAGTTGGTGTATCTTTGCATTTAGTAGCTCCGGATGGGGTTTTCTTCCATACCCTTACCCACACATGATTTTAGCATCCAAGAGACAAAGAGTTTCACCACTTGGTGAAGTGGTGAAGAAGTTGTTTGTTGGAAACTTGCCGCTTGACATTCTTGTTTGAAATCCCCTCAGTTTTTTACTGGAAAAAATCTAGCTCTTCACCTTCTCCATCCAGCTCCTGATTTTCGAAGTCCTTACCATATTCTCCCCATCACTTAATTTTGCAGGAGAATTATGATGTAGCTAATTGATTCTCAGGAAGATATTTACAGCTGTGTCAGCCTTTCCTGCACGCCTTTGGGGAAGATGTTCCACAGGCACTCTCTGGTGGAAACAAGGCTCTGTAGGATGTGGTATTACTTGCAGTGTTTGACTGAACTGGCCCTGATGCAGGTGAAACGTGCCCTGTGCTGTCCCGAGGGACTGATTTTGGCTCTGCCTTCTGAGATGTGGGTAAGAGTTGTAGGTGCTCAGCATTGTTTGAAGGGCAGTTACGAAGACAGTAGAGCCAAGCTGGTAGTGCCAGACAGTGTGATGAGAGGCCATGGTAGCTCAGTGGACTTCAGGAAAAAAGTGTTCAGCAAGAGGGCAGTTCAGTGCTGGAACAAGGGCCCTGAGGCCACCCCCAGCTGATTTGATCCAGTGTTGGTCTCACTGCAAGAGGATCCTTTAAGATCCCATCCTGCCAGCATTTCTGTGATGCCAGAAAGTGACATTAAGATAGCCTA
Organism: Phoeniculus purpureus; assembly: GCA_028565055.1. Classification (NCBI taxonomy): domain Eukaryota; kingdom Metazoa; phylum Chordata; class Aves; order Bucerotiformes; family Phoeniculidae; genus Phoeniculus; species Phoeniculus purpureus. The sequence goes on along the minus strand of JAOXOE010000001.1, from coordinate 34,696,454 downwards.
GAAGTGATGCATGACTCTGAGGTGCAGAAACTTTTTAGACTTGCCCTTATGGTATGAAAAAATCTTTGTGGCTCTTTATCCCTGTGATTTCAGTTTATATTGGCACCGATTTATTAGGCTTTTATCCCTTTGCTGCTCCCTTCGAGCAAGCACACTGCAAACTTTTGGGCTGTGATGCTATGTAGCAGGCACTTGCTGACCCACGAGTGGATCCTGCATCCATGGAAAGTTGTGATGTGCTGAATTGCTATTGTGGAAGTACCCTGGCCTTACTGTCAGCCTCCTGTGTGTTACATCAATGCTGCCTGCCCACTCAACACGGGGACTCTTGAACAGGTCACTGTCAGCAGAGAGCAAAATGTGGGGCTAGGAGTGAGCTTGGTTTGTGGAGCAGAGCAACAGCTGGGTCACAGGGAGGGATGGAAGGTGTCAGTAGAAATAACTAACACCTGAATCATTACACACCTGGGAGAGGGAAAACCAATTAAAACAACAGTTTAAAAGAACAGAGCAAAGCTCTCTAAGGCTTCCTGTAACTGCAACAGATGAAGTGGAAGCTTCTTTGGGTGCTGAGCAGATTTCAGTGGTGCAAGCTGAAGGATGTCTGAAACTCATGTGCATTGGGATGTGAAGGTAGGATGCTTCCCAAACACTGCTCCAGCTTCCTAAACTTTCAGTACTTTATTTTTCTAGTACATAAGCTGAAACTTGTCTTTCTTGTAATGCTGTCATTTGAAGTGCTTGTGCTGTCTGGAATGCAGAGATGGCTTCAGCAGTTGGAATGTACAGGACTTAAACCTGCATTTCTAGTCACCTTATGTTATGTGGCCCTGACACTAACTGTTTCTGGCCCCTCTCACATCTTCAGGACTTAGAGAATATTAAGATTGAAACTGAACGGAGAACAGGAAGAAGTATCTGAACAAAATAACAGGGTAGGGAGGGTTCTGGGAGAGGTTACTTTGAAAAGAATCTGTTCTGAAGGGGTATGGGGCTTGCGAAACGGAGGGGATTTCAGGGGCTCTGTTTAACATTAATGATGTTACATTATACATGTAAATGCCATCATTAAAGGCTTCTGGGTGTTGCAGTGAAAATAAATAGAAGGAAAACTTTGGGGCAACTTGTGTAAATCAAACCAAGAGAATGAGCTGATGGCAAGAATGAATAATTATTCCTGTCCCTCCTACTGCATTCTTGCATTTATTTCTACTGCATCCTTTCCCCTGGTCTAGAACAAACAAGTAGCCCCAGAACAAAATGAGAACAAAGTGAGCACTCGGTGCTCTGAGCATCATCTGAAAAAGAGGAAACTGAAGTTCTGTCTCTCAGTGGCTGGGAGAATTAAGGGAGGTCTAAGAGAAAAGCAACACGAAGAAACTCTCAGGCTGTCATAGAAACTCAAAGAATTTAAATCAGTGCTCGTAGAATGCAATGATACGTAAGACAGGCAGGTAAAATTCTTACATGTAATACCCAAATACTTGAAGTTTTTGCCAGAGGGGAACATTTTAACCCCCTTTCTTTCCTTGAGAAACAATTGCCTTTAAATGGGATTGAAAAATGCAAAGTGACTCTTTATGTGTGGATTACTGCTACAGGATGGCTGCCAAGACAGTCAACTATAGTGAACAAAGTAGGAAATATAATTATTGCTGCAATTTCAGATCACAGAGAACGAATTGTATCTGCCTCTAGGAAAAACAGAGACGTAGCATTTGAAGGAAACAAAATTCTAATTTTCCCAGCCGTGGAGTCCCACAGGAGAGAGTTTGTGGTGAGAAGGAGAGCTTTCAGAAAAGTCTGAAGCTGACACTGCAATCCAGTATGTGTGTGCAATATCCACATGCTTCTGTGTGGCAGAAAACGTGCAGGCACAGCACGCTTGGATTCTGCGTGCTGCTGCAATATGTGTGTCTCTTCAGCAGATCCTTGTGGGCTCCAGTGAAGCTCTCCACAGGCATGGTAGAAACTGCTCTGCAGTCAGCAGTGGGATCATAGCCCAAAGCAGCTAAATGCTGCTAACCAAAACTGAAGGGGGAACCAGAGCCTTTGGATGGAGCTGGAGGGAAAGAATGAAAATTGGTGTCCACTTATGAGTTCTTCTTGCAAAAGCTCATGCTGATAATTTGTCATTTTAACAGCAATCAGCATTTTAAGGAGCGTATTCTACTTTGTTCTTGCTCTGGGAACAGGCACTTAAACTATCTGGAGATTACAGAACGTGAATAGCGTATTTAATATATGCCCAGCGTCCTGGTGTATCTGAAACATTCTAAGTAATGCTGCCTGGGAAGTTTTCTAGTTGAACAATTTTCTGCTGGAAATTGTTCATTCTGCAGTACTGAGAAGTCTCCTGAGGATGTGTCAGGTCTGTCACAACTGTGGATGGAAATGAGGCAGGTTGGTCAGTCTGCAGAGAGGCTGTGCAGCTCTTCAGATCCCTCTCCTGCCAGCTGAGCAGACAACAGGCTAAAAACCCCATCTTTTTGTGATGTCTTGGAAAGGAGTTTTTCAAGTATTTATCCTGTGTAAGTTATGTCGAATGTTTGACTTTGTGTATTTGATTATGGCAGAACTTTTTACTTTCCACTACAAAAAACCAGCGGCTTAAGAAACACAGCACTACTGCTTGCATGTGTGTTTTCAGACTAAGTCCATTGCTGAAAGCTTGCCCCTCAAGCTACTCTGGTGCCTTTCTTATCAGCTCAAGCTTGCAGGGTTCTTTGCTGTGTCTTTTGATCCTGGTTGTCTGCAGCCTTCTTATCCTCCACCCCACCATCACCTCCCACTGCACAGATGTTTTCCCATCCTTAGGACATGTTGAGGTGCAGGGTAATGGTCAGATGGGGTGAAGAAGAGCTGGCTACCTACCAAAGGCATGGGGAGTGGAAAGGAGCAGTAGAACATTGTGTAATTTTTTTTTTCTGTCTCTGATGGGTGTTGTCTCTTTGGTCTGGGGCTTATGCAAACCATCTCCATTGCATCCCCTTGATGAGGACTGGTATCCCTTTTTCTGAGGAGCAGTGATGGCCAGTGGAGCTTGTAGTGGAGCAAAAGGAGGAGATGTGACAGTGGGGATTTGTAAGTGCAAGATAGAGTCTGTGACAGCAGTACTGGGGAGACAGAGGTTGTGTTTGCTGGGAGCAGTTGAGGGGACATTGAGCTGAAGCTGTCAGAGATCTGGGGAAGGCAGATGGGATGGGGGGAGGCAGTGCAGACAGAGAAGCAAGAGATTTCCATTGTGAGGACACACGCATACAATGCTGGGGCGGGGTTGTGCTCCACACTCGGTGCTGATGTCTTGCATAATGTCTTATTCTGCTGCATTAAGTGGGAGCTTGTGTGGGTCCAAGATGTCATGTCTGCAAATACATCCCTGGGAGAAGCGAGATTTAAAAAGGGATGTCTTTTCACTTTGCTATGACATCCTGCTGTCTGGGCCTAATATATTTAAACCACACCTGTGAGAGAGTGACATCCTTCTCCCCTATACAGGTACATTCTTCCCTTCAAGTGCTAGTGAGTAGCCTGGTGGGTAGCAGAGGTGCTCTTCTTGAACTCTGCATGGTGATTTTCCAGTTTGCTTATAATTTTGTCTTCTGCAGTTGTACTTAGCTGCAGTTTGACATATTGTGTGGCTGTGAGCAGGGTAACCTTTGTGGATCTTCTAGGTCATCCTGCAAATTGATGTCAGTTCAAACTACATTGCTATGCATAATATAGAGGGGCAATGAGGATGCAGAAATGATGGCTCTGTGAGGGGCATAGCTAGTAAAATAACTGGGCCAGACACGCTTGTAAAGGGAATCCATTCTGCAGCTGTGCATGGGTGACTGAATCCGCTTTGAAAGTTTGTAGTGTGGATGGCCCATCATTCACCAAAAGCATCTGTGTGTGTTTCTGCATGACCAGAAGCCCTTGGAAAATGATCACCAGGCTTTTCCAAGAAAGGCTTGGTGATCACCAGACATATATTCTAAAACAGGCCACGAATGGGGAAATCCTGCACATACAGGTAACATTGATTGGCAATGTGTGCTTCATTTTGAGTGGCTTTGACTAGTCATTTCTGAGCTGCCTAAGCAAGCGCTTGCACAGAGCATATATTCTCCAGGGCTTGGTGGGAACATGATACTTTAAGATGCTTTGGCAGGAGCCAGCTGTAGCCAGCTGTTGTGTTTCAGGGATGCTCCCCTTACTCCTGTGGAGCAGCCTGTGAATGGATGCTGAATGAAGCTGGCTTCTTGGCTCTGAGCGACTGCTGGAGAGCACATGGCACCAGGAGTAAAATGAGCTAAGAAAACATGCTGAGTAGAAGAACTGAGCAGACAAAAGCCTTGCCAGAGCTGGGTCTCTCTGGAAATGCAGGTGATGCAAGAGTATACTTGCATGGTAACTGATCCTAAAACTGCAAGCAGAATGAAAAGTGTTGGTAGGTGGGAGCATGGGCTTTACTCAGGGGATTTGAGCCATATGAGGTTTCATTTAGAATAGGAGTATGTAAATGGAGTGATCATGCTGTCACTGCAAATTCAACCTGTGGTTTTGAAACAGCACATTAAAGGAAGGCAAAAACCTTTAGAGAGCTTGTGAAAGCAGAAAGGGTGACAATCACATCTGGCAATTCTGAGAGATTAAACCAGTCTCTGATTAAAGGCTGGATGGTGGTAGAAGGGGACAAAATTCAGTGAGAGTGACAAAAGAAAAAACAGGAATGAGACTTTCCATGGTAAGCCTTGGAAGAGTAATCTTGACTTTCCTGAGGAATCCAGAGGGAACCTGAGTTTGGTGAGGACTCTGATGTCCTGCAAAAGGAGAATTTGGCAAAAAGTGCCCTGACCACATTTCCACTTTATAAAATTAGAGAATCATCAAGATGGGAAAAGACCTCCAAGATCACCAAGTCCAAGCATCTGCCCCACAACCCCTAACCACCAAACAATCTCTTGAAACACCAAGCCTACCCATCTTTTTTAACACCTCCAGGGACGGCGCCTCCACCTCCCTGGGCAGCCTATTCCAATGTCTCACTCTTTCTGTGAAGAAGTCTTTCCTAATATCCAACCTGAACCTCTCCTGGTACAACTTGACCCCATTTCCTCCTGTCCTATCACTAGTCAGAGTCAGTGTCCACCAAAAATGACATGGATCTACAAATATTGCAGCAAATAGGAGTAACCAACAGTGCTGACATTTGAGAAAAGGATGCAAGAACTGCAGTGCTCTGCTCCTCTTTGCAAATGCGTTCTCAGTATAATTAAAGCAGATGCCAACACAGTCATTAAAACTGGGCAGCTCTTTGTAGCTGCACAGTATTGCAATAGTAGATGATTTTGTTGTCAGAATCTAAGTGAGAAGTATCCCAACGTCTTCAAGTGAAGTTGCATAGGAATGTGTTAGTTCAATGCCAGGAAACAAAAAGACATCAGCATTGAGAGAGAAGCTAATGGAAAGAAGTGATAAAACAGGGACATTCATGTGTGGGGGTGAATTGGTCTTTTGCAGGGAAGTGGCTGAATGGAAAGTATGGCTAAGACTGAAACAAACATGGCAAGGAATGTTTCATAATACTGTAACTGGAAAGTTCAAAATCAGCTAAACTGAGGTCTCCTCAAGCTACCATTGGAGGATCTCTTCCAGGGGTGAGGGATGCTGCCTGGCTATAGAATAGAGTGATGGGAGCCAAGTGACCCCATGATTTATGACCCTAGAAAATTCCCTTCTGGTCTTAACTGGAAATCAGGCTAAACAAAGTTTTTATTTCTCTGGAAACAGTACGGTGTTGAGGTGTGTAAAGCTGGACACATAGGATCTAAAAGGGTAAATACGTGTTTGAAAACAGATCAGTTCCTGATACTGGGAGGGGAGGAATTCTGCCACTGAGGGCATAAACATTTAGATAATGGTGATTTTTGAGCTGCATTTAAACTCAATAAAGCTATTCTCAGATGATCTGAGAACCTTTGTGAGGAACCAGTACCAAGGTGGTGGTACATGAAACACTTGAAGATCAGTTAATACAGGTAGATCGCAGTGTTGACAACACTGCCCCACAGACAAGATAGAAATATCATAATCTTTGTAAGAAACATCAGTTCCTCATTTAGTTCCAGCAGCCCTGGTCTTCACAGCACTTCTGTGCAAAAGCAAAATACCATATAAGAGACTGAAGATTATAGGAAGGTAATTTAGGGATTTAAAAGGAGCTTGAGAGGGGCCAAAGAGGTTTTATCCTGAGCTCAGAAGAGGGGTGAGATTGAAGAGGCTGTCAAAGCTTTTTGCACATATACCAAAGTATAGGCAGCGTAAAGTGAGAGAGTTGATGGTACAAAGAAAACCGGCCCTTTGTAGTTAAGTAACCAGTAACTGCTGATCTTCTCTCGCTGCCTGGAAAAAACCCACCAACACACACAAAAAATAAAACAATTCTACATGTACACGTCCTAAACTATTATTCTCACTTCCTCGAGTTAACCTTATTAGAAGACACTCCAGCTAAGTAAGTGATCATGCATACCAAACTTGTTTTTCCAGACACACTACACCTGACTTAATAACATCTGACTATAGGCCAGTCTTACAGGCATGAGTTGTCAGTAGTTTGCATGGATTTTGACTGCTAGTTTTCTTCATGTACGATTTAACAGATGGGGCAAAATACTCATTGAAATAATAAGAGTGAAAAAGGATGGGGATTACAGTTTGATCTGTATTGAGCTCTTTCAAATCACAACACAACATCAGTGGAGTGAGATTGGCTCCTATATGGTTTCTGTTCAACAGGTCACTGAAGTCCAGAACTGGGGTCAAAGTTACTTGGGGCTGTAGTTAGTTGTACAAAGAGACAAGTAAGGCAAGCCAAAAAGCTCAAAGCGTTTATAATGTTCTGTGATGGTCCGAGTGGCTTCCTTTTGTCGTGAAATGGCATTATACACATCCACGCTGGAGAAGCTGGAGGTGTGCCTGGTGACACAGGAAAATATCTGATATTGTAGGAGACTGTCAGGTCAGGCAGACGCGTATGATGAAAGGCAAGTGATCTTCTTCACGCTCCGTAAGGGAATGCAGTGAATCATTTTGCTCAGTGAGGCTTCAGCCTTACAAGGTGAGATTGTGGCCGTGGTCATGATGTGACTGATAGACTCAGCACTACTCTGCACATGGATAAGAGCTGGTACATGTGACAGCACAGGTCACCTCAGAGAGTAACAACAGGTTTTCATTTGAGTAGGCAGTGGACAGGTTATAAATATGCAAAATTTGGTATTATGTTGGTAATTGTTGATTGCGGTCATTCTGACACTTGCTTGGGAAAGGACATTGTGAAGGTCTGTGCCCTTGATGAACTCCGATTTAATGCAGTTAGAACTGCTCCATCTCCCATCCATGGGCTCACTTTGCTCTGTACATGACAGATGAGAGCTGTCAGGCTGTGGGTGATTTTTCAATCACTTGGAACAACATTTTCTGGCCTGCCCCGGTAACATGTTATCCTTTTCCATAATCATACCAGAGACCAGACTGCTGGTAAAGCAGACGCTAGATTTCTCTCTCAGTCTGGATATGGTTTCTTCCTCTGAAAGTTGTTTTACCTTTTGCTCCCTGGATGTTAGGTCTTGACCCTCACTTGCTTCCCAGCTGCTGTCCCACTGAAATTTAGTCCTTTTTCTTGGGTAGAGAGTCTAAGCACTACAACTCAAGCTCCTTATGATGAACAAGCTCATTATGGACTGACCTATTAAAGTGCTGCGTGGATCAGTGACCTCCCAGCTGGTGGAGATGTCTTACTAATGCTCATAGGCTGTATCTTTCTGAGATACCAAAATACCAGCAGCATGTGCGTTGTCGTGTGCGCTTCCCCAAGCAGCCCGTGGAATCAGGGAGGAAATAACATCGATATTACATAGACATGTTGTCTGACTTCTCCCTCCATTTTATGGTGCTCTTACCATGAGATGGGAAGCACAAAAAACCCCCTGCAGAACCAGAGAAGAAGATTAAGGGGAGCCTGTTCTACATTCTAACAGTTAATTAAATCCTTCACTTTCGGAAGCTGCTGTTCCAGGCAAACAAAAGAAGATAAAAGGATGCATTGCATGCGATTACTTGGTTTGCACTTTAATGTATTACCAGGTGGGATTTTACTTGTGCAAGTTGAGGAATTTTAACTGTAGACTTTTCTACTTCTAGGTGTGGAAGGAGAGAAGGAAGCATGCTATTAGTATTTGTCTTCAAAGATCACTTTTGCATGTTATGATCCTGAAACGAGCCAAACAGGGTCCTGCTTCTCCTGTGTACTGCACCCTTTAATCATTGTAGACATACAAGGAGGTCTGGGGGCTTGTAGTGTGGAGGTGGATGCTGGGGAGGAGCGGAGAGATGTTTCAGCCGCAGAGGGGCCTGAAGGCACAGATTCTCAGAGCGCGGTTTCCATGGCAGTGCTATGGAAACCAGGTTCTGCCGCTCACTGCTGTTCAGGGTGGAATTTCAATGTTCCACGCAGCTCTGGTACCCGAGAAACAGCAAACCCACAAATAAAACCACACTGAACCTGTAGATGCCTCATCAGAGCACAGTTTCTCCTTCAGCCTGTACGTTGCCTGCAGCTCTGGGGAGGAAAGGATGAGCAAGTCCAAATCACCTAAAATTTGAGCTTGTTACATACTTGTGTCCCCACCCCCGTCTGGACCCCTCAGAATAGTTTTGGTGGTTCATATAAGTTTGATCAGCTTTAGGGTCTTTGATCTGCGGCTACCTGTAGGCTGCTGAATGCAGCCTAGAAGCTGAGTGGCTGTATTGCAAAGAGTGGGGATGCAGAGGGCTAAGGAAGACCCAAGGAAAGCTCTCTTCTGCCCTTGACTCATCTGTGTGACCTTCTGTAAATCACCTGGGTTCACGGTGCCTCAGTTTCCCCATCTGTATGACAGAGTTGATAATGATGCTTCCACATAGGCTGGGCAAGTTTGATTTCAGCAGTGACTGCAAACGAGTACTTGGAGGATTTAGGCTACTTCAAAACTTAGTTTGGAAAGAAACCTGCCAAATTTGTCAGCTTCTTGATCAACAGACTGTCATAAGTTGTGCCTAAAGCTCATATAGGCCTTGTCCTCGTGTTCCCTCTGGTCTGTATTTCCCTGTAGGATAGCGCACTAGCACTAAGATGCTGTAACACACAGACATTAGAATATAGTCATTTTGGTCATTAGGAAAAAACCATCCCTTGCATCAGAAGCAAAAAAAGATAGTGTAAAGGTTGGTCTCTGATTTTACAGCCTTTCAGTGTTGGCTGACTTTGTCTAGTGTAGCCTGAGACCCAGCAATCATTTTAGCCAACTTCAGATTTGCCAGTGACTTGCCTGGCATGCTCATGAGCATACCCTTATGCCAGCAATCATATCCAAGCACCTTTTGGTGCTTGGGGGAGAGCTGAGTCAGAAGCAGCCATAGGAGGCAAACTTCTGCCCTCTCTTATCCTTCTTCTGTACCAGCAGTAACAGGTTTGGACTCCAGAGCTCCTGCATGGCGCTTTCTAGGGGAAAGTGGACTCTAAAATTCCTTGAGTGATATGAGAGCATCCCTAGGACATCCCACCACCCTCTCCAAGCAATCCCTTTACCCACCCCAGCAAGCACAGTGCTGAATCAGTGAGCAACTGGTTTCTGAGTGTGTCCCCTATGGAGTGGAAAAGCAAAAAACCCCCGTGATGGCGCAGATGTGCAAAGTCACAGCCATGTGGTTTGAGATGCTGTGTGAAGCTGAAGAGGAAGCAGGGAGGGAAGTGTGCGTGCTGAAGGTCCCATGTGTTTGTCCATTGGTCTGCCAGTCACCTTGGGGAGTGCTCCCCATCCAGTTGCACTTTCTTGATGCTCAGATCCAGGCAAGGGGGCCTTAGCACCTCACAGCCTTTGAGGACTGTCAGGATGATGGTAATAATAAGCGATAACTTGCTGCAAGAGCTGTCAACCATATAAATACCAAGCCTGTGACAGTAACAACAGGACAGTCCTTAGTCATATGTTGTGGGGAGGATCTTGGAGAATCCTTGGGGGGCACTGGCTGTGTGTTCAGAGCAGCACCCCGTCATTTGCCAGGGATGCAGGCAAGTCTTTTATCACGACAGCAGCTTTCCCTTGGGAATCAGCTGCCTCTCTCCCCCTGCATAGGAATTGCCTTCTGCTTAATAAATGTCTGCTTGTAATATTCTGAAACAAGGAGGCTAATCAAAGGCCCCGTTCTGTGGAACAGGGATGCTAAGTGACAAGATTAATTTCAGTAATCAAGCAGCCTAATTTGGACATTTTTTCCCCCCTCTTCTCCTTTGCTGATGGAAATTGTGGCAAATCTCTTTCTGGAGATACACTCCTTCCCTGCCTGGTAGCACCACTTTCCAGTACTGAAAATGGCTGTGCAGACACTGGAGGATGAGGAAGAAAGAAGATTAGGAAAGGGTCACAAAGGACAGTGTCAGAGAAGTTATGTGGACTGCTATGAGTGATGTTTCTTGAGCATATTTCCCCTGGAAAGCTCCCAAAGTGTTTTATAGACTGCATCAGTACAGAGATGCAGTCATCTTGGCTGGATTGCAGCAATTGAAAGGACATGGAAATTTGGTTAGGAGAGAGCAGGCAGGAGAGAGGCTTTGATACCACCAAAAGGAAATAGTTAGCTGAGAGTCTGTGTGATGGGGTGAGACTTACCTGAAACTCACCTGTCGCTGGAAAGTCTGATTCCTGCAGTTACGAATGAATTGGTGATGTGGAGCACTGAGAGACCCTTTGCTCAGATCAGCTCAGGGCTAGTATCAGTGCCAGAATCTGTCTGTCCTCTATCTCCCAGCCGTGCCACCTTGACAGGCATGATGTCACTGAGCTCTGATGTCAGTATTTGCTGGTGAACACCTAGGGGGACCTCAGCCCATCTTTTCTGGTCATTGGTGACAGAGGATGGTGGAACCAGCTAGTGAGAGGGTTGGTAAAAAATCAGAAAATATGTTTTATGGTGGGGCAACAAGGGCTGGGTGCCCGCTGTGATCTTGTGAGGAAACCCTTCTTTAGTCACAATTTGGATAGGGGAACAGATTCCCAAGGGCCATAGTGAAGATTAGGAGTGAGCAAAGCCCCGGGGGGAGTTTTGTGCTGGCTTAAGGGTGAGGTGTGTGTGTTGGCAGGCTGGAGAGGACAGTCTAATAATAGCTATTTACTCATTCAAAGCCCGTGATCTGAGGAAGCCTGGACAGGCACCCAGTGGCGTGTGACAGCCCTCTGGACCAAGTGGAGTGGGTTTAAGGGAATGACGTCCTTGCCTGAGGCAGTGAGGTTTCAGGTCTGGCAGCTTTCCATGCTGGCCTCTCCGATCCCCCCAGTGTCAGCACACCCCTCTGATGCTTCTCCCTTTCACTCCCTGTGGGGGGCATCTTTGACTTGACTGCACCCCCTGCCATCTTGTGGCAATCAATTTTTTTGAGACAATCCATGATGTTCTCGACCCCCTTCTTTTCCGCTCCTCTCCTCCTTTCCCTCTCTCTCTCTCCCTCCCGCTGACTTGTTATTATGTACTGCAGCTGCCCGGAGGATTTTAAATAGACCCATAATCGCACAGCAGCTCCTCTTGGAAGTTTAAATATAACCTCCTTGTTAATCTTGCGTGTGGCAGCAGCACAGCACCTGGGGAAGGGAGAGATGGACAAGTGCTAACCCACAGCTTTACATCAGGGCTGGGAGGGCTCAGGATTTTCTTTTTTAGTGAAATTATCAGGAAATTGCCTTGTTTCTTTCAAGCAGAATAGCTTTGAAGCTGCTGCGAGGTGCCAAGCTGATGATTTTTGCAGTATAAAATGATTTCCTTAGTTGCCATCCCAGGCACTGCTTATGAAAAGGCAGCTCTGCAACCATCCTCCCATTTGCCCCTGCTCCAGAAAACTCTCCTGAAGGGCAGTGGACAGCTCAGACCTCCTCCACCCTTTGCCTTCGGGGACAGGGTAGCAGTTGTGCGTGTTGTGTTGAAGCGTGTGTTCCAGAGAGATCAACAGGGAGTTAGGCAGAGATCCTGTGGATTACTTCACAAACTATTTTGTGGTAAGAGGGTGATCTCAACCTCATTTCTTAACTCTCCAAGTAACTATTTTACCCCTTAGACTGGAGTGCAGTTTGCTGAACATCATAGTTCAGTGACACAACAGAAGAGATCACAATTAAAAATGGATTTTCCCAAAAGACTTGTTCTAAAAGGGCAAATCTAGTGCTCACTAGCCCATTAAATGTGGTGAAACACTTTTCAAACAGTAACTAATGCCTGTTGCTTCAGGCTGATGGGAATGCAACTATCTTCTCATATAGGGGGATATGTATGAAGGATCATGTCCTAACTAATTCTTGTGCTGCTGTTGGAGGGAGGATCCAGCTGGCTGTTCAGGGACATAGGTTGTATTTCTTCCACTCTGCTGAGTTTGTACGTACTGGGAAGTTTGGTATGTGCCACCATTAAGAAGGTTGTTTCTCTATTTTTCTCTTCTGTAAAAGAGTATTTATAGGGATACTGTCATTTAATTTGAGCGTTGCCATAGAAAACTTAAATACTTATGCTCTCAGTGACATCACACTGAGTACCCAAACCAAAAAGCAGTGCTATTGATGCTACATTATCCATCCGTTTTAATAATCCAGTCATAGTAATTGATAGAACTGGAGGACTAATTCACAACACATAATTTATTCAGTGAATTTAACTTCTTTTTCTGCTCTTGGAATATCAATTGTGCAGATCATAATTTCCTCAAATTTATTTGAATTTATTCAGTTAACTTCTTGGAAAATATTTACTCTATGGATTGATACAGGCAGAATTACTTAATTAGGCTTGGTCAAAGAGATCTATTTGGTATTGTTTCTATTCCCTTGTCGAATGAGCACACAAGCACTTCTGGCTTGAATCCTTGCATATAAACATGGAAGATGTATGCTCCTGCGAGTTTTTACACATTTCCATACATGAATATGCAGATAAAACTCCTGTGCAGGAACACTGACAGCAAACAAACACAGACAAGCCAGGTCTAAGTGCTTTTGCATAAAAAATGTGAATGAATATTTTTAAAGGGCCTAGTGAGGTAACCTGGTCCTAGGTAAATGGCATCTTGAATGGCAATGATGGTGTGTTGAATTAGAACGTAATCACTTACCTCTGCCTCTTTCTGCTGCTCAGCACAATGATTTCCTGTAGCGATAGAGTTCTTAGCTTGGTTGTGTAGTGCGTAGTGCATGAAGACTGTTTTCTTTTTTAAGATCAGCTGTATTCATGTGACTCTTGCTGCAAATGTGCTCCTGCACTTGTCTGAGTGGAAAACCCAATGGTCTCGCTGCCACTGGTTATCCATTTCTAACCGGTCTCACTCACTCCCTTCTTCCACATCAGAACTAACACAGACTGTAGTGTGGCTAATCCGAAACTTTTTAAACCACACAACTAGAAAATTTTACAAATGTCTGACTCTGGTTTGTGGTGCCTACACTACAAGTCATACACGAGGGATCGTGTCCATGGGGACTGTCATACGCTATTGGGAGTAGCGTGATCAATAGAAAGTGGAATAGGGAAAAAGTGGGAAGAATTGGACAGTCCTGAGGATTACAGTGTAGAGGAGGATGAAATGCACTACTGTGAAGTCTAGGCACATGTGGGTAAACAGGTCTACAGTGCCTGGTTCAGAGCCTTGTCCTAGAAGTGACATCGGATCTGCAGGTCTTGAGCAGCAGAAATCATTTGGAGACTACAGTGCTAACATATTTATATTTCTTCCAGCTGACCTGTGTGACTTTGTACAGTCTGATGACCTGCATGGAAAGATTATTTGTTACTGCTACTAATTGATCCTAAAAGCAATGGGATTATCCATAGAAGCAAATGAAAGAAAAAAAGTGGGAGCATTATTTACTGATGTGATGACTGAGCCTTCAATATGAGACGTCCTCATAAAAGGCAATTATGTTCCTAGGTGCCCGGCAGGATATTCCCTGCCAAGGCAGGGAAGTATCAGTATCATTGTAAAAGGCTCTGCTGTAATTTCCTCTGTGTACAATTCTGTATATAATTCCACTTATTCCAATTAAAGCAAAATTGAGTCAGAGAAGTAACTGGTTTTACAAAAGAAGTGTTAAATATAGCTCATCTAACCTGACAAAACCAAGGGAAAAATACTCTGGCAGTGGGATTGCATCTTAAGGTGAAGAGCAACTAGGTACTAACTGGCCAGGAATGAACTTCAGCAGAAAGGTATTGGTACAGCAAGGTTTTCCTCCAGCTTTCAAGCCACACAGGACAAGCAGGAAACATAACCCTGTTTCAGTGAGAGCATGATAGATTCCTGGAAAAACTAATATGGAAAGGCTGTCTAGGAGGCTGGGGCTGGGACATCCCTTCCAGACTGCTGTTCCTTAATTACATCAAAACCCATGTAAGCACTCTGCTCTTCAGAATTAAAAGGACCTTAATTCAGTTTAGTTCAATTTTCTTCCAAGGGTTGCTTTAATTTGGAAGAACTGTGTCCATTCAAGGCTAATGTGATTTAATGAATTCATGCTAAACTCACAACTTTAGTTAATTTGGATTAATTCTCCCAATCATTCCTCAGCAGACAACCCTTAAGACATGCAGTAGAATGGCCAAGATATCACGAGCACTTCAGTCCTGCTTGTGATGCGGTTCTAAGATGGCAAGTAGATTTTCTGACTGGTGAAGTATCTGCTCTAGTCTAACATGCCTCTCCTTGGATTGGTGCTGAGGAGGGTGCAAGCTCCTAGCCCTGGTGTCTCAGTTGTCCTCTTGCGTTTCACCTCCCTACCGTAGGGGATGAGCAGAGTGGCCAAACAGCCTGGGCTTGTCCTTACTTGGAAGGACTATTAGTACTGTCCCATGGGAAGATGGGCTGTGTGGGACAACTCATCCCAAAAGGTGGAGTTGGCTTTGGCTGCAAGTCACATTTTGTAGTGGATCCAGGGGAGCGTTGGCTGCATGCTAAGGAGCTACCTGTGAGTAGGAAAAAAATCTCTTAATTCCCTGAACTGTGCTTTGTTGATTATCATTGCCAGCTTCCAGGAAAGAAAACGCATTTCTCTGTAATGGTGTTCTAAGGGGTTTACAGCCCGGCTGGGATGAGTTGTGTTATTTCGGTTACTGCTATTAGTTGGCGCATCTGTATTTGCCTCTTTCTAGATGCACAGTGTGAGCAGGGAATCTGCAAGCCCTAATCTGCCAGGCTTTCAGAAGCACGTAAGGGGTCACAGCCAGTAGCCCCGAGCAGCGACTGGGAGCAGTGGGAGGATTTAGTGGAGTGGAATGTGGCCACTACAGCTACCAACACTGGTGGGA
Organism: Phoeniculus purpureus; assembly: GCA_028565055.1. NCBI lineage: Eukaryota > Metazoa > Chordata > Aves > Bucerotiformes > Phoeniculidae > Phoeniculus > Phoeniculus purpureus. The sequence goes on along the minus strand of JAOXOE010000001.1, from coordinate 34,681,088 downwards.
AGGGACTGACTGTGCTGCTGTGGCTCTGCACGTTGCCATGGAAGCAAAGCTGCATCCTTAATCGGGATATGAGTTTGTGTGGATGTGAACACACTGTCTGCTGTCCTTTTGGCCTCACATACTGCTGCCCCAGTCCCAATGCAGTCATGGCCACCCCATACCCAGAGAGTGGAAGGGGAGCTGTTGCGGAGGGATGCTGTGGGGCTTGGGGATGCAGGAGAAGGTGGGCCTGAGGGAAAAATGCTTAAGATGTCCTCTAGGTCTTGGGGAACAGAGAATGTTCTCTGCTGAGGCAGTGGGAATAATGGGAGCGTGTAGCAAGGGTAAGTCTCCCATGGTAGATGATGTGGGGAGCATGCTGAGGTATTGGGGTGGCTAGGAAGGGAGTGACTCTCAGATCACAGCTGCATGGCATGATTTGTGGAGCTATGTGTAGCACCCAGCAGGCTAGCTCCTGGGGTGGTACAATTGTGTCATCACAAATTTAGCTCAGGGACTGTACTCAAACCACTCTTCAGCTTCAGGCGTTCAAGTGATGTGGTATTGTGCTTGCAGGTTTAGTAGGTTGTCCATGTTTGTTCTGGCACCTCTGACATGGGGCTGCGGCATTATACAATCCAGAAGTGGTTTTAAGAGGCCTGGAGATGTGAGGAGGCTGTTGTTGGGAAGCTGAAGCAGTTCTACAATGTGCTTAAAACAAGCTTATGCAGATCGGAGTGTGCAAAGTGATCTCGTCTCTCATGTTCCCTTTGCACTGAATACATCAGCTGAGAAGAAAAATTTGCTAAATGAAAATCTTTTACGTTGTCGTACCCAGCATATTCAATACCTGGAGGGCAGCGCTTCAGGGAAAACCTGGAAACTGTAGCAAAAGCTCTTGGCACTTCAAGAGGCAGTAATCTCCCTTTTGAGTCCCTAAAGCTGACAAGGTGCTGTTCATGCTCTGAGAAGGTGGTTTGCTGCAAACTGTAGGATGGAAGGTGTTGCTCACTTACAGTCCTGAAAATTCCCTACCAAGACTCACCAGTTTATGTCTACTGTCCACATCCCAGCAGGAGGGATTATGTTTAAGGTTCTGTTTAAATTCTCCTACCGCTTCCATCTGAAATGCTTCTCATCTTTAGTTTCGACTGTAAACTGTTGGGCAGCATTGCTGCGCACTGTTAAAATGTTGCTGTCAGTGTGCCCAGAGGACTGAGGGCTTCTTTTATCGAATTCCAAAACACACAATGGACCTTGTATAAGGAAGTAAGATGCCCTGAGAAAGGTCAAGTCCAAGGCTGGAAGGATTTGTTTGATTAATCTCTGCTGATACAGACATGCTGGTGTTTATGGAGTGAAGTGAAAGGCTTCTGGGAACCCAGTGCAAAGTCCACACAGCAGACAGCTGAAGGGGAGCTCATAGTCCTCAAAAACATCTTTATAAAGAGGGGATTTAGGATCCTCAGCCTTTTCTGTATGTATAGAGTATGTACACTTTAAAGCATGCAAATATGTAAACATATTGCAAACTACTCCTTCCTTGGATAGCCTAGAGCTACATTATGAAGAGCAATTCTGTGGGAAGAAAGGCCAGTGAGGGCTATCTATAAAGGCCATGTTTGCCTACTGATGAATAGAGAGGTTGTGTCTACAGCCTACTGCTGAATGCACAAGGAGCCTGACCACAATCTCACTTCTGCCTAGAGAGTATAGCAAGACTTTGAAGTTAGTGAGATTAGACTGATGACTGAAAGGACAAAGAGATCTACCTTAAGTCCTTAGGAATTACTGGATAGCATAACAAGAGCAGCTGGACACCAAATGAGCTGTAGAGCACTGGGCTGATACCTCCCACACAGTGCATTTCATTCACCAAGCATGCCCACTCTGAGGCTGCATGCCTTGAAGAGAGCTGATGCCAAGATGAGGAATGTGCATAGTTCTTAAACTGTGTTTCCTCTGCTCTTAGCACAGAGAAGAGGAGAATGTCCTCTGAGATAAAGGGTGCACAGTGACTGCTGCAGGCTCCTGTGCTGTGAAGATGAATGCATAGTGTAGGAGTGTACACAACCTACATCCATTGAGATAATGAAGAGGTTGAGCTTACACTAGCCACCAGACTTGAAGAAAATGCTGTTCAGCTCTGTACCTCTCAGAAAAGAGAGATTCAGAGTTTTTACATGAAAAGGAGAAAAGAAACTTTTTCCTACTAGCAAAATAAGTATCCTGAAGCTACATGACTAGAACGATGGCTGTTTCAGCTTCCAGAATTTCTTAGCTGCAAGCTGAGATAGAAATTTCTGTGGCTATTCCTTTCCCACAAGTATTCCTCCTTCTGACCTGCCGAAAGGAATGACAGTTTTGGTTTGTTGGGTTCTTTAACCTGGGTCATCTTTATATATATTTATTAGATGACTATTTGCCTGCATAAAAGATGAGTCCTGAAGGACTCAAATTTGTCAGGAAGAATAAAATCTATTAAAGCCATGTCTCCAATGTTTTCACCCACGATTTGCAGGCATGCAAGCTCTCTTCTAGGGTTTGGCCAGGGCTGCATAGTGAAGGAGCCTGTGTAATTTTTGGCATCTTTCCGAGAGCACTACCTAGAGGTTTAATTAGGTATGAATACATGTATGGTAATGTAGACACTAATCTTCAGTAAGGCTGGACTGCAGCATCACCTCATTTCATAAAGATCACTGTCAGATGCTTATCCACTTCAGTTGCTGCCAGCCTGAGTTGGAGAAGAACTGCCACATTTAAGATGAGGGAATTTGCCTGTCTTGAGCCATCCTGCATGTGTGTGTATACATAGATATATGTATTATACATACATATATATGCACACACACCCCCCCGCATGCCCTGAAGAACCTGAACCTGGAGGGAGCAGAGCCCAGGAAGGCAAAAAATAATCAAAGTGATCCAAAGTGGAAGGGAAAGACAAAGCATCACAGCCAGTGGCTCTTCCCTTGCAGGAGCTGCAGTCCTGGACATGGCTTGTTCTTTTTCCCCTCATATTCTTATTTATTCATCTTTTGTCATGGGCTCTGGCCAGGCAACACTTGGACTGAATAGCTCATTTCTTTAAGGCTTGCTGTAGCTCCTGCTGATGCTTCCATCTACTTCCCACTCCCCTGTTGTGTCAGAGTGTGTTGTTAAGAAAGGGGACAGACAACAGGAGATGCAGAAAAACAAGATGCAGCGGCTTTGCCTTTTAGCCAGTCAAAAAGCTATTTCTGTACCGAACACACTTCACATTGGCTTTTATTCTCTTGGATGCTTTTGTTACCCTTATTATTAACAGCCAGCAGAAGTAAATTCTTTTGCTACTTTATCAATCTCTCTCTGCTGTGCTGTTCCTTGACGGAAATCTCAGTGCCTTGTGTGCATGTGTGATCTTGAAAAAGATATGGTGATTTAGTCCCAGCCTTGGGTTTTGTTTAAACCATGCCACGGGGTGGGGGTTGGAACTGGATGATCAGGTGGTCCCTTCCAACCCAGAGTGATTCTGATTGTATAGCTTCTCCAGTGAAGTGATCCGGCTGTGGCAGGGGAATTGGTCCCTTCCAATCCCTGATGATTCTATGATTCTAAGTACAAAGGCTAATGTAGAGAGAAAAATTAATTCAAGTGCTAGAAGAGCATCTTATTTATAACGCTGTTGTTTTTAAGTTATGTCAAGTGAATGTTGAATATATAGATCGTACCTTCTATTAATGTGAATTCAATTCCATGTGCTCCAGCACGAAGTTAAGCTGAGTAGAAATGGGATCGTTGACTTTCATCACCCACGTGAAAAAGTATAGAACTGAAACTCATAGCATCTTTATTGCAAAATGAGATGGACTGATTCCCTCATCCAAATCCTTTTCATCAGACCCTGAGGAGTAGAAGTGTTCATGTGCTTAGATCATGGAGATGGATATAATGATCATTATAGCACCAATCACTGTAGCAACCATGAAAGTGAATTGTTTCTGGAACTGTGGAGCGATTGGAAGCTCCAGCTCTGCAAGTCTCCTGTGGTCCAGTCTTTTACCTAGAACAACTTCCAATTTATTTGAGTTCAGAAATAGCTTTTTCTTGAATAGGAGGTTTGACACCATTTCTGCCTTAGTTTCATCTGCATCAAGGGATATAGAAAATGGCTTTTACGCATCAGGGCAAAGAAAATGAATGAAAGAACTGTGATCCCAATACAAAGTAATAGGAAGCAATAATTAAGCAGGTGTGAATTTGGCAGAACAACCTGCGAATGTTTGGATGGACATATGTGTGTGCAGGCAACTTCACACATTTGTGAGTGTTTCTGTAAAGCTGTAGGAAACTTACTAGGAAGTTTCTGAGACTTAACAGAAGGAGGTTTCAGAAGAAGGAGAAAGCTGCTTTCCTTTCTAATATCTGTGTAAATATCTCCATATGCTTTATCGGTCTCAAAGTCTCCACAGTGGGGAAGAGGAGAATCAATAATAATTTAAAACTTCGTGAATCAATTAGATGAGCAAGACAGGCATAACAGAAGCTTCCTGACACAGGCACTGCTCACCCGTTGATTAGGAAGTAGAGCTGGGTAGGGAGAAAGTAGGTGCTGCCATGCTTTCATCCACCCTGGACATGACAAGTAGCTGTGGTCAAAGCCAGCTCTGATGGGGATCAGGCCTTCAAGCCTGGCAAGTGAAAGCTGCGTTTTTGAAGTGCTTATTGCTTGTTCCAGACAAGGAGAGTTGTACCACAGTTATACAATTGCTTTCCAGAGCAGAGGCTGAATCCAAAGTTCAGGTCCAGTGGTTCAGGAATTCACCTCTAATTCTTCTGCTTAGGCTTAGAGAGTCCCTCAAGTTGATAAGAAACCTGAAGGAGAGTCACCACAGCAGTGCCAGCCAGGATTTCAACTAGTTCACTCTTCTGACATGGCACCTCTGGACATGAGCTGAAGGTTCCACACAGTGCTTACTCATGGATGACTTAGGGCCAGCTCATGAGTTCTGTGCTTCGTGTTATGTGCTAATGAAGCAGCTGTTTGCCAGCAGCATGTCCCAGCAAAAGCAGAGCAGGGTACTGTTTCTTCATTTGCCCTATTTTGGCAGCATAAGGAAGGTGGCAAAATCCCTCTTAAAATGCATCACACAGAAGTGCCTCCTTCTTCCAGGGGTTAGACATTGCTTCTGTCCTGGCCCATGCTGTAAAACACATGTTGGAGTGAGCTGAGGTTAGTCAGGTTTAGGAGTGCTCAAGGGAGGGAGGATGTGTACTCTGAGCCAGCAGCAACTCCTTTCCAACGTGACAGGATTTGATTTAGAGGGTGCAGTGAAGGGTAATACGAATCTTCATGGTCTCAAAAAGATGAGTGTGAAATAGCTGAGCGCTTACTGTCAGGCTCATGGGAAGAAAACATGGGTTTGCTGTTTCTGAATTTTAGGGCTACCTCATGGCAGGAAGCCTGTGACCTGGGCTAACTGAATAAAGCTGGCTGTATCTCTGAGACTGAACCCACAGGGAAGGAACGATGACATCACACATGCACCACAACTTCCTCTCACACTACAGAGCAAATTGATACCAAGGATCATGGAGGCAATCAAGAACCTGACCCAGAGAAGGTAGCCTGGGTTGGGAAAATTTGATTCTTGCCTGCTCCTAGTTACCTGCACAAGAGATCCAGGCAGGTGGTCTGTCAGCCCCCTATTTCTTCCTGAGCATCTTTGCAGTCCAGCAGGCTGCCAGTGGGTGAATTTTTCTTTGGGGAGAGGGTAGCAGTACCCAACCACAGTCTTCACAGCTCTGACACCAACTGGTAGCACCCTACCCAGTGCAGTTGGGAGTAATGGGCTGCAGGAAGCCATGGAGGACCCTCCCTGCTGGCTGCCAGCACTGGCAGTGAGGAGCTTATGGCTGCGTTACGTGTGTGTGGTTGCCAGGGAAACTCTGCTGCTGAACTGGGACCAAGGATCAAATATGAACCTCTTAGAGAAGAGGCAGCCAGGTATGGGGCAGTGGGAAATCTGAGCCTGTGCAATCATGTAAGATCTCAGCTCTTGGTTTTGTCCACTGCTAGAAAGGTTTCTGATTTTAAACAGGGTTTTGAGAGGTTAATATTTTTTTTTTCTTTCAAGTAAGATCTTTGCCTATTTGCTGCTGGGCAGAATGGATGAAGCAGAAGCATTTTAGTGCTCCTTGCCTTAAGGGAAGTAGAGGGCATATCTACATAGGCTTTACCTCCAGCTGCTCCCTCACTTGCACTCTGAGACAAGCCAGCTCTGATCCAAAGGGTATGTAAGCTATACCAAAGCATTGAAAATGGTCTAAACTGGTTAAGACTAGCCTCTGAGAAAAGCTTAAGTCCTGACACAGTATGACCTTAAACTGAACACTTTGCTTTAGCTGTGGTCCAGCCAGCTCAGAGCATGGGCACAGCCAACTTCACTCTGTCCATAAATGCTGAATAGACCTTGGCATCGTCAGGACTGCAGATGCCATGTGTTAGGACACAGAACAACTAACAGCCTTGCCTGCAGGAGGTTGGTGTTTAAAAAAGCAATGCAAAATTTGACAGAAAGTGGGTATCACTAATTAATGAAACAGAAGGGGAATAAAGGCACTCACAGATACACTTTGACCTGTCTTGGCTGGACCACAGTTAAAGATCTTCGGCTCTGGAGAAGCTCAGATGGCATTTGATGCAATGCTGAACTTCCAGGGCTTATCTAAATAGACTCTGTGAACCTTTGCAAGTTTAGCTCACAAGGTTTACTCATAATACAAGACTGAAGGCATATTAGATGAAATGGAAGAGCCTTTCATTTAGAAATTATAAAAAGAAAGTGTTTCACCCTGGGTGGCTGATTTGAGAAATTTATTCAATGACATCTTGCCAAATACCGTGACTGGCCTCTTTTATAAAGTGCTGGATAGTTTTATGGCTGTTATTGATTAATATGGCCATCCCAATGACATCCCATTCAGCTTACACTCAAAATTCGGTCTTTAGTCTGGAGGGTAAGACAGCCAGGAAAGAAGCCCCAGGTGAACACCATGATGTAATTGGTTGGATGAGTAATGGAGCAGACTGACTTTTCCTCTCACTGTTTTGGGCCAGCAATGTCAGGATATTAAGCCATCCTTGTGGGCTTCTCTGAGCTGGGGCAGGCCTGGGCTGTCTAGACTGACAGCATGGTGTAACGTGGCACCTGGTGGGTGGGCGGAATCTACCAGTGACCAGTGGTTTTATCCATCCGTGTAAGCTCATCAAACAAGGAAACAGACACATACAGAGGTGTAAATGGAAATACAACAAGCCTGGTGTGAAATCTACTTATCCTGGCAGCTTGCTAACTGCCATTTCCCCTCAGTGGAAAAGTACTGGCATCCATATGTGGTGCTCGGAGAAGCTATTATGACATGCCATCATATACTAGCCTGCTCTGACCCGTGGTTGTGTGCAAAGTTCACGAGTGCTGCACCCTCTCCTTAGCCAAACACCTTTTGGGGTTTTTCCCTGGATTTTGCATGTCAGACAATGGCCCTGATGTGTCTGGCTTTTAAATCTTTTTTGTTAGCTGCATATAGAATTGTAGAATCATATGGCTGGAAGGGACCTCCAAAGGGCATCTAGTCCAACCCCGCTGTGGCAAGCAGGGACATCACTCACTAGACCAGATTGCCCACAGCCCCATCAAGCTGGACCTTGAATGAATCTGGGGTGGGGACTCAAACTTATCTAGGCAGCCTGTTCCAGTGATTCATCACCCTCACATTAAACAACTTTTTCCTGATGTCTGATCTAAATCTACCCTTTTCCAGCTTAAAACCATTACCCCTTGTGCTATTGCTACATTCCCTGTTGAATAGTTCTTCCCCAGCTTCCTTATAGGCCCTTTTCAGGTATGTAGTATGGAGTGAAGCAATCCCTAGATCAGGATTAGAGAATCCAGTGTATCTTGTGTTTCCTCTGTTGCAAAGTGCTTAGAATAAATGATTTATGAATGATTTCTATAGACCCTTAAGTAGAAAGTGGAAGTCACTTAGATGTATTCAGCTCTTGAGTCATCTTTAGTCAGACACCTTTTTATTGTAGGTCTCAAGAACTCCTTGGTGCTGGAGCTCTTGCACAGTTGCCCCTGGGCCAGGGCTCTGGAGCAGATCCATTTCTACTACTATGAGAGATGAATGTCCAAGCTGTGACTGGGATCTGTATATACAGTGATACTTATGTGTGTAGTTAATGTAATGGTACATATGAATCTCAGTACTTCTGTTACTGTTTGCCAGGGTAACAAAATTGAGCTACACTAGTGACTAGTTCTTTATTGCGATTATTCTCAGTAGTCACCAGGGATCATGGCTTCTGTTTTCCATCTATGGCAACCATTCTCCTGATTGCCATAGACTTTCTTTCTTGACCACTTGTATGCACTGCCTACAAAGTACCAGAAGGACAGTAACTCTCTCTTCTTTAAGAGAGGGTTCTTAGAGCCTTCCACTAATTGATCATGGGATGTTCTGCCTGCCTTTCCATCAGTGGAGACACTGAACTGGGTCTCTCCCTTTCACTCACCTGCCGCTTTCTGTAATCACTTCTCTGTGATTACGAACGACCACCTTGGAGCTACGTACCTTTGTGTCAGACAATGCTGGTGTGTTCAGCAGTTATTATGAGAACAAGGGAGGGAGCTGATAAATGATAGTTACATAAACTTCATTTTTGCAGCTAACAAGTTTGAACTTCCCACTGATCAGATGTTCCCAGGGCAGCTCTGAGGAGTTTTACTGGGAACCATCCACTCACCAGTGTATCAGAGCACTGGGAAAGGATTGCAGGAGGTCATCTGCTCCATCTGCTGTGCAAGCCAAAATCGGTAATAACCTAGGGAACCTGTTCCAGTAAGACAGGAGAGTTTAGAAATCCTGCTGAATAGTATCAACTAGGCAGAGTGTCGTTCAGAAACGACACATCCAATGTGCTCCAACCTTACTCTGAGCAGGTATATGTGAGAGATGGAAACGCTGTTCGAGATGCCAGTCCCACCATGGGGACACATGGTGCTAGGGCTGTAGTGTCGCTGTGTTCTCATAGTCCCTCCTGCAACCATTCAAGGAAAGGACTCACACAGGATGATGCAGCACGTAATATTAAATCCAGAGGATTATTTTATTGAGTCATTGAAAGCTAAATAAAAAAATTAAATGTAGGGAATAAAAACAAACAGGCGAAAGAGCCTTACTGCAGGCTAGCCTGAGGCAGTGATGCATTTGTGGTAAGAATAAACAGGAGTAAATAAACACTTCAGTAACAAAGAGCCTGATTTCCTGTCAGATCTGTTATAACAAATGGGACTCAGAAATATAGAAAACTTAATTATAAGACTTTGAACTGTTGCGGCATTTTCCATCATGAACAATAAACCTCCCAGTGAATCAGGTATCCCACCAGGATTGTGACAAACAGGTACACAGTGGTGTCTCCATTTTGAAGAAATGCATAGGGAGGAAAATTAAGGTCTGTGTTTTCCCAGAAGTTATTTGGTGTTTGCTCACTCCTTTTTGCCTCCATAAAATGTATGGTCGGCATGGCTAAAGACTAAATAAGAGCAGCTCTACACAGCAAAGGCCAGTAGAAAAACAGTGGGCACCCAAACAGAGGCCACACACAAGCATGCAGATGTTCAGGCAGGTGGTTGC
>JAOXOE010000001.1:34642169-34671222 GCA_028565055.1 Phoeniculus purpureus | reverse complement strand
GTGTGACTTGGTCTAGGTGATCCTGCTGTGGCAGGGGGGTTGGACTGGATGATCTTTCGAGGTCCCTTCCAATCCCTTATCATTCTATGATTCTGTGATTTCTGTGCAGGTCACAGGGGAATTTTGCAAATCAAGACACACAAACAACTCTTCTTCTAAATCAGAAGAGGCCTTTGGAAAGTGATAGTGGCTTGAGTCTTTAGGATCCCATAGAATCCCCTTAGCAAACTAGAAAGGAAGGTTGACCTCAGCTGTTAAATTATGGATACGCTGGAAACTTGATGCAGCATCAAATGGGGTTAGAAACACTTATGTTCCCAAAGGCCTAATAAGAGCTACTTCGAGAGCAGCACAAATCCTGCACCTGTGTGGAGTGCACTTTGCAAACACATGCTTTCTCCAAGTCCAAGAAAACACATACTGTTGACTGGCTTCTCAGATTCTTTGTGCATAACTTGACACACCTGGCTCCTGTGGAGTCTGACACTTGGAATGCAGCTAAAGGATCTTGCCACCAGTAGCAAAACTCTTGTCATGGCCCAGCAACATGAGAATGGCACACAGAACCTGATTTCATTCAGACAGGTAGCGTGCCAATCAACCCGAGTCAGCAGTTATACTGTGGCTTGGTGGAAGACTCTTTAGTTCTTCAAGGTGAGTGTCGCACCACAACTGTTTTTGGGGATCCTGTGTTCTTGTACTTTAGGGATGTTCTCAATCTGCCCTGTGCTGAGAAGCAGCTTTGCTCTGGATTGTAAGATGTTGCTTGTAAGACAGTAATCGCTTTTGCTTGCTTGGGAAATGCAGAGAGGCTCTTAGGAACAAACTTGTGAGAAGAAGCACCCTGGGGACCTCTTCAGCCATGTCTTAGGTAAATGGTTTGTTAAACAGCAATGATTGGCTTCAACTGGTACAGCTGCAGGAGAGCTCCTTTGGGAGTCACTTGCAGGCTTGCCAAGGGCCTGCAACCTGGGTGGGAGCCAAGAGGTCACACCTGGCTTTCATGCAGTATCTGCATGGGCCTGCCTTCTGAGGAACAGAAGGTTCTGAGGAACTTAGCGCTGATGGTGATAACACTTGGCCACTCTAATCCTTTTGCCACTTCCACAAACCCTCTTCCATCCTTCGAGGAACTCATTGGCCACCAGCCTTCAAAAGGAGGCTTGATGGAGAGTGCTTTTACACCTTCACCATGTGTAATGCAGCCTCCTTATCTAAGGGGTTAAATGTGCAGGAGAGGGAGGCAGTACTTGTCCCAGCATTGGTAAACTCAGAGCAGATTTTCTGTGGGAAGCCATCTGTCAGCTGGGGAGTGGTGCTGTGGCAATGGATTGGCTCCACCTCCAGCTGAGCTCTGCAAACTACAGATGCCTGACCTTGCTTGGTGACAGTGAGAGAGTGGTGGGATGTTTGGAGGTACCGAGTTCCTGTAATGGAGTCTCCACTCTTTCAGACTGAGTGAAGGACAGCCTGCAGAATCTTGCAGTCTCTTGAAGCAGTTAGCAGACTTGGATTTGCAGGAGAAAGACAAGCTTGCTCCTGTAGCCAGAGGAGTCTATTTCATGTGGGTGATGTGCAACGTAAGGGACTTCTGCTTTGAACTAAACCTGTCCCCCAATGGCAATGTTGAACCACATTTTGGCTATTCCAAGGTGAAAAAGAGAGGTGGACAGTGAATTTTCTGCAGGAGAGAAATAGGAGCTTGTGGTGTTCTGTAGAAACCTTTGATGTCCAGAGGAGAAAAATATTCCTGTTTTGGGTTTAGACTGTAGCAGAATGATGGTAATTCTCTGGGCTCTATATGTGTGAAAATGGTAAACACTTCTTATCTCTACCTCTAATTTGAAAGCTTTCACTGTAGCACCACAGTGAGCTCAAATTACTGCTCTGTCTTGCAGCTCTATCAATTCAGCTCCTTTTCTTTCTTCCTGACTTACCATCAGGGTAAAAAAAAAAAAGAGGAAGATGAAGAAAATCTTGGCTCTCAAGTGTTTTTCTTAGTTAGCTTTTTGTCCCCCAAAAGGCACTCACTGAGTTTCAACTCTAGCAGCAATTCTTCTGATTTATTACAAGAGACACGCTTTCTTCTACACTGTTGTCTGTCCTTCCTCCCTTGCCCCTCTCTTTCTGAATGCTGAGTTGGTTAGAGGATGAAGAACACTTGGCTAGCCCAAGTATTGGGGTGATAAAGTGCCAAGAGACTTCTTGGCAAGCAAAAAGCTGGACCGTCTTGCACCTCCTTAATGCTCTCATTTTGAATAAAAGTTGCCTCTTCTTGCTGCTTTGATAATAAAAATGCAAGCAGTTGCTCAAGAGTAATTATTACATGCACAGCCAAGTGGTCTGTGCTGTTCGATTTAAGGAAGGGTGATTACGTTTCTTGGTGGAGAGGAATTTTTAGCTGGGTTGTGATGAAACTATCTATTTGGTGTAATGATGTTTGATGTTTTAATATGCTCCAGTTGGTGAGGAGCCCTGAATTTTCTCCCTGAGTCTTTGAGGCTGAATTCTCTTCAATAGTTGGACTGCACATGTGTATGGAATGAACTGTCGGTGGGTTCTCTGGCTGGAGCATCTGACCCTTTGCAAATCATTGGATGGGCAGTGCGACCTGCACATCACTACCACTCGCACCTACTAACTCCTGTGTATGTGTGTGCGTAAGCAGCCTTGAATACTAGGGGATTTAATATCTCCCATCCCCTGTTTGTCACTGAGGAAAGCACCCAGTATTTTCTGAGACGGGACTTCAAGATGCTGTGCATCAAATGTTTCTGTAAATTCAATAGCCGCATCCTTCTGATCTTAGTTATTCTGCTAGAAAGTGGAAATTTGCAGTAAATTCAGAGGTTCTTATACATAACTGTAGAAAAGCTTTTGTTGAACTTAATATAAAAATAAATGCCATTCATCAATGTAGCTGTCTTGCCTTTTCATGTTATGGTAAGGCTCATTCATCACACTCCATCATTCAGTTTGGTACAAGTGGCTTTCAAAGGCACAGTGCAATGAAGTGCAATTGGAGATGCTTGTTCAAGCTTCCTTCAAACTCTGACAGATGTGGTGACAATATTGTTTTCTTTCCTGATTTTCTCCATAATCTGCAAAGATAAAATGTGTCTTTATATCAGAAGAGTAAATTCTATTCCTGAGCACAATTCTGGGAGAAAGGGATGAATTCCAGTAATAGAAAGCATAAGCTGTTTGCCACAGATTGAGATGCTGCTGTGCTGCTTCTCTTTTTTTCAACTTGTCTTCAATTTGTTGCTGCTTTCTTTTTCCTTTTTCTTTTTGTGTGCATGTATTTTTTCAGCGAGTAAAAAGCAGCCCAAAGAGTAATTTCACAAGTGAATACTGAGCTGTATGGGGAAATGAACTGAGTTTAACCACCCAGGTCCATAGGAGAGCTGTGGGATCTGGGACCAAACACTTTTTCCTAAAGGATGTGATCTATAGAGGGCTCAAGAAAGAGAAACAAATGGCTTGGTACTAGGTGCAGGGTCAGAGATCTTTTTCTGGAGTTGCTGATCTATGACATATTTTGCCAATAGAGAAAATGGCTATAGGTAATCAAAACCATGACTAAAGAAAGGATGAGTGGATGGAATGATGATTAACTGGCATCTCTGCTGGAAAAAACTCTTTATCTGCCAGGCTGTGGAGGAGTGAATTGGGTAGAGTGCTGTTCTAAATGTGAATATCTTGAGGTAATGTCTTAAGGCATTTGCACAATGAGTTTCCCAAGGTCCAGAGCTCCAGATTATCTCCTTTTGGATCTCTGCTTCAGTTCTTCTAGCTTATTGGGAGAAAGGAGGACTGCTGTCTTATTCCTAAAAGCGATGATTTGGTTTGAAGATCTCTGCAGAGAGATATAATGTAATTTTTTTTTGCTTTGGTTTGTTTGTTTATTTGTGGTGTATTCCTACTCTACACAATTCAGTGGGAGTTTGCAGTTGATTTTAAAAGATTGAAGATCAATACATAAGATAGCATATGTAGAAATGCTTTTTCTATTCCTTTCTATCAGGAATTGGGCAAATGTGTGGGGATTTGGATTTTACTGGATCTGTCACAATTTGAAAGCCTGATATATTGTGAAATCCCAAGATGAAAAAGACTAGCATTATGCCATTGGAGAGCTGAGAGCTGTACAGAGCTCCCTTTGCATTTTGCCATTGGAGAGCTGAGAGCTGTACAGCACTCCCTTTGAGTCTTGGAGGTTATAAAATGGTACAAGTTCTGATTTTTGCAGAGATGAACTTGCTGTGGTAGAAGGATATGAAAGCAATACCAAGAGAAATATTGAGCTGACATTTGTCTAAAGTATGGTATAAGCAAAACCCATGATAATTTAGAATTTTACTTTTCCATTTCAGTGTGTTTTATGATGTTCTGAGACTGAGCCTGCACAGTTGTAGCAGTCTGTGCTACTGCTTCCTTTGAGAGGAGCTTGCGGTTGAGGCTCTCAGAGCTAGTTAGGTCCAGTGGTTTTGCCTGCTCTGGTTGTACTTCAGTCTGGACTCTCAGACTGGATTGACGGTTCCAAACTGAGTTAAAATCAAAGTTGCTCCATGTCTTATACTACATATAAGGTTATGATGATCATAGAGGCCTTGGAATATTTGTACATATTCACTTTTTCTGGCCTCACTTGTGTACCACTTGTTCCCTGTCTGTTAGAATAATGTCTAACATTTGAAAACTTTCAGTAATTTCAGCAACCTGCCTTTAAAAATAAAGTAAGGACAGCTGGACATAAAAAGGTTTTTACTTCCTTCCCACTTGCTTCACTTAAATTTTTTAAAGTTAAAGATGCTTAAGCTCTGGCCAAGACATGAAGAGTAAGATTCTGACTGCATGCCTCCCCCTCTGCATGCAATGGGTTGAGTAGAAATGCTGTTTGCTTCCTTTGACCTATTCTTGTTTTCTTTCTCTCTTCTTCTCTTTGATTTCTTATTCTAGGATGAGTCATCCATGTTCTTCCAGTTTGGCCCATCAATAGAACAGCAAGCCTCTGTCATGCTCAACATCATGGAAGAATATGACTGGTACATCTTCTCCATCGTCACTACTTACTTCCCTGGTTACCAGGACTTTGTGAACAAGATCCGCAGTACCATTGAGCACAGTTTTGTGGGTTGGGAACTGGAGGAGGTCCTCCTGTTGGACATGTCTCTGGACGATGGGGACTCAAAGATCCAGAACCAGCTCAAGAAGCTCCAAAGCCCTGTTATCCTCCTCTACTGCACAAAGGAAGAGGCTACCTACATTTTTGAGGTGGCCAACTCTGTGGGTCTGACAGGCTATGGTTACACGTGGATCGTGCCCAGCCTGGTGGCAGGGGATACAGACACAGTGCCATCTGAGTTCCCCACTGGGCTCATCTCTGTCTCATATGATGAATGGGACTATGGTCTTCCTGCCAGAGTGAGGGATGGAATAGCCATAATCACCACGGCTGCTTCTGATATGCTATCTGAACACAGCTTCATCCCTGAGCCCAAGAGCAGCTGTTACAACACCCAGGAGAAAAGGATTTACCAGTCCAACATGCTCAACAGGTAAGGGAAGGGGTGAGCTAGCTTTGCAAAGGAGGGGTCACAGAGGACCTCTGAAACAAGAGTAATTCTTCTAGGGCATGTGATGGTTTGGGGTAGCATATGATGTTGGCCACAACCTGAACAAGGGGAGGTGTGCAGATGGTAAGACCCATGTTGCTGTGTATTATGAGTGCTGGTACTGTCAATCTCTTAGAAACCCTCTGTATAACACAGAGGCCAAGACCCATCATGAGAAGAAAAGAACAGTGAAAACACAGCACAGAAATCTGGGGTTGCCCCTCAATGCACAGAATTTTGCTTTTATTACAGTGCTGAACTTCTTGGGGTGCCTTTGCCTGAATGGGTCTGTAACTCTCAGGTGGCTTCTTGCTGCAAGCAGGGGGGATTTCTGTACTGAAATCTAGAATGCTTCAGGTTCTGTTCCCGGTACCAGAAGTATGTAAAAAGACATCCTTTATAGGTGATGCTTGTTTCACCCACCTGGAACAGTTTCATGGCACCTGTTGTCTGAGAAGCATGTGTCCTTCTGCTATCCATTAGCTCTTAATTAGAGGTGAGAAGGAAGAGCAGAGAGAGCTGGAGAACTAGAGCTGTACAAAGTGTTAGAGACAACTTTGCTCAACTCTTGCTTTATACTGGAAACCTTTAAAGCCCTTAGTTGTCTTAAGGATCCAATTTACCAAAAAGAGGAGGACTTCTGCTATCACTCTGCTCGCTGACACCTTCTATGCCACTGTCTGCTGAGTGGTTTTGGGTCCCTTTCTTATGCAGATTATGCAGAGAGCCTAGATACATCCATCAGAACAGCAAGCATTTCTAGACAGAAAAGAGCATTTAAAAACAGGGAAAACTTAATTGCACAAACATCTTCTTTTGATCCAGATTCAGATTTTCTGTGAAGAAACTGTGCTAAGATGCTTGTTTGTGGTCATAGAGGAAGCCTGTGGTGGTACAACCTCTAGAAAAGCTCTCTGATTGCTAGATCTTTCTTTTTGTCCCAGCTGGAGTTTCAGTGTGTCGCTAAGCAACCCAGATAATTAGACATGGGAAGAGCTAGGAGAGGTGGTATCTGCAATTAACCAGATGCCCCCTGACTTGTTCAGCTGTCATTCTCCAATACTTCACATATAAAATCCTTGGGCAGGTTGGTCGCTTTGTGGTAGGACAAGGGGAATCTAGGTAGTAGACATTAGGAGAGGTGGCCACACAGAGCTCAGCATCTTTGTTCACTTGTCATGATGAATCATGGAACAGAGTAAATGTGATGGATGGGTTTGTGTGCTGTGACCCCACACTGTCAACTGTACCAGGCAGATAGAGAGACTGGAGGATGAAAAAAACAGGCTTTGCTTTTCCTGAAAGTTAGGGAATGAAAGCAAAGTCTGTTATTTGACCCATCATATGTTAACAGACATAGTGCTGTCTACGTTTAATTCTTCATCTCTGTGATCCATTGGCATATTACCATGTCTTACTGTCTTGCAAGTCTTGGAACCACCAGATGTGCCCAACACTTTTATTAAAAGTTTCCTTCTCAGCTAAGCTTGGAGGTAAGAGGTGTTTTCTATGGCTCTTTTGAATCATCCCTGGAATGATTAAAGGAAAATAGATTTAATATATAGAAAGTTAGATGAAGTAGCATCAAGGCAGGCTGTTGTTTTACTGTTCTAAATTAATGGGAGGAGCTGTTTTTTCAGCATCTTTTCAGCATTTTTTCAGAAAACACAGTGTTGTCCTCTAATATATGATGCAGTGTTCTGTAGAGACCTTCTGCTAATTAGTTCTCTTGACATTCTGTTAGCCTCTGCATAACATCATACCCGTATAGCTACGTTGCTTCGAGGACCCAATGTAATCTCTCTGTTTAACACTTCTTTGCATTGTTTTGAAGCCACCAGATCTTGGGTGTTTGTAGATGACAGACATACTGTGCAGTGCAGATATGCCTGCGAGCCTGGACACCCCACATGAAAGCAGTTCTTGTCACTTTTGAGGATACTAACTTTCTTCTTCATGGCCCCAGTCATGCTGTTCCTTCTCCCTTGTGTGCTTTGGGTACAGCATTCACAGGAGTTACTGCAGGTACAGGTGTATATACCCAGCTTAGTTTGGGTATTGACACAGGTGTTGGTGAGAAGCAGGGTCAATTAGTCCATGTCAGGCTCCATTCTGCCTCTGCTTAGATTGCTGCAGGCACCTGAACTAGCTCAGAAATAGTTGCACTGTGTTGCAGTTGCCTCTGTGACCACAGTGCATATATTCACTTTGCCTTCCACAGCACCAGCCTGTGCTATGCCACTCTGGGGTTCTGACCCCCCTCCAAATGCTTCCACCCTGACTGTGCTTCTGAGCAAGGTGGTTAAAAAATGTCACCTCAGTGAGCTGAGTGCTTGGTTTTCTGTTTGAATGAAATTACTTTTGGGCACCTTTTGATGTAAAAAACTAACGGTATCCAAAATAAGCCATTTCTTTTACAAATCCAGAGGCTCACCAGAAATGTGATAGCTTCAAGTTCAGCCTCTGTGTTGGGAATCTGAGCAGGAGGAAGGTTAGAGGAGAGAGAGAAGTGAAAAGAAGCAGACATGAAGGTATGAGTTCATCTCGCTGAACCAAACCCCACATTGATTAATGGCTGTAATTTGTGTTCACACTTTCAGGTTCCATTGAAGTCATTGTAATTTACTATGTGTGAAGCTATAAACCTCTTGTGATACACACTGTCTATCTGGGTATTAGAGATTCTGCAGACTTAGCTGCTTCCTGCCTTCTTAACCCCCTTCACCTACCAAGAGACCAGAGCATTTGTGCATTGTGCACAGCGGGCAGCAGCAATACATGGTTTAGCTCACTTTGGACTGGACTGAAGGTTCTGGAAAACTAATTTTAGTCCTGCCTTGGGCCTGGCGATACTATATTCAGCCATCTGCAACTTACAGTTCCCACTCTCAATGCCTACACAGAACAGAGAAATGTATGTACGTGGGCTTGATGTCTGGGGAGACTGTAAAGTGTATGTGACCTCAGATAATACATCACCATGTAGCTGTTTCTTCAGAAATTCTTTAACCCAAGCCAGTTCAATTTGCTTCAAACCCAAAGCTGGGAGGCAGTGTGAGAAAGGAATTTTCCTGTTTTCCCATTCTTTGGAGTGTGACACATCCAACTGAAGAAATATGTCATTTAGTTCAGTTGGGGCACATTATACACTAAGACTGTGAATTAGTCACTTCCCAAGAGCTGTCTTTGAACTCTGACCATTTCTTGCTTTTTTTTTTCTTCTTTCTGAAAGTGCAGTGGTTCTGAATGCTGCCAAAATCAAATGGTCTTGCTCAGTGTGGTCTCAGTTGGTGGTTGATCTGGATGTGTAATGCAGTAAGGAGGAAATGGAATGAACATTGCTCAGATTTAGAAAGCAAGCTCAGTTTCTCTGTCTTTTCCCCTTCCTATGTTGACACTTTTGTTCGGCTTTGCAGGTGCTTGTGCAAACAAAGTCTTGTTTGAAGTAAGGCTTCAAGCACAGAAAGAAATAAGACGGACTGGTATCTAAATGCCATTTCTTGCCAATGTATGTGTTTGGTCTGCATCTTCTCGTATGAATAGTGGTCTCATAGCAACTGTTTCTTGTCTATCTTGAAACCGATTCTCCTTTGTGTTGGGCTGGAACTGCACAAGTTTGATCGTGTCTATTGAACACTGCAGATTTTCCCCTAGAAATGAGCTCACTGATAACTGGTAACCTCAGCCCACTGAGGTGACTCCACTAACTGGCAGGAAAACGATGCTGTGAGGAGTACTACTTCTGCAAGAATGGCTGGTTTTCTTTTTGAATGATTCTTGAGGAAGTTTTCATCTAATGAGGGATTTATCTCAATTTATGCTGATAATAGGTTTAGGTGATCATTTGGAGCTCAAATATCGAAACACTGTTCTCCAGTTCAATTACACTTTTAAATTCTTTTTTTTCATTTGTGATAATTATTGGTTCATTCATTCCTTCATTGTTCCAGAAAGAAATCTGGAAAGAAATTTTATGGCTATCTCAGTGGCCTGGCTTCTTCTGGGCATCCAACAAAACTGTGTGATATCTGCTCCTTTTATTAACTGGACAATTACAAAGGCTGGGAAGGAGTTTCTAACAGGGTTTTTCTATAGAGATGCTCAGATATGGAGTTTTTCCTTCTTGGCCCTTCCTAGGAGAATTGCTAACCTTCTAGGCTTTCTGCAAAGCTCATCTATTCTCCCTTCACCATGGCTGCTGAGGAGTGAGTGGGCAGAGGTGGATGTGTTTATAGGCAGCCTTCTGCTTATTTCGTTATTTTAATTGATGGGACAGATTTCCTTGAGCTATGGATTGGTGCTTCTCATTACATTTTAGAAACGAGAAGAAATAACTAAATGACAGGAGCATTCTTAGGAGTGGAATTCAGGCATGAGTCATGAGAAAAGAATACAATTTCTGGCACATACCTGAGGAATATAAGCTCAGCCCTTTGTATGGATATTCACAGTTGTTGGGCTACAGAGCTATGTTTTCATTATAGCCTTCCATGAGATCTGGCTTCTTCCTACTGGCTTTCATGGCTGCTTGTGAATGCTCTGCCATAACTACTAGTTTGTTGTTGTAGGGTTACTAATGAGTTCTCCACTGATTGGCTTTAATAGTCTCTCATTTAACACCAGGCTGCACACACCAGATTTCATTTCAATAAAAAGTGCAGTGAAGCATTTGCTTTGGAATGAAAATACAAATGTGGAGTTACACTGCCTTTGCGAAGAAATACATTAAGATGGGAACAAAGGTAGGTTCAATTCTGCACCTCAGATCCCTCATATATGACAACAGTGGCAAGCTAGCTCAGTGTATTGTTTAGACATAATAATTCCACTTAATGGAAATAATTTCTTCTGGATCTTTCCATGCCAACCAATTAAGAAATGCAAAAGAGCGCTTGATGAACAGTTGGAAACTGTTTTCCTTGAAAAACTTAGGGCAAGCTCTGTTCTCATATGACCACATTCCCCTAGTGGAAAGTAGGATTTGCTGGAGCTTAGACATCTGAGTCAGTGAGCAGAGAAAGTACTTGCAACAGAGTTGTACAAATATATTGCTTCCCTGGATATTCAGGACTGTAGGGGTTATACACATCCCTGTAAAAGGTAAAGTTCCAGTGCCCCTTTAGGGTGCTGTGCCACTCTCATGTCTGGGAGCAGCACCATGCCCATCACATTTTGGACCTGCTATGCCCAGGTCAGTCCTGAGGCAGCACTTTCCATTGTTCCCTGGGTTTGTCTTCCCAACCCACCCTCCTGTCCTCTCCTCTTTGGTCATGGCAGCTATCACTTGCCATGTTGAACACATGGATCATTATACATGATTTGCAGATGCTGCCATGGAGCCATTCTGAGTTGTTTTCCGGCTGAATGAGCCACTCACCTTCACACAGCACAGCAAGGGAGTTGAAAGCAGGAATGGAGAAAGGACAGTTTGTTTCACTTCTCTCCAGTTGTAGGACTGACAAGTTAAGCTCATACTAAGACAAGAGCACTCACCAGCACTGAGGTTTCTGGCTTCATTAAGGCCACATCCACCTTCATGGTAGCTGGCTGGAAAGCTGTGCTCCAGCTCTTAAATCCGGTACTGTTCTGGTGGTGAGAGGGGCAGTGCTGGGACTTGCTTCTTAACTCTGGGGAGGAGGCATAAATGACACATTCCCATGGATGCAGAAATTGCCCTTTTCAGAAACTTGGAGGGTGAGGGAGCATATGTAACTTTTGACCTTTTGGAGCCTTTAAGTTGGTGTCTTGTTAGCAGCTCGTTATGTTCCTGCTGGTTGGTGTGTCCAGCTGCCGTCAGGCTGGTGCTAGCTGGCAGCATGTGGAGTGAGCGCTGCTGACAGATTAGAGATCCCTACTGCTGAAATCTGCTTGTTCCTGTCACTGTTCCAGCAGCAGCTGGAGGCCAGGGCTGGACTGTGCCTCCTGCTTCCGTTGGGTTTTTGAGCCTCCCTGCATCCTCTGTTGTACCTCACCTCGCTTTCTGCTGCTTCCATATTGCCATCACTTTCCGATTTGTTGGCTCTTCCCCCCCCGCCCAATATCTCCTGTTGCATTTAATTTGTCCTGTGCGCATTGCTCCCTGTTGTAGTTGTTCAGTGCTGGTGAAAAACACTGTCTGTAACCCTGGGGCTACTGGTTAGTAACAGTGCAGTTACCCGCCTGCCCAGGAGATGAGCAGAGGGTGTGGAGAGGGTGTGCCACCAGCACACATCTGGGACAGTGTTGGCTTCCTCTCACTTTGTCCCTGACACTTGAAGGGGAATGCTGAGGGCAGGTTTGTAATGTGCTCTTGACTCAAACGTCCCCATGTGAGTAGGCTGCTGAGGATGCCAAATGCAGAAGTTGTCTATGCCTGGTTGTCTCATTGCTTTGCCCGGCCCTTAAACAGTGTTGCTTGGGCAGTGGGAAGCATGGCTTTCTTGCAGGGGATAGTCTAATATCAATCCATTTGAGCATACTTGTAGGATAATGCAGATCCATTGATTCTTAAAAAGCATATAAGATGGGGGATAGCAAAAGTGTTTGCTCCTCAGCAGGTGCCACAGGTTGCCCTGGTCCTCTGGAGCAGGGCTTTGTCTGAGTGGGAGAGGAGGCACTTGTTCTGTGTGGACAGCTGGATTTTTTCATCCTATTTGCAATTAAAATAGGATGGGAGGGTTTCAAGTGAAGTGGTGGGGTTTTGGCAAGGGTTATCCTTTGATTAGAGGACAGACCCTTTCATAAAGGCCTCCAAAATCCACCAGCTGGGAATGAATTTTGGTATGCACCATCAGTTTCCAGATGGGAAAATGTCCATGTTGTGCTTCCAGCCCTCTGAGACATCCCCTGCTCCAGAGCCAAGTCCAATTAGTGCTAGCACTGTGGCAACTTCACTTGCTGGTGACAATATGCTTTAACTTATGCGTTTAGGCTTTTTCTGCTTATCATGAAAAGTGACTCAAAATCCTTCTACTGAGGTGGAGCAGAAGGCAGCAGTGCAAAACTGCAAACCCAGCTCTGGCTACACTTTGCCGTCAGCTACAGCAGCATCTTCCTCCGATCGCAAACTGCAGTTGGGGTCCTGTGGGTTTTAAAGTGCCCCAGGGAATTTGAAAAACCTGCTTTAGCGGATCAGCAGAGGGAAGGTGAGAAATAGCCCTTTTCCTTCAGGGACTGGCTCGGCGAGGCTGTGGATACTTTCTGACTCGCACACCTGCGAGTCGCGGGTCAGCCATCTGCGGTTTCATCACTCGGAGCCTGTCAGGAACACGCACATACTTTCTTTTTTTATTTCTCACAGAAACGTGGTGGGTTTTTTTCCCTCTCCTCCCCTCAGACTTAATGTTCTTACTATCTTTCAAGTTTTTAAAAATAGGAACAGCCACGTTGCTATGGCTCCCTGGGCAACCGTGGAGCAGCTTTCTCTGCTCTTTGATGCAATTTGGGTCCCCGCCGCGGTCTGCCCAGGCTCCAGCCCAGCCCCGCCGCCTAGTGGCTCCTTCCCGGGGGGCGCGGAGCGCGCCGCAGCCTTCACCGTTGACAGAAATTCATTAATAAAAGGGGAAGGAAAAAAGCCAAAGGAGATAAATCAGATGGCCTTCAATGACAGAGAGTTGAGGCATTAACCCTGGTGCATCCAGGAAGGTATTTTTCTTTCATCACGTTCTCTGCAGTCTTTATGCCAGTCCTGTGGTTTAACTTCTGATGGGATATTCTTTTCCCCCTTTCTGTCCTTCATGAGTATGAGGGAGCTGAGCTCTGTCAAACAGCTGGTCTCCAGAGGCACCTGCCATTCAGTGGTCTTTGCTTTGTGGAACAAATAGCTGTTGCGTGATTCAAGCTAAGCCTGCGGTTAAGTGCTTTGCTGAATTGAGGTTTAGAGCACTCCTTGACTAGACGCTGCTGATGAATTTCCTCTCAAACCTATTGCTTTGAGGTTGCATTCGAGTCTTGCATCCAAATTTGGTGTAAGTGTGCATCTGCACATCTGTAGGGCAGCTGAATACTTATCGCAAAGGGACCAAACCAAACTGCGGCTTCAAACACCTGTTACTTGTGACAAACCCAGACCTCCCACTGCAGCTCACAGACCTCTCCACTGGCCTGTTTTCAAGGAGCTATAATTTTTAGAGTACATTTTATTTCATGATGCAAATTTTGTTTTCATTTTCAGTTCAAAGGTGGACACTTTGTTAAAATCCAAGCAAACCCCACCTCCTGCCTTGTTCATCCAATTTTGAGTTATAAGAGAGTGAAATGAATGTGTTTATTCTGCTTTCAAGTAATTAACCATCAGTGAGATTTCTGTTGGTGTGGACAAATAACTCAGAGCAAGCTTCACTTCAAAACTTCAAAAACCAGTCTGCAGTGGTAGAGAATGGGGTTCTTGCTTTGTTAAGGTTAGAAAATTTCATTTTGAATTGAATATAAATGTTTGAAGGTGGCATATGTTATCTTAGTGTAATTTTTTCTTGCATTATACATTCACTGCGCATTATAGTTCTTGAAGTATTTGAATTAAAGATAATCTAGAAATGTATTTGAAATGCTTAAATGCTAGTGAAATAGAATCATAGAATGGTTTAGGTTGCAAAAGACTTTTAAGAGCATTGAATCTAACCATTAACCTAAGTGAACCAAGCCCACTGCTAAACCATGTTCTCGAGCACATCTACATGATTTTTAAACATGTCCAGGGACGTTGACTCAACTGCCCCCCTGGGCAGCCTGTTCAAACACCTGAGGACCCTTTCAATAAAGAAATTTTTCCTAATGCCCAACTTCAACTTTTCCTTATGCAGCTTGAGGCCATTTCTTCTTGTCCTATCCCACGTTACTTGTGAGAAGACACCCACATCCACTACTCTGCAGCTTCATTTCAGGAAGTTGTAGACATCAATAAGGTCTCCCTTCAACCACCTTCTTTTCAGACCTAAGTAGTCCCAGCACCCTCAACTGTTCACTAGTAACAAAAAAATCAGAAATGGTAGAGACCTGTGAGTTTGTCCAGTCCTCTGGACTGTCCTCTATCGTTCCAACGGCATGCTCTGTCCTGACTGAAGTAATAAAAATGTCCCTACTCAAGCACCTTAACATAAAATGAGTATTAAACTATAACCGTAGCACCCTTGAAAGGAGCAATTGGACTGATTCCAGTTGTCTTCCTACAAAGAGAAAACTGTTCCACTCCTGTGGGAAAATTTCTGAGCTTGCTGTATCACACCGAACAGGTCTTCACACCTCTCCTGACAGAGCAAAGATTGTACAGTGATTAGAGCTCCTTTCTGCAGTAACCCACCGTGAAAAATGCTCGAAAACCAGATTTTGTGAACTTAGGGTTGGTCTTTGTTAAGC
The DNA here is from genome assembly GCA_028565055.1 of Phoeniculus purpureus. Lineage (NCBI taxonomy): Eukaryota > Metazoa > Chordata > Aves > Bucerotiformes > Phoeniculidae > Phoeniculus > Phoeniculus purpureus. The sequence continues at coordinate 34,656,271 of JAOXOE010000001.1, read as the reverse complement.
ATCTGGTGAGACGGCAGTAATCGGATGAAGAGTTCATCCTGTGATGATGGGGCTAGGGTAGAAGAGAGCTGCAACGCTGAACTGAAAACCTGTGAAACTCTGTGGCCCAACAGCAGTTAAAAATGAGCAGATGCTGACTTGATGCTGACTTTTGCCTGGTTTTTGAAGCTGTATTTAAACAAGATGGAAATGAGTTTTCGGTGTCTTGCCCGGTCTTCTTCCCTGTATTATTAGTGTCACAAATGAAATCATTTTTCAGCAAGATGGCTACCTCCAGCAGCAGTGTCAGCATCTTACATTTATTTATGACATGCTGTAGTATCTTTTATCTGCAGTTCCAAAGCATTTTACAAAGTAGAAAGCGATAGCTTAATTCACCGCTAAAATTCCACCATCTCTAGGGTGAAACAGAGCAACTGTTTAACAGCACGTAGTGTGAAGTGGAGATTAATACCTCACCTCACTGGAGCTGCATGAAGAATTTCAGGTGGTAGAATTAAATTGCTAGAGGTGGATTTTCACCGAGACGTTGGGGCTGTTTAATAAGCACGAGAGATTAGCAGCAGTGCCACATATGCCTCGCATGTGCTTGTGTGAAGCTGAGAGCCAGCAGCTCCAGAGGAGGTTTCAGGAAAGAGATTGGCAGCTTTTCCAAGGTGCAGGCTTCACTAGTAGATGACACTGGCTTTCAGAGACCTCATTCATCTTAAGACCATGACTTGTTTGGGCCGGTGTACATTGGTTCTACAATGATTATCTGCTTATTTTCCCTGGAAAAAGCCCTGGGCAGAGGGACACTGGGCTGCTGTGTACCTGCTGCTGGGTATAGACAGGTGATAACCTGAGCTGGATGGGGAGCAGAAGGGTCAACTGTATTGAAGCTCTGGTAGGATGTAACTACATAGATAATAGATGCCATAAATAAAAGATGGTTGTCCCCACCCCCAAATACTTTTCATCACTTTCTTCCCCTTTAAAATACTGCGTCACTGGCAGATTAATCCCTGTGAGTGACTTGAGGTGGCTTAAACACAGACTGCTGCAAGAAATGCTTTCCACTCTCCTCAAAGATGCTGACGCTGCCCTTCTGCATCTGAGTGGTGACGTGTGGCACAGTGAGAGCTTAGAAGAGCTGGTACTTAAGCCATGACGAAATGCTTTTCAGCATCACCAAGGGTCTGCAAAGACTTTGAGGTGCAAAGTACAGATGTTTACAGCCTCTGAATAAATCTGAACATCTAGCAACTGCTCTTTAGAATGCCTAGTGTGTGTTCATGTCAAATAGCTGTTTGGGGAGGGAATGTGGGATGCTGGGCTTTCCAGCATTTCACTTGCCCAGACCCAGGAGGTGCAGCAGAACTAATCTTTCAGGGTTCTGCATGTTCTGCTGCTCTCATCTCAGTTTTATTTTCCTCCTCTTTCCTTGCAGATATGTAGTTGAGGTACTGAGAGAGCTCTAGGTGCAAATCTATTTTGGTTTGAATGTAAGTGCGAGGAGGAGGAGGTCTTGCTTTTTGCCAGTGTGAGACTCCTGGTCAGATAAAGTAACTTGAAGATGGTGCCAAGTCCGTTTCTGAGGGTGCTGTGGAAAGATGATAGTTCTGGAGGAGATACCAGTTTGACTGGCTACAGTGAAATTTTACTTAATTTACTGATCTGTGGGGTTTTTTTGCCAAGCAATTTTTCATGGAAAGCTCAAGTTTGAATTGATGAAGGCACAAGCTTAGCAATGCTGTGAAATTGATTTGGGATAGTTTATTATAGCTCCATGAAATTGCTTAACAAGAAAGTTTGCCAGAGCAAGGGAGCCAAACGAGAAGAGCATGGCACTCCCAACAGTGGGTGGCACTAGAAGTACCATGTAAGCTGGTGCATATGAATGGCTGGTCTAGAGTAGGATAAGCCACAGAGTTGTGTGGAGAGCTGCTCAGATGAGAAGCATCCACCACCTTGCATTTAAGATCAGTCTGGTTTGTGTGGTTGCTGGTTGCCATCCTTGCTGCCTCTGATTTCTGAATCCTCACAAAGCCTGGGATCTTGCCTCTTGCTGCAGCAGCTCTGAAACCTTCCTCACAGCCATCAGTCAGCAGTGTGGAAGCAGGTCCCCAGAGAAGGCCACTGAAAGAAAAGGAGCAAAGGGGATGCAGTGCAGAAGGAGGAGCTCTTGGGGACATAAAAAGCTTCACTGAGCTTGGTTTTACAGCACTTGCTGTGAAGGACAAACAAACTACTGCCAAGCTCAACACACAGTTCCCCAAGCGGGAGTGCTGCGGGTGGCACTGACATTTGTTCCTCTGTGTGGTTCATAGTTTACCTTTTCAGTTGCCACAGGTCAGAGCAGCAGAGTCAAAAGCTGGAGAGCTGCATGGATGCTGTGACCTCATCTATAGACACCCTGCTGAAGCTGGACAGTGGGAGCTCTGTGGCAGTGAATTCCTGCAGCATTGCCTAGTTGCCTGAGAAGGCAGGGAAATGAGACGTATGAGTTTGTGACATATGCGATAAAGGCTCCTGCTTTAAATTTTAAGATTCTGAAAAGAAAGCTGTGTGGTAGCACCTAGGGGTCTCTTTTGGAGATGGCTGAGTGAGAAACAGTCCATGCTCTTCTCCCCTCATCATTACAGAGGAAAGGAGCTGTGGTGGTGGCCAAGGAGACAAGCAATTGTTGTGCCTGTGGTTATCATGCCTCCAGGAGGATGCTCCAGAAGGCTATGAGCCCTCAGTGTGCTGAGGATGCTCTCAGTATAGCAGTGCTCTGGTGAGGTGCTGAGGAGCTGGTTTGGCACCACCAGGAAGCTGTGAAATAAGTTCTTCTACAGTGGCGCATGCTGGTGGGACTGTGAAAAATGGTGATAAACTGAAGGAGGTCTGTTTTACAGGAATGCCCTCTGGTAACAGCTCACACCTTTACTCATGTAGACCTATGCCAAACAGCTTGTTTTATTAATCAGGTCCTTCTGTCTCTTGACTTTGCAATGTCTGTTGTGTATTTTACCAGTAAAGATGCTGTTTCCTTGTGTTCCTTCAGTCCAGGAATTCTTTTTTCCCCCCTTTTGTGTTCTTAGCAGACGTGACAGTCGTGGACTTGTTCTTGCCGGTGTGTGCAAAAGCAAATTAATATATTTAGAGTTTATTCTTCTGCAGAGTGTCTAACCAAGGATGTAAATGGTGGGTAATCAAGTAGAAGAACAGATGATTGGACAAGTACTTTGATGTTTGAACTACCAATTTTTTTTACTTCCTCTTCAGCCCACTGATCCTAACAAGTTTCCCGCTGTTTGCCTGAGAGAGCACTGAGAGGGGTTGGAAATGGGACTCTTGTGAGCTTGCCAGATCAACAGTAGTCTTTGCTAATTGACATTTTCTCCTTTCACAACATAATTTTGGGGCAGGCTTGCAGGAGTTCATTGTGGAAGGGAAGAACAGGAGGTTTGTAGGGGAGGCAATAACCGACAGGCAAAGCTCTAAGACTGCACTGACATATCCATGTCTTCATGCTCATGGGGCTTTGCAAACAGCAACGAATGAATGAACCCACTGCTCTTGTCAGCAGTCATGTCCTCTTTGTGTGTCTCTGTGTCCACCACTTGCTCCCATCCTCCATCTTTCTCATCCTTCCCTCAATAGGTTATTCTTTCCTATAGAAATACTAAATCTGGGTTTAAACCGGAACCACCACTCCATTTTCCCCACCCCCTTTCTTTCCTTTCTATCATCTTTTCTTCCCAAGGAAGTGTTTGAAGTAGCACAAGTTCCTGAGAAAGGCGGTTTTTTCTCCCTTTGTGCTTTGGCTCTGTGTCTCTTCTTCATTATATCTTCTCTTTGTTATTCTGTTCTGCCTGCCTCATCTCTCTGTTTTCTCTCCATCTCTCAGCCCTTCTTCAAGGCTTTTTCTTCATTAATATGTTAATTTCTAGCCAAGGAATTCTTCTTGCGGCTCACTGTTCACTAGGGAGAGCCAGAGGAGAGAGCCAGGAGAGAGGGAGGAAGGGAGAGAGAGAATAAGAAAAAGGAGGAGGACAAGTATTTACAACAGGACAGGACAAGGGATGTCAGTGAAGGAGGAATCTTAGTGCAGACTGGTGCCATGATGCCAGGGAGAAGGGGATTTATTTGTGATTCGGGCTGGGTTGGTCTTTTTTACCGATTCAATATTTTCAACTTATGAAACATATTCTAGTAGAAAAAAAATAACTCAGGGAATCTGAGGCTAGAAGAAGCATGAGAACTGCAATTAAAGACAGGTGTGATGAGTCAAGGATTTTCTTTCTGCCTCCCACCAACTACTGGGTGGAAGGTTGTGAAGGAGCAAGTGATGGAGGCAGAAACCTCTGCAGCATGGACCAGATCTGGGAAGGATGCAAAAAGCCAACGCTAGTAATTCTGCCCTGAAATTAGGAAACCTCTAGCTATTGTGGTTGCTGCTTTATGTCTAATGTAGCGAGACCTCTGTCTGCACTAGGAGTCCTACGATCGTGATTGCCCAAGCAAATAATTAACAATGCAGCAATATAAGTCAGCACAGGGGAGCTGGCTGGGTGGGTGGCTGGAGGTGAGAAAGCAGGTCTGAGGAAGGGCATGTGGTAAAGGAGGAAGAAAGGAAAAGACAGGCTGTAACACAGTGCGGCAAAACTGGTGTGAGCTGGAAGCAAAATATCCAGGGAGGAAAACTCAGGGGGACTGCTGCAATGTTCTGTGAAGTCCAAGGCTCCTGAGCCAAAAGCCTTTCATATATTGCGTACGTACAACTGCGTCTGATGAATATTATTTAGGTTGCAAAGGCAAGCACTTCAAAAGGAAGAAAATGCCAGACTTAAGACCGCAATCTTAATTTGGCACTCTTGTGTCTACGCCTTAAAGAGCGGTGGCTTCAAGACGACGTGCTATTTTTCAAGACAGGACCCCTGCCTGCTTCCGTACGCAGGAAGGGCGACGTTTCTTGACTGAACAGTGATTCAGTATCTCGTTTTCTTCACCTTGTTTAGTGTTCAGCCATAAGTTTTGTATTTCCTTGTGCTTTCACAGGCTGCTGAGAGGATTATTTGTCTCTAGGTGTTACCTGTAGCATGTGTTAGCAGAATCACAGAATCACTCTGGTCGGAAAAGACTCCTGGGATCATTGAGTCCAACCATCTGCCCTACCTTACAAGTTCAACCCTAAACCATAACCCTTAACACCTCATCCAAACAATCTTTAAACACATCCAGGGTTGGCAACTCAGCTACCTCCCTGGGAAGCCCATTCCAGTGATTGACCACCCTTTCTGTGAAAAAATTCTTCCTAATATCCAGTCTAAACCTACTCTGTTGTAGCTTGAACCCATTCCCTCTTGTTCTATCACTAATTGCTTGTGAGAAGAAATCAGCACCAACCTCTCCACAATGTCTCTTCAGGTAGTTGTAGAGAGTGATGAGGTCTCTTCTCAGCCTTCTCTTCTTCAAACTAAACAGCCCCAGCTCTCTCAGTCTTTCCTCACAAGATTTCTTCTCCAGGCCTTTCACCAGTTTCATTGCCCTCCTCTGCACCTGCTCCAGCACCTCCACATCTCCCTTGTACTGAGGTGCCCAAAACTGGACACAATACTCAAGATGTGGCCTCACCAGTGCTGAGTACAGGTGGATGATAACCTCCCTGCTCCTGCTGGCCACACTGTTTCTAATACAAGCCAGGATGCCACTGGCCTTCTGGGCCACCTGGGCACACTGCTGGCTCATATTCGTCTTCCTGTCAATCAGAAGCCCCAGGTCCCTCTCTGCCAGACGGCTCTCCAGCTGCCTGTAGCATTACAGGGGGTTGTTGTGGCCCAAGTGCAGGACCTGGCACTTGGCAGGAGCTTCAGTAAGGCCATTAACATTGGCCTATTGCTCCACTCTATCAAAGTCTCTCTGAAGAGCCTCCCTACCCTCGTGCAGATGAAGATGTCATCTGCAAACTTACTAATGATACACTCTATGTCCTTATCGAGATCATCAAGGCAATAACTCAGTACATAATGAAGTTCATGGATTTTTGCCCTACTCAGGTGAGGCGAGAGGACACAAGCTACTTTATGTAAATCCATTGTATAGGCAGAGAACTGAGGTGCAGGATAATTAAGGTCAAAACTGTCTATTAATTTTTCATGGCCCATCTGAGACACCAAGAATCTTATTATTCAGGGTACTGAATGCTTTCTGTGTTCAAAGCAAATTTGCCTTTGACTTCAACTCAGCAGTTCCTCGAATTGTCCCCTGCCAAACCTTGATTAGGACTGAGCACCATTTTTCATTGATTTTTTAATCAATGTAAAACTGGAGATTTAGTGACATGTGAGTCATATGGGCTGGTCCATTGTACCCTGTTTAATTGTTTGCTGTGCAGAAATAATCTTGAACCTAGGAGGGAAACAAGAGTCTTCTAACTGTCTCCCTTTTTTAAATTAGAATTTGGATTATTTCTTTACATATATTTAAGATGAAGCACGTAGTGTCTTACTCGAATTAGTTTATGATTTCAATATATCTCTTCCCTTCATTTGAAAAAATGTGTTTGAAAATATTCAGAAGAGGGCAGGCTGAACTGTCAGTTTTGTTTCAACAATTTCAAAACTTTATACTTACTGATTTACCAAAATCTGGCTCTCAATAAAGTGTTTGCTTTTGTTTGGAGTTGTCACCAGACCAAAAAAAGAGCCAGAGGGTTTGTTTGGCTTTTGTCGGGCATCCAAGAGACTGAGACACGCTGATTTAGGGACTGCTTGCAAAAAAAGCAATTTTAGGCATTTTACTGATAACTTCTGGTATTTTGTGATGGGACACATGGGAATGGCTCAAAATTGTGCCAGAGGAGATTTAGACTGGACATTAGGTGGCATGGACAGTGGCATTGAGTGCATCTTCAGCAAGTCAGCGGATGACACCAAGCTGTGTGGTGCGATCAAAAGGAAGGGATGTGGAGGAAGGGATGCCATCAGGAGCGACTTTGATGGGCTTGAAATGTGGTGGGCCCATGGTAACTTCATGAAGTTCAACAAGGCCAAGTGCAAGTTTCTACATCTTGATTGAGGCAATACAAAGCACAAATATGGGCTGGGCAAAGTATGGATTGAGAGCAGCCCTGCAGAGAAAGACTTGAGGGTGTTGGTAGATGAAATCTGGACGTGAGTCAACAATGTGCAGTTGTAGTGTGGAAGACCACCTATATCCTGGGCTGCATCAAAAGAAGCATGGCTAGCAGGTTGAGGGAGGTGATTCTCCCCTTCTACTCTGCTCTTGTGAGCCCCCACCTGGGGTACTTCTGAAGCCCCCAACACTCCTGTTAGAGCAGATCTAGAGTATTGCCACAAAGATGATCAGAGAACAAGAGTACCTCTCCTATGAGGACAGGCTGAGAGAGTTGGGATTGATCAGCCTGGAGAAGAGAAGGCTCTGGAAGGACCTCATTGTAGCCTTGCAGTAACTGGAGGGGGTCTACAAAGTACCTGTGAAGGACTGATAGAACACTGGAACAGGCTGCCCAGGGTGGTTGTGGAGTCTCCTTCACTGGAGATATTCAAGACCCGCCTGGATGAGTTCCTGTGTGACTTAGTCTAGGTGATCCTGCTATTGCAGGTAGATTGGACTAGATGATCTTTAGAGGTCCCTTCCAATCTGTTATGATTCTGTGATTCTGTGACTTCTTACAAGATCTGGTAGTAATAGGACAAAGGAGTAATGGTGTAAAACTGTAAGAAAGAACGTATAGATTTGAAATTAGAAAGAAGTTCTCATTGTGACGGTGGTGAGACATTAGATCAGGTTTGCCCAGAGAGGCTGTAGATGTTCCATCACTGGTTGTGTTCAAAGCCAGATTGGATGGGACTTGAAACAACCTGGTCTAGTGGGAGTGGTCTGGGGGTCTAGTGTCCCTGCCCATGACGGGGGGGGGGGGGGTTGATCTAGGTGGTCTCTATGATTCTGTGATTCCCTTATTGAGAGAGAGAGTGGTCAAACATTGAAACAGGCTTCCTAGAGAGATGTGGTTGATGCTCCAAGCCTGCCAGTGTTTAAAAAAACCTTAGTGTCTCCAGTACTACGTTTTAGCTTCTGGTCAGCTCTGAAGTGATCAGGCAGTTGGATTGGATTATGATTTTGGGTTCCTTCCAACTGAAATTCCATTCCATTCTGTTCTACCAGCATCACATGACCCTCGTGGTAGGGATCATTTCAGCCTTGTAGTACAGCTTTCACCTGGCTCAGCCATATGGAATTATCCCGTTTATCCCAGCCATTGTCTTCCTCTCCCTTGATTACTGCCCAGTTTCCAAACGCCTAAGTTTGACTCCCAGTTCAATTCATCTGGTGCATTGAATGAGACAGAGGTCCTGACAGGAAAATTGTCATTGATTATGTAATTGGAGAGTGATTGGTAGTGGTTATGCAAAGTGGGCCGAATGCTACTTGCGTGAACAACTGCATTACCGCTGTTTCCCCATTTTGCAGTGCTTGACTTTGTGTAATGAGTGAGCCCAGGCTTTGCCAAAGTGCGTGGTACAGTGATCGTGAACTTTTAGCTTTTCTCCTCCTCTGCTGACCTCTTTTGTCTTGTGTCCTGCGGCTTGCCCGAACTGGGCTCCTTGTCCCAGTCCAGTTTTTACCTATGAAATCTAGGATCTGCCTCACATCTAAGCTCCAGATCTTGAATCTAGAAAAATTCCACTTCTGGGCTCCGTGCTTGTTGTTTCTATCCATTTGTGCTTATCTCACATTCTGTCTCCTTGTCCCATCTCTTTCCCTCCCTTCAACCCCAGCAAGTCTCAGACTCATTGCCCAAATCATCCAGGTGTCAGACCTCCCAGTTTCCTTCATCTGTCTTGCATTTCAGCCCCATATTTCTCCCAGTGTCCCAAGTCAATGCATGCTGATCATCCTTCTGGCTCTTTCCTACTGCTTTAGGATTAGCTTCCTTTTCCAGCAATCTCTGGATGTGTGCAAGTAGCAGAGGGGATTGGGCTAACACAAGCCCAAGAGGAGCACTCTTTTTCTCCCCCAGTTCAGATAGTCCTCATGATAAGGATGGTGAAGCACTGGAATAGGTTGCCCAGGGAGGCTACAGATGCTCCACCACTGAGTGTGTTCAAGGCCTGGTTGGATGGGACTTTGAGCAACCTGGTCTAGTGAGAAGTCTGTTCCAACACAAACCGTTGTATCGTTATATGATTCATCGATGTCATGTATAGAGACAGTCCCTCAGACTACAGAAGGCCCAATGAGGAGAGGATTATGGAGAGGTGATTTTTGTTGTTTCATGTTTTTGCAGAAGCTCTATTGACTCTCTGCTGAAGAAGTGTAAATTGCCGTATTTGCAAAGGCTTTTGACCTGTCTAGGTTTTCACAAGTACGACAAAAATCAGCAGGTGACATGGAAAGAACCTTTTCTTTCTCCTCTTATCAAAATTCAAGTCCCTTGAAAGCAGAGAACTCGCCGGAGTTTTTTATAAAGGTCACCGGTTTTTCTAAACGCGGGTAAAACAGCTTCTTTGCTCCAGCCCATTTTTGAAAATCAGTGGGCCACTTTTCCTTCCATTTTCCTCGAATATCAAACCCAGCATAAGCATCTGATGTGGAATATGTTGGTATAAAAGATAAAATCTGACACAGCTAGAAGGATCTGTAAGAAAGTCTTTATGGTAAGAAGCAGAAGGCAGCCTGAAAAAGCAGTGCTACCAGTCCCAGCAATGAGAATCTCACCTCTGTCTGTGGGCTTCCTGGAGGAGCATTTTTAGGAGGGCAAAGGAGGTCTGTTCACTGCCTGAGTGTGTCCTTGTAGGGGCTTAGACCTGGGGCTCAGTCAGCAAGCAGAGAGACGATTTGTTTTATTTCAGTTTGAATTTTAGAGCAAAGGTGCCTCCCCCAGGCTTGCAGCACCTTTAATACTCATTTAAAAATGCACGTCACACAATGAAAGAAAATCAGTGCCAGTCCCCAGCGTGGAACTAAAACCAATCAGCCAAGCAGTTAGAACAAACAAGCAAGAGTGGAAAAGCTCCAATCCTCCACAGGCTGTCTTTCTCTTCCTTCTCTCAGCCTCCTTGTCTCAACCATGGACGTTCAGCCATCGGGCTGTATTTTGCAGTCCTGCCTTCACCAAAGCACGTTAACCCGTGCAGCTTATGAGTTTTCCCCATACATGAGAAGCCTTGATGAGAGGAAAACAACACCAGAGTTACTGGTTTTCCTCAATTTTTACAAAGCTTATGTGAGTACAGTGGCACAATGAGGTTACAGGCTCTAGGTGAGAACTCTGGCTATGTGGGAGTGTGGCAGATTGGAAGAGGAAACACGTTTGGGGTCAGGATACATCTTCTGCCACTCAGTGCATCCTGCCTTGGCCTCTCCTTGGAGACAGGCCAGTGAAAACCATGATCTTTGTGGACTCCAGGAGAGGCATTCTCTGCTCTGGGAGGGGATTTCTAAGTGGGTGGTGCAGCCCTGAACCTCATCACTGGCGATGACTACATATTCATTCCCACTAATGGCAATGTAGTGGAACTTGTGAGATGAACTAGGTATCTCTGTGCAGTGTAGAGCTGGTATTATCTCTCTCCTGAGACAGACCCCTTCTCAGTTCCCGTGAGTGATGTGCAGCAGAAGGGGCAGAGGCTTAACTGGTGCTGAATTATGAACTTTCTTCTCACGGCAGGTAAGTGATCCTTCCTGTCTGGCACTCAGCAGAAAGCAGACGGAACTTCCCCGGCTGCTGCCCACTTTATAGCTTTCTCAGGAATAGATCAGGTCTCCAGGGCTATTATGATAGCCCCCTCACATAAGCCTGAAATGTACTGAGTAGAGATTGAAGAAGAGGAAACAGGAAAAAACAGCATCTCAGATGATGTGCAAGAGGGTTGGTGCCTGTGGCACTGCATGTATTCAATTTCAGTGTGCTGTATTTACTTCGGTTTCTCCTCTCTGAAAAGGCAACCTTCAGGCACTTTGCTAAATGGATTGAAAGGTTTGTCTGGTTTTAATGATGCTTCTAAAAGAGCCTGTGTGCTACTCTTCCACTGAAATTCTTCTGAGAGATTTTGCAATACTTCTTGGTAAGTCAGAGCATGATGAATACCTTGGTACTTAGAGGGTAGGCAAAGTTCTGTTCTGGACTCCTTGACAAAGAGTGACTGGGGTTGATCGGGTAATGTTTTCTACAAGAGAGTATCCTCATCTGGGCAAGTATGGGACCAATTAGCAGATTAATTAAGATGTGTGTGATTGAGTGGCATGAACACTAACTACAGCAATCGGATGAATGGAAGCACAGTTACTGTCTCAGGTAGGATCCTTCAGGAATACAGAATCTACTTGCCCCATGAAGTGCAACCCTGAGCAGTTTTACAGCAAACCTGTCTTAGTGAAGAGAGAATCAGGCTCTACTCTTAACTATAATTACATAAATCTGTAATACCAGTGTGTCCAAGAAGACTGAGCACCACAGAAGAACTGGGCAGCAGAGTAAAACCACGTGGAGTTGCAGTGGTTTATCTGCAAAGCTGAGATAAAATCTGTCCCTATGGCTTTAGCAGTGGAGAAGAGAACTCAATGAGCTGGCGTAAGTGAAGATGTTCTGGTTTCTCAGCATGACAGTCATGAACCAGAATTCAGGGGAAGAAAGGTTGGAACAGTTTTTCTTCACATTCCTGGGTATCTCAGTCTACTAGTGTACAAAAATGTAAGAGAAGATGGAACAACTCACGGGATAAAAGATTGATTTGGTCCCATAGATTGGTCTTATTTATGCACACAAAATACTTGTGTTAGGGAAATAATCCTACTTGGTACTTCTGTGACCTCGAGGTGCAACTGATGTGAAGGTGGCACCCAAACTTCATTCTTGGTACATTTACATTTATCCTTAGCTGGAGCTGACACTACACTCCACTGTGAGGTTGCTCTGCTTAGATACCACGCAGTCAGGTTTTGAAAAAGATCTAAATATTTTCTGTGGCATGAAATTGCTTCAGAAGAAAAGATTTAGATAGGTTTTTCTTCGTCAGCACTTATGACAACTTCAAATTTAGGGGGCCTTCCCAGGAAGACCTTGGTTGATATCCTTATCTCAGCAGTCAGGCATTTAGGACTTGAGGTCCTTGTTCTTTGTCTACTTGGTTTAACTGTGAACTCTCTGGAGGGGAAAGGAAGGTCTTGCTGACTGACTTGAGGAAGGTAGTGAAGACAGTAGAGGACATGCATCCAATAGTGAATAATGATATGGAAGGACAAAGGTAAATTGTGAAAGGCTTTGTCTACACATAGCATCACCCTGAGGTGTGTCTGAAATCACTTTCCATTTCACACCTTGTAAAACTTGATCCTAGTGTGGAAGCACTAGCTTTTAGAAATGATGGGTCAGCAGCTGAACCCAAATTCCTGGAGCGCCATATAGCACTGTGTAGTTGAAGAAAAGTAGCTGGGGCTGGAGTGGGTCCATTGCCTGATTTCCACTCAAGTGAAAGAAAGGGATGCAGATAGCAGCAGCGATTTATCTCTAAGCGGTGTTATGTTAAAGAGCTTGTTAATACCCTCTTGCCTCCTTGCTATGCCTTAGGCAACCAGCACAGGCAGCAAATGTAAATGAGTAAGGATATGCAAAGGGTGAAATTTCATTCCAGCTCAGGGCATGTTCTGTGATGCAAGGACTGAGCAGTTAGAAGGAAGGCTGGGATGCAGATCTGCAGTGCTCCCTTCCTAGCAGTGGAGTGAATTGTTGAAGGCAGACAGAGTTGGGGTGTGGATGAAGCTGAGTGGGACTGCTTGAGTGGGAGAAGAAACATGCCTGACCGACTCTGGCATTGTGGGGGGTGCCTATTCTGGCAGCAGGTGGGTGAGCATGTGGGCTGCAGTGAGAGTGTGGTGAACATGCATGACTGAATTATTGGTTCATTATGCACGTGGCTGATTCAGGTTGGAGGAGGAAGGTGGTCACTGGAGCAGATTTCTTCTGTCCTTCTGGTCATGGTGTGAAGAATGTACTGAGACAAGTATTTCAACTGGGTTGTAAATCTAGAAGGACTCCCAGTGAGCAATGGCTTGGCATTGAATCCACATTTTTAGCTCTTTGGGATGCTACAGAAACCTGATTCCCGCTGGGACTTTGTGGATCAGCTTCCAGCTATTGTAAATTGCTGCAGGGCAACAAATCCATTTACATCTGGGTAATAGAAAGTATAAATTTTGCACCATCTTCCTTGTCTGCCCATCCATCTTTGTCACCCTTACTCCTTTGTCTTCGTTAGCTCTCCCTGGCTGTCACTTGGAGCTGAAATGGACTTTCTTGTTTCCCCCATTGATTCTCCCTTCCAAATGTGGTTAGCAGTGATCCTGGATTCTGGGCCATGTACCACTGTGCTAAGAGGCTGCACTGTGTCTCTGGGAGAGGGGAAAGCATTGCAGGACCAACTTAGGATGGCACCTAAAGTATAAGCCAGGCTGAAGGCATGTGGGATAGCTCAGAGCACGCATGCTGAAGCCAAAGAACTGGCAGGAACCAGACCCAGAGGTACACAGAATGGAGGCCGGGGATTAGCACCCACTCTCCTGATGTGGGAGCTAGAGGCTGTGCTGCAATCAGTCTCCTGAATCACAGAGGTTGTTGTAGTGGGAGAGCCTTTACCACTGAGAGACTGGGAAAGCCAGAAAGTTACAGGCAGAGTAACAAAGAGAGGTATGGGGAAGATGTGGGTGTTCCCACCTTGCAAGTGCTTCCGACAGGGACTGTGGCTCCTCTCCAGTTTGCAGTGAGTGGTTGTGTGCTTGCTTGGGGGCTGAAGATGCCTGGCATCAGGAAAGCTGCTCCCAGCCCTGTAACTGGGGAGGATAATGATTTCTGGGTTAGGACCAGTCTGGCTCTGAGTTAAGTTGTCCTCCCTGCAGAGCTCTTCTCTTCAGTCTATCATTTGGGTATCTGCTCTTCTTTCTACATGTGGGAGGTTGAGACTGATGGAGTATGGGGTGCACTATGTGTGCATTTGAAAACACCCCAGCAATTGGGTTTCCAAGCACTAAGAGGCTCTAGGGCAGGAAAAGCGGCTGATATCAACTTGCACATTCTGTAGTTGCTGGTTTTCTTTTACTGAATGAATATCACATGT
>JAOXOE010000001.1:34616703-34642122 GCA_028565055.1 Phoeniculus purpureus | reverse complement strand
AATAAGAAGTGCTCTGTTTTTAGTCCCAAGTAAGTGCTGAGCCCTTTGCTGCAGGGCTTACTGTTGCCTGAAGCTCTTGCCTGAAATAGCAAGCTGGCTGTAGCATGCTGCATGCCCCTGAAGAGTCAGTCAGAGCTGGGGTACCCTGCCATGTGCATAGGGGCTCACAGCCTGCTCCACTCCACCCCAGCTCCTTTTACACAACATCATAATCAGTTACTGGGAAGTGGAAGTAAAAACTATAAACCTCAGGTTTGTGGTTTATAGTAAATTCCTTCAGGTAGTCAGCTGCCATAATGCTGACTCTAGAAGAACCTCAGAAAAATTTGTGGGTAAGAGGACCTGTTATTAAAGGGATTTGTCAAGGATACACCTCTGTCAAGTGTAGCCCAGGACTGCCATGAATGAAATTGGAAAATGCCTCCCTGTCAAGTGGCACTGACTAGAACATGCACCAAGAGATGCTTCCTTTCACCTATTTCCCCCCACCCCATGATGGTGCCTCTTGCTGGGTGCTCTCAGAGTATCATTTCTTTCTCATGTATTTCCCAGTCCCTCAGTTGCCTCCCCCTTTATCTTTGAGCAAGTTTGCTTGTGTATTTTCCGTCCCAGTACTAATTTCATGAGACTTTCTTGCTTAACCCTCCTGTACCTTCTTCAGTATGAAAACAAGTGTTTCCTAGGGTTAAGGTACAGCAAATGCAAAATAAATGAAAGGTAAAAGGCTAAAAGGAGAACATGCAAAAATACAATGTCCAAGTAGAGTATGGAAATAGCTGCTTTAAGGAAATCTTACAGCAAATAGCTTAAAAAGATACCACAATGGATTAGCCAGCTGAGTAGGACTAGCCCCAGGTATTACACAGGGCTTGATAAGAGCCATAAAGGCTCATGCATCAGTTCTGTGGAGACAGGAAGAAGTTCATTTGGGCAGTGATGGGAGGGAATTGTGAATGTTCTCACAGCTCTGTTCCAGGATGGGAAACCCTCTGTTGGTGTCCTCATGGATAATGATCAGACTGATGGATTTGGCAGGGCTTTGAGGTAGAGATCATCTTATTTTTAAGTGACTCAACCTGGCCACTTGCTTTGGGACTTTCATCCCTCTTTGTCTTCTACTCTGTGGCCTGGTGCAAGGATGGTAACTACATCTGCTTCTCCAATGTCATCATCAACTTTAGGTCACTGTTACAGCTTTGCACCTGAACCATTTCTGCCATGGGTCCCTCTGCCTACATCTAGGGTAGCCCCTAACTAGAGCGAGGGGAGAGCAGATACTGTGGTCAGGGCTCCCAGCAGTCAGCTAACACTCATCAGACTCTGTGGGAGGGAAACTCCAAAAGTAAGGAGGTTTCCTTCCATGTCTAAAACACAGCTACTTAGTTCTACTGTCCATATGCATTGGCTCTGAAGTGCTGGGCTGGGAAGCTCAGAAAAGCTAAACCTTGCTTGTGCAGATATAGTGCTTCTCACTGCTGCTAAAACAGATCCAGAGCTTTCCCTTGCTACAACACTCCACTTCTCCATCCACCCCTTTCTATCGTCACATTTTTTGACCATCACTCTTTCATTTCTTGG
Organism: Phoeniculus purpureus; assembly: GCA_028565055.1. NCBI lineage: Eukaryota > Metazoa > Chordata > Aves > Bucerotiformes > Phoeniculidae > Phoeniculus > Phoeniculus purpureus. The sequence goes on along the minus strand of JAOXOE010000001.1, from coordinate 34,640,544 downwards.
TCCAGCCTCCTTCCTACTCCTTTCCCATCATACTTGACTGCAGGTTGATTTAGCTGGTTTTTGTCTTGTTTTTATTTGTCTATTTGTTAGAGTAGCTGGAAAGACCTTCTGTTAATACTCGTTTGAGTGTGGGACTAAAAACCTCTGTATGTGTGTTTGTGGTGCAGGCGTGTAAGAATGGGTGACTGTGACATGAAATAGTAGGTGACAAGTAAGTTAATGATCATAGTCTAGTATCTGGTAATTGAACTGGGAAATGGATATGAGATCAAATTAACTAAGCTGGCCCTCCTTTGAGTGGAGGGCTGTACTGGTTCATCTGTCTCTTCTAACCTGAATTTCTCTGTAACTCTAAAACTCCGGTTTGCTGTAGTGGTGTTTTTGTCCTGAGGTGTGTTTTTATTGTCTTGTCTCAACGCATGGCATAGTAGGACTGGACAGGATGTGGAATCTTGTTGTTGAGGCACAGAAATCCAATCGAGTGTTTTTCCTTTCATGACCTAAACAGTTCTTCCTTTACAGGAGAGCACAAATTTGAAGCACTCATCTGTGGAAGTGTTTTGTCAGTCGAGGGCTGCAGTGCCAAATGGGGGTCAAAGTCTTCACATTTTTGGGGTGTTTGCTGAATGAAGTGGAACTGCAAGGCTGAAAGTGGACCCACATTTGGATTTTTTAACATAATTCCTTCTTTCTCTGTCAAAATGGTTCCCTCTGAGAATCTCTGCAGGCTACAGTCTTCTTAATCTCTGAACTTTCCATTGTAGTGTCTGAGCTCCTTCCAAGAAACCCAGATAATTTCTTGTGTTTTTTCACATGTCACAATAAAATGAGTCAGAGAGGAAAGGGTCACGATGGCAACTTCAGTGTTCCTCACAATGTAGTATTTTCCTTCCAAGACACTGTCATAGCCACACTAGCTTAGATTTTGTCTTTCTGTAAAGCCTCTGAGAGGGCTTTGCAGGGATATCAAGCAGTGTAATTTTTTTAGACATTAAGAATGCAGGGTCAAGAAACCCTGTTCTGAATGACTCCCCACTTGATGTGTGATGGCATTTGACCCTCTGGAGGCACTGCAGGCCTAGCTAGTCTCTGATGTCTCTTCTTAGATACCCCTGTCAGAACTGCTGTGAAAGGGCTGAGCCTAGGATTGACAGGTGACATTTGCAACTTGAGAAGCCAGGGATGCTCAGAACTTTATTCCAGGGCCCACACCACCAAGCTGCATCCATGCACAACCTCTGCATGCAGTCTTCCTCTTCTTCAGTCACTGGTCACTGGACTTGGTGCCAATTTCTGTGCAATGATCCAGAAGCAATAAGGTCCCAGCTCTGAACCTTCCCCCTGCCCTGCCTAGCAGACTCTGAAGAAACTGCCAGCATTGCCACACTGGCTCAAACTGTTTTCTAACACCGGTATCATCCGTGGCTGTTTTGTAGCCAGTTGAGGCAGCGTATTTTGGAGTGGGTCAGCCTTCCTTCTTCCACAGGAGTTATTGGAAGAGCTGACTGCAAACAGATTTTCACTGCCCCAGTGTGGACTGATGTCAAACAGTGCCCAATGAGAGCTGACAAGCTGACAGACCCGATCCGTCAATGGAGGATGAGTAGAGGGGAAGAGAACATTTCTTGCGCATGCCTTCAAGAGACAGAGAGCAATTTCACAGATGGGCCAGCAAAGCTCTTGTAAGTGATACGAGCCCGTATTTAATGGCCTATCAATTCCTGTGAAGGAAGATGCAGGTGCGGGGGGTTCAGAGATGAGAAGCGTTCAGTGCTACGCACAAGGTAGCCCATAGGAATCCAGCTTCCAGGGGCAGTCTCCTGTTTGGTACCGTCTCTGACCAGGAAATAACTGACGGTGAACTAGCTGTGTTCAGAAGTAGAAGGTCTTAGGAACCAGACTTTGGGCCACAGGAGATCCTTCGTGTTTTCAACTCATGTATCATGTGTTGCAGAATGGCCCAAAAGGGTAATTGCAATGGTAGGGTCAGAAACGCGGTGTCTGGGACTGGCTCTTTCTGTTGGACCATGGATAGCTGTTGTGTGGACAGTGAAGGCTCGGGGCTGAGAAGTGTCTTCTTGCAAGAGCAGTGTCCTTTGCATACTGCCCCTGCCTTTAAAAATACAGCTTTGCTGGAGAAGGGAACTTCATCTGTGTTAGCTGGGTTGGGAATCTCAGTGCCTTCTTAGCTAGTGGGTCAGAAATGAGACAGAGAGGGAGCCCTCACAGCTTTCACCTGCTCATTGGGCGTGATAGCTAGCCCATCTCACAGCTAGCTATGATCCAGATCAGCACTTCATACTGGCCTACAGAGGGACACCCATGATGTACTTCAAGCTCTAAAATGGGCCCAGCCTAAATAGAAACATCCCTTGTGAGCTTGTTTGAAGCTGGTCCCAACTAAACAGATTTACCAGGGTCTTCTCAATATAGATCTGGAACTCAGCACTGAGTGGGACTTGATTTATCGGTCGCTGTCCAAGCAAAGTCTATGTGAAAAAGCAAATACTGTGCTGACTCTTTTCCACATTGACCACTTTACTCCTTAAGTCCATGGCAGGTGATTATTATAATTTCCTTTTCCTCCTGCAAAATGCAGACTGGTTTCAGGTCCCATCAACAGTCTAGGCAGGAACCTGGGTCAATACTGACAATTGCCACCCGGATGCTGAGCTCATGAAAGCAGCATTTTGATAGCTTTGTATTGGACACCTAAGAAGTTGTGGAGCTCAGAAGAGTCAGTCAACTACTCTTCCCTCATCAGGAGAGGTGGGAAAAATTCTTCCAGCATCCATGCTCATTTTCTTTATCCTCGTTAACATGACTAATGGTGAGAATGTCTTAGAAGGGGAATGGTGGCCTGGGCTTGGAGTCTAGTCTCAGGAATAAGCAAATCAGTGTTCAGCAGAGCGATGGTTGAGCTCTGGAGCACAGGGCTAAGATTTTTGCTTCTGCTGTAGCATTGTCAGGGCAGATGATTTAGAGAGATGAATGGTCAGAATGCAGAGCACTTTGATTTCCCCTGCTCTGAAAGGTATGTGGTAAAAACAATTCCATTAAAAGTTAAGCTATATAATTGGTGCTATACTATCCACAGTAATCCAAATACATAGCCTGAAAGTATACAGACCAAGCTCTTTCTGTTTGGTCTATGCCCTTTCCTGTGACAAAAGGGGAACTGGCATCTCCTTGCTTTGTAACTGATTTGCAATCTTTTTCTCTCTCTTCCCCTCCCCACCTCACAGCAGCCTGTCCTCATACTACTGATTCACTGTGCAATCAGATGGGTGATAACAGATGCTTCAGGAGAAGGGAATCTTCCTCCACGATTTGCTTAGCCAGTTGTGTGGTTGGAGTAGGAGTCAATTCCTTCCTGCCGTCTGCAGCCGTCTGCAGCCTGAAACGACTCATCCATCCCTTGCCGTCCTAGGGGTACAACTATAAATACTAGCAAGGGTTCACAGAAGTTGCCAGCCCTTTTTAAGTTCTTTCTCCAAAATCTGTCTTTGACTGCTTCTTACGGCAGCAAAAAGCTTCTGATGATACACAGCTTGGAAAAGGGTGTGTATGAATTGCTGGTCCATGCCACGGGCTGCCAGCCCTCAGAGTGTTGCAGAAGAGCATTAGAAGGCAGTATTAACTCGTTTCCACAGTATGCTTCATTTCCATTAGCAGAATCTCCTGTAGTATATCACTTGACCACAACATGACTACATCTGTCATGTCTTAGAGATAGGTTGGGTCATTTAGTGTACTGAGTCAAAAGGGACATGGCCCTATGCAAACATGGACCTGGCAACTTTTAGTCAGATACAGCCCTTCTTCTTGCCTCAGTAGCTAGGTTTACAGGGAAGTAACATTTCCATCTCAATTTCAGTGATTAGGAGTGACATCCTCTTTCTTCAGCCATCTGGGGTGCGAAAACAAATACATCTGCATGGTCCAAATCAATCCAGAAAGGTGGAAAGCAAACCAACGACTATCAGAAAAATTATCCCTCTCAGCCTCGCTCCTTCCGCCCGCCCTGGTTGTCTCGTTTAACGATTCGTATTTCCTCCCACTCTTCAGCTGGGCCAAATTTGGCTCTGTCTGGTGGAGGTGGGGGCACCAGGAGTGTCAGGACTGGCAGGGAAGGAGGAGAGGAGTGGGGCTGGGGTTTGCAGGGATGCATACCCTCTGAGCTGGCCAGGTGATGGCTCCCATCCATCCCTTCCCAGGCACCCCTCTAAGCCCATTTCTGGGATCCTGACTGACTTTGGCAGTTGGCTGCTGATGCAAAGAGGGTTTCCATGGCAATATACCAATGCTGCTTGCTCCCTCCTCACGCTTTGCCTTCCTTTCCCTCCCTCTTCTCGCCCCCCTCTCCAGCCCTCCTGTTTCTCAAGCCTGTTGCCATGGAAAAGTCATAATCCACAAAGAATTTGAGATTCCTCCCTCCCCACCTATTGGGGATTTTTTTTGGGTGAAGAAGTTTTCTAGTTGTGGGTAGAGGAGGCTCCATCTGCCTCTTTGAAACCTTGTCTCTGGGCAAGAGGCAAGTCTCTGTCTTGGACTTGGAAGTCAACCTGGAGAAAGAGTGATAGGAAGCTGTAGGGCAGAGCTCTAGCTGATGTGCACCCCGGCAGGGTTATGGCTTTGAGAAGTGTGTACGTGACCCTGGGGGTTATGACCGTTTTTTTCCAGGGACTGTGTCATTTGCAGTCTAGAGTCTGAATCAATGAGGATTAAGTGCCCAAGACACGTTGGAGAAAAAGGAGTGAGAGATTTTTGAAAGGTGGCTCCTCTGGAGGCTGTTTTTTCTGAAGTGATCATAGTGACTGCTGCCAACAGAAAAGGGTTCAAACAACTCACACACTGCCACAACATGTGCACAGCAAGAGCTGCGGAAATGATGCAGCCAAAGGTACTGAGTGAGACCAGAACCAGAGCCCACATTATCCCACCGGGTGCTCATGCTAATTCCCAAGCTTTCGGGGTATGTCGTGACGTTTGTGGGTATTTCGTTTCTTAGCAAGCACCAATTAAAAATGAAGTGAGCTGAGTTTCTGCTCAGATCAAATAAACCTGCCTGAATGTCTGTGAGGAGCAGTGGGATACTCTGATAACTTTGCTGTTCTGGGTAGCAGAGCTGCTTGAACTGTTGAGCTGTGGTGGAGTAATAGATGTGGGAATTGACCCTGTGTTGCACTTCTCATCGAAATGTTCTGGTCTTACTCCCAGTACACTTGCTTTTTCCATCTGCACTGTGATCAGGCATCCCACAGCGGGCAATGTGGCCTGGGATCCTCAGATGCATGCTCGAGAAGTTTATTTGCCATATTTATAGGTTCAAGGAGTCCTGGAGGTCTCCTGAGCAAAGGAAATTTCTTGGGACGTTCTCCCACTCTGAGGGTTCAGAAAGGAGAAGGGCGAGGATTCAGATAATATTTCCCAGATTTGGAACGTGCGCTTATTTCAGACTTGCTGAGAGTCTTTTATTGGATGCAATGTTAGTACCATGCCTGAGGCTTCTCTAAACTGACCTTTTCCCAGAGAAGAAGCAAAGGAGTAATTCAAGATCAAGTGCAGCTCTGGAGTAAAATGGCACATTTACTTTACTGGAGATGCAGCCACGTAGGCTGAAGCTGACTCTTTCTCTCTCTTGTTCAGAAAACATTGAAGTTATATGTTTTGTTGTGTTATTGCTCATATAGACAATTACATTCAGGCAGCTGCTGCAGACACCTGACCTCCATGCTGTGGTTACCTCTCTCCGTTTGTCTGTGTGACCAAGCATCTGAGTCACTTGCTGCTTGCCTGGCCTCAGATGCCACAACACTCACAAAGTCTAAATTGGGCATTTGGAGGAGGTGACAGAGTATCACCTGGAGATTTTTCAATTATCTATGTACAAAACATGAAAGTCACAGTGCTGGGTCACTGTAGCTCCTCTCCTCTTGCATGAATTCCTGGGAGGTGATGGATTTTCAGCTGCCACAAACTGATCTGTCCTGCAGAGAGTAAAAAATCCCGATCTGCCAGCAGTGCTCTTACTCTTTTCTTGTTGCTCTGCCTTTACTATGTTCTAGGCAAACACAGTTTTTTTTGGTCCCATACTCTGAGTTGTTTGCTCCTTCTGTCTTCCACCTCTTCTGGCACTGCTTGGGAAGGAGTCTGAGTGGTTGCACTGCCATATTGGGCAACGGCCAGGTAGACCCCATCTGTGCCTTTCACAGAGGCTCCTAAACATCCACCAGTACAGAAGAACCTTCAGTCACTACCAGCCTGGTCTAAGAGTTGAGCTGTTGACCAGAAAGCAAATATTTAATTTCTTTTTGCAACTTTCAGGGCACAGGAATAGATCCTGAAAGGTTTTCTAGAGGACTGTGTGAGAAAGTAAGAGTGTACCAACCCTATCAGACACAGTTGCCCTCCTTGTGTTTAGCAATACCTTGTGTAGCCCCGGGCTTCACTTCTTTCACCAAAAGGAAGGGAGAGGGCGTGTAACTTTTTTTAACGGAGCCTGGACTACAAACTACATCACAAAACACTCTACAAAGTTAATAATACAAGGCACAAGTCGGATGTGATATAAATGATGTAAATGTGTGAACTCTGAGTAGGACTTTGGCAGTGTTCCCAGCCGTGTTCAAAATGTACCCATGATATTTCTATCTCCCATATTGGGAACCCACTAGAGACAGGCAGAAAAGACTTAGGCTGAGTTTATTATCCATATTTATCATTCATTTCAGAATAGCATCTTCCTCCCACACTGATCCGTCCTCATGGCACTACATATGCACTCAGCTCAAAGCAGGAGGATTCACACTCTGGCTTTTGGGGCAAGAGTTGAGAACAGTGAGAGATGCTTGAAGCATTGAGTGTGTTAGGAAACCCAAAATAGATGGTGCAAGCGAATATGGCCCCTGTAGCTATGCAGGTAGAGGTAATGAAAGGGGTTTTGCAAGCTGTCAAGTCATAGGACTTTGGGACAGAAAGGAGGTGTTCCTGCATTTGAAACCTGTGGTCCAGGGAGAACCTGAGTGGGGGCATCTTGGCTTTCAGTACGTTATTGGCCCAGAGCGAGAGCACAGAAAGTGCCAGTGATCATGTTGTTGAGCTGACTGCAGTGAAGGCTGCAGTGCCCCAGCAATGGCTGCATTGGAAGCGCTGATGACGGTGATGACTGGCAATAGAAAGCCAATGGGAAGAGCAGCAGAGATGGCAGTTTGGGTGGAGAAGCAGCAGCACCGGGAAGTTTGGCGGTGCTTACTGCAAGTGAAGACAAGGTGGGCTAACTACAGACGTGATTGTAAAGAGGAAGAGGAGGCAGGCTCAAGGAAGACTGTTGAAGCTGTGATTATAGCATTTTGCAATGAAGAAGCTGCTGCTCAGTGTGGGGCTACAAGGCTTTCAGGTCTGGTATTAACTGAAGATGTGTTTTCCATGTGCCAGCCTGTGGCTTGCTTACTTCTTCTATCTCGCTCTTCACTTTCTTTGCTATTGCAGCATTTTTCCTGTTTGCAGGTAGTGTAGAGAGAAATGTGTTAATGGCTTCAAGTAGGAAAGAAAAAAAAGACCATTGCTGTTGCATCCTGTGCCCCTTCTTGCTGGAAGGTCTTGGGAAGAACACAGTTTTTCTAATGCTGTAAGACAAAAAAATCACAAGGAAGTTTAAAGGGGAGGTGGAACATTAAAAAAAACCCAAATCCAAAACCGCCCTAATTGTTCTGAGACCTTCCTCAGCCCAAAGAAGGGTTAATGCTTTAAATGCAATGTAATTTCAGCACTAAAGAACAGGTTTCCATGGAAACATCAACCCACAGAGGGAGAGAAAGAGGGAGAAGGGAGAGGAAGCATCAGCTGAGAGAGATCGGCAACTCTGGCAAAGGAGGAGCAGCCTCCAGACCCCCACACAGTTACAGACAGGAGTGTGTGTTTGTTTGTTTGAATCAGTTTTCCCTTGGAGATGTGATAGGGAAGAAAGGGATAGGGTGCCCTTTTGGCTGAACTCATACAGACCCAGGAGAATCCAGTCACACTTCTTGGACCGCGTCTTCAAGCGGACTCTGTTTCTTCAAGCACTGGAAACTCATGGTCCTTGTAAATGTGTGAATGCTTTCAACACTTGATAAACATTGACTCACCCCCAAATCGTGCATGGGTTCTTGGAGGGCTGAGAAAGTTAGGTAAACCTGCTGTCTGAGAGATTGTAATAAAGGGAAGTATTTCAGTCTCTCCACACAGTTTAGCCTTGTCTGGCTTCTGGCAGAGGTGAGAGGGACCTTTCTGGTAGATTTGAGTGTTTTTCTGCAGGCAAGGAATTTCTGCAAGCTTTAGAGGAAAATTGATGTTTTTGAAATTCTCCTGGCCTTGACTCCCAGGAAAGAAACTGGAGTGAGCTCTGGGTAAATACAAAGATGCCCTGGGTAAATACCAAGATGCCCTGATTCCTAGCACATCAGATACCCTCAGAAGACCAAACGGGCTATTGATATGCATAAAGAATCATAGAATCATCATTGCTGGAAAGGACCACCAGGATCATCAAGTCCAGCCTTCATCCCAACATCTCCCTAACCCCTAGACCATGGCCTCAGGTGCTCTATCTACTAATTCTCTAAACACCTCCAGGGACAGTGATTGCACCAGCTCCCTGGGCAGCCAGTTGTTTTAAGCTGTGGATCCGTGGGAGATTTCAAAGGGCTGTGCAGAAATGATCAAGAAGGGTAAGGCTGTCATCACTGGGATTAAATTCACTGTATGGGGTCAGTAGGTCAACTGGAATATTTTTTTATCGCTCTGCAAGTTGAAAGAGCTTGAAAAACATAATCCTGGGTAAAAAATCACCATGAAGAGCCTCATTTGACTTCTGAGCTGTGATTGCTTGTCCTGTCAATGTTTGCACGACTTTGCCCTAAGACAGATAAACAGATCTGAAGGCCATCACCTAACCTTTCACTATTTGCCTATTCCCAGTGGTATGGCTTCCATCAGTGACCTGTTAGGTGGATGTCAAGACATAATTATGACCCATTCTCAGCTCTTCTGACAAATGTAATTTTCTGTGCTTTTACTGCCCCATACATGCAGATTTTTAGTCCTTTCAAATAGGAGAGATGCTTGAAGATGAGTTTTACTTTGGAGAAAAGTGATGTGCTCTCTAATGCATAAGGAAGGATGGAAAGGCATAGTAATAAAAATCTCTCAAAAGGTAATTGGCAGGAATTTATTAATTCAGTAAAGCTTTGCAGCTTGATCCTGTGTTGGACAGACCATTTGGTTTTTATTTTATCTAGTCACTGTAACAATATTGAACTTAAAGCTATTTTTGCTATTAGCTCTTTTCTGTTACTTGAAGGTTTGGTGAGTCAATTCAGAAGTATATTTGCTTTTATCAAAGCTTTTTGAATAAAAAAAAAAGTCTCTGAGAATAGACTGATTTCCTATGAGATTTATGGGTATTTCCAGCTTTAACCAGAGTATGCTCTTAAAACACTTTTCTTTGTTTCTGTTTTATTTCCAGTGAGGCCAGAAGATGTAGAGCTATATTCTCGAGCTACTTAGGACTGTGTGATTTTCCCAGGAAAAAAAAAGATAATTTTGGAAGAAAACTTGTAAATCAAATATTTTGCATTTCAAATTGAGTGTTTTAACATGGAAATCCTATTTGCTGACTCTTGTGAAGAGGAGCATTTTATATTCTTGTTTCTCCTTCATGAAACTTTGATGGATTAAATCTCCAGTGATATCTCTTCCCGTACTGAGGTGATACTGTTCCTTGTAGGAGTCTTTCAGGGTGGCACATTACAGATGTACTTTAATTTGGGCTCTTATCCATAAAAGAAAGGGCAGAAGGCGTCATACAACAGAAAAGACTGTGTGGGAGCCTGACCATGCCACAAACTTCATTTTTTTTTCTCCAATATCTTTACACTTTTCAGATCTGATGGTTCCTTTTCTTTGTGACAAAATGTTGACCTCCTCATGAGAACATGCTGTGGCCAGGGTCTTAACACCCCCCACCCCCTTCCCTATTTCAACAGTGGTTTTGATGGGTAGTTATTTCCTGGCTCTGGCATTTGTTGAATATAGGTCAATCAGGATGTGGGTGAGAAAGATTTGGCTTTGTTTAGGTTTTCAAGATACTGCTGTGACCAACATAGCAGATGGGGCAAAATGAAGATTTATCCTGCACATTTTCCATAAACAGGTTGTCTCATCCTAATGTTTCCTACAAGTGACCCAGCTCTAAGGCTGGCCTTGGCACTGGCAGCAGCACCTTGTCAAAGGGAGTGTAAAATGCCATTAGACCTGAACAGGATCTCCTCTTTCCTCACTTTCTGTCAAAGGCAATGACTGCACAGGATGAAAAGCAAATGAAAGATCAGGTCCTAGGTGGTGTTAGGTACATTGGGAAGAGGTTATTGTGGAAACTCTGAAGCTTGCTGAAGCAGTTGGATGAGCAGCCTTTCACTTAGGTGTCATTACTGTTGTGGTGGACAGTTTGGTGGCATGGCACGGCACGATGAGTCCTCCCTCACAGATACCTGTCCATGCTGCAAAACCCCGTTCTGCGGCGCTTGAGCTTCCTCTTATGTTTTTAGGAGGGAAGCTGGCAACTGCACAGACTGTGGAAAGTGAGCTTCACTTCTCATTCTCAGGAGTGGTCCCATCTCATTAGGATCAAGCAATGCGTGTAGGAAAGCAGCCCTGCCATTGCTCTGGCTCCTTACGCACTCTGATAGATATATCCTGAGTCCCCAGGAGCTGTCAGCTCAGAGTCTTTCTGAAATGACAAATTCATAGTAGATAAATAGAAGAAATGGGAATACAGTGGAAGTACTGTGTTTTTATGATTAAGAAAGGGAGTGATAGAAAAGATTAATCATTCCAGTCTGTATAGAAGCTGTGTAGAAGTCTTAGCACACATCTACATTGTTTTCAAAGCAACTTTGCTGACTGTGATGGAGAAACAGAGAGGACAGATCAGTAGAAATTTATCTTTCACCAGAAATGGATATTTCACAGGTCAGGATCAACCACCAAGAAAATTCATCTTCCTAGAGGTGATGGGCCAGAGCCTCAGCAGATCAAACAGTATCACTCCACAGATCTCAACTGAATACAGCTGATTCCAGCCCAGTATTTTCCCTGTTAAAAAGGTGTGGACAGGAAGAGAGAAACCAAATTAATCTCTCTGTTATCTTGTAGCCTTAGGGGTCTTCCCTAATCTAACTGCTCTCTTAATCATTTTGTGTAATGAAAACAGTCTGGAGCTCTGGGCATTTTTCTAAGCCTTGCTGCTCAGGTCAGTTCCCAGTAGTATAAAATGGTCGTAGCCTGGACAGACTTTGTGGTGCAGGATGCTCGCACAGTTTTGAATTTGGCTGGTTTCTCTCCTACGTTTGCTTTCTTTCTCAAGAAAGAAAATGTTTCTCCTTGGATTCAGTAGTAACTCTGACAGTGAGAGAGAAAAGGGCAGATGACGAAGCGTGAGATGCTGTTCCTTTAAGATTTAATTTTCCTAGTCAGTGATTGCTTCTGTTTTTTCCCTATTTTGTTTTGGTTTTGTTCAACATGATAGCAGAAGAAGCAGAATCCATGCCTCTTGCTACATAAAAGCAGCTGCACTCGTACCCTTTGTGCAGAATCCTTTCTCTGTAAATTGTACCTGACACTGGACAGATGTTACGCAGAGACAGCCAGATGTGCCCGCCTTTCACAACTCCCCAAGCCACTGGCACTGCAGCCGTGAGAGCTGTGCAGGAGGCTGGGGCAGCGTAGGGCAGGGAGCAGTGGAAAAGCCTCTGAAAGGCTCAGACATGCCAGCCACGGGGAAGTTTGGCTGAAGGTCCAGGTGGAGCCTGTTCTCACCTTTTTTGAGGTGAGCAATTTGGTTTGGTATTCCATGGAGACTGCCTGGTCTCCAGAGGCCTCATGCATTCACAGCTGGGTTGGAATGGCTGCTCTGTGTGCATTAGCTGTCCTCTGATGCAGAGGCAGCGGCTGCCACTGAAATACCGAACAATGGCATGGAGAAAAAAACCTGTATAATTTGAAGCTTTCCATGAGTTTAGAGCATTGAGGTTTGAATCAGAAGTCGAAGGGATCACTTGCAGTTGTCTTATTAAAAAAACATACTGCATTATTTCCATGTCTCAGATGAGAGCAGAAGCTATTCACAGCATGGTTGGTGCTGGCTGAATCTGTCCATCACTTGCCACTTGAAGGTCAGAACTCCCACTTTTAGACAAATGCACTGGTCACAAACTCTCTTTTTCCAGTCCCTTCAGTCCACCCACTTTTCTGTCTGTCCATCCTCATGCAGTAGAAGATTTGTGGGGCAGGCAGGACCTGCTGCAGTGCAGGACTATTCCACTCTGCCAAGACTATTTGCATCAGTGCAGGCTGGGTAGGTCTTGCTGGTGCTGATGGAGGGAATGTGGTTTGGAGTTGTGGGTGCTTGTACTGGAATGTAGTAGTGCTCTTTGCTCTTTCCTTGGTAGGTCTAGGCAGGTAGTTACCTGCATCCCTGATACCTCTGGCTGGTGAGTTTTTAATACTGTCCTTAGGGGAAAGAAAAAGGCATCATGCAGATTCTGCAGGGCAAAGGACTTTCAGAGTCTTCACCTCACCGCTGTTACATTTGGCCTCCATTTCACATTAGAGTGAGTTTCCAAAGAGACTAATGGTGGTCTACATCCCCATTCCCTTAGCCTATATTTCACTCCACCTGCCTTTTACACTGCAAATACTCTCTCACAGATATATCCTATAGTCTTTCTTTTCCCACCCTCCACCTACACACAGTTTTTCCCACATGAGTTGGACTGCTGAGATGACTCCCCAATGCTGACAGTGGAGAAGCTGTTTTATTTATATGGCCTGTCTTATTCAGAGAAGCGATCGATGTGAGGATAGTCATGCAATTTCAGACAGACTGCTTGTCTCATTGGAATGTAACGAGCACTGACAGAGCAGAGGGGAGTGTGTCTGTGTGTGCATGTGCTTGTGCACACAAGTGAAGTGGGGAGTGTGATGGACTGAACTGAGGCAATGTCCAAATTTACCCACCCAGTCATCAGGTTCAGGAGGAGCCAATTCCCAGAAAGGCACTGGAGGCAGGAGTGCCTTCAGAGCTGTATCTTGGGCAGAGAAAAATTTGGTTAACATCCTTCCTGTCTCCCCCAAAGCCCCCTTTGCCTGCCACATTTCTCTCTCCAGGCTTTCTCCATCACTAGCTGAAACCATTTAAAATGTCATAAGCTCTCTGCTCGTCCTCAGCCATCTGATGTGGTTTTAATGCTCTACTTCCTATGCCAACCAGCCTTTGAAACACTCTCCATTAACTTTCAGGGCTGGCACTCTTGCTTTTAGGATGGATGATATTACCTAATGGTCAGAACACAGAATGAACATTCAGGTCCCCATGAACCTGATTTCCTTTGAGTCCAAGGGCATTTCTCTTCTTTCTTTGTTTCTGTCTGCTCTTCTGTACCATGAGATTTACGATGTCAACCTGTTTCCACAGTGTCATGTGTGTTTTGCTCCCACCCAACTGAGTTTGGGCTTTACAGCTGCTGCATCTCCACTGGCTTGGAGATGGGCTCAGCACTATACTTGTGTCGAGCAGTTCCAGAAATGCTCACATAAGCAAAATTCTTTGCTAAAAGGTGTTTCTAGCAGATTAAATTAAATTGCCCTTGCCTGAACCCCCACAATTCCTTTATTTTTCTCTCTCCATCTTGGAGTCCAGAGCATCCAAGGAATCATACAATGGTTCGGGTTGGGAGGGACTTCAGAGATCATCTAGTTTCAACCTCCCTGCTATGTGCAGGGAGACCACTCACTAGACCAGGTTTCCTAGAGCCCGATCCAACCTGGCCTTGAATACTTCCAGGAAGGCAGCTTCCACAGCTTGTTTGAGCAACCTGTTCCAGTGCCTCAGCACCCTCATAGTGAGGAGCTTTTTCCTAAGATCCAATCTAAATCTGTCCTCTTTTAACTTGAAACCATCTCCCTTGTCCTATCACTAGATCCTCAGTAAAAAGTCTCCCTGAACTTTCCTTCAGGTACTGGAAGGCTGCTGTATGGATTAAGCCCTTTACAGGCACAGTTTCCCCTTGGGTTGCCTCACCTGTGCACACAGCCTGCTGCCCTCCCATTGCTGCTGTTGCAGCTGGTAGTTCAGTGTAAACACATCATGGAGTCTCTCAGCCCCCTGGCTGTCTGTTTGGGGTCTGGTTTATGTGCAGGATGTAGGAAGGAAATTAAACCCCTGGCCAGAGCAGGCAGCAGTAGTAGTGCTGGGGTACCAGGGAAAGGCTGTTGCTGGAGGGGATGACTCTCTCTGAGGTAGTGATGGAGGCTGGAGCCACTCCTTGTACATGCTGCTGACTTGGCCTGCCAGGTCATCCTTCAAGACCTGATGCTTTGTCATGCAGGTTTCCTCTTGTGCAGTGCACCTGAGGAAACCCTGCGTCTTTGTGCTGCTCTCCCCCTGCGTCCCTGTGTAGGTGACAGGACTCAGCAAGCCACAGGAATGCAGGGAAAGGTTGGGGGAACCTGCTTCTTCTGCACTTCTGCAAACTTTTGTGAACATGTTGCTAATGGGTTGAGAGAAACCCTCTGAAGAGTTATTGTGCCAAATTTGGAGACTAATTTCAGTCATTAAGGTGTGAAGCGAGGGATTTTAGTGCCACTTGAAGCGTAAGTCTCAAGGCAGCTCTAAGGTTTGGAGTTACTTATGATACCTGCTTTATTATTATTAGTGATTCTAATCTTTCCAGTGGAAAATTAACAGAAACGACACCTCCTTGTGTCATATCTGTTACTGGTATCTGTGAACTCTTCTTCTCAGGCTATGCAAGGGAGAGTCCCACAGTGGCATCATTCAAGGGTGGGAGGAGAAAGAAGACAGAATTGTTTAATATTGCTGGCTGTTTAATTAGATGTTGGCACTGCTTTCTAACTATTGACATATAAACCTGCAGCTCCCATTAGGTTAATGTTATCCTTGTCTTCTTGGAACTTTGAAAAGCAACTTGCTTTGTGTTTACTCTGGTGGCTCATGTAGAGAAGTCATGAAATGGGTGTAGATGTAATCTTGCTTTCCTGGAAGGTCCTTATCGCCATCAGAGCCTTCCGTAGGTCTGGTACGCTGCATATATGCAGCAATAGTCTGTGCCCAGCATTTCTCAGTACCAAAGCAGTGCCAATGGCTGGGAAAGAAATGCCAGAAGAAGGAGCATGTGTAGTCCTGACGTGGGAGGTTTTGCACCATTACAAACGCTCATGTGGCTAAACTTTTCTATGTGGCTTGAATTTTGGGGTTCTCTCGGTGTTTGGGTGCTGAAGAAGTCCAGCTTTTGGAAAATTATGAACAGTCTGCATTTGAAAATCATACTGTTGTGAATATTTCACGCTGGGCTCCCTTATGGCTGTGTTTCCTATGCTGAATGTGTCCCCTGAAAGTCACAACATGGAGCAAGTATGGAATTTCCTTTAGAAGTAAATATAATTGCTGATTGCATTAGGTAATGAGAAATTAGTGGATGATTTTGGTTGATTAATGAAATTAGAACACAAAAAAAAAACCTGATGGGAAAAGGAAGAAGCTACAATCGTTACCTGCTTTTTTATTTGTTGGAAGAAGTTCCCTGGTTACCAGTGCCTTCATCAAATCAGCAGGGGGGCTCTGTGTGCGCACAGTGGAAAAGTGTGAACTCACTAGCAGAGTATTTTTTTCTTTTTTTTCTTGAAGTTGGTTCAAACCAAGTTCAGAATGGACAAACTGAAGCTGAATATCAGGAAATGTTTCCTGGTTTAGTGGTTTAATAGAGGAGAAGAACCTCTGTAATGGAAATACTACTCGTGCAATTTGCAGGAGAACCAGGCAAAGCACTGGAGGGCAGAGTTCTGGGGTTAGCTCGGCGGGTAGCTTGGTCATCTCTGCCTCTCATGGTGATGTGCTGGAACTAGTGCCAGAGCGGGTTTATAGAGGCAAAATCTGCTTCATGCAACAGGATTGTGAATTGGAGTGAAATATACGAACAGGGGGAATTGTCAGAGCGCCGCGGAAATGTCACGCAAACCGGTGAACTGTGAAATGTGTGTGTGTGTCTCCTCCTCTTTCTCATAGCGTCTTGCTGGATGTTCTGACGGCTAAGAAAGCAGTAGACCCGATGCTCGTGTACAGCAGCACCACTTTAACGTGCTCTCACGATGCAGGAAGGACTTGGAATGAGTGTCGCTGTAATCCTGGTCCACTTAAAGTTCTTATCCACTGCCAGAGCTGAGTGAAGAGGCCTTAGGAAAAATAAGATTGAAGCTTGGACTGTTTAATAGTCCATTTGTACAGCTGACAGGAGATGCCCCAAAGGGGGGTGCCTTGTGCAGAAGTGATGGGGCCTTCCCAGACAAAGAGAATCATGAATGTTGGCTGCGGCGAATTGCGGGGCTGATCACCATTTCGTTTGATCTTGCTGGGTATAAGGCATGACTGTCCCTAGGGAAAACACTTGCACTGGGTCATCTCAGTATCCTCTGTCCCTATTCCTAAACTGCTTCAGAGGATTGCTTTGTGCCTCGTGAAGTAAGCTGGCTCTGACAGGGATGTGGCTTCTCACAGATGAGCTGCTCCTTCCTCTGCTCTCTCTAACTTATTGTTGCATCAGTGTTTGAGCTGGGAGGTGGGTGCCTCCACTGCTTCACCTGTAGGCACTGCTGTCCTCAAATGACTTACGAAATCCCCTTTGCAAAGTGAGCAGAGTGTAGGCTGTGGGCCATGGTTACACAGCTAATTGCTATGGACCCCTCTGCCTCTTTTTGCTAAGTGGAAATCAAGGACCGTGGGCACATGCGTGTGCACGTGACTCTTACATGTTCTTTCAGGGGTTCATTGACAGCCAATTTGGAATTATATCACTTCCCTGTTCTGGTCACAAAATGGTGGCAATTACTGTGTGTTGCCTGAGTGTCCCAAATCTTGGGGTAATTTTGCTTTTTCTCCCAGCCCTTTTCTCTTAGATTTTTCATTGTTTGTGCAATGCTCTTATACCCCAGTGTTTGCTGCTGGGGAGAGGCAGGTTCTTGTTTTGGATTTGGTTCCCAAGCATTAATGTTCTCCTTGCTCTTTTCTTTCTCCTTCAGGTACCTGATCAATGTCACCTTTGAAGGCAGGAATTTGTCATTCAGTGAAGACGGATACCAGATGCATCCTAAGTTGGTGATCATCCTTCTGACCAAGGAGAGGAAGTGGGAGAGGGTAAGACATGTTTGGTATTTCTCAAACTGCATCAGGGAGGATGATGGAAGAAGGTTCCAAGTGAATAATCCCCACCCCCCCCAGACACTTTTTAGTACTCCTGTCAAGTCCTGGTACTCCCCTCCTTGCATCCAGAACCACTGGTTTATCCAATATCCAGGCTGCTGTCTTCTCCATGTAGGATGCCGTTACATTCTTCCATTAGCATGCATAAAAAATGCATCAGCTTCCCTTCTATAACCTCTGAACGTAAGTTTTCCTGCTTTTCAGAGAAGAGACCTCCCCTGTGCCAGGGGTTTCAATGGCAGAGACCTAAAGTATTTCTCTGCACGATTCAGAGGCAGTGAAGTTCTGCGTGCTGAATGACTGCGACTGAGCTGCAGCTACACTTAGTAATATATGCCAGTGTTAACTGTGCTTGATCTGTCTGGCCGGTTTATTTGCAATGGGATGGTACATTAAGTAGGATATGTACGTGAGATCACATCAAGTTGCTCAAAGATCCAGATTTGCATATTTCTGAATAATTTGCATGTAACCCAAAGCACCATTTTAGAAGTGGTGTGGATTTCTGTGTTACTGCAAAGCTTTGGTTCATTTAGCCTCCCACGTAAGTGTTTGTGGTCCCAGCTCAGAACAAGCACTCCCAAAGGGTTTGAATTGAAGTAGAGGGGGTAGCTTGTCAGCTAAGAAGATAAGATATAAAAAATGATGGGGGTGAGAAGTCAGAGTGAAAGCAAGGAGAATTAGGCAGAGCACTCAATAGATATGAGGCAGAGTTTAGTCTGGATGTGATCATGTTTATCGTTTCAAAAAATGCCCCTTTGCCCCACTAGGCCCAGAAGACCTTGTCTCTTTGCATGGACTTGCAAGTCACCTGCATGGCTAAAGCCACAAACAAATTAATGGGGGAATAAGAATGAAATGGAGCTGCCAGGAGAGGTGCATTTAGAAGAGGGATTGAGGAACAGCTTTTGAAGGAGGGAGAAGAGCCATTGCATTAGTGCCTTGTAGGCACTAGGGTCTCTCAGAAGTAGAGGAAGTTTGGGGAGAGGGTGAAAGACTCCAGTTTGTATGTGGTTTCCAGGAAGATCTGTCTACCTATTCAGAGGTACCTAGGCTGTTCAGAGGGACCTTGACAGACTGTATGGATGGGCTGAGGATAATTGTGTGCATTTCAATGGAGCCAAGTGTTGGGTCCTGCATTTTGGTCACAACAACCCCATGCAATGCTACAGGCTTGGGGAAGTGTGGCTGGAAAGCAGTCTGGCAGAAAAGGACCTGGGGTTCTAGTTGAGAGGCGGGTGAATATGGGCCAGCAGTGTGCCCAGGTGGCCCAGAAGGCCAGTGGCATCCTGGCCTGCATTAGAACCTGTGTGTCCAGTAGGAGTAAGGAGGTGATCATCCCCCTGTACTCAGCACTGGTGAGGCCGCACCTTGAGTACTGGGTCCAGTTTTGGGCACCTCAGTACAAGGGAGACATCAAGATGCTGGAGTGAGTGCAGAGGAGTGCAACAAAGCTGGTGAAGGACCTGGAGAATAAATCTTATGAGGAGAGATTGAGAGAGCTGGGGCTGTTTAGTTACAGAAAGACGAGGCTTAGGGGAGACCTCACTGCTCTCTAGAACTATCTGAAAGAGCATTGTAGAGATGTTGGTGCTGGTCTCTTCTCACAGGTAATTAGCGACAGAATGGGAGGGAAGGATTTCAAGGTCCAACAGGGTAGGTTTAGACTGGACATCAGGAAAAGATTTTTTATGAAAGGAGTGGTCAGGCACTGCACTGGGCTGCCCAGGGTGGTGGCTGAGTCGCTGTCCCTGGATGAGTTTAAAAGGCACTTAAATGCAGTTGGGATTTATGATTTAGGGGTGAAATTGTAGAGTAGGATTGATGGTTGGACTCGATGATCCTAAGGGTCTTTTTCAACCTGAATAATTGTGTGACTGAAATTTTATTCCCTAATTTGGAGCAGAGAGGGAGGAGACCTTGCACTGTCGAACAGCTTTCACATTTCTACACTCGTTGGAGTCTATTTGAAAACCACTCCTTTTCTCACTGTACTGTGTCTTAACTTCTTGTTGTTGCTCAATCACCTCAGCACAATTATCACACGTGTTAAACCAGTTATTCACAGTCGGCCAAGGACAGTGGAATTGGGGGGTGGGATGGGAATGACAAAGGACACAGTTTGTCCCTCAAACTCACATGCTCTCATTTTCTTTAAATACTGTTGCCACCAAGTGTCAAGGCAGAGCACTGCCACGCACCAGTCCAGCCAATGGACCTCAACCTCATTTAAACCAAGTACTTTCACCAGCACTCATCAACTGGGTTTCATTACTCTTGCAATAAGATTAAAGATAAGAACATAAAGAACAGAGCATTTGCTTACAAAAATATAGAATTCAGAAATCAGATTCCAGAATTGAGAAGTCTCCTCCAGTTGAATAACAACTGCTTTGCCTTTCCTTTTACCAAAGGGAAAGTAGGGAGGATTTGAAAGGGACAAGGGTGAGAAAATGGTGGTAGGGTTTGGGGCTTTCTGAGATGACAGAATCACAGAATGTTAGGGATTGGAAGGGACCTCAAAAGATCACCTAGTCAAATCCCCCCGCCACAGCAGGATCACCTAGATCACGTCACACAGGAACATGGCCAGGCAGGTTTTAAACATCCCCACAGAAGGAGACTTCAGCTCCCTGGGCAGCCCATTCCAGTGCTCTGTCACCCTCACTATGAAGAATTTCCTTCTCATATTGATGTGGAATGTCCTCTGTTCCAGTTTACACCCACTGCCCCTTGTCCTGTCTTTGGATGCCACTGAGCAGAGCCTGGCTCCATCCTCCTGACACCCACCTTTCACATATTTATAACCATTAATGAGGTCAGCCTCATTTTTTCCAAACTACTTTTTTTTCCAGCTCCCTCAGCCTTTCCTCATCAGGGAGATGTTCCACTCCATCATCTTTGTGGCTCTGTGCTGGACTCTCTCCAGCAGTTCTGTGCCCTTCTTGAACTGAGGGGCCCACTGAAGTGCTGAGGCATGCCCAAAGACAGGCAATGACACTGGTGAAGAGTCCTATAAGTGATTCTATGCCACCTGACATTTCAACATCAAAATATTTCTCCTAATTAAGCTGTGTTACTGGACAAGTCAAAGCCACATTTCAAACAATTATCTTGTCCCGGCCGTTGCATTAAAGTAAAAAGAAAGATGGAACTTTAAAACAGAACAGTAAATTTAGAGCTTTTTAAGGAAGTAAGGACAAAGATGGAGTTCTCTTAATGTTCCTGTCCTTGCATGAAAGCTATTTCACATCGATTCTTCAACACACACACACACGAATATATCAAATACCTGGTGCAAATTTTGTCATCCCATAGAATCTAACGGTGCCTGTTCTCTGTCCCACCACCAGTACTCTGTCTCCAACCTGAATTTCTCCTTCATCAAAAGGATTTTTCCTTGTCACCGGAGAAGAACTATATGGCCCTGAAAAAAAAGAAGCGACATTAAAACTTTAGCAAGTGTTCAACAGTGAGCCAACTGATCAGTGAACAGAGTAGCGATTGATAACACAGGGCACCCTTAACACTTGGCAACTCACTGCACGTTTTGCTTAGGCAAAAAGCTGCTTTGCTTCAGCACAACTGTGGCCTTCACCTTTCAGCTGCGGAGAAAAGGCTAACCAACTATGAGAATGGTCTTCCTCTTGAAGATGTTCTAATAAAACTGTGTAAAATTTACCAAACTACTTCCCAAGTGTCTCCCTTGATCTGACTCTGAAACAGCACAAGGAGTTGTAAGCAAGCACTCGGTAAACTCCCACCTGTGACAATACACCTCAATAAACCAGACCACAGCAGCACTGATTTTAGATGAGGCAGAAGACACTCTAGTCACTGCCTTTTTATTGGTGCTAACTGAGTTCCACTTCTTGGAGTAATTCTGTTTGCCTTCCAAGGAGGTAGCAGAAGAGGAAGAGCTGCTGTACCCGGGGAAAACCTAAAAGACGTAAATGGAAATAGTCCTTCAGAGATCATGTTTGGAAAGGGACAGATTAAACAGAAGGGAAAGCTGCTGTAAGAAGGAAGTTCTGTTCTCCATAGTGGTCAGACTTCAAAGTAAAGAGCCACGAGTAGAAACTGTTAAGCAGCATTTACACCAACACTCATCAAGAGTGCTCTAGGTGTGTCTGACTCTGCCTTGCGAATAAGGTGAGAGGGGAGTGCTGGAAGACGCCAATAGTCCCTTCTTTATTACTTTATGGAAGTCCTTCTAAACAGTCCCAAGCCTATTCATTAAAGTAAGGGAGCCTTAATAATAAGACATTATACCACCACACTTCTAGCATCTAGTCTATTAAAGATTTGATGAGAAGTGGAAGGAAGGTGATATTATGTCAGTGAATTATTGGCTGGATTAAATTGTCTGGCTATTCCATTACATACTGTATTAATATTAAAATCTGTGCTATAAAATAAGAATGGGAAATAAATCACTTTTATCTCCATTTGCAAATCTTGATGTCTAAACTGTCCAATAAGACTTATGTTCAGCTTTTCCTCCTTCCTTTTCAAGGCTCTCCTCAACTCTCCTCCCTCCTACTCCCTTCTTCCCGAAATGAAGCAGGGTACCAGAAAACACGTCCACACTTCAGTTTCTCAACATGTGAAACTAAGATAAATTTGCTTATCAAACTTGCAAGAATTAGTTTTCACAAAGCACCTCATTATCAACACAGGGTTAGAGCACTGAATATAATTAAATCCTCCAGTATGGCAAAACAGTAAATAACTGTAGAAAGGCAAAGGCCGCAGGTTAAAGCAAAAGCTTTGGCACATGGGGACTGAACTCTACAGACTCAAACGTACTGGCCACAACTATGCTACAATGAACTGCCGTAAAGCAAAAGTAAAGTACTAAACAAACCAACAGCTCCAAGTTATAAATATAGGTGAGTGTTTGCAAACACATGCTACAAGTTCCTATTTAGACATCAGTCCAGCAATGGAGTCACTGGAGGTCAGTCCACTCGGCATTTTCACATGAAAGCAACTGCTGGAACTAAACCAGTCATTGAAGTGCTTCATTTTGTGGGAAATCCTGAGATCAAGGAAGAGCAGAAGGAACTTCAGCAGGTCCTTTAATCCATTACAGTCTATCTTCCCTTTTGCAACAGCATGACATACATGAGTCTTGTTTACCTTTTAATACTCAGTATCCCCACATCCCTTTCTATGAGCTGTTAGCAGGCAGGTCATTCCCAGGGTGTACTTACACAGTTCACTGCTGCAGACCTGCTGTACAATTCCTCTCCATGATTTCTTCCCATCCCTAAGGCCTTTTTTTCGATGTGTCAAATGATTGCGGGAGGCTGGGGTTTAAGAACCAAACAAAAACCCCCCAAAACACAACAAAAAAACCCAGACTGAACACAAACTCTGGGAAAAGCCCAAGCTGAAATACCCCTCTTATTTGACAAAGGACCACTGCCACTTGCTTTCTATGTTGGACACTGGGTCTTCCTAGAGGTCCTGGATCTGCCTTATAGCAGTATCCTCTAAATAATTAGATCCCCACATGAGGCTTCACATCACTTAGAGCCTGCAAAGCCGCTGGAGTCCAATTCATTGTGGAGTCACACAGTATCCATCAAATGGAGACAATATACTGCCAGCTACCCTCTGTGTGTGACTGGAACTTGAAAACAAAGTCATTAATGTGCTTTCTGTGAACAAAATGTTGGAAACTTCTGCCTGCACAAGTTTTTACCTTGCCTCTGAAAAAGCATCATATAGGACAGTGTTTAGTATCTTACATTAGCCTCTTCCTCACAACTGTTCACTGACAGAGAACATAAATAGATGCTTTGCTTCAAAGGAGGTACATTCAAATTCACACCTCAAATTATTTCAAAGAACTACTGCTTCCACCAACACTTCTAGCATGATTTTATGGACAAAACCTCAAAGCAGACTCGATTTATACAGTTTGTTAAAGACAGCCTTTAAAGTGAAGTCCTTTTATGTTTACAGTTCAGCAAACAAACAAAACACTGATGCAGTAGAAGTGACAATCCAATTCTGAAGCTAGAAAATGATTCATCTGTAAAAAGATCTTTTTTTCTGAAAGCCAGAGTTTCTTTTTTCATATTTGAAGCTTGTTATTATAAGCCTGCCATGATACAGCACCAGAGCTGTAAAGCACTGGGAGATGATAACACTTTAGTGCAGAGTCTTGAACATACAGAGAAAGGAGAGAATAAAAATTCCATCAGAAGTTCTTCATTAAAATCTAAACAGTAAGGATACTGCGGAAAAGGTCTCTCCCAGAAACCTATCAAGGTAATTGTGCAGATCCTCTGTAAGGTCATTTACAAAGAGACAGCTCTCAGACTTAAGGGCTAGTCTATATTGCTGTCCATGGGTTGGAACAGAATAATAGAATCATTAGGGATTGGAATTAGAAGGGACCTCGAAAGATCATCTAGTCCAAGCAGGATCACCCAGACCAAGTCACATAGGAACACGCCCATATTGTTTTCTAGAAGTTCTAAGTACCTGCAACACAGGCTTTAAGACGAAAG
>JAOXOE010000001.1:34596720-34616603 GCA_028565055.1 Phoeniculus purpureus | reverse complement strand
GCTCCGGCAGGGGGGTTGGACTCGATGATCTCTTGGGTCCCTTCCAACCCCTAACATCCTATGATCCTATGATCTTTGTATGTAACAACAGTGGTGCCAACTAGTCCATAATGTGTCAGACGCTGGTTTGTAGTGAAGTACAGAAAACTCAGAGCTCTGATACTTTATGCCTCAAAATGTGAGGATATCTCTGCAACTTGTTGTGAATCAACAGTTACTAAAGCATGAACTATTTGCAAACACCGTGAGGTGCAGCCTGTACCTTTGTAATTACATGTTACGCTGAAGTCTTCTTATGACTAGGTAACTATTAGAATAGCTACGGCATATTGTGTTTTAGTGGATCTTTCTAACTGGTGACTTACGCTTGTTGTGGACATAAATACAGCCTCAGATGGTTTTTTTCAGTTGTAGATGTTTATTGTAGCTTTAGTCACTCGTCGGAGTAGCACAATTTTTACGCTTTCTGAGATCCTTGGAACAAACCTCTGTGTCTATGTGCTGGAAAGTGATTCTGTAGTTGTAAGGCTATAAATGTTTAAAGTCAGTGGGTTTTCAAGCATGATTTTTCTCCTCCTGCTTCAGTCCTACTTCTTTTGGTCATTCTTACTCGTTCTTTTCAGCTCAATGCTGTATAGTGCAGAGCAGTGAGGAGGCTGCAGTGTGATTTAGCTTTGACTCAGTCTCTCAGGATTCTTTCGTTTCTGTTGATCTGGAGGGATTTAGACAGTAAAAACTTGTAATGGGACTCTTCAGGATTAGTGCCAGTCAGAATGCAGTTTAGTTGGGAACTCAAGCAGGTGAGATACAAAGGGAGGGAATACTCAGCTCATAGGCTTAATTCATCCGTGCTAGAAAGGGAGAAACGTAACTCCTTGGACTTTTCTGGTGGCACAGATAGGAGCTGTTGGATGAGAGATGTCAGGCCAGGCCTCTTCCTTTTCATCTTCCTTTTAAGGAAGCTCTCTTGGAGCTAAACCTTTGGAGGCTCTGGGCAAATTTGCTTACTTCTGTGCTAATTGTTTGGCTGTCTGGAAAATGCTGTCTTTGGAGAGTTACGTAAAGGGGAGAGGGAAGTGAGGAGCAAAGGGCTGTCCTGCTTCTCACATCAGTATAAGTCAGCAGAGACTGAAGCAATGAATATTTTTATTTATTATTTATACAGTGCCATAAATGTACTTGGCACTCTGCAGTCAAATAAAAGACAATGGTCTTGCTACCAGGATTTGGCAGCGTGAGAGATGAGAGCTGGCCTCCTTAACCTGAATGATCAGGGCTGAATTGCTGGTGGAAAGGGGATGGGAGGATGAGACTTCCCGTCTCCCACTCTTTCACTGTTTATGGACTGTGACATTTAAAGTTGTATGTTCATATATATATATACACCTGATAAATATCTGGCAGGTTGTATCTTCCTGGGCATTTCTACTTCACCTGGTGGAAAGGAATCCTGCTTCTCCCATGCCTTTGGCTGTTCAAGGTCAAACTTCCCCTGAGTCTTGATGGCCCAGCTTCGTTCAGGTATACATGCTCCAGTGCCCCAGGGCTCACTGTACCTCTGTTGTCCTCTGCTTGCAGATAAGAGACAACTTTCCACAGAAGACTAAACAAAGGCATTATCTGTCACAACTGGGGTGGTACTGGGATGCCTCAGCTGCCCTACCTTGAGTGCCCTACTTTTTGCTTTGCCTCTCTGCCTAAGGAAGTGCTTTAGGAATATACTAATGTGATGATGAGGCTTTTCTCATTACTTTGTTGAAAATTCTGGCCCCAGTGAAGTCTTTGGGCGGTTTGCCAGAATTGCACAGTTTTATCTTACTGCCCTGTGGTTGGTACTCACATAAAAGATGCTGAAGCATGTTGGCTACTATTAGTGATCAGAAGATAGGAGGCTCTGATCTGCCTTTCTTAGTGCAAACTGGAAATAGTCCCTCACCAAACTACAGCCTCTGATTTTCTCACTGTTTTATAATTTGTTAGCCAGTTATCTCATGTGCAAACAAATCAGATTTCAAACTATTCTGTACTTAGCTGCCACCTCTCCTCTCAAGGTCTTTTTCATCAGCTAATTTTCTCCCTCTGAATAAACATCTACACTTCTGATGATATTAACATGAGTGTGCTAACCAGCACCTTTCTGTCTCACTATTTTCAGTTTTACCATTTGGATTATTCAGTAGGTGCCTTTTGCTCCCTTGTGTTTAGCTTCCAAGGATGGAACGTGAAGTGATTTGATACCAGGAGAAATAGCTTATCCGTGTCCTCTACATGCATGCAAGCAAAAGTTAAGCGTACTGCAGATAAGATCCTATAGCCCACTTGATTGCAACAGACTGTGCTCATCTGATACCACACCCCCTAATACTAGGGTTGTGCAACAGCTTTTCTCTCTAACTGGTAAAGCTCAATGACTCCACTACAGATGTAATTCTCTGGTCAGGCATCGGGGACACCTAAGAGTGTGACTGACTTGAAGCTTATAGGCTGCCAAGTATGTCCTGAAGAAGCTTTAAAGCCTTACTGTTACCTTTTGGCTGGAGAAGCTGCATGGATTCTGCAAAATGCTCACACATTTGGCAGACCTAGAAGACGACTAGTTGTTGGGTGATAGGTGGACTCTGCCCACGTGTAATAGCCTGATCCTGGAGTCATCCCATAGGCCTGGTGTACCTGCAGCACATGGGTCAGCAGAAAGGCAGTGTGGCCCCAGCATGCACGTGCGGGTCTGGCTGTGGAAGACATGGGACTCCTGAAATGCCATCTGTTTGGGGCATTGCTGTGCAGCCAGAGCTTCTCAGTTTTCCTTTCTGTGCAGAAGCAGCACAGAGCAGCTCTGCACATCGCAATCCAGCTTACAGAGAAGATGCACAGTCCTACTGTGTGCATTGCTCTGGCAATAACTACATGTGATGGCGCCTTCTTCCACCAATTGGATCTCTTCTTTCATCTCAGTTATTTTACAAGGGCAACTATTTTTAAAGTCACTATATTTGAACTCCTTTCTTTTGCTTTTACCTGCCTCCCCTCACATCTGCATTGTCCCTAGGCTGCTCTGTTCCCTTCCCTGACCCACACATGTCCCTGTTTCACCACCAGGCATTCACAGGGTGTTTTTTTTTTATTGTTTATGGGTCTGACCCAACCTTCATCTTCCTTTTAAAGTGACTTAAATTTAATTCTTTGCCAACTTTCCTGCAGTTACCTGCACTAACTGATAACTACTTTCTCAGCCTTATCTAGAGGAATTCATGAGTGAAAGCACTATGCAAAACAAGACCAGAGAATTTGAAACATCGCTGGGTATTGAATAATAAGATAAACCACAAAGTCAAAGTCTGAGGGAGCACAAGGTGTTTTAATGCCCTTCCAAGACTGACTTATAATGGATTCAATGCTGTTCGCTCTGTTTTTGGTTGGTTGGTTGGTTTGTGATGGGTTTTTTTGTTTGTTTGGTCGGTTGGTTTTGTTTATCAATCAAGGCATGTGTTGTTTGACTGATGAAGGCAAGAAGCTGGATTTTTGACACTGCAGTCTTGGGACTGATTTCTGTGACCGGGTCCAACAATAAGGAAGAGCTGGAGTGGTGACTGGATTCTGACCTGTGGGGAAGGTAATATCATGTGGGAATGCAGAAGAAGAAATCCAAGATAGGGTAAAAGGAGGATCTGAAAACTTGTAGTCACTTAGCAATGGCTGTGAGTTCCACCTTGGGAGTAAAACGTGTCTGTAACGTCAAAACTAGGTGTTCGTGCAGAGGGGAGAGGGATAGTTTAGGAATGCAGCCTAAGAGTTATCTGTACAATGAGTAATAGAGGAATTAGCAGCACAATCTCTTTAGTCTGCTCTCCGAACAGGGCTAAAGAACAGAGGGAAAATGACATAACATAGGGAGGCACTGGGGAGAGTAATAATGAGCACTAACTCTCGCTAGCAATGCTTTTATTTATCTTGCTGCAAGCTCTTTCTCTCAGCATCTTGGAGTTCTGATCAGATTGTTCTTGATTCAGTGGAGAGCACGTCCACCAACCAAAGGCAAGCCAAGGAAAGACCTACAGACCCAAATGACACTGTGGAGAATGGTTGCAAATCTAGATAATGGAGATGTCAAAGACAGACTGAGGAAGCTGGATCTCTTTAGCCCCAGTGCACAAATACGGAGAAGAAACAGCTCAACAGTCTTCAAAAACATAAAATTCACCTTAAGAGAAGAAATCAGTATTTCAGTATTCCAGTTTCTCTGTCCATGGTGAAGATAACAGAAAATGCTGTTGCTGGACTACAGCAGGAAGGCTTTAGTTCAGAAGTTGGAAGAGTTTTCCAATAGTAAGGCACTGATGTAGGTTGCCCAGAGAATGGGACAATCTCTAGCAACAGATGTCTTTCACAGCAGGCTGAGTGAAAAGCTGTTAGGAATGGTGATGTCTAGAAGAGACACACCAGAGAGAGAAGGGCAGGGCAGACTTCTTCTTAGGGCCAGATGCAGGTCTGTGATTATGTGGCATTGTTCATGGTGTAGCTTGGGGACAAAAATGGCATACTTTGGGGCATGTGGAGGACAAGCCATGACTCTCTGAGGGTCATCCATTAACTGTGAAGGACTTCATTTCCTGGCTAAAATAAAGGACACAGAAGCAAGACAGTTAGGGCAAGACTTGTTTCCATGAACATGTGTAGTCTGTCAAGACTTAAGTGCAGGCATAGAGCTAACTTAGACCTCAAAACCACTGGCCCACTCTAAGTTTTTACAGCCTCTGGATGAAGCTCCTGTGCAAGCAGCCTGACTGGATTCTCAGGCAATGAAGAAAGATGCAAGCTGACTGCAGTGACATGCAGCTGAAGCAGAGCAAGAGGGGACTGTCGAGGTTTGGGCAATGAAGAGAGGTTATGCTAAAATTATGCAGTTGAGCATGGACTTTGTTCTTCTAGCCTGATGTTACTAAAACTTGTATTGCAGCTCACTAATAGATGCCATTTTTTTAAGAATTCTTTGGCTTGTGCCACAGCAGGTATCTGCTGGTTGTACAGTTGCAAAACAGCAGAGCGCTTCTTATTGGTGCCTGCAAAGGAGGTTGTGACTGATGCCCTAATGGCCAAATACAGGAGAGTAGTGGGCGTTTTAGACTGACTGCTACCCATAGTGGCTGTCTCCTTGCACTTTGGAGAAGCTGTTCTAAGGGCTTTGAATCCATTGGCTAAATTCAGCTGTGAAAATGGAGCTTTCTAGAGACAATTTAGGTGCACCAGAGTATCCAAAATACTCAGATGGCTGCCAAATCTGACATGGGGCTACGAGAGACCTGCTCCCAGGATGAAATTCCCTGGTGCATCTCAACTTGGCACTTACCACTTGGGCAAATGAAATGAACTGAGAGTATCTAACATCGACTTGCACCTAAAAAAGGAGCTGAGCCTGAGTATTTATTTTAGTGGGTCAGAGCTGTGGCATTTCCTGTGGTAGAAAATTTAAACTGAAGATCTGAGTCTCTACAAAGTCTTTACCCTCCCAGAGAAGCTGTAGAAGGGTAAGGCACTACACCACACCAAGTTTTGCCAAGCTCATTGTAACCCAGCAGGGGATTCTTTTATTAAAGCAGTGTATAAGTAGATGGACTGATCAAAAAGAGCCTTTTTGTCATGAGAGCTTGCTGAGTTTGGGAAACAGCTTTCAATGCTATTGGCAAACACTTTACAGTGTAAACAGGGCTGACATCAGGCAGCTAAATAAGTGCAGATGTGGTTTTCTGTAGGAACCATTTGGTGATAGACAATATATTGAAAAAAAATGATCATCAAATTAATTGTGGCCAATTAGACATAACTCCTTCCTCTCATCCCTGAATCCCCTCGAATCGCTGCCTGAATGGGAAGAGCTTCCATCACCTGTTTCATTATGCAGATTGATATCCGAACATCTGAGAACAATGCTGCTTTCTGCACAGCACGGCTCCAAATTGCTAATGAAATGGCTCTGCCAGACAAGTCACTTAAACCCACTCTCACTGCTGCTGCTGACAGCATTCATGGCGAGTTGTGGGGGGAAGCAGGAAAGGGGCACTCCACTCTGAATGTGCTAATAGCCCACAGCCTGCGCATTTATCATTCCCCAGAGCAGGAAGATTTCTGCTCTCTGACTCTGAGAGGTTACTGGTGCAAAGCCATGGACTGATTTGGACTAAGTGCTTCTTGATTTTAATTTGTGGAATGAGGGATTGAAGAAGTGGGCAACTGCTGGGCTCTAAACACAGACATCTTGTGTCCTAAAGCTACCTCACGATTGGTGCCTGCTTCCCATCCCCATGTCTAGCATTTAGCTTCCCCCCTACCTTTGGTGAGGAGACAGCTCTGTAAGGGATTTCTCTCGTGGATAAGAGCCTGTCACTTTACCTTGGGTGTAAGGGAAGCATCTGACGGCTGAGACCCTATGGTGAGACACCTGAAGGCTTCAGGTAGGGTACACCTCTGTCCAGAGCTTTTTGGATGAAGGGTTATAGCTGAGCCCTGAGCCCCTTTCAGCCAGTCACCACTTGAGGAAGGTAGAGCTGGGCACAGGAAAGGGCTCCTGCTACATGAAATTGTGAGATGGGGCTCCTACAAGTGCAGCCCCTCTACAGCTGTTTCTCCCTCCCTGTTACGCTTTGCAGCTGGGTTTGCTCAGCAACTGGTGCAATTGCTTTTCTTCCCATATTACCATCACAGTGTTTTGCCTGAGCCTCACAGGGTTCCTCTTTGCAGATGCCTGGGGTAGAGTAGTTATGGCTCAGGTTTCCGGCAGGAGGAATATTTACATGAAATGATGGCTGAGTTCTCTCATTAATCTAAATTCTGACTTTTTCTGTCAATATCTCTGGTTAATTCCTTTGTCAATATTTACTGAGGCATTGACATTAACTCTACACGAGCTGCCTCTATGTAATGACTCCTGTATTGTGCCTCAGCTCCTGTCTCATATTGCTCAGATGACCTCTAGACCAGCCTGCCACAGTGGGGCTTTCCTGGGGCTGGCACATCTGATCTGCTACAGGACCACTCTCTCAGCCCTTGGGATAAGCCAATCAAGTGGCTTTCCTTACTGAATTCTTTGACAACAATGTTATTAGCTTTCCCCCTTACGAATCTTCTCCAGTTCCCCCACACATGTTCCTTCACCTTATTGCTAGGACAGGACACGCTCCTGCCCCATTTTCTGGGAAAGCTTGCATGTCTTATTGATCCTTCAGTATAAGTTGAGTGTGGAGATGAATGGGGCAGGAATGGGCTCAGAAAGTTGTGGCAGTTTTTGGCTCTGGAGAGCTCTCTGAAAATCCCTCTATCCCTGAGAAAGAAGCTGGAGTAGCTGTGCTCAGCTACTGCTGAGCAACAAACATGGGTATTTTTCAGTTGCCATCTCCTGTCAGAAAGCTGCATACTTGTAGCACTACTAGTTCTCAAATGTGAGAAAGTTAGCTGCTTACCTCTGGCTCCATGGACTGTGGGGTCAGCTACACATCCACTGTGTTTGTCTTTGCAAACACGAAACTAAGTGTTCCTCTTAGGCATCTAAGTTAAGACCTCTGGTGTGGGTTCCATACAGAGCCTTTCAGACTGTTTTCTTTCTCATTGTCCACCAGGCTGTGGTTGAAGTGTGTGTGTGCATGTGGGTGTGGGGATAGGAGTTTGCATCTGAAGATCTGTTCTCATTGAGGAGTGAGCAGGGGGTTAGAGATGATGAATGACTGCACTGTATGTGATTTTGTAGAAGCCAGTGGCCTGGCTTCTCTAGAAACATGCTTTTCCAGTTGCTGAAAACAGTAATTTCCTTCAAAAAGAGTGTTTTCATTTATTTATTGGTTGCCCAAGAGTTTAAACATTAAATGTAGAGACTTTCGCCTTCATAATGTGCCCTCAAAGTCAGTGGGAAAAAGGGGAATTCAGAGTCAAGGAAGCAGACAAAGCAAGAGATTGTGTCACTGGGAACGGAGGTATAAAATGGGCATTGGATGTGGTCTCTTTTAACTCGCTTTGAGTGCAGAGTCTCTCATAGCTGCTGCCCCTTCAAAGGCCAAGCTGAGGTCACAACAATGGGTGACCCATCTGCCTTGAAAGCTGGGTTCTGTGTCTTCTGAGGAAGAAAGCTGCCCACTTTGCAAAGTTCAGTTTTAGCATGTCATGGGAGAACCTGTCCCTTTGCGACTGGTATGGCACTGCGCTTCTTGTGATGTGTCCCCGAAGCTGCTGCTACTATCAGCTTGGTTAAGAAGAATACTTTTAGCACTCTGCAGTGAATTTTCTCCCATCAAAGTTTGTTTTCATTACAGGTTTTGGTAGCTATGAACTTCATTCCTACAGGGCATGACAAGGTTCTAAGAGCCACCTTACTGCCTGTTTTATGCTATATGAAACCTGATTTTTGATGATGTGATGATGTTTGTTTCAGAAAACTGTCCTGATGCTTTCTGTTGGCTTAAAGCAGTAGGATATGTGTTTTCTTTCACTCACTTATGTGTGAACACACAAGCCAGCTCATTTGGCTTTCCAATCTAAATTCCTCACACAGCCAGATGAGGTGACTGGTATGTAGACAGGTTATGTGAAAGTTCACCTACTCGCTAGCTCCAGGTTGGCTGTATTGTTGAGATGTTGCGAATGAGACACAGTACTTTAGTGGGTTTGGCCATCTCAACTGAGTTGACCCAGTTTCAAACTGGTTTTGAGTAGAATTTAACAACAAGGCTCACCTGCCTGTTTTTTAAGCTATAGCTGTAGAGCATATCCACGTTTCTGCTAGAGAAGATGGCAGTACATGACAGCATATGAACATGAACCGTTGCGCTTAAATGGGTTTGGCCTGACTGTTAGCATGTTCTTAGTGTGCTTCTCACGTTCATCCAAATATACAGTCAGTTGGGAGTCAAGAATTAGCCCTGGACAAGCTACTGCCTGATATATCAAAAGAGGAGGGGTCTTTCTTGCATCTAACCTACCTTTTCACTTTCTTCTTTATTGCTAATTCAATTCCTGGCTTACAGTTCTGTGCTTTTTCCTGTCTGCTGGTTCTAGAGGTTTTAAGCAGTCTTGATAATTGACAGTCTAAATTTTACTGCTCATAAAACCCCAGAGAACATTGATTATGACTTGAGTTAAGCAAGGGCATATAAAAATCTCACAGCCTTGCAGCCGTAGGGTAATGTTATGATGAATGTATTTCTTGGGAGCAGCAAAATGTTTGGAGTATTCTGCCAGCTTTGTTCTGGACGTCAAATGTTACTGGTGACTTGCAGCCACTAATCACAACTCATTTGGGACATTTGCCCAGAAGTTTGAAAGCCGATAATTTGTTTGGTGAAGTGGGTGTGAGGTAGGTGTTCTGAGAGGCATCTGTCCTCATTAATTATTTTTCTACTTCAGTCAGAGTCAGGAATTGCAAAGGCATCCACAGAGCTGAAAAAGATACTTCTTAGAAATGAAATGAGACTTTTGTGGATAAAAAACACGTAGATTTTATTGAAAATCTTTCATTGACTGTGTTCCAAAGCTGCTGTTCCCTCTTCCTTTTCCTTTTCCCTTTTTCCTTTTGTCTAATAGCCTTTCAGTATTTGATTACTGTCTATTTGATGCACTTAAACCAGAGTGAGCAAAGGACTGGGCTGCTCAGATTCACTTCTTGGTTATTATGTACTAGGAGGAGATGCATGCGTTTGAAAACAGTGAAATACAATATCTTCTCAGTAATTTTGTCTACACGATAGTAAAATAAAATTAGATCTACCTTCCAAGAAGAGTGTGTTCTGCTGAGCCTTGCTGAAAGATCTTGACAAACGTTCTTTCTGTGTCTCTCCAGTTCCAGAAACCGAATGACTTCTCGCCTCCTTTCCGCTTCGGGACGGTTCCCAACGGCAGCACGGAAAGGAACATTCGCAACAACTACCCTGAAATGCACAGTTACATGGTGAAGTTCAATCAGAGGGGGGTGGATGATGCGTTGTTCTCACTCAAGACTGGGTGAGGCTCTCTTCCTTTTTTTTTGTGCCACCTCTGTCGACAATGTTTGTTGTTTTCGGAGCGTTTGTGCTGTCATTTGGAATTCCTTTGTATTCCTTCCTTCTGTGTATAAAAGATTGTGTTAATTGAAAAGCCGAAACGGTCCTTGTCAGACTAATCCCACCCCTGTGTATCACTAGCTAATGCAGCACAATGGAAGGTGTGCTTGAAGCAAATAGTTTGCAAGTAGCCATTCTCTCAGGAATATTTTAGTATCAAGGGCTGAACAAAATGTTGTTTGAATAATAAGGATGTATATAAAATGGGAGCATTGCCTTGGGTAATTTGGGAAATGTGGGAAAAAATCATTATCAACGGGTATGTTTGAGCAGCTCATTCTTTTTTAATAGCAGTGGATCTGTAAAGGAGCTAACTTAACACACCATTTTGCAAGCCTTTGTCCTTTATAATTAAAGACCTCTTTCCAGAATTGACCGTTTTCATTGTCAGAGTCCATCCCTGGTGGAAAAAAAAAACATTCTTGCTTTACTCGTGTTGCATATTTATGAGAAAGTTCATTCCAAAGCACGAAAGAAGATGTTCAGCCAATTTAATTACTAGATTAACTGAATATTCCTAAACCTGTTTGCCAGGTTCAGAGCCACACAGCCCATTATAAATGATTGTACCATTGTTGGATACCATCCTGGGAAGGTACATTTGCCAGGGTAGTCATCATCCAGGAAATAAATATGCTCTGTCTTGGAAATATGTGGAAGAAATAGAGCTCATTGCCTGCAGTAGATGTCATCCTGCCTTCATATCCATCCTTAAACAGACTTCCCCACAGATATGCACTTGAACCGAGATAATGACCATACTGGAAACATACATGCAGCAGGTCAATTGAGAAGATAGTGTGGGCGTGAGAATGTGCAAGGTGGAAGGTCTTTGGTTTTTTATTGGAAAGTGCTTAATTTCAGATGTAGTGGGTAGATTTGCTCTCTTTGGGTATGTGGAAGGTGCAGCCTCTTGAGACTGCCCTGCTGTCCCCCTAAATCTTACTTGTTGCAGTGAGAGGCATTCTCTCAGTGTTGTGCCGTTCACCCATCCCAGCTCATAATGGGGATTGCTCTGTGTTGAAACATATTTTTTTCTTGTGGTTTTCAGCTAAGCAGTCTTTACCAAGGAGCTACTCAGCATGGTAAACCATAAAGCTGCTATCATAGACACTCTACAGTGGTAAAGAATTAGTAGTGCTTTTCACAGTAACTGAGGAGTTAAACATCATGTCCTGACTGAATTTAATTTGAAAAAAAAATGGTATTTTTATCAGCTAAGTCATACCAGCAGTTTGAATCATAGATAAGCTTTTCCTTATTCCACCCCCTCTCCAACTTTGCTTATATTGTTAAATTTTATCAGGTATTCTTAGGATTGTACATCCCCTTGGCTTCATCTTTATCTTTCAGTATGTTTACATTCCAAATTTTCTTTCAGATCAGAAACAATGATTATCAAAGAGTCAGAAAGAAATAGACAGTCTTCATCTATAATCTAGCTTCACCTGTAAATAGGTCCTAGGCTCAGATTTTAGTTAAATCTGATGAAGGTGAAGATGCGAACTATTGTAGCCTATCTAAGAAAGGTTAGTTTCTGCCTTAAGAACACTTTGAACTCCCTCAGAGTCCATCTTTTCTGTACTTTACCTCTCTTCTTTCTTGCACCTATGCAGGAAGTTGGATGCTTTCATTTATGATGCAGCAGTGCTAAACTACATGGCTGGCAGAGATGAAGGCTGCAAGCTGGTGACAATCGGGAGTGGGAAAGTGTTTGCCTCCACTGGCTATGGCATTGCCATCCAAAAGGACTCAGGCTGGAAGCGCCAGGTTGATCTTGCGATTCTACAGCTCTTTGGAGATGGTAAGTGACAAGAAAGAAAAGTTTTCCTAAGAAACACCAAGTGTAAGACATAGATGTTCCTAGCTCTGGCACATCAGATTTGAGTTGAGAACAGGAAATCATTAACAAGGGTTTATTACACCAGAAATGTGAGGATGTCACTTGTCTTATGTTGTCGATGCAGGGTAGCAGTATCATCAAAAGCAGTGTCAAAAGCGCTAAAGGTTTCATAGAACTTGCAAAAACAAGATTTTCTCGTGTGAACATTTCAGTGCCTTTGAGGTTTTGCCATGCCCAAACCCACTGATTATAACAGACTTTCATCATATGCTTTATAGTTGTAGACAGGATTTTGAGCCTTGCAGCGTTTGCAAAACTAAAGGATAAATATTTCTGGATAAAAGAATTAATTCAGGTTTTCCAAAACCTTTAAAAAAAAACCCCAAAACCACAAGAAAGGAACTTGAGATTATTTGTTGGATAAGGAGTTCCTTCCTGGAAAATATTTTCCTGGCTTTCCCTTTCCATTCCGTATTACACCTTGCCACATCCTTTTTCTGTTGTTGTTGTTAATAAATTAAACCCACAGGTTATTTTATTTATAAGCATTTGTTTTTTTCCTGGTATCTGAAAATAACATAAGGCATAATAAATATGGAAAGAACATAGATCCCATATACTTCAGCAGAAACTGGCCACCTGATGGATAGGGTGTTCTGTTTCTTAAAGAGACTCATATGTAACACTTCAGAAAAAGGTCTAAGTTCTCCATAAAGCTTTAAAGACTGTGCTGTGGGGCCACATAAATACATAGATTTTTTTTCCTCCATGTCACTGGACTGGAGGTTGAAAATGTGAAAAGCTAACTTACCTAACAACATGAAAGGGATTGCCAACCTGCAAAATTAGTTTGGTTCAGAATATATCAGTATGTGTCTGCCTCTGAGTGTTTCACTCTCTCTCTCCCCTCATGAAAATACCATAATGGAAGTAAGTGGGGTATGAAATTAGACTACAGAACATTTGTTCCTCGCTGATACAGATTAGTAATATTTTTGATTGGTCAAGGGCTTGAAAGCCTTGAAATTGGACAAAACCAAAGGGAAAAAAAACAGGTAAAAATGCACAAATATTTTTGGGAACATTTCACCTAGTCTTAATGAGCTATGGATATAATGGGAACAAATTCAAACTCAGACAATTTGGTTTTTACAAAGCAGCATTTTGAACTTTAAACTTGAAACACAGAGTATTTTGAAGTGACTCATTTTTGTCTCTAGTATCAGTCACTGATTTATCCCTTCATTGACCTAATATGAATGTGGAAATTTGAGAGGGCAGGTTTTCAAGCTCTCACTGGAGACATTTTGCAAGTGTCACGGCCGTGGTATAGCTTTGCATGGCTAACATCTGGCTGTGGAAGAGTCCTCGTCTTCTCTGAAAAATTGCACCTGTCCCTGTCACAAGGGCAGTCAGAATATTTCATGTATGTAATAGATGTAGAAAAAGAGTATGGACACTAGAAATTCACTTAGACCAGCTTCTTGTTTTCAGTCTGCCTTAAGCTCTGTAGCCATTTCAGGGCTATCTAACCTGTTTATTTCCTTCTCTCTTTCTAGGGGAAATGGAGGAGCTGGAAGCACTGTGGCTCAC
Organism: Phoeniculus purpureus; assembly: GCA_028565055.1. NCBI lineage: Eukaryota > Metazoa > Chordata > Aves > Bucerotiformes > Phoeniculidae > Phoeniculus > Phoeniculus purpureus. The sequence continues at coordinate 34,603,091 of JAOXOE010000001.1, read as the reverse complement.
TGGCATTTGTCACAATGAGAAGAATGAGGTTATGAGCAGTCAGCTGGATATCGATAACATGGCAGGTGTCTTCTACATGCTGGGAGCAGCCATGGCCCTCAGTCTCATCACCTTCATATGTGAACATCTTTTCTACTGGCAATTCCGCCACTGCTTCATGGGTGTCTGTTCTGGGAAACCTGGTGTGGTCTTCTCCATCAGCAGGGTGAGTGTCATTACCTAGCAGCTTTATTCAGACAGTCCTAGGAACTGGCAATGGGGAAACCTCTTTAGACTGATCTAACCCAGATGTGGCATAAAGTGAAGGTCTGCAGTATAAAGGCTGCCATCTTTTCACTGTTAGTGTTGCAAGAGCATCTAATGTTTTTCTGTGACACCTCTGAACTCTGCTGGATTACGATCATGGAAAGGGAAATGAGAATGAAAATGTGGTAGAAGGTGAAGTTAACTGCAGTGGTCTGCCCCTCCAAAGTGAGTTGTGAGGAGTCAAAATTAGGGGACAATAGGTCAAGTAATGGTGGATAACATCATCAGAAATTCAGAAATTTTCATTGTCTTCTATATTACAGCTTTTCAGTTGACCTTCTGTAAACTACAAGTACGCTATCCAAAAGCCGTGCCCTAAACCATGCAGAAATCCTTCTAGACAGGGTGGCCACATAAACTTAGCCATTACTTTATGCAAATCTGCCTCAGGATGTAGTATTTGCATTTAAAGCAGATTCTGTTACTTTCTACATAATTTTTCTGCTGTTAGTGTAGCTAGAAGTGCCCCATTTGGAGAGTCTTTTTTCCTTCTTTCCAGTCACTGGTCCCTTCTCTTGACCTTGCTGGTAGTGAAGTAAAATCTTGGAATATTTGCTTCTGGTGTCCAATGTAACAGATTTAACATTGATTGTGCAAAGAGCGTAGAATTGCTACATAGCATATCGTTGAGAAGAAATGACAAAGCCTTTCAAATGCCGGGGCACAGCCTCTCTTCTGCATTGTTATTTTCTAACCTGGTTTAGCCTGGAGATGAGATGGCGGATTGCATGTAGTGATCCTTAGCTGAGTGCAGATTCTTTCATTACCTGCTACACCTGGGCTAGGTTGGTGATAAGTCTGAAAAGTGTTGATAATCTGCTAGCTGCTGAAAAATAATGGTAACATGGTGTAATGGTGTTCATTTCACAACTGACATTAATCAGCATGTGCCATTTGGCAGGGAATAAATGAGCCCCTTTCCTTCCTCTCCTAGGGATAGCCTTTGCAAGCACTCTGTGTACAGATTAAATGAGCTAGTGGGAAGTGTGGAGGAATCAAGCACTTCTGCTGTCTGATTTGAGGTTGAATAGAGGACTTTGGCTTCCAGGGCTGTCAATTTTGAGCCTGTTATCACTTAAATTTAACAGAATGCAATTAAAAATTCTATTGTACCTCAGCCAACCAGATGCAAAAGATCTAAATACCTATTCATCAGTCCTGCTCCTTCTCTGTTTCCTTTTCTAATCTTTATTGGTGATTAATGTAGCTAAGTTTGTGACAAATGAAGCTGTTCCCTTCTTAAGATAGCACCTGTCTTGGTTCATTGATGTCCAGATGAATTTCAAGGGTCAAAATAGACTTTCCTCCTTTCTTCCACACTGAATTGTTTGTTGTGGTGCTTTTGTTTCCAACAATGTTATTTTCCCCATTTACAATTCCATGTTACACCTACTAGCTTTGGCTAACTCTTACAGATGCAAGCAGGCATTCCTGCACCCTGCAGATATGACATGAAGCAAAGCAGAGGAAGAGGAATGATAAAGAAGGAAAAAATGTGAGGGACAAAAAAAGAGAGGCAGAACAGCAATGGTCGATAGAGCAGGTCTAATTAATTGTGCTTCATGATGTAAGGCTGTCCTACAGGAACATGCTGTTGCTACACAGGGTGATTCTGAGACTAAGTCCCCTTACACGTGTTCCTTATAAGACCACTAACCCTCTTGCTTTCTCAATTGCAGGGTATCTACAGCTGCATCCATGGTGTTGCTATTGAGGAACGCCAGTCAGCAATGAACTCCCCCACAGCAACTATGAACAACACCCATTCCAACATCCTTCGCCTGCTTCGAACAGCCAAGAACATGGCCAACCTGTCAGGGGTCAATGGCTCACCACAGAGTGCCCTGGACTTTATCCGCCGCGAGTCATCAGTCTATGATATCTCTGAGCACCGACGCAGCTTCACCCACTCAGACTGTAAGTCCTATAACAATCCCCCCTGTGAGGAGAACCTCTTTAGTGACTATATCAGTGAGGTGGAAAGGACCTTTGGCAACCTCCAGCTGAAGGACAGCAATGTATATCAGGATCACTACCACCATCACCACCGCCCCCACAGCATTGGCAGCACCAGCTCCATCGATGGGCTCTATGACTGTGACAACCCACCCTTCAATGCCCAGTCACGGTCCATTGGGAAGAAGCCCTTGGACCTGGGGTTACCCCCTGCCAAGCACAGCCAGCTGGGCGATCTTTATGGCAAGTTCTCCTTCAAGAGTGACCGCTACGGGGGCAGTGGGGCCCACGATGACCTGATCCGCTCTGACGTCTCTGACATTTCCACTCACACGGTCACCTATGGCAACATCGAGGGCAATGCGGCCAAGCGGCGGAAGCAGCAGTACAAGGATAGCCTGAAGAAGCGCCCGGCCTCTGCCAAGTCCCGGCGAGAGTTTGACGAGATAGAGCTGTCCTACCGCCGGCGCCCGCCCCGCTCACCTGACCACAAGCGCTACTTCAGGGACAAAGAAGGGCTACGGGACTTCTACCTGGACCAGTTTCGGGCCAAGGAGAACTCACCACATTGGGAACATGTGGACCTGACGGATATCTACAAAGAGCGGGGAGATGAGTTCAAGCGCGACGCAGGAGGAGGAAGCAGTGGATCCTGCACCAACAGGGCCCACCACAAGCATGGCTCGGGCGAGTTTGGAGGAAGCAATGAGCACAAGCATGGTGTTGTGAGTGGGGTTCCAGCACCATGGGAGAAGAACCTGACCAACTTAGACTGGGAAGAGCGATCTGGGGCTAATTTCTGCCGCAATTGCCCTTCAAAGGTGCACAACTACACGCCGTCGGTGGTGGGGCAGAATTCCTCCCGCCAGGCCTGCATCCGCTGTGAGGCCTGCAAGAAAGCGGGCAACCTGTATGACATTAGTGAGGACAACTCACTTCAAGAGCTGGACCAGCCGTCTGCCCCTGTGCCCGTGGCCACCAGCGCCACCACCTCCTCCAAATATCCTCAAAGCCCTTCCAATTCTGCCTCCAAGGTGCAGAAGAAGAACCGCAACAAGCTCCGCCGGCAGCACTCCTATGACACCTTTGTGGACCTGCAGAAGGATGACTCAGCCCTGGCCCCCCGCAGCGTCAGCCTCAAGGACAAGGGCCGCTTTTTGGAGGGGAGCCCCTACGCCCACATGTTTGAGATGCCAGCCAGTGAGACCACCTTTGCCAACAACAAGTCCTCAGTGCCCGCTACCAGCTACCACCACCACAACAACCCCGGCAGCAGCGGGGGCTACATGCTCAGCAAGTCGCTCTACCCTGACCGGGTGACCCAAAACCCTTTCATCCCCACTTTTGGGGATGACCAATGCTTGCTCCACGGCAGCAAATCTTATTACTTCAGGCAGCCTGTGGTGGCAGGAGGGCCCAAAGCCAGGCCAGACTTCCGAGCCATCGTCACCACCAACAAGCCGGTGGTCTCTGCCCTTCATGGGGCTGTGCCAGCCCGTTTCCAGAAGGACATCTGTATAGGGAACCAGTCCAACCCCTGTGTGCCTAACAACAAAAACCCCAGGGCTTTCAATGGCTCCAGCAACGGGCATGTTTATGAGAAACTCTCCAGTATTGAGTCTGACGTTTGAGTGAGAGGGGAAGAGNNNNGGGAGGGACTGGGGGTGTGTGTGGAGCGTGGGAGGGTGGGGTGGGATCAATCCCATCAGCTACTCTCCTGGGGCGTCCTTACTTTGTAGGATACTGGAGTTCTGAGTAGTGCAGCACTGGTGACAAGTGCCACCTCTTTGGTTTCCCCTCTTCCTCCTCCTCTTTCCCACCCCTCCCCTTTATCTCTTTTTCCATGTTCTCGCTTCTCCCATTCTCCTCCATTCCTGGCCATTGCACTTTACAGTGACGTTGGAGTTGCATATCCTTGCTCGTGATTTCAGGAAGTGGAGAAGAAGGCAGGGAAGGGGTAGGCTGAGGAGGAGCAGCAGTGACTGTAGTGTTTCACTTTTGCTGGCTCCCAGCAGAGAAAGGTGTGTGCACACACAGGTGTGTGGTGTGAGGAGACGGCAGAAACAGTGTAATGGGCATGCAGGAGCACATGCTTGCTCGGGCAACTCTTCCTACAACTGCCTAGAAGACAGTAGTGTTTGAAGATGTGGAGAAAGTGAAGGAGGAATAACATGACTAACTTGATGATGCACTTATATGTTAGCTATACTGAGGTTCTTGTTACATTATTTTGTGAAGACTATGGGGGTTTAGGGCTGAAAAAAATATATATATATATTTGCGTATACGCTGAGAAATTTTACGCTAAAATTTTGAATTGTCTCCTGGGGGTTGTTGTGGGAGGATGGAGAGAAGGCATGTCTGCAAGTCTGGCTAGTGGTTTGACTATGGCTATTGCAGCCATTGAATCTGTGGCAGACCAGTGGGACAGATGGAAAGGAGGTGGGGTCTGAGTTTGAGAAAGCTTCCCTGGAGCTGCTGGGATCTCCAGCAAAGGATGCTGGTTTGCACTGAAATGGGAGGAGTTCGGGGAAAGGAGCACAGGGTTGGTTCATTAGCTATGAGTTGCTCACCAGTTGTGACAGAGTTTGAGGGTGGGAGCAGAATGTAGTTTGGGTTAGCCTATACGTGAGTATATACAATAACTTTATACTTGAAATGTCTGTGGAGAAAGCAAAATAAACCCATGATCCTACAAGGTGTCTGGATAATGAACACAGTGGAACAGACCTAAAGAGTAAGGAAAGGTGGGGAGTTTCATTGTCATGTCAGGGGACACCAAGCCTGTTTGGTGTGTCCTTTTAGTGAGGAAGGGCATGGAAAAATGGAGCTTCATCCTTCTGCCCTCCCTACCCCTTGGTCAGCAGGTTGGATCAAAAAGAATAGGGTGCCCTGTGCCAGTGTTGGCATGGTGCTGGAGAGGAAAATAATGCCATGCAAGGATGTGTGTGGTGGCGGTGCTGGTGGACTGTTTCAATGCCTCCTTGCACATGTGGAAATGGGCACCCATGGGAAATACATGTGTATATTTACTGTTGAATGTACAGCAAAAGGACATGGCTTGTCTTCCTGGGAAGGGATGTGCTTGAATAAATGCCAGAGTGCATAGAAACTTGTGCTGAGGGCTGAAGACAAGACGTGCAAGGCAGAGATGCATGTGTACATGTGTGTGTGCCTCTGTGTGCGAGAGGGAGAGATACTAGCACAAGTGCAAAGCTGGAATAGCCTCAGGTTTCCCATCCCTGCAGTTGTAGTGACAGCTTTCCTGGTGCACCTAGTATCGAGAAGAGTGTTTTTTCCTTTCCATTGTATCATTTCAGATGCAAGTTAAATTAAAGGAAAGGGAGCAATGGTGGGAATGAGAAGCTGAACTCCCTTTTCATGTCTTATTTCTCCTGAGGTGAGGGTGTGAGCTGACCTCTCCAGTCCTGAGAGATACAACCGTGTCTCTCCTGCTTATCTGGGGTCTGTTCCCATGTCTTGATGACCATGACTCATGAGGGGAGGGGTTGAGAGAGCCCTGTGCTGAGGGCATGGGGACACTGCTGGGGACTGACTCTGAAAGGAGACGGCAGCCCCGTCTTTATGAGCCACTTTTCTTGGAGCTGAAAGCCACCTCTCTCATGTTCCTCACCGAACCCTGTTTGATTTTATCTTATCTTTCTCTTTATAAGCCAACAAAAGGCCTTTTATTTATTTACCTATTAATTTTATTTATTTTTTAAAGCTGGGGTGGGAGGTGGGTAGGATTTGCCTGTAAAGTCAAAGAATGTGAAGAGAGGGTGGGCAGGGTTGTTGAGGGGAATATTTTCTTATCTTTCACTGAGAAAATTAAGGAGGGAAGAGGGGGAGAGTTTTTTGTAATGCCACCCCTTAGTCTTCGGGGCAAGGGAACTTCGTATTCTGTCCCTCTTCTCTCATTACAAGGACAAAAAGGAAAAGAAAAAAAAACCAAACACATTAACAGAGCGATCTGCAATCCAGAACACATGGCGGCGGCTTGTCAGATGCCTCTGACAGCGGCCACTGAGAAGGCGTTCCTTTCATTTGTAAATATTTCTTTTTTATTGCGTTTTTGTATAAATTGGTGTTTCTCTTCTCGTGACTAT
>JAOXOE010000001.1:34575456-34596653 GCA_028565055.1 Phoeniculus purpureus | reverse complement strand
TGCGTTTTTGGAAGCGGTTTACGCGGGTCGAGGCCGTATGAATGAGGGAGAGAGAGGGAAGGAGAGAGATTGAGAGAGAGAGAGAAACCCATGTGTGTTGTGTTTCCCTAAGGCCCCCCCGTATCGCCCTGTCACCTTTATCTTCATGAATGGAAGACGCCGGAACGTCACTTCAAGCCTTGCCAGCAGGGTTTAATGTTTTGATGGGAACACCCCCAATTCCTTTTTGCATATAAACTCTCTGTACCAGCATCTCTCTGTGGAGTTTGGGCCTCAAGGCGCTACACTGTCTTGATAGTGGTGGGGTGAACCATCAAGTTGGCTGCTCAGGTTGGACCATCACTTTGACATTAAGAGACTTCTCCAATGCTACTGTGGTCTAGAGATCTTGGACTTGGGAAAGCTTGTGATAATTTCTGGTATTTCCTAAGGGCTTGGGGGGGAAGCTTGACAGCTGGCGAGGGCTGCTAATCTCTGTGGTGGTTATCTTGGTACTCCTCCATCCCTCCCCACCTGGAACGAGGAAACCTGGAGGGTGGCTCTGCAGGGAAATTAAGCTGAAAACAAACCAAAAAGAAGTTAAAGGAACTTTTTTCAAATATCTTCTTAAAGGTTCTGATTTTTGTGTTCTGGGGTGAACATTGGTTCGTATTTTCTCCGAACTGGTCTGTCCCTTGTTCCACTGATCGGCAAATGATAGTTTGCCAAAATCATTATCTAGTGTTGATACTGTTGTAGCACTGTTAACACTCTGAGTGCTCTGCAAATACTAACTGTGCCACAAAACACTCAAATGAATGCTCTAGGGCAACCAGAAAAGAAGAACTGAAAATTCTGGACTGAACCACTGGTCTAACCACAGGAGCCTGGTATTTTGCCTTCTCCCATAGTAGATTAGGCCATGTGTCCATCAGGTTAATCTTTTCTCCTACAAGTGATCTTTTCTGGTTGCTTTGTTTATTTTAGTTCTGACAGGTCAACAAGTTTTGGGACAGAGATGAAGGGGAGGGGGTGGGAGGGGGGAGGGTGTAATTCATAATCCAGAAAATAAATCAATGATGTTATTAAACTCTGATTATACATTTAGAATTTTAGATTTGGTGTACTTTCATTCTAAGTATTCAAGTGAATCAATCAGGTAATATTATCAGCAGGTGTTGTCTATACTAGAAAACTACCCATGTGCTGTTTATTACCTGTGCAGAAAAGAACAGTATCTCGTACCAGAGCCTAACAAAACTCCACATCCCCTCCCTTGCCATTTCGCTCACTCTTCTGCAGAAACACCAGTATTTTCTGGGTGTTCTGGGCTGGGAACATTTCCCCTTTCCGAAGGTTTCTGCAAGCAAGGGTACCGAGCAAAACCCATCGCATCCTCTACACTTTGGTGATATCTATTGTATATTTGCAGCCAACCTTCCAGGAAAGATTTAGGCGCCTTTGGCAGTGTTTCTGACATTTGCTTCCTCACTCTGGCCCCAGGCATGGCTTTCTGAGAGCCATGAGCTGTGTTCTTCTGAAAGGGTGCTGGAGTGTCTGTACTCAGCCGAAGCAGGATGTGTATGAAAAAGACAGAGGAAATATTTTAAAATACCAGAAATGTGCCATACACAGCAGAGAGCAGCTGGCAGATAGAACTTCAGCTGTGAAGCTCCACATCGTAAGACTTCCTGGAGCATCCACACCAGCTTTTTACCACAGTGCAACACAACACAGGCTGGTGTAGTAGTTCTCTGTCTCCTGTCACACCTTCTGATGAGGGTAACATCAGAACTTGCCATTTCAGGTGATTAGTAGGAAATAACAGCTGCAGTCAGGACTTGTTGTCAGTTGAGCCAATGAAGAACACCGACCCCAACTCCTCAGCAAGAACCCATCCCATTCTCTCTGAAATCCAACATGCATTGCCAGAACTCTCCAGGCAAGAACCCCAGTGTGTTCAAAATGCTCAGCAATGTGCAAGTATGAAATTTGCCTGTAGGGAATTGATATTTCAATTTCCAGCACATGGTAGGAGGAAGGTTCCTTTGTGGTGTCCTGAAGATTTTGGTGGAAGAATTAGGAGCTGCCAGAACAGGCCTCTTTGCTTCTGACTTCTTCAATAATGCATGTTGACCTTAAGCTGCTCACTCCAAGAAGACTCTAGCATCCATCTTGAATAAAGCCCTTTTGTACCTTTGAATCAGGGTTGTTTCTCACAGCAACATTTCCAGTGAAAGGAAGAGGGGGAGACAGAGAAGGACTGTGATGATGGTGACAGGTTAGAGTGATCAGAGATACCTCAGGGATCTTTATAGGCAAGTCTTTGCTTTAGAGCTTTCTATCAAACGTGGAATATCCTCCCACTTCCATTGCTTATCAACAGATGGAAGCAAGCCTGGGAACACAGCCAATGATCAGACTTAGCCCTTTCACACATCCTCCACTCCAGTCAAATAACCTTTGATGAGCCCTTCCCATGGAGAAGGGTGGGAGGTTGCATTTCCCCATGTATTTTTGGTTGCCAAGAAGAGAAGAAAAAGGGAAGAGGATAAAGATGAATGTTGATGAAGGGACTTTGTGCTGACTCTCTGCACCATTGGTCTAAGGAATGACACTTCACCTTTCCTGCTCAATCCAAGCTGGCAAAGGGTAGGGCCCAGTTATGCTGCCTCTGTGTGGCATATGCCTGGCTCACCATGGGAGCCCCTGGGGGATGTGTGTGAGAAAGGAACTGGATTGCTGGCAACAAATGGGAACAGACTCCAAGCCACGATCCACGTCTGCACCCCCTCTTTCCCATAAGTGCTTCCCTGCTGCTGAACACACCTGGCGTGTCCACCTGGAACACACCTACCATGCTGCTGGATGCTGCAGGGCACATTGAGATAGTAACTAGTGGGACCCGATTGTTGTCCCCACAAGGGCTTATATTCAATTTGCAGCCAAATAGATATCCAAGCCATAGACCCTCGCTGCATTCACCCATCTACACTTCCCTGTGGCTCCCTCCCTCCTCCCCCCTCAAAGGCAAATTGGGGCACTGACTGTCTCGCTGGCAATATAAATACTATTGCTTCATCTTTATCATGGGCTCTTCTGGATTCTCCATGGGTCTGACTGCAGACAGACCTGGGCGTCTGCCATCAGAATGGCAACAACTGCAACTACAAAAATCACTTTGCAATTGGCGTTGAGTTCTTTCTTCATCTCTTGAGCATCTCCAGACTTCCCTCCTAGCCATGCCATTTGAGTGAATTCTGGCACCCTTCTGTCATTGCTGACAACAAAACTGACACAGCATGAATATGCTGGTGTGTAGAAAAAGGCAGTGAAACTATTGCAGAGAGCAGGACTGATGTCTGCTGACACCAAGGGCAGAGTTCCCTGGATGCTGAGGTAAAGGAGTATCTCTGTGATGTGGTGGTAGTTACAGATCTCTTAACCTGCTGGCTTCCTACTATTGAAGGTTCACAGCAAGCACCAGTACACACTCTAAGAGGTCAGAAAGAAATTCCACGGTGTGGAATAGGGGTTCCTCTGGGCACACGCACACATACAAGACATACTGGGGAAGTGACACACATGAGCAAACCCAACACAGCAGGAAGCTGTGAGGCTTGCGTGTCTGCACACTCACACACACACACATGCACACACGCACGCACAGTGCACTGCAGAATGCTTAATGACTCTGTCCCACAAGACATTTTTGCCAAGTAGGAACAACGTGACCTTTCCTAATGTTCTGCTGGTAGTTATTTAATTTATGTACTCACTTTGTGACTTTTAGATCATCTGCTTTCTTGACTGCAGCATTACCATGTAAATACGTGTGTATATATGTACAGAAACTAACTCAAGCAATTATATTCAGGTTGGGAAAAGGGTGGGTTTTATATCTGTACAGTATTTCCTTATTAAATAACGGCATGGGGGGGTTGGGAAAGTTAACTTCTAAATTGTGGTTTTATTGGTCTGTGGTGTTTGAAGTTGTTTCAGTGGTTGCTTTTGCTGGTTCGGAAAGTTTATCTGGATGTTATATGTGTGTGCCAAGAAGGGGTCCCCAAAGAGGGGAGGCTTGGGTTTGGTGAGGGGTGGTGGGTAGCAGAGGGTGTTAATAATTTCCTGTAATAAAAGCAGTGTTGATTGCTAGGGACTGTTTGTGTGAGGCACAGGGCTGTTTCCTTCTCTATGTGCTTTGCTCTTTGATTACTTTTTCTTCCCTGGTCCCCACTGTCTTCTCCCTGGGACATCAGCAGAGTACATTTGTTACTGTGGATTACAGGGATCTCTCTCTGGGGCTTCATCCCTGACTAACTCTTCCATTTCTCTCTTCTTGTGGCCTTCCCAGTACCAGTGGGAGAGGAGGTGGCACGGACTCGGACCTTCTGTGTCATTCTTGTCCACTTTGCTTCCTCTCCTTTGGACCCTCTCTCTCTTTCCTCTAAGCAGCACCTCATTTTCAGGTGTTTTGGTCTCTCTAGCAGTTTCCTGCCTCATCTCCCTTGGCCTCTTACCTCCTTATTTCCCATCTTACTCACACCGATTCTTCAATTTCATCTCTACGCCTCTTCCCTCAGAACGACTTATGCTGGCAGCTTGCCTACTCTGCTCCTCTAATTATTGTCTTCTTGCTCTGTTTTCTTCATCAGACTGTGCAGTACTGTGCAGAAGATGAGTGAAAGGTAGGACTCTACTTCTTCTCTCCTGGAAAATTCTAGCCCTCATCAGATTTTTAAACGATGGTATTTGGTAGCTATTTTTGGCTTGTCTATCACTTTCACCGAGGTGGTGTTCTGCTCTTGCCCACTCAAGAAATTATCTGTCTGGCAAATTAGCCAGTGCAAGGAAGCAGTGAAACTTTCTGAGAAAACCAAGAGAGAAAAAACCCATCATTTACGTCCTTAACGGCTGTCTGGTGAGTTCAGATCAGGGGCAGACACTGTTTTTATCCACTCCAGGTTTCCCCATATCAGGGTTACTGGTGTTTCTTTGCTTTTACTCTGTGTGAATAAAGAAACCTGCTGGAGAGAACTATGCTGCCTTTTAGAAGCACAAGGCTACCTTCCTTTATTCCCTAGAGGCCATTGGCTTGCCAACGTCTACGTGATGTCCCCCGGTGTTGCAATCCTGGAAGTGAATGTCTGGTGATATTGGTCCCTTTTTGTCTGACAAGTCCGTGTAAGATTGTACTTGGCACCGGTTGCCTAGGGTCTGTGGTCGAGTGTCATGGGGACTCCAGGCAGATGCCAAGACACTCCTCTCCTTCCATTTTGGACAACGTGCATTGTTCATTGATGAACATCCTCCACAGCACTGACTGCTCATCCCCAAACCCATCCAGGTCTGCTGGTCACAGTCTCCTGAGAAAGGGCCAGTCAACCTCCCTGTGTGTGCATAGGTGCTGCCATGTGCCGTGGTCTCTGAGGGCTTGAGTTCTACAGAGCATATGGGCAGTGCAGGGAGAAACAGAAAGGGTCGGCATGACCAGAGGTTATCCCATGCAGCAGTTTTCACCCAGCTACAGCTAGCTGTTGCTCAACCTGCCATTGCAGGCCTGCAATTCTCATTTCTGGGTGGAAGGAACCACCAAACCGTGGGGGAATGGAGCTCTGTTCAGAAGTGAGCAGACTAGATACGCCTCTCATCTACCTTTGTCATGACCTTGGCGCGGCTGTCCCAGCACGGTTCACAGAGGCCTGTGCACTTGTGAATGCATGGCAGCAACCACCTGTCAGCCGGGAAGGACGCATGCTTTTGCACGTTTAAGTGACTCTGGCAGAACTCTAAGCAGAAGCAAAGTTGGAAACCATTAGCCCATTTGGTGCTACCCCTATGATGTGGGCAGGAATGTCCTTGGGAATGCATCCATTACGTGGAGATTCACTTTTGGCCAAAATAGTGAGTTACCTTTCCGAGCATCACCAGGCTTCTTGCTGCTGTGTCTCTTTTGCCTGTTCAGTGCCCCATAAGCATGACGTGTCTGCAACGTTTGAAGTGTCCAGAGAGAACGTGTCCACCACATGAGGCTTCTGTCTAGTCCAACGGGCACTGACTACTAAGTCCCAGGTCAGTTGAGGAAAGGTTATACCTGCTCCTGAACAGAAAAGCATCCATCAGCGGGATAATATGAGAATTTTGTGCCTTCCTTCCAGGCCTGGGGACCAAATCCCTTGACACAGAGAGATAAAATCCCACGGAGTTCAAGGACCTTTTGGAATGGCTGCTTATGAGTTTACATGCCTAGAACCCTTTTCGTGGATTCCTTTGCTTGTGTGGGCCTCTTTCTGCAACACATGTGGCCAGGATTCATCTCCTTGGAACTTACCGTGCTTGAACATAGCTTAGAGGACCTCCCTTCCCATCTGCTCAGCATCACCATGTGTGTGTTGCATGCACTGTTGCTGATAGTCTGTATTTCTTGCACGTGTCTGCTCCTGGGGGGCAGGGGTGGGCTCGTATCGGGGGGGTGTGTGTGTTTGTGGAGCCTGCACACATTGGTGTGTGTGGTACCACAGTCTGTACGTGAGCTTTGGTGTTTGTACGCATGTCCTTGAGCTCAGGCACAAAGGTTTGAAGCTGGATGCTACTAAAGACAGGTGATGAGCACCCATAGGTACCTTGGCAAGCATCTTGTTGCTTTTGCTTACCTGGTAGGCCCTGGCATGGCTGCTTTGTTTGGACTCTGGAGAACCAGCTCTGATTCAGTGACAAGGCTGGAACACAGACTCCTGGAGATGGTTTGAATGAAGCACCCGAGACCCATCCCATGCACTCATTCACTTCTGCACTGAATTTGCTGTGCCGCATTTTCAAACCATTGTGCCAGACTCATTATCTGCTTCAGCTCTAATTGGTAGGTGGAGCAGGAAGACAGTCATGCGCTCACTGGTCAGGTCTTTTGGGAGACATCTGGTCAGCCTGTCCTGTGACTGAAACAGGAGGCTCCTTTGCTATTAATTGTGTTGCCCCCCTAGCACAATGCAAGCACTGAAATTCCACTTGCAAAGTCCACTTCCACTAGCCTGGCCTTTCTTGCTCTTGTGTCAGACAGACACAGGTAAAATCTGAGTTGTGGTGGATTCCCACTGCTGTAAGGACCTTACCATTGTTGCTTGGAGCAGGGTAGGGAGTTTGCAAATCTCGAGCTCTGGAGGGGTTCATTTTCTTCAGAAGGGACAGGAAGTAGGGTGTGAACTTTCTGCAGCTATTCCCCATTTCATTCGTTTCCAGGAGAGGTTGCTACACTGCTAGCACCGTGGAGGATGGCCTGCTGAGGCGGCCCTCCAGTGCCAACCATCATAGCACTTTGACTGGCCAAACTGTCCTCTGTCAGCAGCCAGAAAAGACCATCCTGATAAAGGGATGCCATGACTGGTCAGACAAGAAAGGAGCAACACTTAGGGGCTAAGACCCTCATCACCTACAGTATCTTTAGTTAGCCATCCTTTTAGAGCTGGTGTCACTGGGCTTTCTTGATGGTTTCTTTTTCTTTATAGACATAACATGTAACAGAGCAATCTGTGGCCTCCAGTCACTCTACAGACCACAGCTGTCCGCCTTCTCTGCTTTCTTACTTGTTCAAGCTGCTCTTTCCTCTGCATCAGATTGTATCCTGTGCTCTGCCAGGCTTGTCTTTATGGAAGAGAAGATGTGTATGTGTGTGAGTGTGTGTACACACGTGTGTCTGTATTTTAAGTATTGTCAGTATTATCAACATGCTATACACCGAAAAGCTCCAGGCAAGCCGGAGCATTCAAGAGGTGCTGTAGGAAACGACCTTCCCACTAGACAGCAGTTAGTGCGGCGGTCAACACAGAGGGCTGTTGACTTTGGAGGCATCTTTGCCTGTCTGGTGGGTTTTCTTATCTTTGGAGCAGGCTCTCTCTCACATTTGGTCACAAATGCAGCAAACTGCTCTTTTTAGCTTTGCATTTTCAGAATTTCTGATATGGGGAAAAATAATGCCTGTTGATTTCTTTCTTTCTTTCTTTCCTTCCTTGGTTCGTTCGTTTGTTTACACAGTCCTTTCAGTGGGAGCAGGGAGGTGTTTTCAGCAATACAACTTTCCGAGACCTCAGTTCTGTGCAGTTATTGTTTGTGTGGTTCAGCTGTGTTTGGGGTCTTTCCTTTGTACACGTTTTTCCTGAGTGTCAGGGCTGTCTTGAAATGTGTCTTTGCCAGTGACCAAAGCACCATCTGTAACTGGAGGTGAGGGCTGGTATGTAGAGGAGGCAGCAGCCTTTTGGGAAGTAGCTTTTCACAGACTTCCCTGTGGAGTCACAGAGGGCAAACTGTTTAATTGTACAGGTGGGTTTGGGGGTTGGTTTTCTTTGGAACTCCCTCTCTTTTTTTTTTAGCCCTTTAAAAAAAGAAAAAAGGCTTTGGCCATTACCCCAAAGGCTGCTGTGAGGCAGGTGACAGGCAGGAAGGGTGTCTGATCCCCAGGTTCTGCCCTCCTGAAGCCATGTGGATTGTCCCAGAGTGAGGAGAAAGGCCCATTTTGGTGGTTTCCATGGCTGTTCCTGGGACAAGGACCCTGTGGCTGCTGAGGGGCCTGACCCAAAGGGAACGAGCATCCACAAGAGATCATCCTCTGGCTTGTGTGGTCTTGGGTCAGGCGGGGGGTCAGGGCAGTCAGGGTTAGGGCTTGTGCAGTCTTGGCTCAGGGCATGCAGGGGAAGATGTCTCACTAACCCCTGCATAGTCCTTGCCATGCCAGAGCAGGAGCAGGGCATGTAGGTCTGTAACAGGGGCATAGGAATTACTCTAAATGGGCCAGAGGGATTCACCCTTACCACTCCTGAGCTATGTGCAAGTGAGTAGGGCTGGCCCTCGACTCATATATTGTCCAAGGCTGATCAGAATCTCACAGACCGTGAAGTAGGGATTGAAGGTGGTGCATTGGTATCCATCCAGCTCTTGATGTCAGGATACCTAAGGGAAAGCCCAGCACCTTCATTCTTTAGTACTTTGAAGTAGCTGAGAACAGTAGTGGAGGACTGTTGTGTCTAGGGTTGGGCAGGTAACATCTCCAGAGCTGGCACAGGTCAGCTTCAGATGTATTTGCTTTTTAACTGTTGCGCATTTACTTCGGAGAGCACGTTTGATGAGCTCAGTTTATCAACCAAAAGAAAAAGAGATACTCACCTCTAGCGTAAGTCTTCTACTGCCCAACACTGCTACCTCCTCTTCTCTTGAGCTGTTGGTATCTTATGGTAAACCTGGCCACCCATCAGGCTGTTGCACACAGCAGATATATCCTATTTACTTCTGAGACCATCTTTGCCTAAATTTGCCTCCTCCTCATCCCCTTTGTGCATGCACATGCATGTGTGCACGGGCGCACACACACACACACACACACACACGCGCGCCCACCTCCAGCCGCTCCATCGGTGAAAATCAGAGCCACAGAGACATGAGTGCCAAATGACTTTTTATTTCTCAAGTAAATGATTAAAAAACCCAGTTTTATTCTTTTCCTTTTTTTTTTCACATATGCAAATGTAAAAGGGAACCGACAGCGAATTGGTGGTGGTGAGAGGAAATGGGATGTTTTGTAACCCTAGCTGCAGTTAAAAAAAAAATAAAATAAAAGTACATTAAAAATATTTAAAAAACACAAAAAGGAAAAAAAAAACTTGAACTATTTTGGAAATATTGTGAATAATTTTTTGATATAAAACCTAATTTTTATGTAGCATGAAAACCACCAAAATAAAATGATCAAGAATAAAAGCTGTGCAGCGGGTGTTTTTGTTTAGTTGTTGAGGGAAAAGAAGGAGGAGAGAAGCAGTGGTCTACAAGAGAGATGGTATTGCCATGGTTCTTACTGTGAGTTTCACAATACATGATGTTCTTCTCCGGTCTTTGTGGAGTCTTGTGATTATGTAAAAAGGGAAAAAAAAAAGAAAGAGAACCCCACAACTCATATTCTATATGAAAATCTACTTTTCTCTCTGATTACTGTGGAGGAAATCCTGAAAATAAGAACAGAATTAATCACAAAGGCTCAGAAAACTAAAGGCAAATGAAAATGGTCATAAATTGCTTTTCAGTGCTAACAGCAATCATGAATTTTTTCTGCCTGACTTGAGATTTTTGAGTAGTGGAGGTTGCTGTGCTGTCCCTGTGTGAAGGAGGTAAGGCATTAATGAAAGGCTGACAAAGGTCTGGATTTTGTTATGTGAGGCACAGGAGTTAAACCAGGGTCTCTTTCACATTTCCTCCTGAGTAAGGGAACAAGGCAGTGTCTTTTTACAGGGTGTATTGGCACCACTCCTCATTCCTTTAAAATTTTTTTTAAAATTTACAGGTTTCTTAAGGGAAGAAGACTTCCTCTCCCAGTCCCAGATATAAGAATGTGTCACCTCAGCACTCCAGTCCCTCTTAGAAATGATGGTGGAAATTCTCTGCTCCCTGAAGGAAGTGGGGTGTCAGTGCTCTTTGCCTCCTTTGGGGGGTCTGACCCTAGGTGCTGGAGTACCAGTTTGAGGAAGTGGTAGCATCCATCCCGCTCTGCGGTGGATCAAGGGATCTCTCCTTTGAATTGTCAGAGGACAGGAGATGCTGGTTTCCAGACTGTCCCAGGGAAGTTGGTAGGTTGCTCTGTTCTGTCTTGAAAATCTTCGTAGTGCTGGAGCGATTCAGACCTCCCTCATAAGAATTTCATCTTCTCTCCTTCATGCTCTCATCTCCCATGTAACCATTAAAATAGGAGTTTTCTCTGTTGTTCCTGTCCTTGCTGTCTGTATGTCTTCTACACCATAGGCTGAAAGGGAAGAGGCAGATAACACACCATGGAACTTAAAATAAGGGTTCAGCGCTGAGCAAGAAGAATGAAAATCAGTGAAGACTCAACACCGGACCAGACTACTCCTGAAGCAGAAAAAGAATCCTGGGTCAAAATTTTGTTTTCTGATCAAGTCAAGATTCACTTGGATGGAGTGGACAGGGAGGACCTGCTGGCGGTGTTCGTGTAGATCAACGTGACTGGTGGGCTCTTGAATTCTGAGCCCGAGATACAGGAGTGTAAAAGGATCCATGGTAACATTACCCCTTGGTGGATGGAAGAGAGGGAGAGTCCTTTTAGCATAAGGGACCAAATCCTGAAGAAACATTTTTCAATCCCATGCACTATCAGTTTTGCTTTTTGCTGCTTCCCTGTGGGGAAGAAGAGAGGAACTTTCCTCTGCCTCATTCTTGTAATTACTAGTTATAAATCTATGTTGTTCCTCTAGTGAGTATTTGGCTATTTATCCTCCTTCACTTTTGTTCTGTCTCCTGGTTCCATCCTCTGCCATCCAATTTTGCCAGCGAGATTGTCTTGCTGTGAGGAACTGTACTCTTCTGTGGCCTTCTGTCCCTGTAGAGCAAGAACACGGACCCTTACTCCCTTGTTGGGGGAATCTAGCACTGCTCTATGCCCTGCTATGTGAACCGTGAAAGCTGAGAAGGTAATGACACCCAGTTGAGGGAGGTAGTTTGCTTTACTTTCCTCCAATAACTTGGATATTCCAGTTGCCCTTCTTAAGAACAACATGGTATCTTACGCCTGTGACCCTTTTGGTCTCGCTCTGCGTTTGTGCTATTGGCTGACATTTTCTCCCTCAAAGATAATACGAAGAGTTACAAGGACCCTCTTAACTTTAGCCTGGGCAATCACCCCTTGTTTGGTGCTCTACCAGTAGCCTCCTATTTGTATGCATCTTGATAGCAGAGTCACAATCTAGGCAGTAGCAGCACAGAAAGACTGGGAAAGGGTGATGTGTAGGTGACCATGCAATCGCATACTGTTGCACAGTGGGTGCTCACCAGCTAGAGAATGTGGCATCAATTCACAAGAGCACTATGACTTTATGACCCCCAGGTCTTCTTTTCTCCTCTTTCTCTTGAGGGGGCAGCAGCATATCCTATGGAGGATGTGAAACAGGGAACAGAGCAAGGAAGTGAGCACCTGAAGGGACCCCAGCATCAGTGCATGGTACACATCTAAGCCCGGGCTTCTGACCTGAGAGCTGAACAAGTGCTGTCTTGAAGACTGACAAGTGCTGTCTTCAGCAGCAGGCATGGAAAAATCACAATTAAAAGCTCCGCTCAGGGGGCTTTGCCTCTTTTCAGGAAATTTCTGCAGAGGAATGAGTGTGGTGGAGAAAAGTAAGTAATTTGCCATATAAAGTGTTAGGAGGAGGGAAAACGTGGGTGGGAAATATGGGTCTGGGTGGGATTGTGGAGTCTCTTTCTTTGGAGACGTTTAAAACCTGCTTGGATATGTCCCTGTGCGACTTGCTCTAGGTGATCCTGCTCTGGCAGGGGGATTTGACTAGATGATCTTTCGAGGTCCCTTCCAATTCCTAATGTTCTGTGATTCTGTGAATATGTTTTGGAAGAAACTTCTTGGAAGTAGAAGGGAACAAAGATAAAGCAGAGACTTGGTATTGCTTTGATTTTCAAGCATAACATCTCAGTCTGGAACTGGAGCTTTGGCCATGTGTTATGCTAGCTGGAAGTTCAGCCAGGGAACACGCTTGTGCTCCAGCTTCCGCACTCTTTACCTTCCTTCCCTGCAGTGAAGATACAAGTCTTTTTTTTTTCATTAGACTCACTTTTCCAATGCACTTCCACTGCTTCTGGTCACTCTTTTCTGCTCATGGATGCTGCTTTCCAGCTCTGGGAGTTGATCCTTCCTGTGCTAAGACAAACGTGAAAGCATCCCATTTGGGATCAAAGAGAGATAGTTGTAATGAACCTGCCACTTATTCTAGCCTCATATTGCTTAGGGGCTAACCATTCAGATCTTCTCCTTCTTCCCCAAGACACTTCAAGACTCCCTCTGTTCTGCAGCCGCAGCCCGGTTTGCTGTCCCTGCTGACCTTCCCCTTCTTTACATGCAGAGAGTAAGAGCTTCATGCCTGCTCTCATGCCTGCTCTCTTATCTGAGACATTAGATTAAAACTGGAGAAGCATGACGGTTTGGACCTGTCTCTGTAGCTTTCTGATTAGCTCTCCTCACTGAGGAGGCAAGAGCCTGAGGCCTGCCCGCTGCAAGGTTGAGCTTTGGTAAGCGATAGATAGCCCTTTGGCTAAGTGATAGCCCTTTGGCTAAGCGATAGCCCTTCGGCTAAGCGATAGCCCTTCGGCTGCGGGTCGCTGCTGTGCTGCTAGCAGAGGGACACGCACTGGAATGCTAACTGACTTACACCACGTGCTCGCCACTCTTTCAGGGCTGCTGTGTAGACCTGCAGCCAAGCAGAAAAGAAGAGATTTGTTTTCTTTTTCTCTATTTCCCTTACTCCCAAGGGAAAATTTTCCACAAAGGGGAAAGGGAAGGTTCTTCCCTCACTTGAAACAGGCTATTGTCTCTCCACTTATTGCTTTGCAGTGGTGAAATAAGATAGATCTTTGGCTGGTGCCCAGACACAGGCTCTGTGTTGTTTCTACATCATTCTTCTGTGAGAATAGCATTGCTGCTTCTCCAAAGGGCAAGGACACCTTCTCTGCCACCTGTGTCTCAAGGGATGAGCTGTGAGTACAGGTTTCAGGCACCTGGTGCTTACGTGGCTCTGTTCAAGTCACTCTATTAGATACCCCGGATAGCGGTAGCTGGGGGTGCCTGGGGACCAGCAGCACTGAGTGTTGGGAAGAATTAGTTAGTTAATGCTTGTGACAGGTTTGCATCAAGTAGGGAAGGATTTTTAGAAGCATCTGAGTGATTTATTAAAACAAACAACATCTCACTGAAAGCCAGCAGCGCTTAGCTGCTCAGATGCTCTTATAAACGTTCACTACCAAAGCTGAGAATGTTTATTCTTTTTAAAACTCTCTTTATAAAGAGGCTGGAGGATTTAATAGGTAAACTACTTGAGCTCTGCTGGGTCTAAAATAATTATGATAGGAATGTCAATTAACAACTACTCCTGAAAGATGTCCTGTCTTGAACTGAGAATATGAAACTAGTTTCAGAGGGTACTCAACAGCACCTGCCACAGAAGGGGAAGTAAGCAGCACATTGGGTAGGACCTCGCCAGAAAGTTAGTTGGGTTAGCATTGAATGCAAGCCATGACTGGTGGCTTCAGGGCTTATTTTCTGTTGGTCAGAATGACTCCATCTCTCCTAACCACACTATTGCTGTGGAGTTGGACAGTGTCCGTACGAGTCATTAATCGGGAAGCAGTCAGGAAAGTGAAATGCTTTGCCAGCAGGGTGAAGCCCTGACACAAAAATTGATCAAAAACATTTAGGTCGTCTTTTCAGGCAAGATTTGTCCATTCGGTGCTCGTCACTGCCATAGTCCTTACTTCAAAGGGTTTGCAATTTTGATGCTAAACTGAAATGCTTGAATATTAGCATTTACATTAACAAGGAAATTGACAGATGCCATAGCTCGCATACATTATGCAAATACTTTGGCATTTGGAATGCATTTGCATCTAATTTTCTTGAGATTAAATGAGATGTACACATTCTAGGGGAAATAACTGAGGCATCCAGACACACGATAAGCAAGGTGACTTGATGTGGGTTGTTGTATGATCTGTGGCAAAGCCAAGGGGCAGAGGAAAATGACATCTGGCATTTTCATACACAAAAATACTGTGTTCATGGTGGCTGTTTGGAGAAAGGGGTGCAGGAATCTCCCTGGGATGTGGTCAGAAGTAGTGAAAGAAGCTTGTGCAGGGAGGCATGATTTAGGATGTTGAGACCTCAATGTGAAGGGCCATGCAGGGTCTCAGCCTGTTGTTTATATTATTTTAGATCTCAGAAACACTCCCCCCTTGGCAGCACTGTGCAACAATCTCCCAGTCGAGCTCCACCCCTCAGTAAGGGGATAAGAATTTCCTACACAGGCAGAGGAACACTGAGGAGGGAATCCTGTGATCCATAAAGGTGCAGGCGACCAGATGCCAGGCTTGCCTGTCACCACTTTAGTACCTGACAGGATGTCTTCTTTCTCCTCTTACTCCTCTGAAAGTGCTGAAGGTAGGACAGCTACTGGCAAAGCTATGCCCAGGGTAATTATCTTCTGCTTCAGGTGAGTTTTGTGGGAAATCTTGCTATTCTGACAGTGCTCTTTTTTTCCCATTTCTTCCATTGGGCAGAGCCTTGAGGATGCTGTACTTCATCCCAGTCTTGGACACCAGTCTGTGGCCACCTTGACTTGGCTTCTCTGAGCTGGTTATGGAGGGTCTACTAGGATTCACAATACAACTCATTTCCCTTCCTCGGACACTTGCACATCAAGGTCTTACTGTACTCCTCACAAGTAGTCTTGTGCATCCCTGAGCTGCTTTTGTCAGGCTGCTACAAACTTCCAGCATTCGCAGGGAGACTGTCAAAACATTGTACAGAAAACAATTTCCTTTCTCAGTACCATTGTACAGTAACACCTCAAGCTGTCACATCAGAGGCTTCAGAAAGAACCTCTTTGTACCATGCAAAGCGTTTATCCAGCTTGGCATCTCTTGATGGAATTTATCCAAGACATCCTGGTTTGTTTGAGTAGTGCCAGCCTCTTCTTGGGTGTAGCCTCTAAATCTTTCAGGATGCTTTGAAGGGCAAGCAAACATGCAACTGGACAGAGGCTGACCTAGCTTCCTTTTGCCTTCAAAAGGCTGGGATGATAAAACCAGTTTTCCCAGGATTACAGTTCAGTTTAACTGAAACTCCAGCCTCTTAATTGCTCCAAATGTTAGGTCTGTCTTGCCAGTACCCCTTTCAATTATGTATGCTCCTGCTTATGGAGTTCCTGCCAGTCTTTGAATGTTCAAGGGTTCCTTATATTTAATTTTGGATGGTTTACTCTCTCCAGGGAGCAGGCTGCGTTTTAAAAAGAAGTTGCTGATGGAAGCAGTAGAGCTTACATGACTTGCAGCAAACAGCGGTTTGCCTTACCGAGAACATGTGTGTCTTGGACATGTAAATTTTACTCCTTTGCATTTCAAGGGCACATGTGACACACAGCCGGGTTGTTTTTTTCACCCAGTAACATTATCCAAACTTAATGGCTAATGTCAAGTTTTTATTAACATTTACAAGTGCATTGGGAGATTAATTTGTTTACTGGCATTATGCAGAGCTGATTTAAGATCACGGTTTGCATTTCCATAGAGTTTCTTGACTACTACATTTTCGTACACACTGGTCCTGTGTAAATTGCAGGCTCACGTCTGCACCATAAACTTAATTTTGGGCAGTGTAATATCTGATTTCTCTGGCAGAACCTTTCCAGCAGGTTGCAGTTGAAGTCACGATACGGTAGGGAAGGAAGGAGGAGCAGGGATCAGAGGTGGATTTTCTGTGGATAAGTCCTTGCTTAGTACGTGTTACTTGCCAATACCCTGCAGTTGTGAAATAGAAGAAGGGGATGCCAAGGACATCTGGCAACAGGATGGGTTTCAGGTTGTGCTGTGGCCCCGAGGTCAAGCCTGTGAACACATAGTTCAGTTGTGCGCTTAGTGACTTCAGGCTTGGAACTCAATGGGTGAGCAGTGAAAGAATCCAGTGGAAGGGAAAAGGCCGGCAACCATAGCCGGTTACCTTGGCTCTGATTGTAGTGATGAGTCTCAACTGGGTGCAGTGGAGAACCTCAAGGTGCTCAACTCTGCTCCCTGTAGTACCATTGCCGGGGCAGGTTCATGGTTGGCTGGCAGGCACGGGGAATATCAGTGGAGGGTGCAGGGACAATGACAGTGATGGCTGCTGTGCGCCTGGTGCAGGGCTGAGACGGGGACACAGAAAGGTAGCACCCATGTGCTGATCACAGAGGCAAGGGGACGCTGCAGATACTTCCCCAGCGTAGCGTCTTCCTACGGGAACACGCAGTCGAACTCAGGCTTGCCTCATCTGTCCGAGGCCCTAATCCTACTATCTTTCCTCCACCAGTCACAGCCTCATCCTCTCTCCCCTACAGCCTCACCTCCCTCCGGTTCTTCTTTCTGTAAATAACTCTTTCTGATTTTGGACAAGCAGGGATCAACAGATTCTGGAGGGGGGCGGGGAAGACACTTGTTTTGGTTTTGTTTTTTCCTTTCTCTCTTGAATTTTGGTGTTTGAACTTGAAAACAAAATTACTATATATAAATATATAAATAGATGTATTTAAGCAAATGGATTTCCTGGAGAACTATGAAAGGAGTTGATTTTTTTTCCCCTTTGATTTCTCTTCTTTCTCATTGGGGTTTGTTTCTGGGGGAAATGGGTTTTTGTGAACTGTCGAGATTTCCAGTTCAGAATTTAAAGGACATGGAGGGGGGAAAAAAAAGGAAAAAATAAAAAGAAGAAAAATCAACAAAAACATTAAAATCTTTGTGATGTATAAAACCTGTAAATAGTCAAAGATACTTTCTCTTTTCTAACAACAAATTATTTCTGTCACTTTATATCAAAAATAAAGAAACCTACCACAGAATATCAGGGTTAAAAAAAATCAGAACCCATAATCAGAATATTTTCTTGGTTGTCTTCATTTATTTTGTTCTTAACTTGGAGAATGCCTGGGAATTTTGCTGCATGTGTGATTTTTTAAAAGCCTGAGATGGAGAGGAGTTGGAATTAGGAATACAGTGTTACCTGGGAAAGGCTTTTGCCCTGGTGTTAACTAGTAGCTGTGGGTTGAGGCTACTGTCTTGGGCTTACGTGGTGAGAAGCACAAACACAAACTGAGGCAGAGGCATGGACGGGGAACTGTCTCTATGGGTTGAATCCCCTTGTGCTGCTCAGAAACTGACTGGGGGCTGCACCATGAAGCTGGTGAGAGCACTGCTAAACAAGCTGCAGGACTTTTGAGCTATCTTGAACCCCTCCTGTCAGGCCAGCACTAACAAGACATTGGCACATTGTTTTCATAAAAAAAAGCCCAGGTTGAGGCTATAGAGGAGGATAGGTAGCAAAAATGGTAGGGATATCTCCAATGATATCTTGGCATTGACCATTAACCATGACCCCCAAGACCACAGGGAAATTGAGAAAGAACTTGATCATCCCTCTGATGACCATAACCAGGGGGATAGACGATGGCAGAGCAGTGGATGTGGTCTATCTTGACTTCAGCTAAGCATTTGACACAGTCTCACACAGCATCCTCACAGCCAAACTGAGGCAGCATGGACTGGATGATTGGGTAGTGAGGTGGATTGTGAACTGGCTGCAGGATAGAAGCCAGAGAGTAGTGGGCAATGAGACAGTCTAGTTGGAGGCCTGTATCTAGTGGAGTCCCCCAAGGGTCGGTACTGGGACCAGTCCTATTCAACCTATTTATTAATCACTTGGATGAGGGATTAGGGTGCACTGTCAGCAAGTTTGCTCATGACACAAAGCTGGGTGGTGTCACCAACACCCCAGCAGACTGTGCTGCCATTCAGCGAGACCTGGACGGGCTGGAGAGCTGGGCAGAGAGAAATTTAATAGAATATAACAAGGGTAAGCGTAGAGTCTTGCATCTGAGCAAGAACAACCCCAGGTACCAGTATAGGTTGGGGACTGACCTGTGGAGAGCAGTGTAGGAGAAAGGGACCTGGGGATCCTGGTGGACAGCAGGATGGGATGACTATGAGCCAGCAGTGTGTTCTTGTGGCTAAGAGAGCCAACAGCATCCTGGGGTGGATCAGTAGCGGGGTGGTTAGCAGATTGAGAGAGTTTCTTCTTCCCTTCTACTCTGCCCTGGTGAGACCACATCTGGAGTGTTGTGTCCAGTTCTAGGCCCCTCAGATCAAGACGGATGAAGAGCTGCTGGAGAGTGTCCAACGTAGAACATAGAGGATGATGAAGGAAGTGGAACACCTCCCTTATGAGGAAAGGATGAGGGAGCTGGGCCTCTTTAGCTTGGAGAAGAGTGAAGGGTGACCTCATTAATGTCTATAAATATGAGAAGGGTGGGTGTCAGAAGAATGGAGCCAGGCTCTTCTCAATGTCATCTAGTGATAGGATAAGGGGCAATGGGTGTAAACTGGAACATAGGAGGTTCAACATAAGTATCAGGAGGAACTTCTTCACAGTGAGAGTGATGGAGCACTGGAACGGGCTGCCTAGGGGGGTTGTGGAGTCTCCTTCTCTGAAGACGTTTAAGACCCACCTGGATGTGTTCCTGTGTGACTTGGTCTAGGTGATCCTGCTGAGGCAGGGGGATTGGACTGGATGATCTTTCTAGGTCCCTTCCAATCCCTAATGATTCTGTGCTGTATCTATGAACAGTTATTGCATGTGTCTTAACATATAACCAAGGGACACCATTGCACTTTGGACATTTAGCACTAGAAGAGATAGAGGTAATACATTTCTGTGGAAATAAAAGCATTGGTGATGTTTTTAAACTTTAATAACAGATTTTCTTTCAAGGAAGCTTTAAAATTCCAGGGATTCTGAGCCAGGCCATGCTGTAAATCTGAGATGTTAAAGATAATTTGCTGGTGAAGCTCTGAGGTCTCTTAGAGAAAACATGGTTCTTATTGCACTATTACCTCCTCATTCCAAGACAACTGGCAGCTGGTTCTTCTGCTGCTTGTGCCAACATAGCTGTATTTCTGTTTTCCTTGTAACTCTTTTTTCCTTTTAATCATCAAGTTAATCTTCTTCTAGACCATGTAATAGAGGCTTTCACTTAGACATAGGTTAATTGGTGGGTTTAAACTTGCTGCAGGCTCTAGGTTGGTGGCATGCAGTGTAGCAGGGGCAGACTCATAGTTTTGGCAAAGCTCTGCTTATCCATTTGAACTCAGTTTGTGGCCTGTCATTTGCCAGCCTTTTACTGAGTCTTACCTGCTTCTGTCTACAACCAGGCCAGTAAAAATGCCATAGGAATTTGAAATGATGCATACAAGATGCTACAGGAGAAAGCCAGCTCCTTCTGCCATAGCTCTAAACCAGCTAAATCTCTGTGATGTGTCTTGTGTGTATCTGGACACATGTTCCCTTGGAGTATTTTCTCACCAGACAGTTGCCATTAATCACAGAATCACAGAACATTAGGGATTGGAAGGGACCTAGAAAGATCTTCTAGTCCAATCCCCCTGTCAGAGCAGGATCATGTAGACCAAGTCACACAGGAACATCTGTAGTGGAAGGATCACTAAAGCTTTCTGTGAGAAAGTTTTCACGGAAAACTGATGTTCCAAACACGTTTCACCACTTTGGTTCTCTTCTGGGGACCCAGAGCAGCCTGAAGAATACAGAAGCAAGTTTGCTCTAGTTTGAATTACAAATTTGAATTCTCGTGGACAGAAAATACACATCCGTGTCACTGACTAGTGTCTTCCACAGGAGAAGAAATCACTCCAAAATGGCTCATTGCTATAGATGTCTCAGAAGGGTGGGGAGTATCTTGGCTTAGTCTGTCTAAACCAAAGAAATCTGAGATTTATGTTCGCAGCTTCATCATTGAAGTTGTGGGTAGGGACAGAGAGCGGGAAGTGTACACAATAGTATGAAGCTAAAGGCAGCTGCCCAGATCTGCCCTCAGAAATGTAAACAACAACTTTGAGTAACTTTGGAGGGAACTGCATACCATATGAAAGGATAACATGGTATGCAGAAGGATCCAACTCCAGAACTATCCTTACTGGAAATAAGTAAGACCCAGTGGTCCAGGGAGCCCTGTCCAGCCTTACTGACAGGAGCTGTGCCATACAACCTCTTTCATGCTCTGATCTTTAAGTGAAATTAAGCTTCTTTCTTTAGTTAGTGGGAAGCTGCTAGTCTGCCATGTTGGCAACACTCTTACCATTTCTAACCTAAATATACTCACTGTTAATTTTGCACCCCGAACAGTTACATCTCTGGTTATCCAAGTCCCTTGTTACTCACATTTGTTTTATTTAAGCATTTTTTTGCTTGATATTTTTGTTTGGTATCTCAACAGTGTGCCAGCAAGAGTCAAGCTAAAATCCAGTGGAAGGATGCTGACAGTGACAGACAGAATAAGCCAGTAGGATATGTATACGTGGAGGTTAACTCAGTAGGTTAACAGACTGCAGCTTTGAATGTAGAACTGTTCTTCTCCAAAGGCATGTCTGACTTTGCTGTGCTCATTGCTGTCTGTGCAAGACAACAGAGGTTGGAAGTACTGATGGCCTTGCTGTGGTTCTGGATGTGGGCTGAAAGAGCAGCAAGTCTCTGATCTGCACGTGTAACGGGTTGAAACCAAGAGACTGCTTTGCTCCCGGGTTTTAAGGGGAAAGGAAACCAAAGCAGTCAGGTCTCAGTGAGATCTCGGATAAAT